>VDFB02075321.1:323736154-324980477 GCA_007258455.2 Sequoia sempervirens | reverse complement strand
TTGTTCTCAGGAAAGAATAATGGCTGAGGATAGTAATAAATAAGAAACAAAGTCACATGAATAGACTTATGGATTTCTTTCCTTTACAAATGCTATACAAGTATAGCAGTCAAGTTCCTTGAGAAGATACTATGAATAGACTTTTTTTGGCATTCCTCACATTTGAAATTGATAGTCACAATAAAGAATGAACACCAATAATATTCTCAATCATGCATATCAATGTTTTGTTTCCTTCATATACAAGAATAGTGTTTTCAGTCACAAATAACTAGTGTTGTCTCTAGAATTTTTCATATTTTTACAAAGGTAAAGCCTCAAATCAAGCCACAACTATAGCATATAGAAGTTTTTCTTTCAGAAAAACTTGCATACACATAGAAAAAGACAATCCCAGTTCAAGCTTATTCAATACAAACCTAAAATGTCCATTGGAAGGTTGCAGCTGCCAAGTATGGAGAATAATGAAAAAAGCATGAGTAATGCTTATGAAATAGAAAAATGGATGAACAACTTTCTTTTACTCAACCTTTATAGAGTGAAGAAATATAAAGGAGAAAGTAAAAGCACGAGTGATGGGAAACTCACCTCAGTTATTTTCTGTAGGAAAGTACATTGTAATGCCTAGAAACAAGCTTCAAGAACACCCCATTAGTGGCATCAAACAAAAGAAGCTTGATAGAATACAAAGCCACAGAAAAATACATCAAGAAAAACTATAGAAGTCGCGGTTGTATATGCTAAAGCGATGATTTTAAGATGGAGAAATTTCCAGATCTATTCAGTGAGAGTAACTTACCTTGCATTGATTTTGTAGAATCTTTAGAAAAAAATCAATTAGAGCAGAGTAAAAATGGGTGAAGAAAAGCTCCAAACCCTATAATCATGGCGGCAACAGCTTGTTAACAAAGTTGCAAAGTGAAAAAATGAAGTTTGTTTTAGGGTTTGAGTTGTTTTCACTCACCCTAATTCGAATCATGGTGCATTTTTGACTTGGTTTCTTATAAAATCATTTCATTGTGACTTATTTTGTTGTGGTCTTGACTCTAAGTCAATTGGCCTATTGGTGTGGAGGGCCTGTGAGTTAATCATGATGCTCAGGAGATATAAGGAAGGAGTGACATGTTTATTTTTTCAGAAAAAATATTTTGTAAAGTCCTTCATATTATTGCAATGTTTTATTTAACATTATTAAAAACAATTCTATTGATTGTTTTTAATAATTGTTAAAACAAATTATGTACGCCATGAGGAGTGAGACTTGAGTCTCTTTGAGATTATTACTCATGCAAAAAAGGAGATTTGGGTTCAACTGATCATGTAACCAATGCAATTGAAGATACTTTTCATGCGCTTTGGAGTCAAATTGAGGTCATTTCCATGTAGTTTCGAGGTCTCCATTAGTCCAACTATTTGAAGGGAGGAGTTGAGCCTATTCATACTCATTTTCATGCAGTTTTGAGTCCTCTTTTTAGGGTTTTCACCTTTGCTCGTAGGGAGGATATTTTCACTTTTAGTGCCACCTCCATGCACATTGGAGCCATTTCGAGTTACACTTCAATTACATATAGTATGAGACAGAGTTTTGAGTTGTTTAAGCTTAGTTTACAGCATTGGTGGGCCCCATTTTTAGGCAATTTTGATTTTGCTCGTGGATAGCTTTGGAGTTCACATATTTTTGACTTCAGTTAGCTCGACTTCTCTTTTCGGTCTCATTCTCTTCTATCTTTTGTATATATTGAGAAAAGACTTGTCTTTTTTCTCGGTTCTTACTTTTTTCCTTCTCTTGAGTATTGCAAAGAAGTTTAGAGATTTGTAACTCGACTTTTTTACAGTTTTATAATACAATAGCAAGTTACTTTCAAATTTTTTTTGTAGTTTTTCCTTCTATTTTTAGGACTATCAAGTTGCCTTCTCAATTTTAGGTGTTTTGTAATATCTTGAATGATTTGATGTAAAATTATTGTGTTTTGATAAAACCTTTAAGTTTTTGTCTCATTCTTTCATTGCATATACACAAAAGCAGTTAACCATCATAGGTTGTAAATTGTGCATTGTCTTATTTTGCATTGAGTTGTGAAAACATTGTTTTCCTTCAAAGAATCAGATATCGTAGGCCTCTTTATGAATTACTTATGTGATTTGATTGCACAAATTGAGCTATGTAAAAGGGTTCATTAAGGGATAGTTATGAGTCATTTTATGCAAGCTAGTTTCATTATCGGTGCATCATCTCCTAGATTAAAGCTTTCCATTTCAATTTAGTTATCCTTCTTACCTTTTCCCATCCAAGTCCTTAGATTGTAGGAGATCAAAAGGGGAACCAACCCATAATTTGGAGGTTTGTCCTCATTATAGGGTACCCACAACTTGAGGATATTCCAATGTTACATAGGATTGCAAAGCATTGTTGCTTTCACACATAGGTGCAAATCCAGTTGATAACACTCCCATTTTAGCATTGCAGGGAGGATGTTGGCAGAGCTTTGTGAGACTAGATTTATAATTTCCAATTGTATAATGGGAATGCTAACTATGGATTTTGAATATTAAATTGTATATAACCATTCAATATTAGGATTTATTTCCTAAGTTTCACATTTAATTTACCCAATTGCTGTGAAATATTTATTTGAATTAATTTTAATTTTACCCATGTTTGATTATGATCTGATTGATTTTATCACACCTATGTTCATAACACACAATGTTATGATTTTTCCCTCTGTATGCCCCTCCAAAAATGTAAGAACTGAAATGTCTATTATTAAAATTAACATGATTATGATCTCTTTGATTTGATGATTTGATCTTCAATATTAACAGGATGCAAAGTTGGATATTATTTGTGATGTATAGGTAGATAGGTTAATTATTTTCATGTTTAATTTGACAAATTGTTTAAATTTGATGATTTAATTTTTTTTATTGTATTCACGTTAATATACTTATGTCTATTCATCAATTTCCCCTTTGAATATTTGAACACATAGATTGCTATATTTGATGAATACAATAAATACATTACAATATGTTATTTAATATAGTAAATGCATTAACAGTATGTTATTTAATCCAATAAATGCATTAAGTAGAGTAGTATGTTATTTACTCCAATAAATGCATTAAAGAAAATAGTTTATTGCATTAGTGAAATTTATTAACTATTTAAAAATAAAATTAGTGAAATCCAGTAAAGTTCAAAACAAGAGTTGTTTACAAGAAAATTATAATAGATAGAAGATGGTTTTTAAAAATAAAAGTTAAAATACACAATATAAAATTCACCTTACAAAGTTTTTAAGTTAAAATGTGTCACATTTAACTCAAACAAATATTGTTAAATAGAATACTAAATTAAATCAATTATAAAATATAAAAAATGATATAAAAATATTTAAATAACACTCATGCTTTTTAGTAATTCCAACACATTCATTATCTTCAATTTCATAATCATTAATTTCATCATTCTCCAGGCACCTATTTTCATCATTTTTTCTCAGTGCAATATGCGCCTAATAATGATAACTCTCGGCATATTTTATATATGTTAATATTTAATATATGTATGTTAGTTTATCCTTCATCTTTATCCTCCTATTTTAGTTAAATTAATATTTGTTATGCATTTAATAAATCTATCCTTCACATTTATCCCCCACTTTAATTAAATAGACATTTATTATTTATTTAATTAATTTATCCCTCGCCTTCATAGCCACTTTAATTAAATAAATATTTTTTATTTATTTAATTACCTTATCCTTCCACATCACCCTTCTCTAATAATTCATTAAATAATTTTATTATTTTAATTAAATATTGAGTCACATAACTAACTAAGACCTTGTTTAGATTCATTGAACTTAGACACTTGTCAAAAGTCAAACTAACTTTTCATCTCATCCATCCATTTCATACATCTCCAAATCCTAGCCATTCACATAGAGATGTTGCCCTAATGTTAATCCTAAACCTAGACCTTATCACTCCTGTGACATTTGTCACATAACTACATCTTTGAGCCTAACCCTAATCCTCATTCAATCTTAGCCATCCATCAACCAATCTATCTTGGTCCTTATCCCTGACTTGGAAATTCTATAAATGAAAGGCCTCTCACCCCATTTGGACATCTCTTCTCATGCTATTGTTATGCCATTTTCTATCTACTTCATCCATAACCTACTTAATCTTCAATTACCTTGTTCTCATTCTATCTATTTGATCATTCATCATCATATCAATCCTACAATCATGTTGTTGGTTTCATAAGCAACCACATTCCTCCATCAACACATCAAAAAAGCACATCAAGTGGAGCTAGGGTGCACTTTACTTCAACTCTATCTGAGAAGAAAGAAGGGTTTCAAGTGAAGGTATTGTGCATGTATTGCATGTTATTTATCTTCAATCATTTTTCTCATTTTCAAAAATAAATTTTATGATTTCAACAATATGTACTTGTCACCTACACAATAAATTTTTAGCAACCTACTAAAATACCAATTAAAAAAAGAAAGATATTACAAATTCAAAAATTAAAAAAGAATTATATATCTTCCATATATTACTTGCTCAATACATTTATCTATCCAATATGTTGGATGCACATATGACCATATTGTGCATTTTGTTTATACGCTGATTGAGCCTATTGTCTTATTTATTAATTAATTAAAATTATTTTAAATTTCAATTAATTAATAAATAAGATAATAGGCTCAATCACACCTTAATTCAACCCTAATTCAACAAATTAATGTCTTATTTATAAACAAAAAGCACACCTTAATTCAACCCTAACCCTAACTCAAAGGTTTTTCCCTAATTCAACCCTATTTTAACCTTTACCCTAACCCTTATTAAACTTGAACCTCAACCCTAATAAAAGTTTGAACCTAACCATGTTTGACCCCTAACCATAACTTATATTAAATTTTTATATTAAATATACTAAAATATTATTATTTATCTAATAATAATAAAATAATATTGTATAATTATATATTAATTCATGTTATGTATTGTGCCACAACTGCTACTAGCATATATATCTAAAATTTAATTTTTTCGCACGGTGAATTATCATGGCCATGAATTACCCCACGGTGAATTGTTGGCCGTGAATTTTCTATTGATGAATTGGTGAAGATGAATTTCCCTGATGCCATGCTAGTTAAATATGAATTTCCCTGATGGCATTGCTTTTATTTTGGTTTTCTGGATGTGAAATTGGTTGCAGAACATATATACAATTCTTATGCATATCATATTTTGATATATACTTGCCTAATTTGTTTAATAGGACATTGAATTCTGCTCTCAGCAATGGCGACTCCAAGACAGCATATTGAAGAGATAAGAAGAAATAAATTTTCCATAGGTGGAGAAGACAACCCCCTTACTGAAGATCTCCATCATGCTGTTAGACATCTCTCAGCAGAACTCTACACCAAGGATGTCCATTTTCTCATGGAGCTCATACAGGTAGCTTTCTGGGTTATACAATTCATACTGTTTCCTTTTTTTTGGTCTGTAAAATTGAGGTTTGGGTGGTTCTGATTTGGCAGAATGCAGAAGACAATGAGTATGCAGCTGATGTTGAACCATCATTGGAATTTGTGGTTACGAGCAGAGACGTGTGTGGTGTGGGAGCCCCTGCTACTCTGCTGGTGTTTAACAATGAGAAGGGCTTCACTTCCCGAAACATTGAATCCCTCTGCAGTGTTGGACGATCCACCAAAAAGGGTAAAAGGCAGGGAGGTTACATTGGAGAGAAAGGTATCTACCTGTGCCTTTAAAATCCATTGTTTAGTGTCTGAGCTGTTATAGTGAGTCTTCTGTGCTGAGTGTTTGGTTTGTACTTACCTCTGTTCTATGTCCATTAGTTATTTGAGAGTGAATTCACTCCAGCTAAGAGGTGTGTAAATTGAGTTTTGATACCACAAAATGGATTACCTTTGTAGCTTTATTGCTTTAGCAGGGATGTGGGTCATCTGTTCTTTAATTTCCTTCTGAGATTAACTTCCATTTGGGTCTCTCAAAGAGTGGAAAATTTACAAGAATTCATGCATTTAATGTTGATTACATCTTACAATAAAGTCATGGATTATGGTGCAGAAATATGTTGTGAAGAGGTTGATGGCTCTATCTTCCTTTTTTTTTTGGTTTTTTTTGTTTTCTTTTACTTCTTTCTATTGTTGTATTAGTGTTTATATTATTTTCATGTTTAATAGTCAAGGTGGGGTCTCATCTTTTCTATATTGTTGAATAGTGTTTTTCTCTTCATACTGTGTATAGAATTGAATAAAGAATTTTAAAATGAAAGTTGTCTCTTGTATAAATTTTTATTGTACAAGTTATTATTGTGATGAAGTTGATATGTTTTCATTCTTTTATGGTGGTTGTTGTGATTATAAGACTTCATTCTTCTTTATGAATTAAAATTTTAAAATTATATTTGAAGTGATTAACATCTTTTTTAAGTAGATGTATTAGTAAATAAGATGAATTGTTTTTAGATCTATAGTATTTATTTTTGAAAATTAGTTTATTGGGCATATGTAGATAAAATTCAGTATAGATATTTTAAATATATTTATCTAAAAAATACTGAGAAATATTAGTTTTGAACTATTTTATTTACTTAAACATATTTTAAATTTTGATTAATGGTAAAGGTGAGTTATTAAAAGGGGTCAAACTCTCATATATAAAGTGGGAAAGATAAAACAAAGCCCAACAAAGTAGCAAAGAGCAGCAACAAAGAAACAAACAACACAAAGATTGCTATACAATAACATACAATCAGCGAAAGAGCTGAAAGAAACAAACCTAAGGTACACAACCCATGGATCAAAGGAGACCAATTGAATCCATGGAACAGAAGTCCTTCCAAGTTGTTCTCCCTTATTAAAGTGTTTCTCTGAAAAATTTGAGGGATCAAAAGAACCCACTAATGTTTCCCTTTAAAAATGTTGAACAATCTCAACAACTCATTTGTAAGGTCAAAACCAAAAGAATTTTGGGTTTCACTTAAACACAATACTTTATCATATTCAACCCCTCTACAATCCTCCTTCAATGTTGCTTTCAAAGACAGGGAGGTTACATTGGAGAGAACAGGGAGGTTACATTGGAGAGAAAGGTTTCTGCTTGTGCCTTTAAAATCCATTGTTTAGTGTTTATAAAATTTGTCTTTCTGCAATTATAGGAAGGTCTACTTTTAAAGCTTTTAGCAAATGAATTATGGAGATCATGCGTTCCAGCCGGCTTTTGCCTGAGAATGATGTTTGTGCAGATTATGGGCTCTTTGAAAATAGACATGCAGTACTTGTCCTTTGATACTAGTTCACCTAAGTATTAGGTTGTAAACTTACAAAAACCAGCTGTTTATATGGTTCCAAATGATTACATCGTTATATGTTGTGGATTGAAATCTAATTTTCTTAAATTTTTTATAATGAATAACAAAGTCAGATTCATATACTAAGTTTGTAGTTTCCCTCATCGTCATAGTTTGAAGTTCTATATTTTCTTTTGAATTTCTCTCAAAGGATATATCTTTTTCATTTGAATTTCAGGAATTGGATTCAAGAGTGTTTTCTTGGTAACAAATCAGCCTTATATTTTCAGCAACGGATATAAAATTCGATTCAATGAAATCCCTCCATCTGGGGTCAAAATTGGGTATATAGTTCCAGAGTGGATTGACAAGCCTAACATTGAAGATCTGAAAAAGGTATATAGTAGCCAACGCCAACGTGAACTTCCCAATACTGTCATAGTTCTCCCTTTACGCCCTGAGAAGGTGGAAGGGGTGAAGGACCAGCTTGCAAACATACATCCAGAAGTCATTTTGTTTATGTCCAAAATTAAAAGACTCTCCGTCCGTGAAGATGGCCAAAATCAGAATGCCCGGGTGAATGCAGTCTCTGTGTCTCAGGAAATAGCATTTCAGAATGTGAAGAATGAGGGAAGTGAATCATTTATTCTCCATCTATCGGCAGAGGAAAAAGGGAAATCGAATGGAGAATGCAGTTATTACATGTGGAGGCAACGATTTCCAGTGAATTCGAACAACCGGGTAGAGGAGAGAAGAGACATTGACAATTGGATGGTAACACTTGCTTTTCCCCGTGAAGATCGAGTTACCACAGGGAACAGGGTAGGTGCTGGTATTTATGCATTTCTTCCCACAGAAATAATCACTGGATTACCCTTCATAATTCAAGCAGATTTTTTGTTGGCGTCCTCAAGGGAAAGTATTCTTTGGGACAACAAGTGGAATCAAGGGATACTTGACTGCATTCCCTCAGCATTTTGTGAAGCTTTCCTTGCTCTTGTGAAGAGTGTGAGAGGGGCTCCTCCCTCTGCGAGATCATATTGCTTCAGATACCTCCCCATTAGTTTTCCCTATTATCTGCAGCTAAGAGGAATTCGGGAAGGAATCCAAGCTAAGCTGAGGACAGAAAAAGTCATCTTATGTGAACCTGAAAATGCTTACTGCATGCCCATTCAAGCTCGCAGAATACTTCCAGCCTTTAGAAGCATATTAGAAGAAGCAACCGAAGAAGGCCTGGAAAAGCCCAGTGCTCTGTGGTCTACTGGAGTTTTCATAATACACTCTTGCCTTGACAACTCAAGTTCTCTGGATTTCTTGGGAGTGGGATATGTGCCCAATGACTGGTACTCCCTATGTATTCGAAGTACGCGTGGTTGGCTTGCAAATTTCTCCGACGATTTATATGTGAAACTCCTTTGCTTTATTGCTGATCAGTGGAACGGAGGAATTCCAAGCTCTCTCCGGCAATTTCCTCTTTTTAAGTTTGACAATGGTTCCAATGGTGTAGGGTGGGCAAGTTTGTCGGATATATCTTCTAAGGGAAGAAAAATATACATTTCCTCGGAAGAAAGAGATATTGCATGGTTGACAAGGTGGAACAAAGAGCTGGGAAATGCTCCACATTACAAATTCATGCCAAATGCAACACAGATGGCCGTGCAGAGTTTGGGCTATTATGAACAGTCAAGATTGCGGAAATGGCTAGATCGATATGCTAAGATCACTGAACTTTCTGTTTCAAGTTTTTGTAAGCAGCTTCTGGAAGAAGTTAAGACATCTAGAAGTAAGGAATTCATAATCCGTGTGGCTCAGTTTTTGCATTTCTCGTCTGTCAATGGTTATATGAATTCAACAGAGGTGCTCACTTTGTGCAAGGAATTGCCTGTAGTCAGTGATTCGGGATCCATAGTAAGTAGTTGCAAAGCTAAACTTGTGCCTCCATCTATGGGCAAGTGGCACCAGCTAATAGGAAACAATCCATGGGCTGCAGAAGGGATTGTTACACTGTCGCCTGCTTACATGAAAGCAAATGCCGGTGGACTAAGAGGAGGAAGGGAAGATGAACTGGAGTCGTTTATGAGAAACGGGCTTGGAGCTGTGGACATTCCCAAGCTTAAACCCCCCAATGCTAGATTGCCTGCAGTTTCCTCTCCCATCAGAGAAGATCAAGCTGTTCTGCTGTTAGAGTGGATTCACGATTTGACTGCGCTCTGCAATGAGTCCCTGCCCAACAGATTCCAAAGTAGTATCATGGAAGGAAAATGGCTAAAAACGCACCGAGGGTACGAGTCTCCAAATTTATCTTTTCTGTACAATACTGAATGGTCATCGGCTGGTGTAGAGTTAAACGACCTTTCTTTTATAGATTGTAGTTTCTACAATAAGAACATGAATAAATTCAAGAGTGCCCTCCAACGAATTGGGGTGGTTGTTGAGTTTGGGATGGGATGTGAAGTAGTTGCCAAAATAGTCCAAACCCACACAGATTTCGAAGTCATAACAAGGCTTTACAAATATCTTCACCGTTTCCATTGGCCGCCTAGTAACTCGAGCTCGCTCAAAATTTGGATTCCACGCAGTCATGGACTTGCAGGTGAGTGGAAGGATTCTGAAATGTGTGTAGTCCATGATGACAATGGCCTCTTCTATGGCAGCTTACAAATCCTGGAAAGGTTTTATGAAGACACACTACTTCCCTTTTTCTCTAGCAATCTCGGTGTGCCTCTACATCCCAGGCTCGAGGATTACTGCAAATTGTGGTTGGACTGGATAAGGAGTAATCATGAGGTAACTGAGGCCGGATGCTGTTCAGTTTGGAGGAATATTCTAAAGCACTGGAGTCAATCCCGTTCAGCTATAGAAGCAAAGTTAGGAAAGCAAGGTCTAAAGTTCCCAGTTCACAGAAGCGGTGGACAGATCCAATTATGTGCGCTTATTGAGACATTTATTCCAGATGATCTTTCATTGAAAGAGTTATTTAGAAAATCTTCTACAATGATCAAATTTGCATGGTATCCTAACCCTTCAGATCCTCAAATACCATTGGATTTATTGTTCTCAATGTACGAGTCACTTGGAGCTCGAAAAATATCACAAGCAGTAGAGAAAAAAGAGCTGTCTGTTTCAACTGACATCTCTTTGCACAGGCTTGAAGCAGGAAAAGGTTTGTTCGGAAAAGGTTTGTATATAATTATCCTTGGATATCTTGCATATCCATCCTTCAAAATGCGAGCAGATAAAAGACATGAAATTGTGAGAGCTCTTTTGGATTCTTCAGCTTATGAAGCCGCTAAACCTTTTCCAGTCATGTACACTTTGACAGTAATAACTGAAGATGATAAAACAGAGCACATTAAAGTCTCTGCACACTCTCTTGTGCGGTGGGAAAAAGATAGCAAGAGGATCTTGGTACAAAAATCTGATCCACACAATCCAAAGGCAAAGATGTCCTTGGCAACTGAATTTGCTGAGGTAGTTTCAAAAGGTCTATTAACAGAACATCCTGATCTTGTGGCAGGTTTATGTGAGATGTTGAAGCTTGGGTGCATCTTAGGATTTGATACTGATGTAGTCAATGATATGCTGGAGCATAAAAATCTCCAAATTTTTAAAGAAGATGAGAGTTTCCTTTCAGAATTTTTTCCAATTGAAGACTCTCTTGGGCTACATCAAGGATCTTCTAGTAGGAGAAGTAGAAGTTCTGAGACATCATCCGGGCCACCTAAGCTACCAGATAGTTTTGGGACATTAGCTGGGCTACGTCAGTCACCACAGCAGTTTTCAGTTGATTTTGTAGAAGGATGCGAGAATAGATTGCACATTTTTAGAGAAGCAATTGACAATATTAAAAACTGCACACCCAATTCTTTGAAAATGAAGCTGGTGAGAATGTTATTCCCTTCAGGAGCATCAGATGAACAACAGCCAGAAAACAGTTCAGGTCTCCATCTTATGAAGGTGACAGGGGATGCCTGCCTTAAAATGCTCATTGTTTCAGAAGTTCTGGGCGCCGACGAAAGCTGTCAAATGATGCCATTTAAACTGGAAAATTTACTGGGTGATAAAGTTTTAGAATTGGGGAAATGCTTTGACAGGGGTGGAACTACCGATAAACCTACTCCTGCTGCTGACGGTGTAGAATTTGATTTTGAGATGCTCAAGGCCATTGCAGGAGCAGCCACTTTGAAGTTCTTCAGAGACACAGACTAAATTCGCTGGGAATGTCTCTCTAATCTCCATATAAAACATAACATAAAAGTTGTCCTGACATTTTAGTGCTGTAAATATGTTGTGCAAAAGCGTATAAGCCTTTTCTTCATATATTCACCAAGGAATTTTGAAGATTTTGACAAGTGTTTGTTAGCCATGTTAAGCTTCAGTTTTATTATTAAATAATAAGTGATGATTAGGGTTTATTCCCGCGGCTAAATGACAGTGAACCTCTCAACACTGCAAAGAATCACAGAAGCTTTTGCCTAGTGCCGCCATTGCTAAATATTGTTCATCTGTTGATGTAAAGCGAAGCAGCTAACCGTCAAATAAGCATGATCACTAAATTTTAGAAATTATATAATTGGGTGTTCCTTTTGGGTTAGTTTTGCCTCCAATTAGTTGGTTTAAATTGGGGTTTGATTAATTTAAACTGAGTTTAGTTAAATTAGTACAGGTAAATATATTTACCTTAAAGGAGTTATTTTATTTTATATGTTATATAGATAAATAATTATATTTTTTATGATATTGCTATCGAGTTCAAGCCGTGTAGTTTGAGTCAAACTCATTGACCCATGTTTCATGAGTAGTGGTTCACAAGAACCCATCTCTCATGATATGAATGTCCCCAACACTCATTGCATCTAGGTGATGCTCAGAGAGGTGAAGCCGGTGCTTCACCTCAGTCACATCACTAGGTCACCCTATCAACTGAAGATATATCTGATAGCTCCCCACTCTATCGATGATTGATCCCAACTATATCCTCATTATTCTGTTGGAAAAATACCTCCTACTTATAGTTATATTTTTATTTTGAAAAGTGTAATAAATGTTATATAGATATATTATTTTTTCATATTTTATAATGTATAAAAAATATCATGTGGTATATCTTTATTTAAATAAAATAGTTTCAAATTAATATTTCTTATCATTTTTAAATAGATATATTTAATATATTTATACATATAATTTTAATGTTTTATAAGTTTATGTTAATTGTATTTTATTTTTATGTACAAAATCATTTCAAATATAATTAGGTTTAATAATTAATTAATTTTGTTGATTCTTCTAAACTTAATATTCTCACCTCTCATTGCAAATCCAAAAAATCTAGAAAATTGACAATCTATTTAAAAGGTCTTAACAACATACAAGCCAATTAGTCATTTATTTGTCAAAAAAAAAAAACAACTAATGTAGAAATTATGAATTTCATGGTTCTTATTAATAATATCATTTTTTTAAATAATTAAATATTAATTAGATTTTAGATTGTAATTCTATATTTTTATTAGATGAAAATGATTAATTTTTATATTTGTTAAGATTTATTTAAAGTATAAGAATACCAATCCAATATTTATAGTTTAATTGGAGAAGATGGTGATATCTTTGTTGTTTGGTAAGGGTATTTTGTCACATCCAAACAAAATGATTTCTAAGATGCCTTTAATTGTGATATAATTTGGACTATGGTGGAGGCTCGCCAACTCTTATGTTCTATTTTGGGTGTGTGTGTAAGAAAATGATTTAGATGATGAGTATTGATTAATATGGTTTATCTTCCTTTACATAGATTATGGAATTCATGTCAATTATTACTTAATTAACATATATGAATATATTTATGACTAACCTAGAATAATCTTTATTATGTGAAATTTGTGTGAAGAATATTTGTTAATTTGGTAGATACTAAGGTGCTAGGTGAAACAAAATTTGTGGTTTATTATTGAGAAAGCTTACACTGCTAGATTGACCCCCTTTGCCTACTTAAGTGATGCCTAGTCCAAGTTTAATGTTTAACCAAAGGTAAGTACCTTGTATGCAAGTATATCATTTAGCAATGGTTTTGTTGTCTAAATAGATCAAGTCTAGAATTCTAGCCAATTTATACATATAACAACTAGATGATTATTTGAGCATATTATCTTTGATACACTCTACCTGGTAATTATGAATATATAACTATATTTTATTTAAAGCAATAATCTGACATCCTTTGCTAATATACTAGATTTAATAGTAAGTTTAATTAATAGATATATTTATATAGACATATATAATAAATATGTAAATATTAGATCAACTTGTTTATATTCTTTTGTTTTACCATTGACATGCAAGATCTTGGTACAATGAAAACAACCCATCGAACCTATGAAAGGAGGAAAAAGTGTGCTAAAGGTAGTATATGGGAGAAGTACATGAGCTCCAAACTCTGGATAGTGTGCCCCAACAAAAAAAATCCAAAATGAATTTTCACCCTGCATGTTTGTGTAACAGACTAACCCAAGTTTAATGAAGTAAAAATTTCTAAATTTACACTATACGAGTAAGTAAATTAGGTAACAAGTCATTACAATAAAAAATTTCTTTCTTTTATTGAGTATATATGAACAAGATGCCATATCATATTACAATAAAGATTCCATTTCATTACAATAACTTCACAAGTTACAACAATACAAGAATGCATACATTTAAATACATAGCTCCAATGAGCTTTAGAACAAATAGTTGTAAGACAGTCTAGGATCCTTCCTTTCAAATCTTGGTTCTTCTATCGCCTGCTATAGAGGAGAAGCATCACTTAGGTGTGTTTCCAACAACCACAGACTCATAATGTGTTCCCTCACACATCTATCATTCGATAGATGGCCCTTCCCTTCGATGAAGAGATTGGTAGAGTAACCAATAATGACAACCAACTAAGCATAGTGTTGTTTCCTACATAATTAGAGCTTGTAATCTCACAATCTCTGTCTAGCATGTAATACTGGATCACAATGAACTGACAGTGTTAGACTCGATAGTCACACAATCTAGAGTGGAGTCTAAGAGATTACACTACTTTGATCAAAGAGTTACATTCAGTATTCCTACTGAGAGTCATTTATCACATACATTACTTAGGGTTGATTTGACTTAAGGCTATCTTAAGCTACGCATAGGTATTTCCTTCAATGAATAGTCCATCATCCTAGATAACCTACAACCATATTAATCTACTTGGAATAAACTACTTAACTAGTAAGTACACAAGTTAGGTATTTCCTTCTATGGATAGTCCATCATCTCAAATAACCTATCTTCAAAACAATCTACTTGGAATAAACCTACTTAACTAGTAAGTAATTAAACTCCCTCTCATACTAGATTATCTATTCTAAGAGTAAACACAAACTTTCCTAGTTAAACCAATAACTTAGCTAAATACACCATATGTGCCTTTCATGTTCAATCATACCTAGTATATAATACTTATGATAAACACCCACCTCCTATTATGGAGTACTTAAAAACACATTATGAAAACAACATAATAGCTCCAATTTCCTTTTCAAAATAATCTAAATTCTCTAATGCATATACTGGAAAAGACATCTCAACCATGCATTCAAGACGCATCATTCAAAGTAAAATAACAAAGAAGAAGAGATCCTCATGCTTGTTATCGCTTTCCAACTAAAGACAACAATGCAGCTCTCTCCCAATAGCAATTAGCTTGAAACTAGCTTCTCAAGAATGTCACAACTGAACTCTCTCTCTCTCCCAAGTTGATAGCTTACTTCTCTCAAGTATCTCTCCCTCACAAAGTAAGTAAAACTCACTCTCTTTCTCTCTCAATGCAAAGTAAAGTATGGCTAGGAAAATACATAATTATGAATTGAAAAAGATGTATAATCTCTTGTAAAGAATGTGTCCCTCTCAAATAAAAGGGCTTAACTATTTATAGAGAAATCTAGCAACCTCAAAGCCTACAATTTAGGCATGCTAATGAATAGCAAGATTCATGCAAAGCAACACATGAAACCTATCAGAAAGGTGGTGAATTCTCAAGCTAATACTTAGCTTATTCACCTATAGGTCGACTTGTTTTGTGACAACAATCTAAACACTAATTCAATCGGCATATGCATAATTCGAATTGTCACATAAAAAAGACTTCTATAATAATTTAGACTCAAAGGTAGTTCCAACTCCAATTCCTTTTCCTACATATTTGGCGCAGCCAAAATCATTCAATTCCCATTTTATGTCAGTAGGTTTCTATCAATCCATATGGTGGATGAATTGACTTAGCAGTTTAATACGTTAGACAAAGTCAAGCATAGTCTTAATGAAGGCATTGACCAAGTCAAGCATATAATAGATAGCAATACCAAAAGTAATGCAATGAATTATATTGTGTGTCATCCAAATGATAATCGGTTTACACTTAACAGTCATAAGCTATTAAATCGGCTTCATTAATCATAGTTCTACAATGACTATAATTGACCTCCAAGCCATATATGTATAACATTATAATTGGCTGATATCCATTGCTTTAGACAGTCAATCTGAAAGCATGTAAGACATCCCCCCTTTAGCATGGTTTGCACGCAACATTCGTTTCTTGTATTTGTGCATAGATCGACCACTAAGTCCTTGACTTATCCATGCACAACATAACTACCTTGCATTTAAGTCTTTCCTAAGTTCTTGCATTCTATATCAGATTCATTCTAGCACTTTACTTCTTTTGAATGCACTCTATACATACCAATAAATCGCCTGTAAAGGGTATATGAAGTCCATGTTATATTATGCACCATATACATATATTGTATATGTATTCTACCTCTAAAAAGGTTGTGTCCCATGCTTAAGAAATAGTTGGTCTCATATTATCACATATGATAATAGATCATCATGTAGATGACAATATGTAAAATATATATTAATATTATATATATAATCACATATACAATAATATCAACGTATATCTACATATATGTATATGTATTATATATTTATATTTATATATCATATGTCTACTATGTGTGAATACATTTGATACACAACTAAGTGCAAATGAGTAAACATTCATATGATATATATATATATATACATCTAGGCACATAATGCTCATTTCGTGCAAATCCATAACTTATTTTCTAATCAAGTATAGACCATTGTTTTGGTAGTCAAACACACTTAGATGTTATGTATATATATTTATATATACATATATACATTCTTGCCAAGCATGAAAGCTCTTGTGTATATATGGATACGTATATATATATATATATAAACACTTATCAATCACAAAATCAAGCATAGTGATATAAGGAAGGAACTCACAAGCTCAAACAGATAATCATCACCCAATAATGCACTCGGTAGTAAACAAGACCTTTACTAATGCAGATATTTCAAACTAGGGACGACTTACCGACTTTTGACTTCTATGTCTAGACTCAACCAAACTACTGTGGTGTGTATGCTCAAATAGTTTAAGTTTACCAATTACCCAACCAAGATATTCTCCCAAGTTATACTTCCCCTCGTCCTGGAGGAATGGAACACATACTTGCATCCACTAACACATACACATGGTAGTCAATTGTTCACAACATATGCAGTATACATAAACATCTCAAAAGTTAGAATAATAATTCAATAACCATCTATTCACATATATGTAGTATTTTCCCATGAAATAACATCAACTGAGATAACATCAAGTGAGATAGCATTCACATTGATAACATGGTATGGGCACAATTTATTCATCTCTAGAATTCACATTACATTCACATTTGACCCTACATAGTAATAGTAAATAGTAATTACACAATTGGGGTGTAACATACTTCCCCCCTTGTGAATAATTGTCCCCGATGATATATAGCTCTATAACATACAGTTAAAGTCAAATAAAGTTTTACAAGGCCATTCTCAAAATACATAAGATTTATAAAACACTCATCCTATGTATCATCTCTCCTTACAACCTTTCCCTTCCTAGACCTTGCTTCAAGTGCCCTCACTATCACATAGGGAAATCTTGTATGCCTCACACATACTTAATCTCCCAAAGAGATTTATTACATTATCATATTACTTCTTATGTACATCCTAGGTACAATAGTAACTATACATAACACCTAAAACATAGTGATCAAAAATCACTGGCCTATGAATTTATCCTTAGTATAATCCAATAGAAAAGGAATAATGATGTATTGTGCACTACACTGTGGGTCCCATCCTTCCCCTTTTGTATTTATATTTTAGACAACTCAGAAACTGAGTCTATTTATCACTTACACATCCATTTTCCTTACCATAAAGTACTTGTTCTTGATTACTTGTCCATCTTGAGCATAACATTGCTCTTGGACACCTGTCAAATTCTAATACTACTTAATACTTAAGCTTTGTATCAACAAAGTTTCATCAATCTCTTCGACCTATTACTCCCTTTTTGATATTCTATTAAGTCTATGGTTTACCCTATTTCTAATCCTATTTTAGCCTGATAGAGTTTCCAACCTCTCCTTCCATATAATGCTCCAAACTTCAATGTTAGAAGTTTATAAATCATTCAAGAATTAGTCTACCATATTTGCCTATTTGGGCTATAATAATATACTGCACATTCGTTCAATTAAATGTCTCATTGTATGATCATGGTTTACACAACCCTATCATTATTTGCTCGTTCATAACTAAGATGACCTTCTTAGGAATACTAAGCAACTACTTCCCACAATATATTATTTAGGACCAAAAACTTATAAATCAAGTTTCCAATTAGTGTTCGTTACTTTGATGAGTTTATCCACTTAGAACATTATGTCAATTTTACTGACATAGATAGATTGATTTGTCTTGTGTTCTACCTCTTTCCCTCTAGAATCTCAAGAGAGTATACATGTCCTATTGATGATGAAATTCAATCTTCATTCCCTGGCATACTAGACATTATCTTGCCACATTCTGTGCAACCTCTTACTCTATCTTTCCCCAGGTTATAGTGGTTCCTCATCCAACAATTCCCTTTTTCGTTCTAATGTCCTAACTCTGACATTAATTTCCTCATTTCATTCCTGAATCTTCCAAAATTTTGCGTACATAGGTTCTTTTATATCCAATAATAGTCTATTCTTTGACAAAGTGAAAACCTATTTTATGATCTCACGCCATCTTTAATTCCCATGTAATAATGGTTATAATTTTTGTGAAGATAAATTCCATTTATCTTAGGACATCCATATAGTGGATTTCTTTTGTCCTCGGATTATTTTCAAAGATGTAATCCATCTTTCAAATTAATCTAATTTTCCCAATAAAAATTGGTACTAATTTTGAGTATTAATCATCCTTCAATCATGTTGGTCCCTACAAGATATCAAATTTAATTGTATACCTAATTCTCAAGCACGAATGTTTCTTATTAGCTCCATGAATTCACTTAATCGTATAGGAGAGTTCCAACTTCAATATATCCTAGTTGAGCACATGAAACAACCCTAGCATTCTACTTAGTAAAATTTCCAACATTTCACACTAAGCAAAAATTCTATGATGTCACGACATAACACTAGATGCTTCCCTTTGAGAGTTTATAATATAAGAGCCAATCAAAGTAGAGTCTTAACAATATGACTTTCTTTCAAGAGTATAAAGTAATTAATCAAGTAGCTACTTTAACTCACTAGGTATCCCACCTATGTCTCCAATCATATAGAATTTCATAAGCTCAAGTGAGTTACACATTCCCATGGGAAAATCTTAATCTCAATATTCCCTTCCAATTCTTAGGATAGATTCCTCATTCAATGACTAGTATGATGCTATAGGTTACTCTACCCTATATGTTCCAATCAAGACCGAATTTACAACTCAACCAAGTAAGTTATTCCCAAATTAAAGGTGTTAATGAGTAGTCTAGTACATAACTCAACTCAATAGGTTAAAGCTTAACCTAAGGTCTCTCTTTTTATTTGAATGAACTTCTCGTCCCAGTTAGGTTATTCTAAACCTAGGGTTTTATTCAAGAGTAAGGTAGTGATCAAGTGATTAATCAAGTAAAGATAATTGATGCATTTGCATAGAATCACATCCTATTTTATCTTTCATACCATCTCTATGGTTTAATAGCTAAACCTTATCATCCATAGGTCTCTTAGCATAGTAAGCTACAGTGTCAAGTTGCTTCATGATATGGATATATTTCATAATATGCAGTTGTGTGTGTCTTAAATGTGCAAAGTTAGTATCAACACAAACCTTAATGAAATAATTTATATTGAGAGATTCAAAGCAAAGTAAACTATTTTAAGTTGCAATAAAGATAAATCTTCCAAGAACGTCTCATTACATCCTCTATTCTTAAATGATCTTTTTAACCTTTTTGGCCCTCATATTTCTATGTGCACAAATGCTATTAGAATGACACTTAAGAAACAAGATTAGTATTCAACATGCAAGATAATCTAATGCATACATGAAACTATGTGCAAACAAAGATGATGAATGCTATGATGAGTGGAGGATGATGTTTATTATAGATGAACAAGTGGAGGTGGATACTATGGTATTGAACTAGAATGATCTATTTATGATTCTACATATGCTCAAATGTAAACTTCAAATGCAACTATGATGCAATATTTAAACCTAAGATGTAAATGCAAAGAAAAAAATGATGTAAAAACTAGTTATAAGACTCAAAAATGCTCCAAGCTTCAATGATAAAACTTGCATGGTAAATTTACTTCAAATGTGGATGCAAAATACAAGGCCCAAGGGTTGTATTTATAGCCTTTTCCAAGCATATAGTGAGGTGGCAATAATCAATGGTCTAGATTGAATAAGAAGAATGGATGGTGAAGATGAAGAGAATCAAGATGTTGTCCCCTTGACCAAAGACAACATGCCATGTGTGTGGAAGAATATCTTGACCAATGGGAAACATTCCATTTGGATGGAATTTTCAAGTGTGTGAAGAGAAGACCATGTGCTTCCAAAATTGGTGGAAGTGAGGGAGGAATAAATCATGTGCTCCAAATGTGGGTAGAAGTGTGGGAAGAATAAGTCATGTGCTCCAAAATTTTGGAAGTGTGGGAGGAAATGAGCCATGTGCTTTTTGAAATGAGTTGAAGATAATTCTAATTAAAAAAATAGAGTTATTTATTTTCATGTGACCTTGGTGAGGTGGCACAAAAAGTTGTAGAAATGTGCTTTAATTCCTAATTGGATTTAGTGAAGATTAATTAAATAAAACAAGTTTAGGGAACCTTGTTTATTTAATTAATTTAGAAGAAAGTGTTTTGGATTTGGAGAATTTAGAAAATGAACAATACAAATAAATTGACCATTTATTTATATGTAGTTAGAATATTAATCAAATAGCTAGTATTTAATTAATTAAAGGTGATGACCATTTTTAGCTATATATATTTTTCCCCTCTTTGAAGTAATGTGTTTACATGTTGCTTCAAAGAAAAATTTGATAGTGATGCTCAGAAAAGCTTTGGATTCCCCAGACGATGCTCCAAACGTTGATTTTCAGGTATTATCTGATATATGCCCCCTCGAGAGATAAATCGGTAAAATGTGGAATTTTTGATGTTTTGTCGATGATAGGATGATTTTGCAATGATGTGATGATGATGTTACAATGTGTAATGGTTATCCAATGTTAAACCATTGATGTTTTAATGTCAAATATGATTTATCTCTCGAAATTTGATTCTACACTCACTCCTTCAACAATTTTGATTAGTTAAATCCCATTTTTGATAATAAATCCCACCATAATTCCCTCCATTGTCCTTTAAAAAGGTAAAAAGTGGGAAAAGTGAATTCATTTGCACATTGTGAGTTTGGAGAATTTGGAGAGTGGAGAGCTAGAGGAAGGAGATTCCTTCTCACAGGCATCGTTTCAAGCGTTCGTTTTGCCACTGGACCTACAATACACATTATGAGAAACCTCCTTTAGTCATTTTCCTGCCTTTTTGTTGATGTTTTGAAGTTGGTAGATAGGTGTTGTAGGCCATTTGAAGTCATTTTTGCACTTTTGGGGGTGATTTTTGTTGTTTTCAAGTCATTTTTGAGAGTTTCTAGGAGTTTTGGCGCCTCTTGCTTCTGTTTTGGCACTTTTTTTGTGTGAAATGGAACCTTTTGCTTTTGTTTTGGCACCTTTGGGGTCCCAAATGGTGCCTTTTGCAAGCTTACTTCATGTTTTGACCCTTGTTTCCTTGAAATGACGCCTTTGGGGTCCCAAATGGTGCCTTTTGCTTCTATTTTGGTGCCTTTGGGGTCCTAAATGGTGCCTTTTGCAAGCTTAGAGGTTTTGTCCCTGAGTGATTCCTAGTGATTTGTCTTGCTTTCTTGCTTGTCTGATGATGTTTGATTGATGAAATTCCTCCTAGTTATGCCAAATGTTGCATTCTTGATGTTCATTGAGGCTTGTATCATGTTCATGAATCATGTTAGTCATTGCATTGTTTTATTCAGTGATGCTTTTGATTGATCTCAGTCTGATTGTGTGATGTTCATTACTTGATTGATGATATACTTGATGATTTGATCTCATGATAGGTGAGAGTCAAATGATAGGATGACTTGATGATGTTTTGACCTCATGATAGATGAGGATTGATGATAAGATTGGTGATGCACTGACCTCATGATAGGTGAGGATCGATGGTAAGATTCACTGATGTATTGACCTCATGATAGGTGAGGATCGATGATAGGATCGATGACGCATCGACTTCATGATAGGTAAGGATTGATGATGGGATTGATGCTTGACCGACCTCATGATAGGTGAGGATCGATGAAAGGACTAACGATGCATCGACCTCATGATAGGTGAGGGTCGATGATAGGACTGATGATGCATCAACCTCATAATAGGCGAGGATCAATGGAAGGACTGATGATGCATCGACCTTATGATAGGTGAGGATCAATGATAGGATTGATGCTTGATCGACTTCATGATAGGTGAGGATTGATGATAGGATTGATGATGTATTGTTTTGATTGATTGATTTGATGGTCTCAATTGAACCTAATTTGATTGATTGATGATCTTGATTGAACATGATTTGATTGACTAATGATCTTGATTGAACATGATTTGATTGACTGATGATCTTGATTGAACATGATTTGATTGACTGATGATCTTGATTGAACATTGCGTTAGGGAAAAAATTGATAGATTGATTGATGTGATGCTGATTTGTTTTCCCTAATATGATTAGGAGGACTTTGATGTGCTCCAGTCTCAAGAGCGTTTCCCAAAGACATGGGGGGTGGTGCATCAGTTGACCCAGGTAGATTTAGATATTATCTCCCATTGTGGGTTGAAATCCTTGATAAACATACCCTAGTATAGGATTAATAGGGGTTTGTTGACTTCTCTAGCGGAGAGGTGGCATAGCGACCACAATACCTTTCATCTAGCTACTGAGGAGATGATAGTTACTTTGAAGGATGTTTATCATATTTTGTGGTTTCCAATTATGGGCGAGATAGTTGTGTATGATAGAGTAGAGTAGGGCAGGATCGATTCTTTATGTAGGATTTGCCAAGATGATCATGTTTCAGGTCTTGGGTCTCTTGTCAGGAGATGGTTGATAGATATGATCCTCTATTGTGTGTTCCTTCCATATTTGTTAACGGGTTCCTTTGTCATGATCATAGGTCAAAGGGATTTTAGTGGGTTGGGGTCGAGTATTGGAGTGTATGACATTGGAGGGAACTAGATATGCATGGGGTTCATGTATGTTAGCCCATTTGTATCATGATTTGAACCAGGTTGTGTATTGTGGGCGACGAGCCTCTCGTTTGGGATTACGTTATTATAGACATGGGCATGGGAGCATATTGTGATCACTTGACCATTAGGAGATAGACAACGATCAACAAGTAGACCTTATGTGTTTAGTTACAGTGGTCCACATGTTCAACATAAACTAGGAAAATTAGCTTATTAGAGATGTGCCCTAGATGACCTGGAGACCATGACATGGTTTCCGTACTTGGATTGTGAGATGTGGCTAGAGGATCAGGTAGAGATGCCATACATGCTACTATCACGATATTTGATTGGACAGAAACATTTTGTGCTTGAGAGATATTTGTATCTGTGGGTTTTTCGGCAGTTTGGATGAGTTCAGGCGATGCCCCATAGGGTTTCCCATTATGGATGGCGACAACAAGATGAGATGGAGTGGGGCCCTTGCATATCTTCTGATGTTTCTTGTACTGAGTATTATACATTGGAACCATGTGTATGGGATTATCTTCCACAGGTGAAAAATGTAGGGATGACAAAGGACTATTCTAAGTATTTCTACACATCCTTTTTCGAGGTTATCTAGCCTTGATGAGCCAGTTTCACTAGTTGATGATGATAGGGCACCGAGACAGAGGGTGGATGGAGAGGATGTAGAGAGTGATATTGGAGATGGAGGGGATGATGAGGGTGCTGATGGTGGTGGTGGTGGGGGTGATGATGATGGTGGTGGTGGTTCAAGTGTAGGGTCATAGTGTGTAGTTGGTAGTCCCTTTCTAGATTTTGCAATTCCTAGATGTAGGAGGAGTATTACTGTACCTTAGTGATTCCTAGGATTCAGATTGGAGTCCCTTAACATCAACAATAGGCGCAGATAGAGGCATTATAGGTAGAGGTTCAGACTTTGTAGGGTGAGTTAGTGCAAGCTTGGTCATAGTTTGAGATACTGGCAGCTGAGAGAGATGCAGATAGGTAGCAAGTACAACAGGTATAGGTACATGTTTAGACTCTTTAGGGTTAGTTAATGTAGGCTCAGGTATAGGTTTAGACACTAATAGTTGAGAGAGATGCAAAAAGGCAGCAAATATAGTAGGTACAGGCACAAGTTGTCATACTTACTACAGAGAGGGATGCCTTTAGACATTAGACAGAGCAGGCCGAGGGCATTACTGAGAGATTACACTAGGCTACAACGTCCATGGGTACAGTGGAGTTCCTTACAGAGATTCAACACATTGCTCAGGAGTTGTAGTTTTATAGGGGTAAATATCATGAGTTGGTTCCTTCTGAGTGGCGAGAGAGCTTTGTATTGTCTCGATCTAGTAGATCTCAGTCTCAGACTGTTAGCATGGGTGTTACTCAACCATTTTCTAGAGATAGGAGAGATCCTGGAGCAGGTCCATCAGGTGGAGTAGGTATTGGTTCCATGATGCCAACACCATCTAGGGGGATCTCGACATAGCATATTTTGATGTATACACTGTTGGGACATTGATGATGCCAGACTTTACGATACAGTTCCATTTTTGATATTGATGTATCTCGTCATATTTTTGGATATCCTTGTACACTTTGACATTATGATTTTTTTGAGGTTATATGATATGCAACGATGATTATGATGATGATATATTTCTATGACGCATTTAATTTCCATGTTGTAATAATGATTATGATGTTATGATATGCTATAGATGCAAATGATGATGCAACTGACGTGTTATGATTCTATGTTGATTTATGAATGATGCTTATATGATGTATGTGATGTATTTTACTATGCCAATGATATGTAATGCATTTTATGTTTTTGTTCTTTTCTAATGCAACTAAATGATGTAATGAATGAGTGAATATGTATATGAAATGATCACATGATGATGCATATTTCTGTTGATGTTTATGTGATGTTTATATGTGATGTATGTAATGATGAGTTGATATACCTTATGGATGATGGATTTGATTATGAAAATGATGTATGATGTTTCATGTGATGATTATGTTGAATATGTATGGATGCGATGCAAATGATGTGTGATGTTTTGTAATGATGAATGATGATTATGTGATGCAAATGATTATGCAGATGATTGTGTTCTAGGGTCTTAAGCTTAAATGACTGAATCTATCCATCTTCCAAGAGTTGTGGGAAGGTTGTCATTAGTTCATTATTTGTTACATTAAGTTTCACAAAACCTAACATATTTCCCAATTCTTTTGGAAAGCTGAAGAGACTCACTCATTTAAGCTTAGTGAACCATTTCCCTAATGCCACTAAATGAAATGATTTTGATTATGTGAATGAGATGCGATGGATGTCATTTTTTTTTTTCTAATGCAAATATTATGATATGATTTATGAATGAATGCATGATGTTGTAATGTTTTATAATGTATGCAAATGATGAAGCAACTGATATGCAACTAAATGAAAATGATGTGTTTTTGTTTAATGTCAAGTGTACTCAATCCCTTAATGCAAGAGATAACATCATTATTGCAGCTTTGGAAAGCCCATAATACAAACTAATGCAAACTAACATGGATGCAATCTCCTCTAACCCTGCAGATCTCGTATGCTAAAGTTATCATTCGTAACAGCCAATTTTTCGTGCTTTTTATCATCATCGTGCCTTTAAAATTTTGAAAGCGAGTACAAGCATCAATGGTATATTTAAACCATGATGACCTGAGTACTACTTCCATGATATTTGATAGTGCAAATTAACACAAGCATCTAAGTATAATTACACAGAGATGACCTAAGCATTGCTTGTGTAAACAGACAAGAGTTAATCCTTTCCATATGCAAATTTGGAATGTCATCAGTGATACTTTGTAGTGCACGTCTTGTGACAATTTGCACAACAATAATGATCAACTCACAAACAATAGACAAAGAAAAATCATACTCCTTCCTAGCTCCTCTAGTTTGATACATCATTGGGGAGCTCCAGAGATATGATAACAAAAATCTAAGTACAACAATTGAACATTTGTGTTTAACGTGATAAATCCATGATTTAGAAGAGCATCATCTTTTCAATTTTTTGATGTTTTTGGTATTTTTTAGGACCTTTTTCCAATGCATTGGATGATTCAAGTGTAGAAATTTTTGAGATGCAGGCTATTAAGAGGTTCATTAAAAAAATACCCTTCTAGTGTAGACAATTGATATGCTCCTGATCCGAAGGTTGAGATAATGACAAAGGACCTTGCCAGTTTGGTTCAAATTTCCCCTTCTTCTCTCAATCTTGTTGATTATGAGAGTTCTCTTTCAAGACTAAATTGCCAACCGAAAATGTTTTAGGCTTGACTATGTGGTTGTAGCCTCTGGATATCTTTTGGTGATATGCCTTTAGGTGATCTACTACATGCTAACGATGCTTATCCAAGGGTTCCAATTCTTGTAACCTAGACACCTTGTGATCCTCATCTGGAATGATCCCTTTTAGTGACACTCAGAGTGATGGAAACTCAACCTCAATGGGTAGAATGGCTTATGAGCCATAGACCAAAGAATATGGTGTTTCCCTTGTTGGGTTAGGATACTGGTTTTGTAAGCCCATAGAGCAGGGTTCAATTATACATGCCAATCACGTCCAACATCGTGGATGGTTTTCTTTAAGATATTCAAGATACTCTTATTCGAGGCATCTGCTTGGCCATTTCCTTGAGGATAATAGGGTGTAGAAAAGTGATGCTAGATATGAAATTTCTCACAAATTTCTTCAATGTCTTTATTTTTGAAAGGTCGTCCATTCCATGATGGTGGACTGAGGTATGCCATACTGAAAAATGATGTAGTTTAGGATGAAAGATGAAATTTGTTTTCCTGTGATGGTGGTTAGGGGAACTGCTTTGATCCACTTCATAAAGTACTCTATGGCAATGATGATAAACTTGTGTCTATTGGATGAAGATGGGTGTATTTTACCTATGAGATCCAATCCCCACTGACAAAAGGGCCATGTTGATGCAAAAGGGTGAAGTTCCTACGCTGGTGCATGGATGAGATTGCCATGAATCTAGTACTTTTGGAATTTCTTGACAAATTGAAAAGAATTTGTCTCCATAGTTAGCCAGTAATATTCCAAAAGAAGGAGCTTCTTAGTTACGGTTAAACCACTTGAATGAGTGCCAAAAAAACCTTCATGTACTTCACGTAAAGTCATTACAGACTCATCACATTCCATACTTCGGAGGAGAGTTCCATCAAGACCTCGTCAATAAAGGTCATCCACAATAAGGGTGTGTTGGGTTGTTTGGAGAATGAAGTTTCAGTTTTTATTACAAGATAGGTCAGGAGGAAGGGTGTTTTCTTTTAGGTATGTATAAATTTTCCCATAGGGGGAAGTGTCACCCTCAGCTAGATGGTAGATAACTTGGGACTCTGGGTTGTCATAATATGGGTTGAACAGTTGTTCCACCATGAACTCGTAATGCACTCATTTCTCTAGAATCTACAAGAGAGAAGCAATGGTTGCCATGGCATCAGTGGCTTTGTTGTCATTTCGAGGAATTTGCTCAAACCTTATTTCCAAAAAGTAATTTTTTAAGTCATCAACCATTCTTTTGTAGGGCATCAGCTTGTCATCCTTTGTTTGATAGTCATTGTTTACCTGATTAATGACTAGTTGTGAATCCCCATAGACATGTAACTCTATGATCTTCCACTCAACTGCTACTTTGATTCCAATGATCAATGCTTCATATTCGGCTATGTTGTTGGTGCAAGGGAACATCAATCTGTAAGACTGGGAGTGGTGTGTCCTTGTCACAAGATAAACAAAATTCTAGCTCCTGATCCATGTTGTGTATAAGAACCATCAAAGGACAAGACCCATTGTTGTGTGGATATTGTCAAGACGTTAGCATCTGGAAACTCAACATTCATGGGATGATTGTCTTGCAATGGTGCTTTAGCTAACTGATCCATAATTTCTTTTCCTTTGATTGCCTTCCTATCAATATATTGGATTTCAAATTCACTCAGCATCATGACCCACTTGGCTAGTCTTCCAATCAGATTAGCTTTGCTCATAAGGTATTTTAGTGGATCTATCTTGGCTACTAACTTGATGGTATGAGTTAGTATATACTGTTGCAATTGTTGGGTGGTGAACACTACTACTAGACAAGCCTTTTCAGTGAAGGTGTAATTGATCTCATAGTCATTTAAGGTTTTGCTGATATAATAGATTTCCCTTTCTTTCCCTGTTGAATCCTCTTGCACTAACAAGGCTCCTAATGATATTTCAGTTGTCGCTATGTACAATAAAAGTTTCTTTCCTTCTATTGGTGGTATCAAGATAGGTGGACTCATCAGATATTGTTTCAATTGATTGAAGGCTCCTTCATATTTTTCATCCCATCAGAAAGATACATTCTTGTGAAGCAAGTGGTTGAAGGGGTGAGTTTTGTCAGCCAGTTGTGCGATAAACCTCCTAATGGATTAGAATCTTCCTTGTAAGGATCTGAGTTGGTTGATGTTTTTAGGAGGAGACATATCCATGATAGATTTGACCTTTGTAGGGTCCACCTAAATTCCTTTAGTCGACACAATATACCCCAAAAGTTTAACTAATGTTGCAACGAACACACATGTCTTGGTATTTAGTCTCACATTGAACTTCTCCAGCCTAGTGAAGATTTTATCTAAGATTTCAAGATGTCCTTCTCTAGTGTAGAATTTTTCCAACAGATCATCTACATAGTCTTCCATGAAAGTGTGCATCATTTCATGAAAGATGGTGGTCATTGCTCTATGATATGTGGCTCCAACATTTTTCAACTTGAATGGAATGAAATTCTAGAAAAAGTGCCCCAAGGACATGTGAAGGCAGTTTTATCTTGGTCTTCAGGAGAAATTTGATTTGATTATATCTTGAAAATCCATCCATGAGTGAGAGAATTTCATATCTGGCAGTCAAGTCCATGATGATGTCAATGTTGGGCAGAGGAAAATCATCTTTTGGGCAAGCTTTATTGAGATCTCTGAAATCTGTGTAGATTTTGATGCTTTTGTCTGGTTTGGAAATAGGTACAATGTTAGAAATCCACTCTGCATAGTCGATAGGTCTGATAAATCCCACATCTAATAACTTCTTTAGTTCGGCTTTGACCAAGAGGGTGATGTGGGGATGTATTTTCCTTAAATTTTTCTTGACCGGTTTTACTCCTGTTGGTAGAGATAGGTGATGCATGAAGAGTTATGGATCAATCCCTAGCATGTCGGCATAAGACCAAGCAAATTTAATTTTCTTTTCTGTAAATAATTTTATGATGTTCGATTTTTCTTGATCTGTCAAGGATTCTGCTAGATGGATAGTCTTCACTATTTCTTCATTGCCAATATTGATAGACTAAGTGGGTTCAACCAATACTTTAGATTGTTCCTGAAAGTGCTTGGGGAGTGTGTCAAATCTTCCATCCTTCAATGCCTCAGAGAGTTTTTCACTGTTGGATACACTCTTTGCTTTTACTTTTCCAGATCTGATACTAACATTAAATAGTTTTCACCATCAAATCTATTCCATGTATTATTCATTTTGCAGCTCAAAAATTTGACACTCTCCTAATTGGAAGCTTTGTTACAATGTTCAATAGTGGGAGTTATTTCAGGATTGGAAGAATAGAGGAAGTTGAAAATGGCTTCATCGTTTGAAAAGAGGGGGATATCAGATGGCTCAGTTTGATCCCAATCTATCAATTTGGGATGTATCAGGGACAAGGAGTCATTGGATTGGCTAAAGTTAGATGCAGTAAGTGTCTTGATGGTAATATCTTTGGATTATCCAATACAAAAATCAATGTCTATAAGGTAACTCTCCTATGAATTATCTTTTTCACTTTGAGTCTGATCGTCTTCACTGGAGTCATCAATGTGTAGTGATCCTATTTCAAGTAGTCTATATCTTGAACTTTGACCCTCCTCACATATGGGTGTATAATTTTGGACTACATCAATTTACTTATCATGACAAGACTCTTTAGATAACAAATCCCACTCATACTCATTTGAATCAGTCTCATGAGCATCACTAGCTTGTAGTTGTAGGATTCTTTCAACAACTTGTTGTCTGGTTTCTTCTCTGGATCCCTCTATATACCCCAATCTTGTTTTATCTTTGTCTTGCATGGTGACAGGTTGTATTGGTTCTATGATGCCTTCTTTCCTTTTACTGATAGGACCTTTTCCTTCGTGTCCCATCTTTTCCATGATTGTGTTTCCTTTTCCATACTTGTATGTCCGTATGTTGGAGGTGGATGCTTGTGATGATTCTTCATCTTTGTACAACTAGTTTAAAACCTCCTTGTCATCTAACTCATCCACTAATGTTCCTACTCTTACAAAGGTTCCATCAAATAGTGTGGTGGGTTGTGATGATTGTTGTCTTGATGTCGATGGTTGTCCATGTGACTTTGGAGAAGATGAAAGTTGTGATAAACATAAGGATTGCTGAAATGAGTATTACCCCATGCCTTTGTCTTTCAATTGGATCTTTGTGACTTATTTTGATAAGGATTCAAGTTGAATTTCCTAGTTTTGCGGAGTAGGATTTGATGTACTTTCTTTACTTGAGGGATTAGCATCACCAATATCCTTATCCTTTGATTGGTCCTTTTTGTCAACCCACTTTAACAAGGCATTTAGTTGTTTCCCATCATTTGATAAACCCTGAATTGGAGCTTCCCTGTTGTGTGGTACAAAAGCATCTTGAGTAGTCTTGAGGGTGTTACAATATTGGGGGTTGTTTGAATTAGCTGCAATAGTGATTTCCTACCCATTGAATAGAAACTTCAAACATTGGTGATATGTGGATGGCATTACTTGCATGTCATGAATCCAAGGTCTTCCCAAGAGTATGTTGTAGGTTAACTCTTTATCTAACACCTAGCATACTATATCTCTGAAAACTGGTCCCACTTGAATAGGTAGCACTATTACCCATTTTGAAGATCTCTCCTCGTCATCATATGCTTTTATTGTGATTTTCCTTATAGGATCAATAACATTTTTTGAATAGCCTAGTGCATGGACAAGTTTCAAAGTATAGATATTCAGGCTAGGTCCTCCATCTATTAGGACACGTTTAACGTGGTGATTTTGGATTAGGACTTCAATGTGTAGAGAAACATTGTGGGGATGATTGATAGATAAATCGTCATGTTCAGAAAAGGATAAGCAGTGCAGTGCAGTCAAATATCCCACCATAGTTTGGAATTGGAAAACCTCTAGATTGTTGGGTACCATGGTGGCAACTAGAGCTTGTTCCAATATTTCCTTGTGAGTAGGTGAAATCTTGAGAATTTCTAATATGGATATTAGTGTGGGTATCTTCTGCAACTGATCCACTATGTTATATTGGGTTGCAGTGATAACAATTGATTTGGACATGGAAGGGGTAGCTCCTTTCAATATTACCTTGGCTTGTCCTTGTGTGATTGCATTGACAGGTGTGTTGTTGTGTTTTTCTCTAATTTTTATAACATTGATTTGATGTGAGATAGTGCCAACATTATGGTGATGATTTTCCATTGCAATTATGTCTTGTTCATGTTCAATGGTGTCGTCCTTGGTTGAGTTATCATTTGCAATAAGATCTGATTTGTCATGGGTTGGATCATCAACTACCTCAATATCCAAAATGGTGGTATCATAGACATAGTTTATGTTCTTTCCCTTGGTATTTGATGACGAGGACTCTCCTTTCTCATAGTTTGGTAGAGGGTTCTTGAATGCCCCATGGTCATTGTTTTTCTGAGGTTCTTCTACAAATATTGTCTTGTTGTCGATTAGATCTTGTATCAAGTGTTTCAACTACATGCAGTCATCGGTTTATGTCCCTTGTTGCAGTGGAACTCACAAAAATGGGCCTTGTTCCACCATGGGAGTTTAACTTGTGGTTCCCAATTTCTTGCTTCTAGTAAAGTTAGGACCTTAGCTTCAAGAATTTCTTTTAATGTTGATTCTGGTGATTTCCCAAAAGGTGTGAACCTCCTTATATTTGAGGATGCTCGATATGATGGTGTCCTAGATCTAGTATTACCTTGATTTTTTCTTTGGTTGATGTTTTGGTTGTTTCCTTGGTTGTTTCCTTGGTTATTGCCTTGGTTGTTTCCTTGGTTATTGTTTTGATTGTTGGGGGGATTATTATTCTGATTAGTTTTGGTGGCGGCTACAATTAGGTTGAATACAGGTTTTGCATTTTGACCTTTGACTATACCATCATTGTTTCCAACGTTCTTGTTTCATTTCCAAAACTCAGGTTTGTCACCACTATTGTAATTATTGGAGGGGTTTGATGAGTTTTTTTCATTGTATATCTAGACGAATCCTCTCTTGACTAAGGCATCCTTGATTTTAATCCCATTCTCAATCAATTTTTTAAAGGTTGGGGGACATTGTAACTCCAATCTATAACTCATCTCGTCGTTAAGGTTGTCAATAAAGATTGCTATCTTTTCCTTTTCTAGTACGAGACGATAATATCATGTAAATAACCTTCTCCAGTTTTGCAAGAATACAAGGAACAATTCACCCTTCTTTTGTTTCAAGTTACAAAGATCTTTCATGATGATGTCATGTTGGATGTTGTAAGAATATTGGGTGATGAACTTGTTGACTAATTCCTCAAAGTTGTTAATTGGTGGGGTGAGTTTGGAGAACCATTCAATAAAATGTCCACCTAAGCTTCTTGGGAATAATCTCATCAAATAAGTTTCCTCATATGAAAATTTGAGACTCATAGTTCTAAACTCTCTCACATGGTTTATCGGATCAGTTTTTCCATTATATTTGTCATACTTTGGGGACTCACAATGTTTGGGAAAGGGTATCATGTGACTACTTTGATCGAATGGATAAGGACAAATGTCTTGGATCAAGTATCGTTTTGAAGTTCCCTTTTGCATGTCAAACATTTGTTGTTGGAGGTTCTTTACTAAATGAGTCAAGGAAACTAGTTCAAGATCGTTTTTAGGCTTTTTGGGTGGTGCTTTCAATTGATTTACATCAAAGTCTTCTGGTAATTTGGCACCTTGTTTGGCTAGCATAAGGAGGTATTTTTCCCCATTTCTTTCAAAAATATTTTCCAAAAACTTGTGGAAATTGGGGTCTTGTTCATCGTGTTGGATATCTTCTTCGATTATTTCTTCCCCATTAGTGTTGTTGAGTCCATGAAAAGGATTGGTAACATGCATGAAAAGTTGTAGATTTTGACAATAGTAAAACATGTATAGTTCAGGATTGTTCTTGCAAGATATTTTTTAGAAATTAAAGGTCAACCTCTCTCTAAATTTGTAAAGTGTTGATAACTGTCTTCAAATGATGTTCTTTTGGACTAAGAGGTATGGACTTCAGTTTCTAAATTTTGATCTTTTGTGAAATCATTTGGTAACATGCTTGTTCAGATGCTATTTTACCTAAGGATTGGTTCAATACCTTTGAGGATTCCCAAGATAAGATCTATTGTCAGACAAAAGATGAAACTAGGTCACTATTTTTTGTTCTGCAAAAGGTGCCAAAATAGAGATAAAAGGTGCCAAAACAAAGACAAAAGGTGCTAGAATAGAGACCAAAGGCGCCAAAATAGGTTCAGACTTGGTTTTTTGAAAGTTTCTTTGAAAATTTTATTGGTTTTCCTAATTTTTCAATGGGAGACTTGGTTGTTTCACTAAATGCACTTCTAAATCAGGGTTTTCACTTTCAATATGTGGTATTTTGTTTGTTCTGAAAAAGCTTGGATAAAGACACATCAAGCACATGTACACTCCTAAGGTTGTGAAAAAATGTATTCTTTTGGATTCCATGCAATTTTTACCCCAATTGCACTTATTCTTAGCAGATGACTAGATGCTTGACCCCACTAGCTCCCCTCCACGACACTCACTTCTCAGGGCAGCCAAGCATCAATGCCCATGAATCTCCCATGGTATATTTTTCATGTCTGCTAAAAATTGTGAGAATGTGGATTCCTTCACAACAACCGTTGTTGCACCAAAGAATAGATAAAGGGTTTGGCCAAACTACAACAAGGGTTTTAGTAAGTACTTTTTGTTTGTGGGGGTTGATCCATGTGGTGAGAGACCATTGTTTCCCTTCTTGTCGGAACCAACCTCATGATATTGGCCTTTGTTCTAGTATCCACACTTATATACTAGATGGAAATGCACTTGGCTTTAGTGTGTTACTGATTGGGTCATTCCATTGGGTGAGTAATTTTTCCCACAAGGCAGGCCCTCTAAGATAAACAAAAGTGAGCAAGTATACCCGTATTTTGATCAATCTTTATTCCACATGAATAAAGAGAGAACACACACCATATACTCCACTCACACTCACACACCAAAAGTGAATGGGTCTAGCTTTTTGATCACCCAATTAAGGGGAGAGCATATGCCTACCATCTGCCAAGCACGAAAAACATTGTGTTCATTTACCCATTAATTAAGCTATGTTCCTAACTTAACCAAAATGAAACGTGGTGTTCATTAACCTTTTAATCAAGCTATGTTCCTATCTTAACCAAAAGGAAACATATAAATCACTTCTAGCCCCTGTAATATGTCAATAGTTTGATAAGAGTGTCTTTGACAAATGTTTTTGGGAAACCTGCAAATCAACAACACATAGTATTAGCCCTTGGAAACTGCAAAGGTGCCAAAAGAAAGACAAAAAGTGCTAAAAAAGAGATAAAAGGTGCCAAAAGAAAGACAAAAGGAACCAAAACAAAGATAGAGCAGCCTAGAATTGTGTAAAAGGTGCCAAAATAGAGACTAAAGGTTCCAGAACAGAGACTAAAGGCACCAGAACAAAGATAGAACATCCCAGAACTGTGCAAAAGGCACCAAAATAGAGACCAAAGGTACCAGAACAAAGACCAAAGGCTCAAAAACAGAGACCAAAGGTGCTGAACATGTGTAAGAGGTTCCTAGAGGCTCCAAAACAGGTGCAAAAGGCTTCCAAGATGCTCCACGAGGCTCCAAAATGGGTGCAAGAGGCTCCAAGAGGCCCACGTTCGAACCTATGAACATAAATTTTCAAACATGTTAGTGTAATAAATGGGGTAAGACCACAATGGGCACCATTTTGTGTGTGCTAAATGTGCAAAGTTAGTATCAACACAAACCTTAATGAAATGATTTATATTGAAAGATTCAAAGCAAAGTAAACTATTCTAAGTTGCAATAAAGATAAATCTTCCAAGAACATCTCATTGTCCTCTATTCTTAAATGATTCTTTTTAACCTTTTTGGCCCTCATATTTCTATGTGCACAAAGGCTATTAGAATGACACTTAAGAAACGAGATTAGTATTCAACATGCAAGCTAATCTAATGCCTACATGAAACTATGTGCAAACAATGATGATGAATGCTATGATGAGTGGAGGATGATGTTTATGATAGATGAACAAGTGGAGGTGGATAATATGGTATTGAACTAGAATGATCTATATATGATTCTACATATGCTCAAATGCAAAATTAAAATGAACTAATCTAAAATGCAACTATGATGCAATGGAGGACATAAAATGCAACTATGATGCAATATTTAAATCTAAGATGTAAATGCAAAGAAAAACATGATGTAAAAACTAGATATAAGACTCCAAAATTCTCCAAGCTCCAATGATAAAACCTACATGATAACTTTACTTCAAGTGTGGATGCAAAATACAAGGCCCAAGGGTTGTATTTATAGCCTTTTCCAAGCATATAATGAGGTGGCAATAATCAACAGTCTAGATCGAATAAGAAGAATGGATGGTGAAGATGAAGAGAATCAAGATGTTGTCCCCTTGACCAAAGACAACATGCCATGTGTGTGGAAGAATCTCTTGACCAATGGGAAACATGCCATTTGGATGGAAGATTCAAGTGTGTGAAGAGAAGACCATGTGCTTCCAAAATTGGTGGAAGTGTGGGAGGAATAAATCATGTGCTCCAAAAGTGGGTGGAAGTGTGGGAAGAATAAGTCATGTGCTCCAAAATTGTTGGAAGTGTGGGAGGAAATGAGCCATGTGCTTTTTGAAATGAGTTGAAGATAATTCTAATTAAAAAATTAGGGTTATTTATTTTCATGTGACCTTGGTGAGGTGGCACAAAAAGTTGTAGAAATGTGCACTAATTCCTAATTGGATTTAGTTAAGATTAATTAAATAAAACAAGTTTAGGGAACCTTGTTTATTTAATTAATTTAGAAGAAAGTGTTTTGGATTTGGAGAATTTAGAAAATGAACAATATAAATAAATTGAGCACTTATTTATATGTAGTTGGAATATTAATCAAATAGCTAGTATTAATTAAAGGTGGTGACCATTTTTAGGTGTATACAACAATATTACTAACTATGTATAGAAATAACATCGTTATCTAAATCCCCCATATAAGGTATATAGGAGTGTAGAGACACTTTCTTCCAATCAGGGGTAATCTAGATCTTCCCTTGCCAATCCCTTAGACAATGATCTCCCCTGTCATGATCAAATTATCGACCTATCCTTTTCTAAGGAATCCATGATAATAATTTTTGATCTTCCAATCAAATAAATATAAGGTGTGGGATAATAGTAGGTCGTAATCCTTGACCTTTCCATTTATCTTTCTCAAAAAATTCCTATACCTTTTCCTTGTGGTCATAAAATGTATGACTTAATTGACATTAAGACTTACAAAGTAGTCATTAGTTCTTCCAAATTGAAAACATATCTACATTTTTTGTTGGGTGGGGTACTTAACCTGAGTCAATCAACTCTCTTTCTTCCCCCCTTTAGTGTTTTCACAACATTTGTTCGTCTCATAGTTGAACTCCTACTAAACACTTTCTTCTTTTGAAAAGATTTGTCATTCCTTATTGTTGGCTTTCTTTTTCCTTTACCTACCTCGTTAGTATACTTTGAATATACTTTTCCCAAATTTAGATTTATCATTGTTTCCTATCTCATAGTTTCAACATTTTGGATCATCTAATAGGAGATCTAATAATAATCAATAACTTAGAAGTTAAGAGGCACACTAATATTTCAGTAAACTTTTTGTGGAGAATTATCCATACTCTCAAAGCCTCATTGGTTGATGTATCTTTCAACTTAGAACATTGTTTTCCTTACAACTTCTATTGATCTGACACATAGTGCCTTATTGTATTCCATTTCCTTTTGGAACCTCTAAAAAAATGTTGATTTTCACAAACATTTTGGTGAGTTTATCTTATACTCCAATCAATCTATGTACTACCCAAATAATTGGTCAAACCGACCTGATTTACCACTTTAGGTTTCTTTCTCATGATCATTTTTTCAAGTGACTTTATTCCACTACTCAGAATCTTATACTCTCTTTAACCTTTAGGAATACCAAATTTGTTTGGTCTTGTTCTCTCATCTTAATCAAAACTCAAATAATCTCATTGATTTTGGTTGGTGAAACCATGCCCACATTGTTGATTACTTCTTTCCGACCATTCCTGGTCTTTTCCCTTTTCCTAGGTACTAACTCATTTCTTTCAAGATCTTATCTTTACACAAGAATTGGTTTATGTCAAGATTTCTCCAACCTTGTGGATATCTCCTTTGTTGACTTCCTACTTTGATCTAATTTTATGCTGACATTGCACACACATAGATTCATACAAATTCTTGACTCTTTACAACTATAAGTTGCTACTATAGAAGGGGTTATCATATTTATTCTCAATCCCTTAGACTCATATAACTATTTTTTAGGATAAAGGTATATATTGGTTATTCTTCCTAACCTTCCTACATAACCTAATTGCATATTCTTCTACAATCCCAGGTAATATCATAAGTTGTTAGTTTAGGAGTTCCTACTGTAGGTATGACTCTTAACTAGTCCCAAACTTATGCAAATTTCCAAAAATTCTCATCTTCCTTTTTATTTCCCTATGCTCTTATCTCTTGTCATTGTGGCTCAAGAACTTTTCAACCATTATCTTTTGATAAGGCTTACGCATTGTTACACAATGAGCACATAGGTTTCAGTGCTTGAACCTGGTAGCTCTGATACCACATGTAACGTACTAACCCTTTAATGAAGTAAAAGTTTCTAAATTTACACTATAAGAGTGAGTAAATTAGGTAGCAAGTCATTACAAAATAAATATATTTCTTTTATTGAGAATATACAAACAAGATGCCATATCATATTACAATAAATATTCCATTTCATTACAATAACTTCACAAGTTACAACAATACAAGAATATGTACATTTACATACATAGCTCCAATAAGCTTTAGAAAAAATAGTTGCAAGACGGTCCAGGATCCTTCCTTTCAAATCTTGGATCTTTTGTCACTTGTTGTGGAGGAGAAGCATCACTCAAGCACTTTTTTCCAACCACAGTCTCATAATGTGGTCCCCTACACATCTATCATTTGATAGATGGCCCTTCCCTTTGATGAAGAGATTGGTAGAGTAACCGATAACGACAACCAACTAAGAAAAGTGTTTTGTCCTACATAACTAGAGCTTGTAATCCCGCAATCTTTGTCTAGCATGTAATACTAGATCATGGTGAACTGACAGTGTCAGTCTCAGTAGTCACACAATCTAGAGTGGAGTCTCAGACATTAGACTACTTTGATCAAAGAGTTACATTCAGTATTCCTAATGAGAGTCATCTATCACATACACTACTTAGGGATGATTTTACTTAAGGATATCTTAAGCTACGCCTAGGTATTTCCTTCAATGGATAGTCCATCATCCTAGATAACCTACCTTCAAACAATCTACTTGGAATAAACCTACTTAACTAGTAAGTAATAAAACTCCCTCCCATACTGGATTATCTATCTTAGCAATAATCACAATATTTCCTAGTTAAACCAATAACTTAGCTAAATAAACCATATGTTCCTTTCAATTTCAATCAAACCTAGTATATATAATACTTATGATAAACACCCACCTCCTATTATGGAGTACTTAAAAGACACATTATGAAAATAGCATAATAGCTTCAACTTCCTTTTCAAAATAATCTAAATTTTCTAATGCATATACTGGAAAATACATCTCAACCATGCATGCAAGACACATCATTCAAAGTAAAATAACAAAGAAGAAGAGATTCACACACCTATTATCACTTTCCAACTAAAGACAACAATGCAGCCCTCTCCCAACAACAATTAGCTTGAAAATAGCTTCTCAAGAATGTCACAACTGAACTCTCTCTCTCCCAAGTTGATAGCTTACTCCTCTCAAATATCTCTCCCTCACAAAGTAATTAAAAATTAGTCTCTTTCTTTCACAATGCAAAGCAAAGTATGACTAGGAAAATACAGAATTATGAATTGAAAAATATGTATAATCTCTTGTAAAGAATGTGTCCCTCTCAAATGAAAAGGCTCAACTATTTATAGAGAAATCTAGCAAACTTAAAGTCTACAGTTTAGGAATGCTAATGGACAACAAAATTTATGCAAAGAAACACATGAAACCTATCAAAAAGGTGGTGAATTCTCAAGCTAATACTCAACTTATTCACCTACAAGTCAACTTGTTTTGTGACAACAATTTGAAGACTAATTCAATCAACATATGCATAATTTGAATTGTCACATAGAAAATAATTCTACAATAATTCAGACTCAAAGGTGGTACCAACTCCAATTCCTTTTCCTACATACTTGGTGTGGCCAGACTAGGTCAATTCTATTTTATGTCAACAAGTTTCTATCAATCCATATGGTGGATGAATTGACTTGATAGTTTAATATGTTAGACAAAGTCAAGCATAGTCTCAATGAATGCATCAACCAAGTTAAACATATAATAGAAAACAATATCAAAAGTAATGCAATGAATTATATTGTGTGTCATCGAAATGATAATTGGTTTACACTTGACAGTCATAAGCTATTAAATCAGCTTCATTAATCATAGTTCTATAATGACTATAATTGACCTCCAAGCCATATGTGTATAACATTATAATTGGTTGATATCTATTGCTTCAGATGGTCAATCTAAAAGCATGTAAGATGTCCTGCCTTTAGCATGGTTTGTGCATAGCATTCGTTGCTTATATTTTTGCGCAGATCGACCACTAATTCCTTGACTTATCCATGCACAACATAACTACCTTGCATTTAAGTCCTTCCTAAGTTCTTGCATTCTATATCAGATGCATTCCAACACTTTACTTATTTTGAACACTCTCTATACATATCAAGAAATTTCCTATAAAGGGTATATGAAGTCCATGTTATATTATGCACGATACACATATATCATATATGTATTCTGCCTCTCAAAAGGCTACATCCCATGCTTAAGAAATACTTGGTCTTGTATTATCACATATGATAATTGATCTTCATGCAAATGACAATATATTAAATATATATTAATATTATATATATAATCACATATACATATATATCAACATATATCTACATATATGTATATGTATTATATATATATATGTTATTATATATTTATATTTATATATCATATGTCTATTATGTGTGAATACATTCGATACACAACTAAGTGCAAACGAGTAAACATTCATATGATAATATATATATAGGCACATACTACTCATATCGTGCAATACTATAACTTATTTTCTAATCAAATATAGAACATTGTTTTTGTATTCAAACACACTTAGATGTTACGTATATATATATATATATATATATATATATATATATATATATATATATATATATATATATATATATATACATTCTTTCCAAGCATGAATGCTCTCATGTATATATGTATACATATATATAAACACTCATCAATCAAAAAATCAAGCATAGTGATATAAGGAAGGAACTCACAAGCTCAAATAGATAATCATCACCTAATATGCACTCGGTAGTAAACAAGACCTTTACTAATGCAAATATTTCAAACTAGGGATGACTTACCAACTTCCCACTTCTATGTCTAGACTAAACCAAACTACTGTGCTGTGTGTATTCTCAGATAGTTTATTTTTACCGGTTACCCAACCAAGATCCTCTCCTGAGTGATACTTCCCCTCCACCTAGAGGAATGGAACACATACCTGCATCCACTAAAACATGCATATGGTAGTCAATTGTTCACAACATATTTAGTATACATAAACATCTCCAAATTTAGAATAATAATTCAATAACCATCTATTCACATATATGCAGTATTTCCCCATGAAATAACATCAACTAAGATAACATCAAATGAGATATAATTCACCTTGATAACTTGGTACGAGCACAATTTATTCATCTCCATAATTCACATTTTACCCTACATAGTTATAGTAAATAGAAATTACATAATTAGGGTGTAACAGTTTGGAAATTGGCACACTAAGGGAATGTAATCTATTATTCTTAATTGAAATTGTGAACCCCAATCCTAGACCTACACAAACATATCAAACAAACACAATATTAGATCCATATGCAAGTTAGAACTAAGATTCCCCATGCAATTCATCTACAATGCTCAAAATAGGGAAGAAATGAAGAGCAAAACAAGAAAAGCTATTAAATCGTATTTAAGCATGCAAACTATCAATCCCATGGGAGAATTGGTGCCAGTTTGATATGGAAATTGGCCCTTTCCCAACTCCTTTGCAAGCTTGATGAAGGTTGATCCACTTGATGATGATGAACATTGTGCTTGATGAAATCTGCAATAACCTAGCTATGATGATGGAAAAATGCTATGGAAAAGGATGAGTTTGCTCTAAATATGAGGATAATAACTTTGATCTAAGTTGTGGATCCCAAAATGAGAAGAAGAGCCTTATATTTATAGAAGAATAAGATGGAAGAATGAGAAAAATAGAAGAATGTGGGATCATTCAACATCCAATGCCCAAAATTCCACTTGTCAAGATGTGAATGGAGGAAGGATGAACACATTTTGATGAATGTGCACAATAAATGATATTAGGTGGAATTTCAAATTTATGAAATGACATGTTGGAGGGAGAAAGAAATGACTTAATTCCACTTGGCTCAATGCAGAAGGACATGTAAGAGGAAATGAATGCCTTGTTGGAAGGACAAATCCATTTGAAGGGATTTTCAAACTTGGAGGAATATTCCCTTTTGATGCCATGTTGAAAGTAATTAGGGGAATTAATAAATCAAAAGAAATGATTTATTGAGCAAGTTGCAAAATCTAGAGGATTCAGGTGATTAAGACTTAAATTAATCAATATTTGATTCATTTAAAAGGAGATTAGTTGATTTGACCATTTTGACTCAAGTTTGAGGATTAATTTAAATTAAAATGAGAGGAAGATGACTTAGACTTAATTAAATAAAGATTTTGATTTATTTAATTAAAAGGAGACGATGTTAGATTAAATTAAATATTGATTTAATTTAATAGAATGACCTTATGGATTTAATTAAATAAAATGAATTATTTAATTAAATGGAGTTTAGAGGATTAATTAAATAAGATTGATTTATTTAATTAACAGTAGATGACAACTTAATTAGATAAATTTGATTTATTTAATCAAGGGATGAAAGGTGATGAATTTAATCAAATAAGGGTTATCTGATTAAATGACTAGCCAAGAAAATGATTCAGGGTGAAATGATGTTAGTATCAGGATCAAGTGTGTCGGTATATTTTCCATGTCTACATTTTTCCCCTCTTTGAAGCACTCTTTGCTTTGGCTCAAAGAATAAACTATCTTGATCAAAATTCAAAAGAAAATTGATTTTCAAAATTGCCCCACTGCTGCCCCGGTGAGAAGAAACATGCTGATATATTGCCCCCTCGAGAGATCAAACGAAAAATTTTGATTTTTGGGTGATCTTACAAAAAAAGAAGACAAGGTACCCAATGGGTCTAGAAAGACTCTAGGATGCAAAATGACCCTTAGTTGGGTGAAAATGGGATCGAGAGTCCAAAACCCTAGCTAGACGTCCAAATGAGGTTCAAAAACCCTAGTTTCTAGTCTTAAATAGGCCCCGAGGGACCACTTCTAGTTCATTTTCACATTTAACCTTTAGAGATTCTGTAAACTTGAGTTCTAACCCTTGCGAGAGATCGTGCAATGACCACTTCCATGACACATCTCGGAGCGAGTGCAAGTGCACTAGAGGCTTCCCAGCGTAGGACCACCAGTGAGTCAACTTGTCTCGACTTTTCATCTCATTTTTTAAGCACATTTATTAGCTTAGAAAGTCAAATTGGGTCAAGCGGTCCTGTATAGCACCACTACAAACCTCATTTTGGCATTGCATGGCATTAAAATACACCACCCTTGTGAATAGCGATGTGGCATCGCAGTTTGGAGTTAGGATTCAAACTCCAAACTCAATCGCATACGAAGATAGCACTGTCGCAGGCCACTTTGCAATTTAGGGTTTAGGGGTCAAACTAGGTCGCCCTCAAACTGTGTTGTGGTGACAGAGTTTGGAAAAAAGGGGGCCTAGCAGCGTAGTTTGGAGCTTCCAAACAATGCTGCACCTGCAAACAACACATGTGTTGTTTCAGAGGCGCAAACTATAAACAAGATCATGATTTTTTATGAAACTTGACGTGGTGACTTTCTTGATGCAGGAGATAGAGATTCTTCATTCTCATGAGCACAAATCCTCCATTATGGGCATACTAGATGGTAGGAACGAGTGGCTCTAATAGCACCTAGGGGCGATTGGACTTTGGTACATTACATATGCACCACCAGTGAGGACGTGCTTGGGGATGATGATAGCATTAGCAGAGCGATGGCACAATGAGATGTCATCATTTCACTTTCCTATAGGTGAGTTGACAGTAACCCTGGAGGATGTTTGACGCATCTTGCAATTATCGATCCATGGAGAGAGAGTCATCTATGATGTGGATTCCGAGAGAGATGCCTGTTACGACGTGATGGGCCTAGATGAGATCATCTTTGCAAAGGGCCAGATTAGGTTGGAGTGCTACAGGCTTGTCACGTCACCATTTTGCTTGGACATTGTAGCTATCATTTTAGGACATGTGGCACTAGATCGGCATGACTAATACTTTAGTCTAGGATGGGGGCTCACCTGGGAGCTTATGGTTTGACGGAGAGTATGCTTTGCATGCGGACTAGTACTATTGGCCTCTCTATATCAAGATTTACATATGTTCACATACTATGACGATAGAGCCATCTGGGCTAGGGTCACACTCCTCCATATCTGGGCCTGGGATCACATTGCAGTGCTCCACCCATGAGTTACAGTGGTTGATATGGACCCAGACAACCCAATCTCCTGGAGGTACAAGGGAGGGCTCTCTTTTTCACATACTAGACAACACGAGATCCCTCACTAGAGGAGGGTTATCGATGATATGGGAGTGTTCAAATGGAAACCATACCTTGGATGGCCAACATGGTATGATGACACCCAACATCTATTTTTTGTGAGGCAAGATAGACTGATGCAGGGTTGTGAGCACACCATGGTCGAGCAGTACTTTCCTAGTTGGGTTCTTAAACAATTCGGGGAGCCATAGGATAGACCCACTGACCAGTACATTGCCATATTTGTGCGTACTACGAGGGAGATGACCTGGGGCCAGTACATTCCTATAGATGAGGCAGTTGATAGCTTCAGAGATTTGGTGGCTAGGCCATGGCCATATGATCAGGGCTTGGTAGACACAAGGACTACACAGGCTTACAAGGATTGTTTTAGGCCACCCCTCATATTGACAATGCCAGGGACACCATCGGCATGACGAAGAGCCAGGGGTAGATCAGCAGGATGGGGTCGAGGCCAAGGAGGCTAAGGAGACGGGGACATGGATGGAGATGGGGCCCAGGGAGGAGGTGGCCCACACCAGTAGCCTGATCAGGATAGGGTATGACAAGATCCCTTGAGGAAGGATCGAGATCAAGACAGACAGGAAGATCAATTTCCTTAGAGAGATCAAGGACCCCCACCACCATCTTTTCCTGATCAGAGGGGCACTCGCATCTAGCAACTACAAGCACAGGTGCAAGGGTTACAAGGATAGATTGTTGCCTTGAAATCAGAGAGAGACCAGCTGTAGATAGAGCAGGATTAGGCTGTCTAGTAGAGATAGGCTACAGAGCTCAAGGTTGCATAGGAGATGGGTCGTCGGAAGCAACTTGAGAGCATGGACGCATCCTCCTCCCAGAGTTAAGTTTTTTTACTATCATAAAGGGAGGTAGTCTGAGAGGCTGATTATTACATAGTGAACAATCATCAAGTCGTACCCTGAGCACCCCGGGTCCTAGATTTTTCACAGCAGATAAGGTACCAGCCTCCAAAGGATCATGGAGAGAGGCCACCTGGTGAGGGGAGTAGCTAGTAGGGCTAGCTCATTTTTTATCAAAGACAGGATTCTTTTTGCATCCCACGGGCTCATTTTGGATAGCCCCATGGGAGATTGTACTTTATATAGATTGATACACAATTGATCTTGATTTGTACCATGAAAGTGTATCTTATTTTGATGATATATGATATGAGACGATTCAATGCGATGTATGATGTTTTATTTCATGCGTGATTCAATGTTCTTACCTTCTATATGCGATGGTTTATATGTGATGCAATGATTATATTTTATGTGATGATGATGTGATTATATATGATGCAATGCAATGATTCCATATGATGCAATGTGATGTATGACATTATGATGTTATGATGTGATGAATGCATTTATTTTTTAGTTCCTTTCTTATGCACTTTTACAATGATGATGTATGCACATGTTATGATATGCGAATGTTTTAGACTAACAAATCTATATTATGCATTTAAATGGATGATGATGATAAAATGTATGAGATGCATCTTTTTCATTTATCTCTCTCATGTATGATATGGTGATGCATTTATGGACATTATGATGATGCACATGATATGATGTGATGATGTATATGTATATGATATGTTGCTTATGGATGAAAATGCTTATAAATGGATGTATATGATGTATATATGATGATGCAACGGATGAAAATGAGTATTATTGTGATGTATATATGATGATGCAATGGATTATTTGATGATGCATATGATGTGAGTTGACAATGCCTATGTGATCATTCCTTTTATTCTTATGCATGTATTGTTCATGAGATGCTCAACATAACCAATCTATATTATGCAATAATGAAATGCAATGCATGTGAGATGATTAATTTTTCCTATATGTCATGATATGATATGCATTATGTTAATGGTTTATGGATGTAAGATGGATGTAATGGTGATGATTCAAGATTAACTGTCATGGTACCATGTTAGCGCAGAAAGAAGATAGAAGAAAATAAGAGATTCCAACAAGTCAAAAGATGATGATGATGACGATGATGAGGAGGAGGATGATTTTATTACCAAGGAGTTGGGACTTTAAAAGGACCATTTTACTTATGTTTGATGACACACATAGGCATGATGCATCAGGTTATAAAGAACTAGGATGGTGTTGCACCTAGTGTGATGGACTTTGACTCGACAATCAGATAGGAGTACTCCTATTCACACCTGACACACAAAACCTTGTTCAAAATGTAGTTTGGATATTCCAAAAATCTTAGACCAAAACATAGAAAGGCAAGCCTTCCTATGTGGTGAACAAGACACCTAAAACATCCTCCCTACACCTAAACAAAACACGTATAACCAAGGTTATATTACAAGAATATCCAACAAGCACAACATACAAAAAGATAATGATCATTGCCCCATTTCTTTCTCTCTAAATCCCTTCATTTGAGACATCATCGAGAGGTCATCAAAATGAGAGAAATAAGATAAGCCAAAAGACAAAGATAAAGCACACAAACAAGTTAATGTTCTTCAATACCGCTAGCCAAGAGTAAACTACGGTGATGTCTAATGTTGATTTCCATTGTATGAAGGATGCATCCTAGGACATGACAATATCAGATGATTGATTTGGGAATGATTGGATGATAGGCTATTGACACAAAGAGTTGACCAACTTGTTTACATACTGACCTAGACTTGAGACCTTAACGTTTGAGTTTTCACTTTTAGCCTGCTAGACATGTTTCCAACTGTTTCACCAAAGATTGAGGGTGACGATGATTTATTATGAGTGGATATTTATTGTGGGTGAAAGTGAGATGATATGGATGGATTTTTTAAAATATTTGGAAGTTTTTGAATTCTTTTTAAATGTTTTGAGGCTATTTTTGGTATTTTTCAATATTTTACAAATGTTTTTATTTTCAAATTTTCTAATTTTTAGGTGTTTTCCGAGATTTTGACCAAAGGCCTAACCTAAAGACCTATCCTAGGGGCCTCGAGGGCTGATCAACATATTAGCCTTTCCTACATTATACACACAAAGACCACGTAGTTTGATTGACATAGACTTAATTATTGATGAGATATGAACAAATGGATTGCCAATTTATTATGACAGACTCCTAAAGGACTAACCCAAGTGTCTTGGGGGATGATCAAAGATCAACCTTTCCTACGTTCAGAGCTCAAAGACCCGTAGTTTGAAAAGACAATTCTATTTATTGAATTTTTGACTTGTTTTTGGATTTTGATATGTTTTGAATGTTTTTGGATTTTTCAATTTTATGAATATTTTTGGATTTTCTGATTTTAGGAAGACTTCAAGAATATACACGAATCTGATATGATGAGAATATTCCCTCAGCGTAATGCAATAGACTACTCCAATAAAGGCAGGACAAACTGACCTTGTGAATGGGCAAAGGGATCATGAGGCAAACATAGGACCAAGCTATGGTGTGAACACAGATGGGTGATGGATGGAGATATGGAATGGGATGGATGATGGAAGCATAAAGGATGGATGATGGAGAATAGGTAGTGGAGATCTTGGTGGATGGAAAGTGCTTATTTACACAAGGTGTCTGTTTGCCAGGTTTTCACCAAGGTACTTGCCCAAGGCGCCATCGAAGTGATTTTCACTAGAGGATGATTTTTCTCTTTACTGTTTTTAATCCTTTTTCTAATTTTTTTGGATTTTTTTCTTTTTTTAAATTTTTTTGTTGTCACCAAGATGCCTGTTTTCCAAGTTTTCATTAGGGTGACCATTTTTTGAAGAAATTTTCTGATTTTTTTTGTATTTTTTGGTTTTATACCCTACAAGATTAAGCATAAAACTTTTTGAGATTGGAGTTGTTCATGGGTTCCTACAGAGGTTCCCCTTCGGGTGTTGACAGTTGATATGCCCATGACTTGTAGCTTGCTATGATGACAATTGGTCTTGTAGACACATAAAATATATTGATTGACATTGTGCACCTGATCCTACCTACTAACATCGTTTCATCCTGAATCATCCTTCACTCTAACCATTTAATCAAATCCCCTTATTTGATTAAATTCATCAATATTCCTCTCTTAATTAAATAAATCATTTTATCTAATTAAGTCATCCTTTTTGTTAATTAAATCAATCATCTTGATCTAATTATCCCTATTTAATTAAATAGTCAATTTTATTTAATTAAATCCCTTAAGTCTATCTATTAAATTAAATAAATTAAAAACTTTTTTAGTTTAATCTAACATCATCTCTTTTAATTAAATAAATCAAAATCTTTATTTAATTAATCTCTTATCACCTTCTTCTCATATTTGATTTAAATAAATCCATAAATTCAAGTCAAATAGATCACATCATCTAATCCCCTTCATTAAATGAATTAACCTTGATTAATTTAATCTCTTATCATGTCCCATCCTCTAGCATTTACCACTTGCACATGAAAATAGATTTAATTCATTTATTAAATCCCTATTTTCTCCAACAAGGCATCCTTTTGGAATATCCTTCAAGCTTGAATTCAAAATTCCAAGTTGACATGTATATCCAACAAGGCATTAAACTCTATCTTACATGTCCTTTGCCTTGAGCCAAGTGGCATTTATTGCTTCTTTCTTCCCTCTTGCAAGTCATTTCAACAAAATTCAAAATTCAAAAATAAGCATTTATTTGCACAATCCTCAAAACTTGCACATCCTTCATCCACTCATAGGTTGACAAGTGGCATCCTTCCATTGGATGAATGTTAGTCCCACATTTCTCAATTTTGGACATTCATCCTTCAATCTCAGCTATAAATGAAGAACTCCTCTCCTCATTTGATCATCCACAAATTATGCAAAGTTATTATGCTAAAATATTGAGCCATTTCCATCCAATATCATTGAATCATAGCTAGGTTATGAAGGTTTTTAGTTTGGAGCACTCATTCTTCATCAACATACATCGATCTTGCATCATAGGAGTTGGGAAAGGGCCAATTTTCACATCAAATTGGCACCAATTTCCCCATGGGATCAAGAGTTTTCTTGCTTAATTAGGATTCAATCTTTATTTTGGTGTTTTATTATGTTCTTCATTACTATTTTCCCTATTTTGAGCTTTGTGAATGGATTTCATGGGGAATCCTTTTTATTTCTTGCAAATTCTACACTAATGTGTTTTTTCTCATTGTTTTGCAAGTATTAGGATTGGAGTTCTCACATTTGGTGCTAGAAGGAGGGAAAAATCTCATTTTCAATCACTTTTCTCACAAAATTTCGTGTTTTTGTTTATACACAGAAAAATTCCAATGCTATGAGCTTAGCGTCACTGTTTTAGCACCGCTAACTCTTCAGTGTCGCCATATAGCACCGTTGGAAACTCAAACTGTGACGTTGGAGTCTTCCCGCCCAAAAATTTAAATTTCAAACTACAACGCTTGACCGATCTGACCCGCATGATTTTTTTTAAAATAATCAAACTGTGACGCTGAGCAAAAGTGTGACACAGTTAAGCTCACTATCCCTGACACAGAGCGACGTTGACTGGTAAGTGGCATTGTATAGCACCACTGAGAAATCAAACTCTGATGTAGTCATGGGTTGCACTGCTGGCAGGGAGTAAAAAGTGGAAATTTAATTTTAGCACGTGCTTTTGGTCAATAATGAGTTTATCTTCTGTTTTCTACTTTTAACCTCTATTTTTTGTAGAATTTGACTAATGTTATGCCTTGTAGGTTGGATCAATCAAAAACAAAGGAAGGAGAAGTATGAGGATGATATTTCACAAAATCAAAGTGTTTATAAACACTTGAGTGTTTGTTTAACACTTTTTAAGAAATTGTTATCTTTTTTTGCTTAGGACACTAATTTTGTTTGGGCTTTAAAAAGAATCTTTTCAATTTTTTTCTTGCAAAGGCTAAAATGAACATTAGGACTACAACTTACTAGAGTTTGTTTCTTTGGTTAACAATTGAACAAAAATGTCTCTCATGTGTCCTTTGGTGCTTTAAAAAAAACTCACATTTTTCTTTGTGGATCTAAAACAAACAAGTGCAACTTTGTCTTTGTGAGAACTTACTCAAACTAACTTCATTGAAAAAGAATGTATGTGCTTCTCTCTCGCTTTATAGCGATCTTGAGAATCAAAAGGCCTTTTTTTTTAAATTTTAGGTTGAGACAAAGCAATCACCTCCACACTTCAATTTTGGGTTTAAAATTGAACAAAATCTTGTGTGAGTGTGAACGAATTTATTGCATGTGTTCTCCCTTTGTTTCTAAACAAGGGTTGATTGAACTATGAATAAGTTTATTTGCTTTTGTCTATCTTAGAGGGCTTGCCTTGGGGAAAAATTACTCACCCAAGGGAATGACTCAACCAGTAACACTCTGAACATGAGAGTATTTTTAGTTGGGATATAAATGTGGGTATTGGAATAAACACCAATATCGCATGGTTGATTCTAACGAGATGGATCCGAAAGGGAACTCTCGACGTATGGGTCAATCTCCATGAATGGAAAGTCCTTATTGAAACCCATGTTCTAGAATTTCCAAAATCCTTAATCTATTTGTTGGTGCAAGAACGGTCATTCTGAAGCCACCGCACACTTTTACGGTCTTTTAGTAGAAATGGAAAGCATGCCATGGGATTTTCATGGGTGTTGATGCTTGGCTACCCCAATTGACATTAATGAGCTATGGAGGGGAGCTAGTGGGGTCAAGCATCTAACCATTCGCTAAAGATAAGCGTAGCTAGACTTGTCCAAGTGGGAATCCAACAAATATTTTTTTTCGCATCCATAGGGTTGTACTTATTCTTGGGTGCAAAATTCTTTTCTTGTTTGAAAACATCTTGAAAACAAACACTTAAACATCATCATGAAAATTTCAAACCCTTTAGGACACAAATACAATTGACTCAATCCATGTGTTATTGCTTGCCCTTGGGATTCACATCCTTAGAGGTTTCTAAATACATTGGATTACATCTCAATTTTTCCACTAAAGTAAACAATAGGTAAACCCTTGCCTTGAATTCATCAAATTTCCACATAACATACTTTGTGGGATGCGAAGAACTCAAGACTTTGGACATCTACTTTGGAAAACCTAATCAAAGAAAGTGTTTGTGGTAAAATAAAGCCATTAAGAAAAGCTAAAAAAATGAACTCTCATGTGTGTTGAAATCCCAAAGTGAAAGTTATTGGTTCAAAATCCCAAAATGTATGCACAAATTGAATCATTATAGAAGCGTTGCATGTTCTTCAATACCGAGGTCTAGGTAAACAAAGAGTCTTTTTTAGGTTCATCTTAAGATCAAAAGCAAATAAAAATATCTTCTCATCCATCCTTCAAACATCAAATCAAACATCATCACCTTTTGGAGAAATCTTGAAACTATCCTTCATGCTAGGCTTTTTGGAAAAAATCAAAATCATCAAATCATTGAGACAAAATCCTTGAAAACTTTATCAAAATTTCCTTTGGCTAGGTATGTGTAGATGCATCCTTTTGCATATTCTTAGTCAAAGTTATCAAGCCATCTTGTTTAGCTAGGTATATGTAGATGCATCCTTCTTCATATGCTTGGTTAAATTACCATCTTGTTTGAATAGGTGTGGGTAGATGCATCCTTCTCCCTACACATATTCAAATTATCATCCTTTGAGTAAATCTACCCCTTAGATAATCATCCAAAATATTAGGGTCCATTTGTTCAAAATCAAACCAAAATCAATCAATCAAGGGAAAAATCCCAAATCCAAAATCAAATCAAAATCAAAATCTAAAACATATCCAAAAGTCCCAAAAGCCTAGCATCCCCCTCAAGATTTATCAAAAGATCAAAACATCCACATCCATCCACCTCTTGCATCATCATCATATCACCTTTTGATTGTTAAAGATATCCTAAAAAATTCTCTTTTGTGCATAAAGTAAAGAACAATCCAAGGAATTAAGAGATTCATCTCCCCTATTCTTGAAAATTGATCCTTGTTTTATGGTTCAAACTAGATCTCAATACAAGAAGAGCATGGAAGTTGACAAAGAAACACCCACTTCAAGTGACCTAAGTCAAATAAACGTTGAAATGAATCTCATTGAATCAAACAATCCTTTGATTACCTCATCATCACAAAACCCACAAGAGAAAAATCAAGGAGAGGACCTTACCTTTGGGATGTCACACGACAAAATAATTGAAAGCTTCAAAATCCAGAAAACCATAAGATCATCAACATCATGATGAGGCTTAAACCTTCACTATACAAGTTAGAACTAGCAAAACAAGGGGCCAAATTACCTTTTGATTTTGACATGAGCTCAATAATGGAACCATATTTAGAGGTCATGCCTCTAATTTCATCCACACTTCCCATCTCATCCACACCCCCATCCCAAAGCATCACCCAAAACATTCTGCAAATCACATCTTTTGCTCCAACCCAACCCAATGTTCATAAAGGAAATGCATTTCTTAACGCTATTCAATCACACCCCCTTGTTATCAATAAAGATGTGGATGCAAATACCATCTTGGAAAAAAACATACCCCAAAATCCATTACACAAGTATGTTCCTCTCACTTTCCATCATGACCCATCATCATCATCCTTCCACGCAACACCTCAAACTTCTCTCACAAATTTGCAAGAGGAAGGAGACATGTTCAGACCTGGGGGCATCTTCGGCACCACATCACTTTCCCAAGGACTCGCCCCCCTCACATTTTCACCTCTCCCACCATTACCACCATTATCCACACCTCTACTTAGTTTAGGGCTTCCCCCTTTACCAAGTATCAATCAAACCAACATCCCAACCACCAATCAAAACATCACACCAAACTCTCAAAGCTTTTCATCGATATCGCAACAACAAATGACAAATACACAAGCAATTGTGACATCACCCACCACCCCCATAACATCTCAAAGCATGGTATCTCAAGGGCCAACCACATCGACAACACCATCCACCACTTTAACCACCAACACAACAATACCATCCACCACTCAAACTACCAACACGACATCACCACTCACCACCGCCAACACATCGAATCCACCACCACCACAAGCTGCTCAAGTAGCCCAAACCGCATTACAAGCACAAAAGGCTACTCAAGCCCAAATTCTATTGCAACAACAAGCAACACAAGCACAAGCCCAAGCACAAGCTCAAGCTTAAGCGCAAGCCCAATATCAAGCACAAGTACAACTTCTTGTACAACAACAAGCAATGCAATTGCAAGCATATCAGAAAGCAATAAAAAAATATCAAGAGCAACAAGCAGCAATTGAATTAGCAACCCAACAACAAGCACAACAACAGGCAATCTTAGAGCAACAACAACAAGTGTTGTTCATACAATAGCAGGTGTAGGCATACCTAGCTCGGCACAATGCACAAATCCCATCAAACAACACACCAACCAATCCACCCATCCAAGCCACAATTGAGACACCCCAGAACACCTTCATCCCACCCCCTGATCCACAAAATGACGTAACTGCACAAATTAGGTTGCTCTCGCAACAAGTTCTCAATCTTTAATCAAGGAAAACCACAAAGACACCAAGCAACTTGTGCCCCTACCCATTTGATAGGAGCCTAGTGATGAAACCATTCCCCAAGGGATTTGAGATCCCCAAGTTTGACAAATATCATGGGATGGGAAACCCTAAAGATCACATCAGGGAATTCTAGGTTCATTGCATGGAAGTCACATACGACGATACTTATCCGATGCGGCTATTTCCTAGAAGTTTGACTGGCCATGCTATGGAATGGTTCTCTTGCCTACCTTTAGGCATTAGAACATTCCAAGAAATTATAGATGCATTCATTAAAAATTACGCATGCAACATTGCAATGGATGTTAGTTTAGAAGAACTCTCAGCTCTGAAATAAGGAAAGGGTGAATCATTCACTTCATTCTTATAGTGATGGCAATCCAAGGCCAATGGGAGAAAGTGGACCATGCCTGAGGAACAACAAGTTTGCACCATCATATCCAACCTTGACGGCCTCTTGACATTTAATCTCAAGGTACAAGGGATCACCACATACAATCAGTTGATCTCCAAGGCGCTCAACATTGAATGAGCCCCTATGACTCAACCAGCGGGATCAAATTCATAACTCGAACAACAAAACAACCACCCACCCTCCAACTACAACGATAAACCTTGCACATGGGAAAGGAACAAAAACATTACTAATGATGGTGTTTTCGACAGCAAGGTGGTCATTAGTTCCCCATGCCAAAATATACCCACACCACAAATCCAATTCCAACACCAAAACAATCATCAATAAATACAACAACCAAATAACAATCCGACAATCAATAATCTCAATGATCAAAGGGGACCACCCCAACATAATAAGAGCTACCCCAAGTGAAAATACACCACTCTTGGGGAACCATTAGAAGTCATCATGAAGAAGTTGATAAATGAAAAACTCATCAAAGCACCCACATATGAGAATTACCAAGAACTAGATGTAAAACCTCCTTGGTATAATGAGAATCAACTTTGTGACTTCCATAAAATCAAAGGACATACCACGGACAGTTGTATGAGACTAAAAAATGTAATTCAAGATTTGATCGATCAAAGAATTATAAACGTGGAACAGCCAACATGAAACCAAGACCTTAAGATATACACAAATTTGATGCCTAATCATGGCAATAAAGGGAATAATAATAACAATGATAAAGGGAAAGGAACCCACACAAACATAAATCATGTGTATGAAACCATCGTCGCCTCCCTAGATGAATACTGCATAGTCATCACCATCAAAGGCACCTATCCCGATTGTGGAGTCACCACAAGAGGCGGCAAAGTCACCATCGCAGGACCATCCTAGCCAAACAAAGTCCCTACATATAGATCTGTCCCTAATGAATACAATGTCCTAGATCAGATCCAGAGAACGCCAATGCAAATCTCCATCATGGAGTTGCTAAAAATATCATCATCCCATAAGAAAATCCTTGAGGAAGCGTTGGCCTCATCCACTATCCCCATAGATCTAGATGTGGAACAATTCCAAGCTATGGTTGGAAATATCATTACGCCAAACCTCCTCACATTCTTTGACCAGGATTTCCCCGCTCAACCATCTCAAAACTGTGTGCTCCACTTAGAAGTCATAGTGCATAAGAGAAAATTCAAAAGGGTCTTGGTGGATGGAGGTGCGGGCTTGAATATCCATTCTCTCAATCTCATCAAACAATTGAAAATCTCAGAGGATTCTATCAACAAAGGAAAGGGTATCACAATAAGATCATATGATGATCAAGAAAGAGTGTCCTAGGGCACAATCAAACTCCCTATTCAAGTAGGGCCTGCTATCATGGAAACCACTTGTCAAGTCTTGGACCTTGACTTGCCATATAACATCCTTCTAGGATGCCCATGGATCCATGAGATGAAAGTAGTAGCATCAACTTTCCATCAATGTGTGAAATTCACACATAAGGGACAAGAAGTCACCATCCACGAAGATCCCAAACCATTCTCCTATTGCAAAATCCTTGAAGCAAAGTACTATAAAATCCCCCAAGTACCAAAAAAAGATGAGGGCCCGTCTACACCATACATTGATCCCACCACCCTCACATCCACTTCTATGACAAAGACACCCGCCACTACCACTATCCCCAGCATCTCTGACATTAAGGTCATCATCCAAGATAATGGTTGTGGAAATTACAAGCTCCCTAATAATTCTTTTGTGGTAGGAGAGTTACCACAATCTCCTAGATCACGGGAAGTCCGCAAATAAATGAAGCCTCCACATCTCAAATGTCTCCTGAAGACTATCCCAACTTTACAAGTTGGGGAGATCTTGGCTGAGAAGTTATTGAGGCAGACCCATCTCATATGCTATATCAAGATGAAAGACTAGTACCTAATTTACCAATGGATGACAGAAGTAAGGGTCTACAAATGATGCTCGCAATGGGCTATGACAGAAATCAAAGACTTGGGAGAAACAACAATGGGCTTATAACACCTATCATTCTGAAGAAGTGAACAATAAAAAATCTTGGCCTTGGATGTACCCCTCTAAGTATAATCATACGTGGCTGAAGTCCTCTAGTTAGAAGGGTTAATAATCCTCCTCAACCAACCGCAGCAAAACTACGCCTACCAGTATCTATAGGTCGCATCATAGATAACTTTGCATTTGACATAACTGACGTCTATAGTAGTAGTGATGACAAGGATCCCACAACCAATTTACCTAGGCTATTTGAGGATACCACTATTTTCATTATTAGCACCATATCCTTTGAATCCGATCACCAAAATTATGACATCTTCCTAGTATATCCCCAACTCATCAACTACGACCAACGAGGACCGCCAGTTCTTGATACATTTGAAAATGATGAGGCACTCTCAAAATTCATGGGACTACGGGAAAACATTCCATGTGGGGATCACAAAGCAAGGTTTATAATTGAGCTAGATACACATGCCTATTATGGGGAAATGATTGAATCCCTCAGTTGCAAAAGTGAAAAATTAAGAATCATATCTAATTCCTTGAGTGAAAACCACACTATGGCACTCTCTGACCAGAAAAAAGTAAAAAGAAAGGACGTATCCAACGGTGAAAACCTCTTTGAGGCACTTGAGGATGGGGGATTCAATCTTCCTTTCCAAGCTATTCACCAAGAAAAGTCAGCAGTCCTGGCAAAAAAATGCAATCCGGTCAACCTAGGAATAGAGGAAACCCTGCATATCACATTCTATGCGGAGTCATTACTATCAGAGGAACAAGAACTCCTACCAGCCTTCCTAAAAGAAAGACAAATAAACTTCACATGAAGTTATGTTGACATGCCAGGACTTGATCCAGAGGTTGTGGTTTACCACTTAGCAGTATATCCAGAAGCAAAGCCTATTAAACAAAAGCTTTGAAAAATGCACCCTCATATCGCCTTATTAGTCAAAATGGAGCTAAAAAAGCTATTAGATGCAGGATTCATCCGACCGATAGATTATCCAGAATGGGTGTCAAACTTGGTACCCATCTCAAAACTTGATGGAAACATCAAAATTTGCACAGAATTCAAAGACTTGAACAAAGCATGTCTAAAAGATGACTTCCCACTTCCAAACATTGATATGATCGTAGACATGACAGCTGGACATGAGATGTTATCACTAATGGACGGATTTTTAGGGTATAATTAGATTATGATAGCTAAAGAGGACCAACATAAAATGGCTTTCACTTGTCCATGGGGGACTTATTGCTGGAACATGATGTCATTCAACTTAAAGAATGCAGGAGCAACATACCAAAGGGCTATGACATTGATATTCCATGACATGATTCATAAAATGATCAAAGATTATGTTGATGATATTCTAGCCAAGTACAAAAAGAGAAAAGATCACATAGCAACCCTAAGTGCCATTTTTGACAAGCTAGAAGAGTACAAGGTCAGATTAAACCCAAAGAAGTGTGTCTTCGGTGTACAATCAGGAAATCTCCTAGGATATATAGTGTCAATGAAGGGTATCGAGGTAGATCCAACAAGGGTAAAATAAATCCTCGAGATGGAGGCACCAAAAACATTAAAGCAATTGAGAGGTCTCCAAGGCAGGCTCCAATCCATTCAAAGATTCATAGCAAAGTTGGTAGACAAACATAACCCATACTCTCACCTACTCCACAAGTGAGTAGCATACAAATGGGATACCAAGTGTGAAGAGGCATTCAATAAAATCAAAGAATATCTACTAACACCACCAATCTTAATGCCACCAATCTCAAGAAAACCACTAATTCTCTATGTGTCAGCAATAGCAGCAGCCCTTGGAGCTCTCCTAGCTTAGCATGACAAAAATAGAATAGAAAGGGCTATCTATTACATCAACAGAACAATGGTTGGGCATGAGCTAAACTATTCATTCATCAATAAAGCATGCCTCGCAGTAGTGTTTGCATCATAGAAATTTAGACATTACATGTTGGGACAAAAAATAAAACTCATTGCCAAAATTGACCCTCTCAAGTACATACTGTCAAAGGAAATGCTCACTGGGAGAATGGCCAAATGGGTAATGATACTAACAGAATACAACATCAAATATGTGGAGAGGAAAGCAATCAATGCTCCAGCTCAAGAGCTTCATCCCATCATCACACCATGGCCTTTTTCATAGTGGGGACTCTATCTCATTGGAAAAATCATTCATCTAACGGTCACAAATTCATCATAACTGCAACATATTACTTTACTAAGTCAGTGGAAGCCATTCCCATGACGTATATAACTAGGAAGCAGATTTCAAAGTTCATCCTGAACTATCTCATTTTCTACTATGGTGTTCCACAAGCCATTGTCTCAGATAATGGGACACCATTCAAGAATCAAGAGGTCTGTTACTTATGCAAAAAATTCAAAATCCAACATTGCTTCACCCCATACTATCCTCAAGGCAATGGCCAAGAAAAAGCTACAAACAAGACCATTCTAAAAATCCTCAAGAAAATAGTCAATGACACAGGTCATGACTAGAATTTGTAGCTTAATCCCGCCCTTTGGGCCTATCGAACTAGTAACTACACACCCACTAGCGTCGCCCCTTTCTTCCTAGTCTATAGATCAGAAGCAGTACTCCCCATTGAGATCAAACTCCCATCACTTAGGATATCACTGCAAAACCTCATCACAGATGAAGAGTATCGAGTATCAAGATTGAATGAGCTGGAACTACTGGATGAGTGACGTATAGATGCTTTGAACCACTTGCAAGTCTATCAAAATAGAATCAAATGGAGCTACAATAAGAAAATCAGAAGTAGGACTTTCCAAGTTAGAGAACTGGTATTAAAAGAGAATCAAAAGAATGTCCCAAACCCAAGCAACAAAGGAAAATTTGACCTAATTGGTTGGGACCATTCATTATCACAAGTTACAAATTAGGGGCATATAAGTTATCAACACCTGAAGGGGAACCTCTGCAAGATCCCATGAATAGCTTTCACCTCAAAAAGTTTTATGCCTAAATCTTTCAAGGTATAGAACTAAAAAATCCAAAAAAATTAGAAAATGCCCTGAAAAATGGTTACTTTGGTGAAAACTGGCCAAACAGCATCTTGGTAAATAACACAAAAAAGAAAAAAAAAGAAAAAAAATCCAAAAAAAATTAGAAAAAGATTAAAATAGTAAAGAAAAATCATCCTCTAGTGAAAACCACTTCGTGGCACTTTTGGGCAGTACCTTGGTGAAAACCCGCAAACAAGCCTTTGTGTAAATAAGCACTTTCCTTCCACTAGATCTTTTATGGCTTGTTTGATCATCCATCCATTACGCTTCCATCATCCATCGCACTCGGATCTCCATCCATCACTCATCCACCCATATCTGCACCATAGCTTGGTCCTTTTTTTCGTATCATGATCCCTCCTAGTACTACTCAGCCCATCCTCAAGGTTAGCTTGTCCTACCTTTATCAGAGTAGTCTATTGCATCACATTGGGGGCATCTTTCTTATCGATGGAATTCGGTATAGTCATAAAATCCTCAAAATGTAAAATCCAAAACATTAGAAAATCGTAAAAATCCAAAACATCAAAATCCCAAAAACATGTCAAAAAAAAAGTCAAAACAAAGTCATCTAGTCAAACTACATGGTCTCTGCGTGTATAACGTAGGCAAGGCTGATCTGTTGATCAACCCTCGAGGCCCCTAAGATAGGTCTTTAGGTTAGTCTCTTGGTCAAAATCTCAAAAAACCCCAAAACATCAGAAAATTAAAAATCAAAACATTTGCAAAATCTTGAAAATACCAAAAAATAGCCTCAAAACATCTCAAAAAGATCAAAAACATCCAAATATTTGAAAAAATCCATCAGTCTCATCTTGCTTACACCTGTAATAACATTGCTCATAATAACTTATCATCATCCTCAATCTTTGGTAAGGCAATGAGAAACAAGTCTAGCAGGTTAAAAGTGAAAACTCAAAACGTCAAGTCTTAGGTCTAAGTCAGTACATAGACAAGATGGTCAACTCTTTGTGTCGATAACTCATCATCCATTTGGTCCCATATCAATCATTTGAAAGAATGCTTTAGATAAAATGAAATGGTGTGTCGCCATCCACTAACATGTCCTAGGATGAATCCTTCCTACAATGGGCATTATCTTTTGAAATAAGTTTCAGCTCCTATCCTTGAAAACACATCCCCTTTCGGTTAGCGGTATTGAAGAACATCAGCTTGTTTGTTTACTTTGTCTTTATCCTTTTGACTCATCTCATTTGCACTCATTCCAAGGACTTCTCAATAATATCCGAACAAGAGGATTTAGAGAAATAAGAATGGGGCAACGATCATTATCTTTTGTCTGTTGTGCTTGTTGGACGTTCTCGTAGTATAACCTTGGTGAATATTTGCTTTGTTAGGTATGTATGGAGGAGGTTTTGGGCATCTTGTTGACTATTGCATTGATAGGTTAAACCTTTCCGTGTTTTGTTCTGAGGTGTTTGAAACTTCTAAAGTACATCCTAGCAAGGTTTTTGTATGTCAGGTGTGAACAAGGATACACCTATCTATTTTTCAAGTCAAAGTCCATCATACTAGGTGCAACACCATCCTAGTTTTCCTATACCTTGATGCATTGTACCACATGTGTTATCAAACATAAGGAAATTGGCCCTTTGAAAATCCCAACTCCTCGGCAAGTAATCATCATCATTTGCATTTTCATCATCCAGTTTCTTGTTGAAATGACTTTTTCTCTTTCATCCCTTCTTGCTTATCACACTAACAAGGTACTATGACAATTGATCATCATCATCCTCATTGTCATCGATCCTGCATCCACAAATCATTAGCATATTGCATAAACGTATCATATAGGAAACATATGCATTGCATTTCCATCATCATATAAATATGGCATTATAAGCATCCTTCATAGATAAGCACATCCATTTTATTGCATTGCATCCATTTTTATTACATTACATTGCATCCATTGCATGATATCACATTGCATTTATCACATAAATCATCACATAACATTCATTTGCATAAACATTTTCATAAACACTACCACTTATTGCATAATCATACATAATAGGTACATAAGCATTATAGATAATCCATTGCATAACATTATGAAGTCATCTCACACATTACGTTCATTTTGCATAAAACATCGTCATATCATTGCATAGAGTGCATCACATACATCACATTTATCATTTAATATGTTTAGGATAATAATATTTGTTATTCTAAGCATCTTAGAAAACCATCTCATTTTTCATTATATCATATAAAACACAACCATTGCATTCACCTTGCACTAATCATCCATATCATCTCATCAATAGCATCATGATCATTTTTACATTTCATTGCATCAATCATTCCACATCATTATAAGCATAGATCGAAACATACAAATTCATCACATGCAAAGAATATATCCATCCATAATCATTTCATTATATAAGTAGGATTTCCATCATTTCACGTATACAACATGGATCATATCATTTTACATTTTGCATATTACATAACATATCATTTTGCATCATCACACATCACATAAATACATGTGCATATCATAAGTCAACATAGTATAGATCTGTTAGTCATAACCATAATTCATATATCATCAGAAATAAATGCATCCATAAATACATCATATAGCATCATAACATCATTGCACAACATATAGAAATAGAATCATCCATACATGCATAAATAAACGGAACCATATCACATCATATCAAAATCATCATCGGCTCATATATATATCATTAATAATGTAACTATCATAGTACAAAATAATTAGATCACTGTACATGTATGACAATCAGTACAAAAGGCCCATCGGGCTATCAAAAAGGAGCCCATAAGGCACAAAAAGTATCATCTCGATCAAAATATGTCCCCATGTATGCTGCCCTCACCTCTGTCACTATCACCCTCTGTTGGTTTGTAGTTGGTCGCTGCGAGTACTCTAGGACCCATTCTCCTCTGGGTATGGCCTCATGATAATGCCTCTGGTAGTACTCGGCCTCTCGGACAACATCCCTGTAAGACTGAATGGACACTATACCCTGGGAGGAGGAGGTTTCCATGCTCTCTAGCTATTGTCGTTGGCCTAGCTCTATGGCTTCCTATAAATTTGGGGCCTATCTCTGCTATATGGCCTAATCCCTCTCAGCCCTGAGCTGACCTATCTCAATCCTAGCTTGATCTCTCTCGGTTATCATAGCCTGGACCTTGGCCTGCAACTGCGCAATCAACACATCTCGAGGATCCACCCACCCTGCTGGCTGTATTGCTAGATGTGCTCATGGTTGCACTTGAGGCTAATCCTTGACCCATGGTGGTACACCTGGTGGCACTTGCTACTGATCTGGCATTAGTATATCTACCTGCCCTGGCTAAACTGGAGGCTTGGCTAGCTGCTCCTGTTGAGCACCATCCCTCCGTCCTCATCCTACCCCTCTGCCTCTCACTCTCTGTCAATCAGGAACTGCACCTAGAATCATCAATCGTAGTGGAGGTAGGAAGCAATCACTATATGCCTGTGTGACACCTGGATCTGCAGGCCCCTAATCATAGGCCCATGGCCAAGCCACCAACTCTCTAAAACTATCGACGACCTCTGAGCCAGGAATGTACTACAGCCATGAAACCTATGCCATGGTGTGGGCGAAGACGACCACATAATCATCATCCAAATGATCCTGGGGCTCACCAAACTGACGTTGCATGTGCCCAGGAAAATACCTCTTGATCATCGTATGCTCTTGCCCCTGCATATAACGGTCCTGGTGGGAAAAGAAGAGTTGATTTGTATCACTAACCCATCTGGGCCAACCAAGGTATGGACACCACGTAAAAACCTGCATCTCGTCCAAGACCCTCCTCTAGTAGAGGATCCTGTGCTCACCTATGTGTGTAAAGGGCACACCACCTCTATAGCACCACATGAGAGGATTGTTTGGCATCATTGGAACTGTAACAATCTGGGGCCGTAGCACAACAATATGCTCCCATGCCCATACGTGAAGAAGAGTCACCCCTGCTCTGAGTGCTCGGCCATCCATGTAGACATACTCATGAAGGTCCCTGTAAAGAGAGGCTAGAAGGACTAGCCCCCAAGAAAAATGAACTGGCCTATAACGAACCATACGCTCCCAATAGATTTCCCAACCGGGACTGAAGTATCGGCCTTGTCTATCTGGGGAAACAAGAACCAAAATAATAGATGCAATAACCAAGTGGAAGGGAGGCACCGGGGCCCTATGTTACTCGAGTTCGATCTACCCCTCGCAAATAACGATGTCCTCTATGGTGAGGACTCTGTGGCAGGCATCTCACCCCTCATCCATGTTGAAAATGACTCGCCAACCATGAATCAATAGTCTCAGAATATGCCAAACATCCTCCAAGGTGACGGTGGCCTCACTAGTGGGAAGGTGGAATGAAGAGGTCTTGTTGTGCCATCTCTCGGCCAGTGCTGACAGCATGCCTAGATGAGTGTGAATGGGGGTTGCGTAGATGATATACCATAGCCCAATGTCTTGAAGTCAATCCTGATCTCTACTGCTTAGGTTTCACAAATAGCCGAACAGATCCCATGACTTGTGCTCTCGGGAGTAGAGCTCCCTCACTGTATCCTGCATCAAGAAGGGTCATCATGTTAAAATTTTTGAAAATTTCTTCATCGGGCATCCAAAAAACCTCTCCAGCATTGTAATCCATGAAGGCGTCATAGTTTGATTTTTAATCAAACTTCAACACTAGGGCACAAAAGCCTAAAATCGCACCACAGCGGTGTGCTTTTCTTCTTAGTGGCACACTTTGAGCAAACATGGGATCGCCACGTTGCAATTGCAAACCACCCTGCCAGCCCCGAGCTCAGCGTTGCAATTTGGAGTTTATTTTTCAAACTCCAAACTACACCACCGTGGTGCTATTTGACACCGAGCAGTGCAATTTGATTTATGAGAGGCGCTATATAGCGCCACTGGAGAATGACCGACTTTGAATGCATTAAATGAAGGCTAAAAAAAAATGAAGCTCAAGTAAGGGTCATTTATCGGTGCCCTAATGTTGAGTGGTTGTTGGTACGTCTGAACTCGATTGGAAATGTGCATGCGAAGTTGTTGTTGCACCATATCGTCAGGAGGTTAGAGCTCAAATCATAGGGTTGCTAGATGGCTTTGTGAAAATGACTTTAAAGTGATCCCGCGGGCACCTTTTAAGCTTGAAAATTAGGGTTTTTTCACCCTGATTGGCTATCCTGCTAGGGTTTTGGACCCCCGAACCTATTTTGTCCAATTGAGGCCTGTTTTACATTGTTTTATTGCATTTAGACATGTTTTTGGCCTCCTAGAGTCTTTTCGGACCTGTTGGGCACCTTGTCCTCTTTTTTTGTGAGCTCACCCAAAAATTGAAATTTTCGTCCAATCTCTCGAGGGGGCAATATATTGGCATGTTTTATCCTGCTGGGCAGTAGTGGGGCAAGATTTTTAAATAACAAAAAAAATTGGCTTTGATCGAGATCGTTTATTCTTTGAACCAACGCAACAAGTGCATTGCTTCAAAGAGGGGCAAAATGTAGACACGTAAAATATACAGATTGACATTGTGCACCTGATCCCGCCTACTAACATTGTTTCATCTTGAATCATCCTTCGGTCTAACCATTTAATCAAATCCCCTTATTTGATTAAATTCATCAATATTCCTCTCTTAATTAAATAAATCATTTTATCTAATTAAGTCATCATTTTTGTTAATTAAATCAATCATCTTGATCTAATTATCCCTATTTAATTAAATAGTCAATTTTATTTGATTAAATCCCTTAAGTCTATCTATTGAATTAAATAAATTAAAACCTTATTTATTTTAATCTAACGTCATCTCTTTCAATTAAATAAATCAAAATCTTTATTTGATTAATCTCTTATCACCTTCTTCTCATATTTGATTTAAATAAATCCATAAATTCAAGTCAAATAGGTCATATCATCTAATCCCTTTCATTAAATGAATTAACCTTGATTAATTTAATCTCTTATCATGTCCCATCCTCTAGCATTTACCACTTGCACATGAAAATAGATTTAATTCATTTATTAAATCCCTATTTTCCCCAACAAGGCATCTTTTTGGAATATCCTTCAAGTTTGAATTCAAAATTCCAAGTTGACATGTACATCCAACAAGGAATTTAACTCTATCTTACATGTCCTTTGCCTTGAGCCAAGTGGCATTTATTGCTTCTTTCTTCCCTCTTGCAAGTCATTTCAACAAAATTCAAAATTCAAAAATAAGCATTTATTTGCACAATCCTCAAAACTTGCACATCCTTCATCCACTCATAGGTTAACAAGTGGCATCTTGCCATTGAATGAATGTTAGTCCCACATTGCTCAATTTTGGACATTCATCCTTCAATCTCATCTATAAATGAAGAACTCCTCTCCTCATTTGATCATCCACAAATTATGCAAAGTTATTATGCTAAAATATTGAGCCATTTCCATCCAATATCATTGAATCATAGCTAGGTTATGTAGTTTTTTGGTTTGGAGCACTCATTCTTCATCAACAAGGTGGATCATTCATCAACACTCATCAACATACATTGATCTTGCATCATAGGAGTTGGGAAAGGGCCAATTTTCACATCAAATTGGCACCAATTCCCCCATGGGATCAAGAGTTTGCTTGCTTAATTAGGATTCAATCTTTATTTTGGTGTTTTATTTTGTTCTTCATTGCCATTTTTCCTAATTTGAGCTTTGTGAATGGATTTCATGGGGAATCCTTGTTCTTACTTGCAAATTCTAATCTAATGTGTTTGTTCTTGTTGTTTTGCAGGTATTAGGATTGGGGTTCTCATAGGTCCTAACCAATTGGGTTCAAACTTTCCCTTTCCATTTGGATTTGGAATGTTCTTCTAATTCTCCTTCAGCACCAGGTCTCCTACTTGGAATGTTCGACTCCTGGTCTTCTTGTTGTAGCTCGATTTGAGTCAGTTTTGGTAGACTTGAAAATGGTTTAAGGCATCCATGTGCTGCTCATCAAGCAATTCCAACTCGTTTAATCTTGACACCCTATATTCTTCATACATGATGAGATTCTCTAGTGATATCCTTAGTGACGAGAGCTTGATCTCAATGGGTAAGATGGCTTATGATCGGTAGACTAGGGAGAAGGGGGTGGCACCTATTGGTGTGCGAATGATGGCTTGATAGGCCCATAGGGTAGGATTTAGTTGGAGATTCCAATCATGACCAACTTCATTAACTGTCTTCTTAAGGATTTTTAAGATAGTCTTATTTGTAGCCTCAGCTTGGCCAATTCCTTAGGGGTAGTACAGAGTGGAAAAGCAATGTTGGATCTTAAACTTGTAGCATAGATCATGAACATCCTGATTCTTGAAAGGTGTCTCATTATCTAAGATAATGGCTTGAGGGACACCGTAACAAAAAATTAAGTAGTTTAGGATGAACTTTGATATCTGCTTTCTAGTGATATATGTCATGGGGATGGTTTCCACCCACTTGGTGAAGTACTCAATGGTAGTAATGATAAATTTATGTCCACTAGATGAGGTGGGGGTGATTTTTCCAATGAGATCAAGCCCCTACTATGAAAAGGGCCATGGTGTGACAATCAGATGGAGCTCTTGAGCTGGTGCATGGATGAGGTCCCCATGCTGCATTGTAGACACATTCTGACATAATCATGCGCTTCTTTTTCCATGGTAGGACTATAATACCCTATCCTCAACAATTTATTGGCCAAGGTCATACCACTCAAGTGAACCAAAAATGTTGTTATGTACCTTAGTTAAGGTAGTCAATGCCTCCTCAACATTTATGTAATGTAACAGGGTTCCTTCAATGCTTCTACGGTAAAGGGTATCTCCTAGGATGACAAAACATAATTGCTTTTTGACAAAGGCTCTCTTGAGGTTTTGGGTTATGTTAGCTAGGAGGACTCCTATTCTTAGATAAGTGTATATATCATGGTACCAGTGATTACTGGGACCAATGATTTCACACAAAAATTTTGACTTCGGTACCTCAAATGCAGGCACGAGAAGCTGCTCTACGAGAAATTTCTATTTTGGGATTTCGTGTGGGATTTCTAGGAATGATCTAATTGTAGCCATTGCATCTACTGCTCTGTTGTTTGCTCTTGCTAGCTGCTCAAATGTAATATCAATGAAGAACTCCTTAAGACTCTCCACCAAATTCTTGTATGGAGTTAGCTTGTCGTCCTTTTTTTGATACTCATCGTTGACTTGATTGATTATGACCTGTGAATCCTCGTATACCTTTTGTGCCATTATCTTCCATTGCACTACTATTCTCAGCCCTATGACAAGAGCTTCATATTTCACTGTTATTTGTACAAGGGAACAACTTGTATGATTTTGGAATGCAATCCCATTGTGGGATGATGAATAAGATCCCTGCCCCCAATCCATGCTGTGTGTAGGATCCATTAAATTACATTTTCTAGTGATCCGCTACACTTATGTTGAATATTGATTCGTCAGGTAATTATGAGACAGGGGGATTTTCTACATACATTGGTGCTTTTTCCAATGATCTACTACACTTATGTTGAAGATTGATTCATCGGGGAATTATGAGACAAGGGGATTTTTTGCATACATTGGTGCTTTTTCCAGTTGATCTACAATAGCTTGACCTTTGATGGCCTTGCGTTCTGCATACTATATACCATGCTCTATGAGGATCATCACCCACTTTTTTATCTATCTTGTAAGTGTTGCTTTGGAGAGCAAGTACTTAAGGGGATCTATCTTTGCGATGAGTTTTATTTGATGGGCTAGCATGTAACGCCTAAACTTTTATGTTACAAATATAACTGCTAGATAGGCTTTCTCAATGGATGTATAGTTCAGTTCATGGCCCACCATAGTCCTACTAATATAATAGATAGATCTCTCTTTTCCATTTTCATCATGTTGTGCTAGGAGAGCACCTAGAGTTGTTGTTGCTAATATGTATAAGATCAAAGGTTTTCCTAGAATTGGTGGCATAACGACTGGTAGTGAGAGTAAGTATTCTTTGATCTTGTTGAAGGCCTGATCACAATTTTCATCCCACTTGTATGCTACCCCATTGTGGAGTAGATGAGAGTAGGGTACAACCTTGTTTGCTAGTTGCGCTATGAATCAATGGATGGACTAGAGTCTCCCTTGTAAACCCCTTAGTTGTTTTAGTGTTTTAGGTGCCTCCATCTCAAGAATGGCTTTGACCTTAGCATGATCTATTTCAATTCCTCTCATGGACACGATGTACCCGAGGAGTTTCCCTGACTGTACTCCGAAGAAAAACTTCTTTGGGTTGAGTCTAACTTTGTATTCCTCTAACCTACCACAGATGGAGCCCAAGGCGGCTATGTGATCTCATCTTTTCTTTGACTTGGCTAATATATCATCCACATAATCTTCCATAGTTTTGTGGATCATGTCATGCAATATTAGTGTCATGTCCCTCTGATAGGTTGCTTCTACATTCTTCAACCCAAACGACATCATATTCCAACAATTTTCCCCCATGGGCAAGTGAAAGCCATTTTATGCTAGTCTTCTTTAGCTATCATGATTTGGTTGTAGCCTGAGAACCCGTCCATCAATGATTGCATCTCATGTCCCGTTGTCATATCTAGGATCATATCAATGTTTGGTAGTGGAAAGTCATCCTTGGGACATGCCTTGTTGAGGTCTCTGAAGTCCGTGCAAATGTGGATGCCCCCAGCGGACTTTGAAATAGGAACAAGGTTTGAGACCCATTCTAGATAATCTATTGGTTGTATGAACCCTACATCTAAGAGCTTCTGCAATTCTATTTTGACCAGCAATGCAATTTGGGGATGTATTTTTCTAAGCTTTTGTCTAAGAAGCTTTGCTTTGAGGTATATAGCTAAGTGATGGACCTTAACCTTTGGATCAAGCCCAGGCATGCCAGCATAGGTCCATGCAAATTTTTTCTTTCTTTCTTTTAGGAATGCAGCTAGAAGTTCCCGTTCTTTTGTGAGAAGTGACTCTTCATAGAATGTTATTTGTGGTTGTTCCTCTATTCCCAAGTTAATTAGATTGCATTTCTCAGCTAATATTGCTGACTTCTCTTGATGAATTGCACTGAGAGAAATATTGAATCCTTCATCCTTCAGTGCCTTAGAGAGGTTATCATCATTGGATACATCCTTTATTTTTACTATTTTCAAATAAGAGAGTGCCACAATGTGGTTTTCACTCAAAGACTTAGAGATTATTCTCAGTTTTTCACTTTTGTGACTAAAGGATTCAATTGTTTCCCTGTAATAGGCTTGTGTGTCTAGTATGATGTTGAATCTGGCCTTGTGATCTCCATATAGTACTGTATCCTATAATGTCGTGAATTTTGAAAGTGCCTCATCATTTTTTAAAGTGTCCAAAATTTGTGGTCCTCATTGGTCGTAATCGATGAGTTGAGGATAGACTAGGTTTATTTCATGGGCTTGATTGTCTAACTCAAAAGACAAAGTACTAATCATGAGTAGGAAGGAATCTTCAAAAAGCATAGGAAAGTTAGTTATGGGATCCTCGTCACTACTACACACTTCAGTTATGTCAAAGGTAAAGTTGTCTAGAGGTAGACCTATGGATATAGGTAATTGAAGGGCAAATATTGATTGTTGAGGATGAGTTTTTACCTTTCTAACTGAGGCACCCTTGCCAAGTATGGTCACCCTTGGAGGGGTACATCTGAGACCAATATTTCTTAGTCACTTCTCTAGAATGAGGGGTTCAAATAGGCCATTGTCATTCATCTTGAGCTTCTTGTGTCAGTCATAGCCCATACCGAGCATCATTTTTAGGCCTTTGTTGCTTTCATCCATTAGAAGATCAGGCACGAGCCTTTCATCTTGATATAAGAGACTTGATATGTCTCTTTCATCTACTATTTCCTGACTTAGATCCCCCCAAGACCTAAATCTAGAGGGGTTTGCTTTGAAAGTATGGGATGATGTTCCAACTAGTTGGGGTTGCCCATGAGTCCTAGGAGATTGAGGTGAGTACCCTATGATGAAATAACTTTTCTTCATTTTGTAATCCCCACACCCATTGTCCTGGATAATGACCTTGTTTTTGGATATGTCAGGGATGGCGAGTGTCTTTTTCTCAAAAGCGAAGACTAATGTAGTTGGGTCTACATACGGAGTGGTAGGGCCTTCATTGTTTTTTAGAACTTGGGCGATTTTAAATATTTTGCATCTAGGATTTTACAGTAGGCAAAAGGCTCAGGATCACCATAAATTGTGACCTCCATATTTTGGTATGGGAACTTGATGCATTGATGGAAGGTGGAAGCAATAGCTTGCATCCCATGGATCCATGGATGCCTTAGAAGGATGTTATAGCATAAATCAAGGTCAAGGACCTAGCATGTTTTTTCCACAATGGCATGCCCTACTTGAATAGGGAGATAAATAGTCTCTTGAGACACTCTTTCCTGATCATCATAAGATCTTATGGTGATGCCCTTTCCCTTTTCAATGGCATCTTTTGAGAATCCCAAATTCTTTATTAATTTGAGGGAACAAATGTTGAGACCCACACCCCCATCTACTAAGACCCTCTTGAAATTTTTTTTATGAACTAGGACTTCAAGGTGGAGTGCACGATTGTGAGATGGTTGTGCAAGGAAGTCCTAATCGGAGAATGTTAGGAGGCTTGGGGTGGTGATATTTTTTACCATAGCTTGGAACTGGTAACAATCTAGATCCATAGAGATGGTGGACAAAGCTAATGCTTCCTCTAGGATTTTTCTATGGGTGGATGATATCTTCAAGAACTCCATGATGGAGATCTAAGTTGGGGTTCTTTTCAGTTGGTCTAGGACGTTATAACCATTAGGAACGGTTCTTGAATTTGAAGTGGATGCTCTAGGTGGTTGCGATGGTCCAACAATGGTGAATTTGTTGGTGTGAATAAGTCTTGTACCTAGTTTATTCCTTTACTAGGGACTTAGGGGACTTAATTCACATGTTAAGTTTACTTAGGATATTAGTTGTATCTTCTAGAAGTCTTAGTTGTCTTATCTAGACTTTACACTTTCCTAGGTAGTTATGATTTAGTTGTATCATGTGATAGGATTAAGACACTTGTCATGATCTTGTCTTATCCTATCTCTCATCCTTTCCTTTATAAGCAAGGAATCTCTAACATATTTTGTATTGTATTGTATTGTATTGTATTGCATTGTATTGCATTGATCATATTGTATCATATTGCAATCCTTGTTTGGTGGAATAGCATCTTCCATTGTTTCTTCTCTCTATTTCTTGTGGAGGTTATTTGGTGTTCCAAATTGAAGATCTTGGGTTGATCAATTCAACATGGTATCAGAGCTTTGAATCTAGCAAGCCCCTTCCATTTTTTCATTAGAGAGTTTCCATCAATTTCTATTGTGATTTGAGTTTCTTGTATCCTATATTGCATGTATGTATTTTTTGTGAGATCTGGTGATTGCAACACTTTTGGCTATAGTGGTAGTATTTTAGGTTGTCTCATTGCATCCAGGAGGCTCAAGAAAGTCAGATTTGGCTTTTGTTTCAGTCAATTTTGTTACCATTTACAACTTTGGCAAAGAAGGGTTTGGAGCTCAGATCTGGTGAACAACTTTTTACAGGAGCATTTTTAGCAAAAAACAAGCCTTCCATTATGTCCAGATGGTCATTTCCGAGATTTTTGATATATAATTTTCCTATATTAGGCAAAATTTGTTTCCGGGGCAAAAAAAATTTAGCTAAGGAGTATACGGTCCCCAGCCTGCAAGGTACGTTCGTCGTCAGAATAATTTTTTTAAAATTATCTCCATAGCTTTTTGTGTGGTGGGTTTGATTATATTTTTGAAAAAATTAAAAATAAAATAAAATTACAAAGACTTATATTATAAAGCCCATGGCCCCTTGTTCTTTATCATAGCCGCAAAATTTTTAAGTCCACGTGTTTCATATTTACCCGCGGCATTAGTATAAGTTTTAACGACTTCCCTCCAAATTGCCAAGTGGGTGGTAATACAAGTAAACTGCTAGTAAATATTTGACTGCCAACTAACGGTGACCGCGAGGAGTTAGGCCGCTACATGTGACCGTATCTGCCCTAACCGCTAGAGGTTTCAATACCTTCAGAGTTTTTTCCTACCTCAGGACGCAATCACGCGGAGGACCAAGGGCCAGCCCGCCAGGGGCTAAAATTTTGCTCTTGATTAGTGTTAAAGGTGCCTAAAATAGGCCTTTTTTTCAATTTTGCATAACTTTTTGCCACGGTGTCAGATTTGTAAAAATGAGATATCATCGGAAATCTAGTTTGATGAAATTTGTAGTGGTGTAGGTGATTTTTCTAGATTTTGACATTTTATGCCAATTTTTTCAGCTTGAAGGTACAAGTGCATTATATTGCTTGTTCTTGGCATAACTTTTGCAAACGAATGCAAAATTTGGCAAACTTTTTTTTTTAAATTGCTCAAAAAATCACAAGGAATCTGTTTGTAACCTCTATTTTCAATTTTAGCTTTATTTTTCCTAAAAATTGTAAAAATCACTGTGTGTTATAAATGGTTGATTTGAGCTTGTCACTTGTACAAATTGCAAAATTTCTTCATTGTAATTTGTTGGGGGGTTGCAAATTGAGTTTTAATACATTCTAGGGGGTGAAAGGCACAATTTAAGTGCCACATTGTCTTCTTTCTTTTGGTGTTCATGGCGGATCTAAGGAAAATTGAACCACTCACTCCACACAATTATCATACATGGAAGCTAAAAATGCCTCAATTGTTATAGTCTAAGGGTCTATGGCCAATGTTAGATGCAGAACAAACTGAATTTACAAGGGATTATGAAAAATTTGTCCATAGATGTAAAATGGATGAAGCAAAAGGGCTCATTGGCTTACATGTATCTGATAATTTATTGTTTCATATTTCAGAGTGTAAAACACCTACGAATGTTTGGGATAAACTTGAATAATTGTATAATAAAACAAATCATTTTAGAGCCTTGCAACTTCAAGAAGATCTACAATCACTCTCTGCAGATGCATTTCCTTCAATTCAAGATTTCCTTGCACAATTCAAGATTATTTTTGTCACAGTTGAAAGGATGTGGACATGATGTGTCTAGTGATGAATGTATCTTCTTGATTCTATCTAAGTTAAAGGGCCCTTATCAAGTGTGTTCTTCTAATTTCTATTCAACTATGGATGCAATGGGGAAAGATTACAAAATTCCTATATTTTAGTTGTTTTGTGAGTGTCTTACTAGGGAGGAGGCCAAGTTGATTCAATTGGATGCCTTACCTAGTTCTAAGAATCATGCTCTAATGGCTCAATCATCCAAGGGTAAAGGAAAGAATAAGAAGAAGCCTAAAGAAGAATCATCTTCAGGTAGTGAGAATCCCTCCAAATTGAAGCCAAAGAATAATCAAAAGTCCACTCCTTCTCCTTCTACTTCTACCTCTGGAGATTCTTCTTCTAATTCCAAGAAAAAGAAAGGAGATCCTTGTTCATTTTGTGGAAAAACTAGGCATGATGCAACTCATTGTTTGAAGAGATTAGAGGCCTTGGAGGAAGCTATGAAGAAGCACAACATTTTAGTGGCTAAGCCTTCTTCCATAGGAAAAAGGCAAGCTCTTTCAACATGAGTCATTCATTCATCTTCAGACAGTTGGATTCTTGATTCAGGTGCTTCTCATCACATGACCAATTCACGTGATCCTCTTGATTCCATTGTTCATACTTCTACTTCTCAAATTGCAATTGGGAATTCTTCACAGATTCTAGTTTTGGGGACAGCAACTGTTCAGATGCTAGATTGGTGCATTGAGGTTGCTCTTCTTGTTCCTAATATTTCAGTGAATCTACTTTTTGTATATCAGATTTTTCATTCTAGAGATGGGAAGACAGTTGATTTTACTCTACAGAATGTGACTATTAGATAGTTGTAGGATCCTGAGAAGGTTGTTGCTACATGGATAGTTGATCATGAGAACCATTTGTATCGATTTGATGGCTTTGAGTCTTCATCGGGTTCATGTTTTGTTGCCCATGATGATTCAATGAGCAAGCTTTGGCATGAAATATTTGGGAACTTGAACTATAGATATCTTCAACAAATGTAAGCACACAACTTAGTGGTTAGTCTTCCAAAGATCACTTGCACTCATTGTGTTTGTCAAGGTTTTGTTCTTGGAAAACAACATCAAGATCATTTTCCTAAGGGTCAAGCTACTTGTGCAATCACACCCCTTGAGTTGGTCCATAGTGATCTCATGTCATTCCCAACTCCTTCTTTTTTAGGGGCTAAGTATGTGCTCACATTCATTGATGATTTTTCCTGCCAAACATGGGTCAATTTTTTGAAGCTCAAGATTGAAGTTCTCACCAACTTCAAGACCTTCAAAACATTTGTGGAGAAGCATTCAGGTTTTTCTCTTCATTAGATATGCACAGATAATGGGGGGGGAGTATGTCAATTAGGTATTTCAGGATTTTTGCAGTGAGCATGGTATTCTTCATCAGCACATAGTTCCTTACACTCCTTGATCTGATTTAGGATCTAGACTAATTGCATCATTGAATGCTTAACTTAAACAATTTAATGGAAACTCAAAAAAAATGTACATTATTGAAATTATGCTTTAAAAATCAAGGCGATAACCAGAATGTGAGAGAGAAGAAGAGAGAAAGTGCAAACAATCTGATAACAGAGTTTTCCACAATCGTGACTATGTCTTCGGGTCCGCTCCAATGGAGTGAGACCAATCCAATTAATCTCCATAAATGATTACAAAATGTCTTCCACCTCTTACAAGATTTCCCCTCCTTGGAAAATAATAAATTACCAAGAAAATCCTTCAACAAATGCAACAAGCTCAACTAAGCTTCAAATGTATAAAGATTAAAAATTCACTATCCAAAAAAAATCCTCACCTAGAAATCTCTCACAAATTTTCATCACCAAAAATACACTTTCAAATCACTTAGCTAAAAACACCCTTCACCTTTCAACCTCCTTTCTACCCCTTTTTATACCACTTTACATGCTAAATGGGGTGAAAACCATAAAATCCCCATAATCTCCCATACAAAGTAAAAATATTTGAAATCCCCCCATTTTACAATGATAAATCCTCTTAAAATAACACCCATTAAAAATTTCCCGGATGACCCTTATATTTTGGGCTTACAAAAATAATATATTCGGACTTAGAATTTTAAAGGGTTGGTTTCCCTTTAATTTAGGGGATATATATCGTATATTTAACCTTTTATTTTTAATTGGGTTTATCTTTTCTTTATCTTTATTTTTTTTAAGGATTAAAAATCCTTAATTATAGGGATTTATGTGCTATTTAATGGGGCTTACCTTTTTCATAGAAGTAAAATATTCAAAAAGGAGGTTAGGTATTTAAAAATTCTTTTACACAATCTTGAAAATCATGGGGCATAGCCGGCTACCCAAGAATCAAGGGATGTAGGCGCCACCAACCTGCATTGAATAATGGTTAAATATAATCCACCCACCTTTGGATCACACGAACACCACTAGTTAATGTGATGGAGAGGATAAATAGTGAGGAAGAGGTTCATGGTTCAAACCTTCCCAAAATATTTTCAACAAACAAACTATTTGGCTCCGCCATAGAGGTGCCATGTGGCACCCATCCATTGGGATGCAAGGCATCATTTTATTTACTTATGCTTTGACATGTGACACCATTTGATTGGTCCATGTCAGTTGTCTATGCCACATCAGCAATCTACATGTCATCAGGCCGCCACGTCATTAGTTGTTGATGTCATCAAAGTCAACTAAAGTCAACCTTTGACCAACAATAACTTGGTCATACGGACTTTGTTTTTGAAAAAATGAACATCGTTCGAAAGATCTCACTGATCTCTTCACATTGATATCCAATTTTACCATCTTTGAAAACTTTGAATTTTGACCCTTTTTCTGACCTAGGTCTTTGAGTTGACTAGAGGTTTGACCAAGTGTATCTTGAGCACCGTGGCTCTGATGAACTCTGTTCGATTTGTGTTGGAATCAGAATTCCAAATACTTTCTGATGAAGATGTTTATGGAGAAAAATGAGGAACTTCAAAATTTGACAAAAATCCTCCAAATCAGGCCTCCCCATTGGAGAGCTTTTGGACCTCCAAAAGTGGCATTTATTCAAACATCAAATGAGGACTTTTCCTCCCCACTTGTCTTGTATCATAGTACATCTATAAGCCTGGCTCATAATCACAATGAATATTGCAACAACATTTTTGAACATAAACATCATTCTATCACTTCCATAAGCATCTTCATCAACTATCGTAGCCACTAACCAACAAACATTGACTAGAATCAAGCTGAACAATAATCCAGATATGAAAGAGAATAAATCAACAACATATTGATCTCCCACAACATAAACATTTTTACCCAAGGCACCATCAATACTTTCAATCACCATTCCCTCATGTTGTACTATGGGTGCATCCTGCGACATCTGACCTTGGTTAGTTACTCCAAGTTCATTGCTAGAACCACCTGTATTGACAGACATAAGAGTTAAATCTTTACCCTCTTTAATTTCCCTATGTTTGCAAAAGAATGATTAGTATTAATAATGTGAGAATGTATAATATACTGTATGACATCTTTAAACAAATGATAATGATTCTTTTCCCCGTAGAAAATAGGTTTTCAATCATATAAATAAGGGCTACCCAACACTATCACACAGATATCCAGTGGAACCACATCAAATTGTACTTCATCCACAAACTTACTAGTGATTGTGAATCTCAAAGTGCATTTTCTTGTTACTTGCAATTTATCATTCTCACAAATCCAACCTAGTGGATAAGGTTTCTTATGCAGTGTAGTTTTCAATCCCAAGTTTCTTACATCTTCAGAAATTAAGTTAACTTGAGATCCACTATCTATGAGTGCATCAATTTTAGTGTGCTTAGCAACAGCCCTTAAATGAAAAAGCTCAATTATTTTCTTATCTTCAAAGACATCATTAACTTTAGAAGTAGAAACACAACTATCAAAGGAAGTACTAGAAATAGGAGCTTTACTTTTCAAACCCATAGCTATTATCTTAGTTTCATCATTAGAATCGGAACCAAGATCCATAACAAAATTTTTGGCTTTCTCCTTACCTTTCTATTTCTCAGCCTACTTAGGCTTCAATTCTAGATGCAACTTCTAACAATGATCTTCATCATGACCCTTCTTGTCACAATGAGAGCAAGAAAGCATGTCATCCTTCTTGACTGTAGATGTATTCTTTCCTTTCCCTATCTCTATAGCCTTAGATGATTTCTTTACAGAGTTATCATTATCAAACTTATCAATAAAAGAACCCTTTCCTCTTGACTCTAAATGTGTAGCTTGGACACAAACTTCATCCAAATTACTAGGGTTTAAGACCAAAATAGAATGTATGAGATATGAGTGAAGACCTCCCATGGACTTTAACAAAGTATCCTAGGTGTACAAAGGTGTATTTAATGCAAAATCCCTTTTACGAGACTCGTGGGTGTAATCTTGAACATATTTCCCTTTCCCTTGCCTAAAATCTTTCTAGTTCATCATTAACTGTTGCATATGGCCTAGGGGATAAAATTTATTTTTAAGAGCACTAAAAAATTATGACCAAGACAAATTGACTCTACCATGTTGTGAAATTTAAGCTCTAGTCCTACTCTCCCACCAGGTGAGAGTTGAACCTCCCAACTGAAGAGTGGCTAACTGGATCCTAGAAGCATCATCAAAAAGGTTTTGGACTCTACAATAGACTTCTACTTGCTAAATCTAGTCATCTATTTTCTTAGCATCTAATTCACAATACTTAGGTAGTTCAAATTTAACATCCAATTGAATCTTAGGCTTATTTACATCCTTAAAAGGATTAGCAAAAAGAGAATGTGTAGAAAAAGGAGAAGAAGGGGGAGAAGGAGTAGACAGAGGAGATTTTAGAGGTTCATCACCACCTCCTAGTTGCTTCTTCTTGCCTTTACGGTCTCCATGATCTTCTTGCTTCAATGCATTACCTTCTTCAAGTTTCATGCATTTTTCTCATTCTTTGAGAAGCATCTCCAACGCAGCTCTCATTTTCCAAAAGGCTCTTCGAAACTCCTGCTCACTGAGTTCTTTGGGTACCTCCATTCCAGACACAAACATTTTTGGAAAATTTCTTTTTTCCTGATCTTAGGATTGTATTCTTCAAGCTTTCCTTCGCCCTTTGTAATCTTGGATCTTGTTAGCATTCACAATAAATCTGCAATACTAGTGACCAAATGCTCTGATACCATTTTGATCTGATTTAGGATCTAGACTAATTACATAATTGAATGCTTAAATTAAAAAATTTAATGGAAACTCAAAACAAATGTACATTATTGAAATTATGCTTTAAAAATCAAGGTGATAACCAGAATGTGAGAGAGAAGAAGAGAGAAAGTGCAAACAATCTAATAACGGAGTTCACCACAATCGTGACTATGTCTCCAGGTCCACTCCAATGGAGTGAGACCAATCCAATTAATCTCTAGAAATGATTACAAAAGTTCTTCCACCTGTTACAAGATTTCCCCTCCTTGGAAGATAATGAATTACCAAGAAAATCCTTCAACAAATGCAACAAGCTCAACTAAGCTTCAAATGTATAAAGATTAAAAATTCACTATCCAAAAGAAATCCTCACCTAGAAATCTCTCACAAATTTTCATCACCAAAAATCCACTTTCAAATCACTTACTAAAAAGACCCTTCACCTTTCAACCTCCCTTCTACCCCTTTTTATACCACTTTACATGCTAAATGGGGTGAAAACCATAAAATCCCCATAATCTCCTAGACAAAGTAAAAATATTTGAAATCCCCCCATTTTACAATGATAAATCCTCTTAAAATAACACCCATTAAAACTTTCTAAGATGGCCCTTCTATTTTGAGCTTACAAAAATAATATATTTGGGCTTAGAATTTTAAAGGGTTGGTTTCCCTTTAATTTAGGGGATATATATCATATATTTAACCTTTTATTTTGAATTGGGTTTATCTTTTCTTTATCTTTATTTTTTTTAAGGATTAAAAATCCTTAATTATAGAGATTTATGTGCTATTTAATGGGGCTTACATTTTTCATAGGAGTAAAATATTCAAAAAGGAGGTTAGGCATTTAAAAATGCTTTCACAAAATCTCAAAAATCTTGGGGCATAGCCGGCTACCCAAGAATCAAGGGATGCAGGCGCCACCAACCTGCATTGAATAATGGTTAAATATAATCTTCCCACCTTTGGAGCACATGAATACCACTAGCTCATGTGGTGGAGAGGATAAATAGTGAGGAAGAGGTTCATGGTTTGAACCTTCCCAAAATATTTTCAACAAACAAACTGTTCAGCTCCGCCATAGAGGTGCCATGTGGCACCCATCTATTGGGCTGCATGGCATCATTTTATTTACTTACTCTTTGACATGTGGCACCATTTGATTGGTCCACGTCAATTTTCTGTGCCACATCAGCAACCTACCATGTCATCAGGCCACCACATCATCAGTTGCTAATGTCATCAAAGTTAACTAGAGTCAACCTTTTGACTAACCTTTGACCAACAATAACTTGGTCATACGGACTCCGTTTTTGACAAAATGAATGTTGTCAAAAAGCTCTCACTGAGCTCATTGCATTGATATCCAATTTTACCATCTTTGACAACTTTGAATTTTGACCCTTTTTTTCACCTGGGTCTTTGAGTTGATTGGAGGTTTGACTAAGTGTATCTTGAGCACCGTAGCTTCGATGGACTCGATTTGATTTGTGTTGGAGTCAGAATTTGAAATACTTTCTGATGAAGGTGTTTCTGGAGAAAAATGAGGAACTTCAAAATTTGACAAAAATCCTTTGGATCACTCCTCAATAGAATGGTGTGGCAGAGAGAAAGAATAGGACTCTCAGGGAAATGGTCAATTATATGATTCAGTCTAGGTCCATGGCACTAGAATTTTGGGCTGAAGCTTTCAATGTGCCTACTATATTTAGAACCATATGCCCCACATGGTAGTGTGGAATATGACCCCTAAGGAGGCTTGATCTCATCGCAAGCCTAATGTATCCTTCTTAAGAGTATTTGGTAGTGAGGCTTGGGAATTCATTCCAAATGGTCGATGTAAATCAATGGAGAAGAAGAGTCAACAGTATATCTTTGTTGGCTATTATGAGGATGTGAAGACATACAAATTGTTTGATCTTGACAGACGAGAGGTTCATTTTTGATGTGATGTTCAGTTTACTGAGACCTTCACCCACTCAGATTCTCCTTTGACTTCTTCTTCATCACAACCTACTCAATCTTCTTCAGTTGATGATGCTTTGCTACTTGAGGAAGATTTTGATGATGGTCTTGATGCACCTCCTCCTCAATCTCCCACTAGGCCACGATGGGCTCAAGTTACTCTTGAGGATGTTGGTCCTCTTGTTGGTGATCCAAAAGACACTCATCGCACTCATTCTTAGACTTTAGCAATCAATATTTTGAGTCATGCAGTTTCAAATGATCCTCAGAAGTTTTTAGATGCTTTAGGTATTCCAGGGTGGGATAGTGCTATGGCTGATGAGTATTCTTCTTTGATAAATAATCATACTTGGGATCTTATGCCTCTTCCTAAGGGAAGAAATTTGGTTCGGTGCAAGTGGGTGTATCGTACCAAGTATGCAGCATATGGTTCCATTGACAAGTACAAGGATCATCTTGTTGCAAAGGGGTTCTCCTAGGTTGAAGTAATTGACTATTCCGAGACCTTTGCTCCTGTTTCCAAGATGGATTCTATTTGCCTTGTCCTTTCTATAGCTACATCTCAGGGATGGTCAGTGTATCAAATGGATTTGAAGAGTTCTTTCTTGCATGGGGATCTTCATGAGGAGATCTATATGGAGCAACCGCCAGGTTTTGTGTAGGACCCTTCACTTGTTTGCAAGCTTTGACACTCTTTGTATAGTCTCAAATAGGACCATTGGGCTTGGTATGAGAAGATGGATAGTTTCTTGCTTGCTTCTAGCTACACTCACTGCCATTCTGATCCCATAGTTTATACTCAGAGGCATGGAGAGGATCTACTCATACTTGTGCTCTATGTGGATGATTTGCTTCTCACAGGGAGTTCTACTTCCATGATTCAGAGTACACAACGAGCATTGATGGAGTGATTTGATATGACCGACCTTGGTCTTTAGGTTCATCGAACTTCTGAGGGGATCTTCATTTTCCAACAGAATTATGCTCTTTATTTTCTTTAGAGATTTGGTATGGCTAGTTGCAAGCCTGCCCCTACTCCATTTCAGTTAGGTGTTGTATTGTCTACCAATTGCACTACTCCTACAGTAGATCCTACCTTGTATTGGTGGTTGGTTGGCAATCTTTTGTAATTAACACATAGTCATCCTAATATTTCCTTTGCAATTGGACTTGTCTCTTACTTCTCACAAGAGCCTCATGAGAGTCATTGGAAGACTTCCAAGTGTATCTTGAGATACATTCAAGGCACTACACATTTCAGCATTCACTACACTTCAGGTGCATCTCAGATTGTGGGCTTCACTAACTCAAATTGGGCTGGTGACGTTAATGATCGAAAGTCTACTTCTACCTTTTTCTTTTACCTTGGTTCTAGTCTGATTGTATGGTCATGTAAGAATTAGACTACTATTGCATTATCATTGATAGAGGCTAAGTATCAAGGTGTAGTGTTGGCTAGTCAGGAGGTTTTATGGGTTCTATAGTTGATGATTGAGTTTGGATTCCCTTCCACTCAACCCACTACTCTTTGGTGTGACAATCAGAGTGCCATACATATCTCTTGCAACCAAGTGGAGCATCAACGTACTAAGCATATTGAGATCCACATGCACTTCATCAAGTAGCTCATCCAAGATGGTGTTCTCAACTTGGAGTGTTTGCCTATAGATCAATAGGTTGCAAAAATATTCACTAAACCTTTGGCATCGCCTCGTTATCTTCAATTGCAATCACTTCTTGGGGTGAAGGAAGTTGTCCTTTGGGGGTCTTGAGGAGTCCTCCTTCCTTCTTCAGTTTTTAGTTTTCTTTGTAGTTTTTTCTTTCTTTTGGAGAGGATTTTTCTCCCATAGGGTTTTTCTCCTTTTCTCCACTTATGAGAGTTTTGTTTTGTATGTGGGTACCTCATAAAGCCTTGTTGTCGGGACCCATATTTTGCATTGGTTTGTTCCTCCCTAAGTTACACTTAAGGGGGGGTGTTGGTGTGAATAAGTCTTGTACCTAGTTTATTCCTTAACTAGGGACTTAGGGGACTTAATTCACATGTTAAGTTTACTTAGGATATTAGTTGTATCTTCTAGAAGTCTTAGTTGTCTTATCTAGACTTTACACTTTCCTAGGTAGTTATGAGTTAGTTGTCTCATGTGGTAGGATTAAGAGACTTGTCATGATCTTGTCTTATCCTATCTCTCATCCTTGCCTTTATAAGAAAGGAATCTCTAACATATTTTGTATTGTATTGTATTGTATTGTATTGTATTGCATTGATCATATTGTATCATATTGCAATCCTTGTTTGGTGGAATAACATCTTCCATTGTTTCTCCTCTCTATTTCTTGTGGAGGTTATTTGGTGTTGTAGATTGAAGATCTTGGGTTGATCACTTCAAAAAAAAATTCGCATGTGTGGTGACTCCACAATCAGCTTTGGCTCTTTTGATGGTGACAATAGTGACCATTTCATCAATGGATGTGACAACATGATCATACACATGATTCACATTGGCATACGTTTTTTTTCCATGGTTGTTCCCCTGGTTATGATTCGACATCAAATTTTTGTATATTTTTATGTTTTGATTCCTAGCTAGTTGCTCAACATTTATGATCTTGTCATCAATGAGGTCTTGGATTAGATTTTTCAACCTCATGCAACTGGTTGTTGTGTGCCCCTTTATTTTGTGGAAATTGTAGAGGTGATTCTCATTGTACCACGGTGGTTTGACTTGGGGTTCCTAATAGTTCTCATAAGTGGGAATCTTGATGAGATTTTTCATTTATTAGTTTCTTCATAACAGCTTGAATGGGTTCCCCAACGGTGGCATACTTTTTCTTGAGGGGATTTTTGTTTTGCGAAGGTGGTCCTCCTTGATTATTTAGGTTGTTGATCTGATTATTGGCTGGCTGTTGTGATACCGCATTGGTTTGTGTGTTGTTTCAATTGTTTTTTTGTGGTTGTTGGTATGTTTGGGTGTTTTGCTTCAGAGCACTGATTATGACCTTTGCGTCCACCACACCATCATTGGTGACATTCTTGTTTCTTTCCCATGTGTGAGGTTTCTCATTATAGCTAGTGGAAGGGCAATTGTCTTGGTTTTCTTGATATGACAGTATTCCCCCTTGTGCATAAGGGCTCGTTCAATGCTGAGCACCTTGGGGATTAGTTGGTCGTAAGTGGTGATACCTTCTACTTTAAGATGAAACACAAGGTTTTCTTAAGGTTGGTGATGATGGTGCAAAATTGTTCTTCTTCAAGCATGACCCATTTACTTCTATTGGCCTTGGATCACCATCTTTGTAAGAAGGAAGCGATTGATTCCCCCTTAGCTTGTTTAAGTGCAAATAGTTCCTCTAGACTAACATTCATACCAATATTGAAGGCATAGTTTTTTATGAATGTGTCTACGATCTCTTGGAACTTTTTGATGCTAGGAGGAAGGCGAGAGAACCACTCCATGGCGGGACCATCCAAACTATGAGGAAATAGTCACATCAAATAGGTATTGTCATATGCAACCTCCATGCAATGTACCTGGAATTCCTTGATGTGATCTTCAGGGTTTCCCAACCCATGGTATTTGTCAAATTTAGGGATTTTAAACCCCTTTGGGAAAGGTACCATTGCAAGGATCTTATCGAACGGATAGGGACACAAGTTGCTTGGTGTCTTTGTTGTCTTCCCTAATTAGAGATCGAGCACCTGCTATGAGAGCAACTTGATTTGTGTTGTTACATCATATTGTAGATCAGGGGGTGGAATGAATGTGTTTTGGAGTGGTCGAGGTGTTTGAGTGATGAGTGGAGTGTTGGGTGTGTTAGTGGGAGTCTTTTGCCAGCTCCCCTATGTGATCAAGGCTTGTTGATATGGCTGCAATTGTTGTTTTGCCAACAACGCTTGTTGTTGGTCTTGTTTTTGTTGCACCAACAACACTTGTTGTTGGTCTTGCTATTGTTGTGCCAACAAAACTTGTTTTTGGTCATGTTGTTGTGCCAACAACACTTGTTTTTGGTCGTGTTGTTGTTGTGCCAACAACACTTGTTGTTGGGCTAATAATATTGCTTCTTGTTGTGCTCAATATTGTTGCAGGGCTTGTTGATGTGCTTGTTGTTAGGATACTTGCATTTGTTCCTGGTATTGAGCTTGTGTGTGTTCCTGCTAAGCTTGGTATTGGGCTTGCGCCTAAGCTTGAGCTTGTGCCTATTGGGAAAATTGTGCAACCTGTGCAGTTTGAGCAACTTGAGCAACTAGAGCTACTTGTGTAGCTTGCTATTGTTGTAATAAGGCTTGGGCTTGAGCAGCTTGTAGTGCTTGTTGTGCTTGTTGTGCTTGTTGCACTTATTGTGTGGCTTGAGCTACTTGAATGGCTTGGGCAGCTTGCTGAGCAACTAGCTGTGCAACTTGTTGATTCTAAATTTGCTAAAGGGATTTTTGATAGGCAGCCTGTTGAGCTGCTTGCAACACGATACTATATTGGTTTATTATGCTTGATTTTGGAGGTGGTGGTGGTGTGGTGGATTCAGAATGTTTTCTGTTGTTGTGATGAGAGGCACCATTGTATTGATGGTGGAGACTTGTGTAGTGGATAGTGTGATTTATATGCTTGGTCCTTGAGAGACCATGTTATGAGGTAATTGGGGGATGGTAGATGATGTGTTGGTTGCTTGTATTATTGGGATGGTTGCCATCTATTTTTGTGATATCAATGGAAAATTCAGAGGATTTTGTATGATGCTTTGATTGATGATCGAGGGGTTGTTTTGATTTTGATTGAGTGGTTTAAAAGGAGGTAACCCAAAACTAAGAGGTGATGTGGATGTTAATGGAAAAGTTGGAATCGGTGGAAAGATAGGTGGTGCACTCCCTTGGGGAAATGATGAAGATGAAAGGTCAAAGATGCCCCCTAGTCCAAATAGCCCACCTCCTCCTTGTGAAGTCATAGGGAGAGAGGTTTTTGTGTTGAGAGGGTACATTGGTGTTGCACAAAAAGATGATGATGGGTCATTGGGGTCTTGAAAGGTGAGCAAAACATGTGGGTGTAATTGATTCAATGGGATAGATTGACCCAAGATAGTGTTTTCGTCCAAATCTTGATTATTCACAAGGGGGTGTGTTTGTAGTATATTATGAAATGAGCTCCCCTTGTTAACAATGGGTTGAGTTGGGGCTATGGATTATTTGATTTGTGGGATGCTTTGGGTGATGCTTTGGAATGGAGGTGTGGATGAGATTGGGTTCCTGATCTCAGGAGGCTTCTCCATAATAGTGCTCACATCAAGATCGGAAGGGAGTTTAGCCCATTCTTTAGCTAATTCAAGCATGTATTGGGAGGGATTGAGTCTCATCATGGTATTGAAAATTCTGTGGGTTTCAGGATTTTGAACCATTTCAATGATCTCATCTTGTGTCATGCTTGGGACATTATTGGTGACATCTTCCACTTGGCCTTCCTCTTGATGATTTTGTGATGATAAAGGAAGATTGGTTAGGGGATTGATTGATCCAACGAGATTGAATTTGGAATTGGTTTGACTTAGGTCACTTGAAATTGATGTTTCTTTGTTTGTCTTCATGTTCCTCTTGTGTTGTGATCTAGTTTGAACCATAAAATGAGGATCAATTTTCAAGAATGTGAGAGATGAACGTCTAATTCTTTTGGATTGATCTAATCTTTAGGTACAAAAAAGAAAGTCTAAGAAAATGAGGATCAAAATGATGATGATGGTGCTAATGAAAGGTGGAGGACTGGTGGGTGTTTGAACTCTTAGGAAACCTTGAGGGGGATGCTAAACTTTAGGACTTTGGATTTGATGTTTTGATTTTGGATTTTGGATTGATTTTATTTTATTTTGATTTTGACTTGGGATAATGAACTCATACACTCTAGGAGGTTAGATGTTGTCCTAGAGTGAACTTTTCCACAAGATGATAATTTGACTAAGTGTGCAAAGAAGGATTCATCTATACACACATAGTCAAACAAGATGATTTGGATTCATTTTGATTTTTGATTTTAAGAGGATTTACCCAAAGTTTAGCATAAAGGATTGTTTCAAGATTGACAAGAGTTGTTTGTGAGGTGAATTTTGATTTGATGTTTGAAGGATGGATGAAAGTTTGATTTTGATCCTAACATACTTAAAAAAACTTTTGTTTACTAGACCAAGGTGTTGAAGAACATGCTAGTACTTCCTATCTCAAATACTCAAACCTTTGAAAAAGTGTAGGATTTTGACAATAGTAAAATGAGTACAAATTGGGATTGTTCCTTGATGCACGTTTGTAAAAGTTGGTCAATCTTTCTCTAAAATTGTAAAGCATAGACAACCTTTTCTTGCGATCCTTTTGACTAAGACCTTTGGTCTTTGGTTTTTGAATCTTGATCTTTCAGGAAACCATTTGAAAGAGCACATGTGTGAGGTTCAATTGTTTCTTAACTTTTCTTAATGACTTCCTCTTACCACAAACAATTCTTGATTAACTTTTCAAATTGAATGTCCAATGTCCTAATTTCTTCTCATCCCACAAGGTCAATTATGTGGAAATCAAGGAATTTAGGGAAAAGGTTCCCTATTGTTTACTTTAGTGAGAAAATTGAGATGTAAATCCAAATTCTTAGAAACTTCTAAGGATAGAATCCCTAGGGCAAGCAATAACACTTGAATTTTGTCAAAGACATTTGCTTCCTAAAGGGTTTGAAGTTTTGATGATCATATTGAATGTTTGTTTGCCAATGTTTAAGATCCAAGCAAAGTGTTTTTACTTCAAGAACATGCACAACCCTATGGATATTGAGACAATATTTGTTGAATCCCTACTTGGATAAATCCAGCTATGCCTACTTTTAGCAGATAATTAGATTCTTTACCACATAGGCTCCCCCTTACAGTGAACTCGCTTCTCAGGTTAGCCAAGCATCAGTACCCATGAATCTCCCATGGCATACTTGTCATATCTACTAAAAGTCATAAAAATGTGGGGCAGCTTTAGAATGACCATTCTTGCACTAACAAATAGATCAAGGATTTTGGCCTTTTCTAAACAAGAGGTTCTAATAGGGGCATTTCGTTCATGGGGGATCATCCATGCGGCAAGAGACCATTGTTTCCCTGCTTGTGAGAACAATCCTCGTGATAATTTCCATTCCTCAAGTACCCACACTTATATACTTGTTGGAAGTCACTTGGATTTAGCGTGTTCCTAGTTGGGTCGTTCCCTTGGGTGATTACTTTTTCCCACAAAGTAGGCCCTCTAAGATAAAACAAAAGTGAGCAAACACACTCGTAGTTTGATCAATATTCATTGAAAAAAAAAGAGATAACACATGCAATATCTTCCACTCCCACTCACAAGCTTTGTTCAATTTTAGAATGCAAATTGAAGTGTGGAGGTAATTACTTATACAACTTAATATCACAAAAATCCTTTTGATTCTCAAGATCGTCGTGAGGCGCGAGAGAAGTGAATACGTCTTTTATATGATATTATTTTGGATAAGTGATTACAAAACATAAATGCACATGTTCATTTTAAACCTTCAAAGCAAAAGTTGTATTCTTGTTAAAGCACCAAAAGGAAAGATGAAAGTTGTTTGTTCAATTGTTAACCTTAAAAAAAATCTAGTAAGTTTTCCTAAAGTTCTTTTTAAACCTTTTGTCTTGTTCGTTTTAAACCCAAATTAAAATTAGTGAGTCCTAAAGAGCTTGAAGAAATAAAATCCTTAAATTTGGAATTATAATCATTTCCAAAAGTGTTTAAAAACACTTGATACAATAAAGAGATCATGCCATGACTCAAACTTCTCCTTGCTCCTTCCTTGTTTCCACCTACAAAAACTGATTAGTCTAAGAAATATGGAGGCATAAAACTGGTCAATAGCTCAAAATGATCAAATGTAAAAAAGAACATGTCAAAATAACTTGAAATTTGACCTTTTACCCCACCCTAGCAGTGCAACCTACATATGTGTCATAGTTTAGAAAGGTCAGCGGCACTATATAGTGTCTCTAGGTCTGACAGCGACACTCTGTAGCAGAACTAGAGGGTGCAATTGTGGTGTTGTTTTGATCAACGACATAGTTTAGAGTTTGGAAACCTAGCGACAGGAAAATAGCCCAGCGTCGGAGTTTTAAAATTTGAATTTCTAGGTGGGAAGACCTTAGCAGTGGAGTTTGGAGTTTGCAAAGTCACTGTATGGCACCGCTAGACTGATAATGGTGCAATTTCTTGTAGCACAAAAAATCACAAAAAATTGTCAAAAAACATGTTAATATCTTGAGATTTGTCCTCCTAGTGCCAAAATGTGAACCCCAATCCTAGACATGCACAAACATATCAAATAAACACAATATTAGATCCATATGCAAGTTAGAACTAAGATTCCCCATGCAATTCATCTACAATGCTCAAAATAGGGAAGAAATGAAGAACAAAACAAGAAAAGCTATTAAATCCTATTTAAGCATGCAAACTCTCAATCCCATCAGGGAATTGGTGCCAATTTGATGTGGAAATTGGCCCTTTCCCATCTCCATTGCAAGCTTAATGAAGGTTGATCCACTTGATGATGATGAACAATGTGCTTCCTTGATGAAATTTGCAATAACCTAGCTATGATGATGGAAAAATGTTATGGAAAGGATGAGTTTTCTCTAAATATGAGGATAGTAACTTTGCTCTAAGTTGTGGATCCCAAAATGAGAAGAAGAGCCTTCTATTTATAGAAGAATAAGATGGAAGAATGAGCAAAATGGTGGAATGTGGGATCATTCAACATCCAATGCCCAAATGCCACTTGTCAAGATGTGAATGGAGGAAGGATGAGCACATTTTGATGAATGTGCACAATAAATGATATTAGGTGGAATTTCAAATTTATGAAATGACATGTTGGAGGGAGAAAGAAATGACTTAAATTCCACTTGGCTCAATGTAGAAGGACATGTAAGAGGAAATGAATGCCTTGTTGGAAGGACAAATCCATTTGGAGGGATTTTCAAACTTGGAGGAATATTCCCTTTTGATGCCATGTTGAAAGTAATTAGGGGAATTAATAAATCAAAAGAAATGATTTATTGAGCAAGTTGCAAAATCTAGAGGATTCAGGTGAGACTTAAATTAATCAAGATTTGATTCATTTAAAAAGAAAATTAGTTGATTTGACCATTTTGATTCATATTTGAGTATTAATTTAAATCAAAATGAGAGGAAGATGACTTAGACTTAATTAAATAAAGATTTTGATTTATTTAATTAAAAGGAGATGATGTTAGATTAAATTAAAGATTGATTTAATTTAATAGAATGACCTTAGGGATTTAATTAAATAAAATGAATTATTTAATTAAATGGAGATTAGAGGATTAATTAAATAAGATTGATTTATTCTCCTAACAAAATTTTCATGAAGGATTTGCTATTGTTCTGAACTGTTGTATTTTTTTCTCCCCAAGGAATATAATGAGTGCTACCCTCTTTGGTAGCGATTCACCAAAAAAAAAAGAAAAAAAAGATTGATTTATTTAATTAATAGGATAGGACAACTTAATTAGATAAATATGATTTATTTAATCAAGGGACGAAAGGTGATGAATTTAATCAAATAAGGGCTATCTGATTAAATGACTAGCTAAGAAGATGATTTAGGACGAAATGATGTTAGTAATCAAGATTAATTGTGTCATTATATTTTCCATGTCCCTAAAAATAATGGCATGAAAGGGGGGAGTAGGAAGATTAATGCAAATGGGAAAGGTTTTGTGATTGTGGGGCTTGGTAAAGACAAAATATAGATGTTGTTTAGGAAGTAAGTCAATAAAAAGGGTGTTAAGAGAAATGAATGAAATCAAATATTATAAAACATGGGAAGGATTGGAAGGAGCATTAGGGATTACAACATTGGACTATTAGGTGTGAGTCGAGGGCATGTTATAATTTATGTTTGTTGCTTACATATTTTAAATCATAGATCTTTTTGGGTAGTCATAGAGTGTGTTTTAGTTTACATGAGCCTTAAGTTATTATTAAAGGAACAACTTGATATGTGCAAATAATTTACCTAGTTGTTTCTACAAATATAGCCCATTTACCCTTGCAATATGAATTTATATCAAGGATATCCATATTTACTTCCAAGGTAAACCTTACCAAAAAGTAGATATAGTCAAATGTTTTCCTAGATACCTTGAAAATGACTTGAATTTCTCTTCAACATCTATGCATACTTGTCCTGCCTCAATGATATATTACAAAGGATTAACCCCCTATTTAGAAAGAAAAAGAAACATATAAATATTTTCTATACTAGGTTTATAGGGTAAATTAGTCCCATATATAACTTCACATTATGTCATATGCATCACCATCGACCCAACCAACAAATGCCACCCATTTGTTTCATTCACCTAGAGGGAAATGACTTTTGATTGGGGTCCTTTGTTTTATTCCTATATGGCATTTTTGGACATATTTTATATTACATATACTTGACATGGTATGCCTATATGACATTCTTGTAAGCCTATATGGCTATTTTGTATATATTTTATACTTATATTGGCATATATTGATGTATGCTTACATGGATATTTCGTCAATACAAATCTTTCTTATTGATGGTGTCCCTATTTGTATTATAAATCCATGCTTCAATAGATATTTGTAGATGGTTTACTTCAAATATTTAAACTCGAATTGTTTTCCATGCACTCTTCTTTTCTATAATTGTAAATATATAATAAAGTTTGAGCATTACTCTCCTATAAGATTATTGAGCATTAAATCAATCATATGAATATAATAATGCTTCATGCTTCATGTGCTTCATGGAGTAAATTCATGTGTATGCTTCATGCTACCATGCTTCATGTGTATGCTTCCTAATTTATATCATTGAGGAAGAAATCTACCATTCTACATGTATGCTTCATGCTACCATTCACTTGTATGCTTCATGCTTCATGTATTATGTCTAGATAAAGAAAAAAACATAAAACTATTGACAAAAGAAAATGGGAAGTAACAACTAAGTCTCACAAACAAAAAATCAATGCATGCAAGTCTTATTAAAGATCATAAGGGAATTGGATTATTCGAGATTAAGAGACCACGAATCAACTCTCCCAACAATAAACTTCATAGATATTCATCCTATTTCTAAATATGAATTTGGGCCCAATAATTAGAAGAATGCAACTTTAAAATTTAAAATTGCATGCTTACAATAGTCAATAAATAGCTTCAAGAGACATGCATGATAGAAACAAAACCAAAAAAAAGTTCAAGAATTTCCTTTGCCCCAAGCATATCTGAAAAGTTGCAAATAAATCAATTTAGGTTCTCACAAATAGTGATGATACTAATTTGGTTGTGACTTTTCGAAGGCGAAAAGTTGTGACCCTTCAAACAGGAAAGACTACAAACCTTAAATTATAATGAAGCATGGTGACCATGCCTACGTAGATGTGCCCACCTAGACATGTTGGTGCTAATTGTTTGGCCCCATGAAGAACAAAATAAAAAGTAGCCTGCCTTCCAACTTTACACTACATGCAACTGACCCATTTTCCATTAATTGGAATCTATTCACCACAGGAAAATGACTTGGATCTATCAAAAATAGAGAGAGGTTATTGTAGAGGGTCCCTACATGATCATGTAGCCTCAAAAAAAGTGTTTCCAAGTGCTATGATTTCTGAGTAATCACTTTTCAAAGTTTGTTGCTCTTTTGCACTTTGTTCTCTTAAGACACTTCACTGATAGACTGTGGCTCGAACTATTTCAACATGTTTGGGTGTGAAAGAGTACCTTTCCTAGCATAAAACCACCCATATGGATGTTTTGGAATAGTCATTTTGGTCGTATGACAAACATAACAGAAGTTACACCACTTTCCAACTTTACACTACATGCAACTGACCTGTTTTCCATGAATTGAAATTTGTTCACCATAGGAAAATGACTTGGAGCTATCAAAAACTAAGAGAGATTATTGTATAGAGGCCCTATTCAATCTCATAGCCTTAGATGAAGTGTTTCCAAGTACCACAGTTTCTAAGTAATCACTTGTCAAAGTTTGTTGCCCTTTTGTACTTTGGTCTCTTAAGAGACATTGCTAGTAGAATGTGGCTCAAACCATTTTAGACATGTTTGGGTGTGAAAGAGGACCTTTCCTAGCAAAAAAAAACCCATACAAATGTGTTGGAATAGTTGATTTGATCGTATGATGAACATAACAAAAGTTACACCACTTTCCAACTTTACACTACATGTAACTAACCTATTTTCCATCAACTAAAATTTGTTCACCACGGGAAAATGACTTGGAGCTATCAAAAACTGAGAGAGGTTATTGTAGAGGGACCCTACATGATCTCATAGCCTCATATGGAATGTTTCCAAGTTCCATATTTTCTGAGTAATCGCTTGTCGAAGTTTTTTTCTCTTTTGCACTTTGGTCTCTTAAGAGACTTCACTAGTAGAATGTGGCTCAAAATGTTTCAACATGTTTGGGTGCAAAGGAGGACCTTTCCTAGCATAAACCCACCCATATATATGTGTTGGAACAATTGGTTTGGTCATATGATGAACAGAATAAAAGTTACACCACTTTCCAACTTTACACTACTTGCAACCGACCCGTTTTTTATCAACTAAAATCTGTTCACCACAAACAAACAACTTGGATTTATCAAAAACTAAGAGAGGTTATTGTAGAGGGGTCCTATAGGATCTTGTATCCATAGAAAGAGTGTTTCCAAGTTCCATGGTTTTTGATTAATAGCTCATTGAAGTTTGTTTCCCTTTTGCACTTTGGTCTCTTAAGAGACTTTGTCAGTAGAATGTGGATTGGACCATTTTGAAGTGTTTGGGTGCAAAAGAGGACCTTTCCTAGCATAAAACCACCCATACAGACATTTTGGAACAGTCAGTTTGGTCATATGATGAACAAAATAAAATTTACACCACTTTCCAACTTTACACTACATGTAACTAACCCATTTTCCATCAACTGAAATATGTTCCCTACATGAAAATGACTTGGAGCTATAAAAAAAAAAGATAGGTTATTTTAGAGGATCCCTACATGATCCTATAGCCTTAGATGAAGGGTTTCCAAGTGTGACAGTTTTTTGAGTAATCACTCTTCGAACTTTGTTTCCCTTTTGTACTTTGGTCTCTTAAGAGAGTTCACCGGTAGAATGTGGCTCAGACCATTTCAACATGTTTGGGTAAAAAGAGGACCGTTCCTAGCATAAACCCACCCATACAAACATGTTGGAATAGTTGGTTTGGTTGTATGATGAATAGAACAAAAGTTACACCACTTTCCAACTTTACATTACATTTAACTGACTCGTTTTCCATCAACTAAAACCTATTCACCATGGGCAAACAACTTGGAGCTATCAAAAACTGAGAGAGTTTATTGTAGAGGGTCCCTACATGATCCCATAGCCTTAGACAAACTATTTCCAAGAGCCACAATTTCTGAGTAATCACTCATCGAAGTTTGTTTCCCTTTTGCACTTTGGTATTTTAAGATACTTTATTGGTAGAATGTGGCTTGGACTGTTTTGGTATGTTTGGGTATGAAAGAGAACCTTGCCTAGCATAAACCCATCCATACAGATGTGTTGGAATAGTCAGTTTGGTCGTATGACGAAAAAATAATAATCTACACATGCACCTTCCTCAACTTCTCAAGAGCAGGAAGAATCTCTTCATTGAATACATTATGTATCTCATTCAATTTGGTTTGCTTCCTCTTCAAGTGTTTCTAGAGCAGATTAACCTCCTTTTCATTGATGATAAAATATTCTTCTTGTCTTTTGATTGCTTTTTTAAGTGGTTAATTTTAGTCTTCAATTGTTTTTCTTTAATTTCAACACTTCCAAACTATTGCCTTTGCATCTGCAACTATTGTTATCATCTTTGGAAGTATCTTTTTTATTATAGAATACATTTTTTTCTTTTAAAAAGTTATTTAAAGAAATTCTCTACCTTTATAGATAAGACTTTCAGGTGTCCACCAAACTGATTCTCCTTTTTTTCACTTACATTTCATATTTCTTCTTTCTTATCATCTATTTCTAGTTGTATTTTCTCCACAAAAGTCTTAAGTTCAAGAATCTTTGACTTCATTTTTTCATTTATCAAACTGCCCATAAAGATTGGAATGATTGCAGGATATGCCAAAATGGAAAATGTATGGAAAATGTGGTGGCATAGACAAGGAAATGAGTTGTTTGAAAAAATGCCTCAAAGAAATGTGGTCTCATGGTGATGTCCATCACCATGAGACCACATTTCTTTTAGGCATTTTTTCAAATAGTTCAATACCTTGTCTATGCTTTTTCTTACTATTGTGCTTTGATAGATTTTTTCCATGCATCCATAGTTTGGTCAAAAGTACATGTTTTAGGCTTTTAGCCATAGCAACAAGGGGACATTGGAATGAGGTATGACATCTACCAAAAACATAAAAGGGGGGATTTTCATGAGCGTTATAGTCCATGGTTATTCTTATTTATAATATTATTTTTTTAAAAGAATAAATATTAATTAGATTTTAGATTGTAATTCTATATTTTTATTAGATGAAAAATGTTTAGTTTTTGTATTTATTAAGATTTATTTAATGTATAAGAATACCATTCCAAGATTTATAGTTTAATTGGAAAAGATGATTATATCTTTGTTGATTGGTAAGGGTATTTTGTCACATCCAAAATAAAAGGATATTTAAGATGCCTTTAATTGTGATATAATTTGGACTAGGGTGGGGACTCACCAACTCTGATGTTCTATTTTGGGTCAATTTTGGGTCCGTGTGTGTAAGTAAATGATTTAGATTATGAGTATTGATTAATATGGTTTATCTTCCTTTACATAGATTATGGAATTATCATGTCAATTATTATTTAGCTAACATGTATGATCTTACATTTATGACTAACCTAGAATAAACTTTATTATGTGAAATTTGTGTGAAGAATATTTTTTAATTTTGTAGATATCAAGGCATTAGGTGACACATAGATTGTAATTTTATTTCTAAGAAAGATTACACTACTAGATTGACCCCCTTTGCCTACTTAAGTGACACCTAGTCCAAGTTTAATGTTCAACCAAAGGTAAGTACCTTGTATGCAAGTATATCACTTAGCAATGGTTTTGTTGTCTAGATAGATTGAGTCTAGAATTCTAACCAATTTATACATATAACAACTAGATGATCATTTGAGCTTATTATCTTTGATACACCCTACTTGGTAATTATGAATATATAACTATATTTTATTTAAAGTAATAATTTAAATTTTTAATGACATCCTTTGCTAATATACTTGATTTAATAGTAAGTTTAATTAATAGATATATTTATATAGACATATATAATAAATATATAAATATAAATATTAAATATTAGATCATCTTGTTTATATTATTTTGTTTTACCATTGACATGCAATATCTTGGTACAATGAAAACAACCCATCGAACTTGTGAAAGAGGGAAAAAGTATGCTAAAGGCAGTATATGGGAGTACGTGAGCTCCAAACTCTAGATAGCGCGACCAACAAAAAAAAATCTAAAATGAATTTTAACCCTGCATGTTTGGAAATTGGCACACTAAGGGAATGTAGTCAATTATTCTTAATTGAAATAATGGCATGAAAGGGGGGAGTAGGAAAATTAATGCAAATGGGAAAGGTTTTGTGATTGTGGGGCTTGAAAAAGACCAAAGATAAATGTTGTCTAGAAAGTAAGTCAATCAAAGGGTGTTTAGTGAAATGAATGAAAAAAAATATTATAAAACACAAGAAGGATTGGAAAGAAAATTAGGGATTGAAACACTGGACTATTAGTTTTGAGTTGAGAGAATGCTATAATTTTTATTTGTTTCTTACATCTTTTAAATCTTAAATTTTTTTGGCTAGTCATAGAGTGTGTTTTAGTTTACATGAGCCTTAAGCTATTATTAAAGGAACAACTTGATATGTCCAAATAATTTAGCTAGTTGTTTCTACAACTATATCCCATTCACCCTAGCAATATGAATTTATATCAACGATATTTGTATTACTTCCAAGGTAGACCTTACCAAAAAGTAGATATAGTCAAATGTTTTCCTAGATACCTTGAAAATGACTTAAATTTCTCTTCAACATCTATGCATACTTGTCCTTCCTCAATGATATATTACAAAGGATTAATCTCTCTATTTAGAAAGAAAAAGAAACATATAAATATTTTCTATATTAGGTTTATAGGGTAAATTATTCCCATTATAACTTTTGGATTTACTAACAAATTGATTTGTTATAGACTATTCAATTACTTGTAAGCACATACACTTTCAAATAAGGCTTGAGAAACTAAAATAACTAAAGGAAAGAATCTTAGAAAGATGGAGCTTAGAGGAAAATATTGAAATACCATCTTCTTAATAATAAGATTTCAATCAAAATGATTGTTATACTAAAATTTTCTAATCTTATCAATCAAATTTATAAAACTAAATTAAAAATCTTATCAATCAAATTTATAAAACTAAATTAAAACTTGTCTTGATTGAGTAAAACTTATTCCTTTAAATAAAAATATATATTTCTATGATGCAATAGTTATTTCCTCTAGAACACAAAAATCAAGAGAAGGGACAAATTACACAAGGATTTTTAGCATGATTTCCAAGAATTGAACTTATATAAATCACTTATAGAAGTAATTCCTCCCTATTTTAATTTTAATTCCTATTATGGTGGTGTTTTCTTAGTTTACATCTTAGAATGTATGTATATGGCAAGGCTATAGAACTATACCTATTGTGGTTTTAATCCCTATAAATAATTTATATTCTCAATACTTTAATAATATATGTTTGAAAAATATCAAAAATTAAATAAAACATTGATTAATTAAGTGGTAGGATCTTAAGCATTGATACATTAAGACTCTAGTAATAAATCCATATTTAACCATAGAAGTTGTTTAAAAAAAGGAGGTTAGGGTGTACCATTTGGAATAATTGATTGTGAGTTTCATCAAGGAAATAAATGGTGGGCCATTAAATATGAGAACCACCAACAAAAACCAAGAATCTTGGTCTAATTTAAAAATATACACTAAAACAAAACAAAAAATACAGTACATAGCAATATACTAATTGCTAGTTATTAAAAAATATTTGGATCTAAAATGGGCTACTAATAGGTTTTTTCACGAGGAGTGAGCTACACATCATGATCTAGGAGTATAATCAAACCAAAATAAGAGGTTAAGCTAAAAGCTAGATATAAAGATAGAAACATTTAACCAATATTCATCCTAACAATCCAAACTAGGTAGGTTGACTCTTTTACACTCACATTGTTTTCATTAATAGTTTGATGGGATTAAAATATCAATAGCTTTTTGTGTTACTATAGTTAATTTATCAATTCAAAACATCTAGAAAAAAGGAAACTTTCACATGAACAAATATTATTGTCAAGAGCATTGAAGAGAAGATTTCTTAGTCATCAATAATAGCATTCAAGATCCTATCATGATGTTAAATGTTATGTGTGTTCATGCATTTTTTTAGAGCTAACATTGTGATGTAGGTTAATAATATATATTATATAATATTAAATACATTATAATATAATTATAATATTATAATATTATATAAAAGAAGGTATAAAATGATGTGAAAATGATCGAGGAGTGAGAAAATGTAGAGGACCTCAATGGTAGAATGTGGTGGGCTGCAGTTGAAGCGGATGAAAGAGATCATGTCCCACAATGAGTTTTTGAAGGAGGTAGATGGGTGGACAAATGCCACCTGAATTACAAAATAAGGGCACCCCATCCCGAGTGGAATTGAGACCAGAGAACAAGGCAAGGGAGAAGAGATTGGGGGAAAAATCATGAGCTTCCATGAATGTACCCAAGGGTGCGGGCTCTGGCTAAGAGGGAAATGTTTGGTAGAGGAAGGAATGATGCTAGGGCATCAAGTCCCAATAGGTGGATGATAGAAAATGATCAACGATCGAAAGACGAGAGGCGTGGGTGGTTTAGGGAAAATGGGTGACTAGGGGTGGCAACCTCAAACAACTAGCATGACAAAACCAACAACAATAAGGAAAGGACAAGCGCGCCATGGAAGGGAAAGGAGGAGAAGGTGATAGTAGAAGAGGGACCATCACACCAATATGCAGATCTAATTAGTAAGTCAGTTGCTCCAAATTCCCAAAATATTTCTATCAATTTGAATTCAAGTAGAATTAAAAATTCAATAGGAAAACTTAAAGAAAGAGAAATTTTCCTCAAATGGGATGGGGAATGGTGCGATGTAGTAAAACTAGGAAAATGGTGCAATGAAAATTAGGGTGTTAGGGTATAACTTATGGAATTTCCAAATGAATTCCTTCTGGTGGAATTTCCCACGAAGGTCCAAAAGAAACTAGAAGCCCTACATAGCGAACTGCACTACCTAGACAATGTTGGGATTCACATGACTAAGTGGTACCCAAATTTTGACCCATGGAATCATGTTGCACGAGAGGGGCAAGTCTAGGTCCATTTATATAACCTTCCATCAAAAAGCCTGGGAGGATGAAAGCCTAGTTGAAATTGGGGAAGGCTTAGGCAAGCTAATAACAATTGAGAAAGACATTTAGACAAATGCCTGGGAACGTATGTCAAAATTTACATAGATATTACACTAGGGCAGACTCCTCCACAAGAGATTGAAATATGTATGGAGGGCAGAATTCAAAAACAATGGGTAGAAAGGGAGGACCAAATGAAAATGTACCCCATGTGCAAATCAAAAACTCACAAAAATCTAGAGTGCAATGCTAAACTAAAGGCCAACAAGGCCAATGAGTATGCGTTGGAGAAAGAAAAATTTGGGGAAACAAGTGAATCTTCAATGGGGATAAAGGAGCTAACTGTCACAACATCTGAGGATCTGATTTCCAAAATAATTAGAAGGGAGGTCCAGCTAGACATGGTAGGGCAAAGGTGTGACTGATGGAAGTACAGTATGGGCATCTTGTCAGAAGTTGATATGAGTGGGAAGGGAGACAATAACACTCAGGGTGAACCCTCCCCAAGAGATCTGGTGGAAACAGAAGTGCGGGAAAAACACCAGGGGAAGTTTAGAAGAGGAGATCAACACAAAAGTTGAGGCAGGGGACCTCAGGGAGGAACAAAAGGATGAATGGGATAAGGAAGGTGGGGAAGAATTGCTCACCCCAAAAAATAAAATACCACAAATTGTTGGGGAGGAGAGTGAAATAGAAGGTGACTTAGAGGAGGAAGAGTCAGGGGAAGCAGAGGAAGGAGAGTTGTTGGAGGAAAGGATGTTAGAGAAATCTCAGTCAAAGTTAAAAAAGCCAAACATAAATTGAAATAGGAAAAGGAGACCCAAATCAAACAAATCGAAACTTGAGATTGTAGAAAATGTAGTGGGGCAAAGAAAATTAAGGTCAAGGAAGGATATTATCCTTCCCCAGGGGAAATGAAGTTCATAACTTGAAATGTTAGGGGAATTAATTCCCCTAACAAATGATGGTTAATTAAGTGTCAAATCAACCAATCCAAAGTTGATATCTTTCTACTACAAGAAACTAAATGGAGCAAGGAGGAAAGTGAAAAGAGACTGTGTTGGTGGAAACAATAGAAGGGCTATTTTGTTAGTGTTGAAGGAGCCTTTGAAGGAATGGGTGTTTTCTAGAATTCACTAGGGATCTAGGGTGAATTAGCAATGGAGGATGGAAATTGAATGCTACTGAGATGCAGATATTTGCAAAGAAATGAAAAAAATTTCATCATCAATGTCTATGGGCCATTTTCTATTGGGGAGAAGAAAACCTTGTGGCAAAAAATCACAGGTTGTCTAGCAAACTATTAGGGTGGGAAACGTATAATAGCATGGGATTTCAATGCCACCTTAAACAATGAGGAAAAAGAGGAGGCCTTGGCCAGACAACGAATGCACAAAAAGATTTTCAAGACTATGTTGACAATAACCATCTGTAGGACAAACAAACCAAAAATGGAGTTTTCACCTGGTTGAACAAGAGAAAAGGGTTCACCAACATCGCCAAGAGACTGGACATATTTTTTATGTTTGGAGATTGGGGAAACCAAAATGATCTCAAAGAAGTGATGATACTCCCTTACATAGGATCTGACCACTTCCCAGTCCAGCTAACCATCCAACAAGACTCTCCACCAAGAGAAATCCCATTCAAGTTTGAAAACATGTGGCTCGGAGATGAGAAATTACCTGATTTGATTGTTGCCTAGTGGGAGGAATTGAAGTTTGGGAACTAGCCGCACCTTTTTAAGATCAACAAGAAACTAAATTTTTTGAAGAACAAATTGAAAGAATAGAACATAGACCACTTCAAGAACATATTTCAAGAGAAGGAGAGGCTTGAACAAGAATTTTCAACACTAAATGAGCACATCATAGATAAAGGAATGGGAAACAAAGGCTTTGAAATGGAAAAATCATTGAAAGAAGAGCTTGTAGAGGTTCTAAGAAGAGAGGAATGCTTCTGGAGGCAGAAATCGAGGGAGAATTGGCTAAAAGAAGGTGATGTTGATCTTGTCATTGCACCAAAAGGTTGACCTATCAATTCCTGATACAAGTGTCAGTTAAGATCCATAGGAGGCAGTTAGACCATGTCACAAACCCAAGCGTTATGTTGCAAGGAAGACCAAGGGACACACCATCTTGCAACAAGTGATTGAAATACCAAATACTTCAACAAATCAACAGTGGAAAACAAAAGGAAGAGAAAAATCATGGAAATAAAGAAAGTGGATGGAAGTACAACACAATCTATGGAGGAAGTAAACAAAAACTCAATAGGCTTCTTCAAATAAATCTTGAACAAAGATGCCCCAAAACATAGGGCTGAGTAGGACAAACTTCTCAACTCCATCCCCAACTTAATAAGTGCAGAACAAAACAAACACCTGTACCAAAAGATCAACAAAGAAGAGGTTAGATTGGAAATGTTCCAACTCAATCCAAACAAATACCCAAGCCTGGATGGCTTCCCTATGGGGTTCTTCCAAATATTCTAGGATATTGTTGGCAATGACTTATATCTAGCTACTAAAGAATCAAGATGAAAGATGACCATGTTGGGTGATCAGCCACACATTCCTAGTGCTAATCCCCAAGAAGAAAGATCTGAAAACCATGGGTGAATTTAGACCCATTTCCCTTTGCAACACGGTCTATAAGATAGTAACAAAACTATTTCCAACAAGCTCAAGGAGGTGTTAAACACAGTCATATCAGAAGAACAAAGTGGTTTTTCCCCTAGGCACTGGATAGTGGAAGGCATCATCATATCACATGAGACTTTACACTCAACAAGGAAGTCAAGAGAAGCCTGTATGATCCTAAATCTAGACATATTGAAAGCATATGACCTAGTCGATATGTAATTCCTAATGGAGGTATTAAAGAAATTTGGCTTCAATGAGGATTGGATCAGCTGGATAAAGAATTGCATTTCCATAGCCAAATTTTTGATTTTGATAAATGACTCTGCTCATATTTCCTTTCCTTCCAACAAGGGTTTAAGACAAGTGGACACAATTTTTTCATTTCTTTTCATCATTATGGCTGAAGCATTAGGGAGAGACATCAAAGCACTAAGAAACAAAGGAAAGTGGTAGGCGGTAATGGTGGCATATGGCTTGGACACAACAACACACTTGTAATTTGTAGATGACATAATTTTTTTTGGCGTTGCAAGTAGAAAGGAGGCAAGAAAGATTAGAAACTTTCTAGATGATTATTGTTAGGCTTCAATACAAAGCATAAACTAAAGGAAATTGGAGGTTTTTTTCCTCAACACCCAACCTAGCCTCCAAAGAGATTTGGATAGAATTTGGGCCTGAGGGTAGAAAACTTTCTTGGTTGCTTCTTGAGGATGCCTCTCTTTGTTGGTCCCAACAAAAGAAATTATTGGGAAATCCTAATCAATAGCTGAAAGAATAGATTCGAATCATGGAAGGGGAAGTTGCTTTCCTCAACAGGGCGACCCCAAATTGTTAAAGTGGTCCTCTCTGCCATTCCGATCTACTCCATGGCTTGCCTAAAAGTTCCTAAGGTAATTGAAGAAAGCTTCAATCAAATATTCATGAAATTTTTTGGAGCAGGATTGGGGAGCAACAAAAATTCCCCTTAGTTGCATGGGAAAAAGTGTGTTCACCTAAGGAGGTAGGGGGTGCAGGTATGAAGAAAATAACACTAATGAATCTTGTCATGGGGGCTAAGCTACTGTGGGAAATATATGCAAAAGGTGACCAAAGATGGGTTGAAGTGCTCAAGAGAAAATATTTGGATTATAACTGCCCAACTCATATATTAACCATTGTAGACCCTTCGAAGGGATCATCTATTTGGAACTACATTCTATAATGTAGAGACATCATCACCAAACATGTCACTTGGGAAGTAAGAAACAAAAAAAGAGCTGCATTTTGGGGAGACTCATGGGGTGGGCAAAAGCCAATTACTGAGTATCCTAACTTGGAAGTCATCAAATTCGAGACTTCTAAATTTTGGGGCACAAAGGTGTGCAACTATAACAATATGGTATGGTGAAACAAGGCATGTCACTAGGAGTGGAACCCCTTGAATGGCATTGTTGCTCCCCATGATCAGAAAATGGCACTTGTTGAGATCCTAAAGAACAAAACCTTTTCCCCCTTTGGATTAGGAGGATGAAATCATATGGCGTGACTTGAGAAATGGGGAATACAAGGTAAAAATGGGCTACTTGGTCAAGGAAATGGAGATTGCATGAAAAAATTGGCCTTGCAAGCTTATGTGGAACAAAAATTATCTCCTAAAAGCTAGGGTATTCTCTTGGTTGGCCATGTAAAAAAGAATCTTGACAGAAGATAGGTTTGCCACCTTCAAGATCTAGGGCCTAGGAAGGTGTGTTCTATGCAAAAAAAATAATGAGTCTGTAGACCATATACTATTGACCTACCCATACGCAGACAATTGTTGGAATTTCTTCATGTCAAAGCTAAACTAACAAACCCCTACCCTGGAAGATATTGTGGGGTAGTTTAACATGTGGCCTCTCTCAAATAAGAAGTTAGTTTTCAGAAGCATTTGAGAAATCATGCCATCAACCATCATATGGGAGATCTAGAAAGAGCGTAATTAGAGGATATTTCAAGGAAAAGAAATGGAGCATGAGAGACTATGTAGAAAAATTAAAGGGGTAATCACATAATTGGATAATGAAGCGGTACAAAGCAAAACACTCAAGAAGGCAATATTCTCAAGATGGGATGATAGAATCATAAATTATTTTATAGGCCTAAGAATCCAAAAGATAAGTGGGAATGAAAGCAGTGGCTAGAATTAAAATAAGCAATCAAAGGTCAAGTGGCAGTCCCCAGAGGAGGGATGGATTAAGGTGAACTTCAATGGTGCATCTAGGGGCAACCCAGAGCCGAGTCATGCTAGGTGTGTGGCATGAGATAGCCAAGGAAATGTGCTCACACACAAATCAATTGCCTTAGGGATCTCCTTAAACAATGAAGCAAAGTTTAGGGCAGCTTTGTTTGGACTGCAATTGGGGCTAGAAGTTGGTGCAAAAAGAATCCACCTTGAGGGGGATTCACTAATCACAATAAATACCATCTAACTTAGCTCAACTCCAAGTTGGAAACTCAATCATTGGATCCAACCCATCTGTGATTTGTTGAATAGATTTGAATCCTTTTGTGTGATCTGTGTCTATAAAGAAGGGAATGAGGTGGTTGACAAGTTGGAAAAAGTGGTGATGAAAAGTACCCGGGAGCTTGATGATGCGCAGGTTGGCATCATACATAGCTGAGGAATTGTGCATCAAACTAGGGAATGTATTTAATTCTATGATATATGACAAGATGGTTGCAACACTCAACATTAAATTCCAAGCTCACTCGATTGGTGGAATGTGTGGTAGAATCACAAAAAGATATGAGCATAAAGATTGCAGGACATGATGGCTTTCATTTCTTGGTATGGTCTCCATATGGTTGTGTGAGGTTTTTCTATAACTAGTTGGTTGTGATCATTTATCTCAAGTTATCCTAGCGCTCTCGACAAACACTAAGGGTCAAAAAACATGAAGGGGCAATGGAGAATCCATTGTTTCTGAATTCCTCAAAGCAACACAACGCTTTCCATGGTGAAGTCACTGAGAAATAGTTGAAAGGGATAATGGTGTCCAAGCATCCACTAGTGCTCCAGGCGGTGAAGCGGATATTGGGTCTAGAATTTTTGTAGGCAACCCACAAGCTCAAGGAAAATTCCAAAATAACTGCCATGTTTATGGCAATGCTCGTGTACATGGGTGTGTTGAAATCTAGGGGGAAGAAGCTATGCCAAATGACTTTTCAACATAATCTACTGGAAAATATTGACAAGGCATTGGACAACATCGATGGAAATTTCATGACCCCTCTACTGCTACACTACTACAAGGCAAATGGGAATGAGTGGTTAGTTCCAAAGTTTCCCCTAGTTTGCTCACTAAACCACATAGCGCTCAAAAACCATTGGGGGGAGATCAAAAGGTGTATTGACTTCCTTCTACATGTGGTTGACATTATCAAAGACTAGCCAAAGGGTTGGGTGAAGATGTTTGCAGTGGTGGAAACTCTCGATGGGGAAAGGTGGCCATCAAACAAGGAGGATTAGGAGATGGGAAATGGTGAAGAATGGGTAGTGAATGACACTAGGAGCTGGGAGGAACGAGCAAAACATCTTGCTCATGGTGCCTGTGATGGTGATTGTCCTATTATACTGAATGCAACCAAATCCAAGAAGACCAACAAGGTTGGCTACAACAACACATAATCTAGTTTTTGTGGAATGTCATCTTGTTTTGTGGTGGGTATGTTTGTAGTCCAAATGGGTGTCTAAGGTTTGTCTGTTCTATGTTTGGGTCTAAATTTTTTTGCAAAAGAAGGTATCATTGTGACTATTGTTGGGATGTGTCCCTAATGTCTAGTTCAAGTGTCTGATCCCATCCGAGGAATGTAAAAACTATTTTTGATTAATATAGGGTGTTGCCCCATACATCAACTATTTAACTATTAAAAAGAAAACATTGTGATGTAGGTTTCAAGCATTCAAGCATCAAGATCAACATCCAATCAAGCCATTTCTTGCAAGGTCAAGACCATGAGAGATGTGTTAAACCTCAGTCCTCTAAGGATTTCCATTCAAGGGTTTTGTGAGTTGCGACATAGCATTGTTCATTCATCATTCCTTCTATTCATGTTTCGTTTCATTTCAAGGTTTAATTACCAAAACAAGGTTTGAACAAGGAAAACCCCCATTCACCAAAAAAAACAATTTTCCCTCTCTTTGTGTATGTGCAGATTCATAGGTGAAGAAGGATTGAAGACTAATCAAAAGTGCAATTTTGCAAAGTTGTTAAATTTTTCAAGACACAAAATCTTACTTGCAAATTTTATTTCTGAATTTCTGACACCAAGCTCTAGAGGAATCAAGAGTGCAGATCTAGGAGTAGAGGACTGTGAAATTAGATTTTGATTCCCTATAGCAAGACATGTTTTCCCTGGGGAGAATCTATTCCAGGATGACACTTAGCAACAAATTTTGGTGACAGGCACCCATCAACTTACCCTTCTCATAATCAGTTGGAAGTTTTTTTTTTTATGTTTGTGATATGTTTTAAATTGATGATTCAAGTTTCACATTGCATAATTGAGTGTTCAAGCAGATTTTACCCTGTCCTCAATCATAAGGAAATTTGCAAGATCTCCAATTGGGTTGACTCACTTGGGGTTGAAAAGGAAATCCTACCATTGGGAGATCTCATTCCCTAATGAAATAGGAGAAATAAAGGTTCATTACACCCCATTTTGACCATTCTATTTTTAGTAAATAATTGGTGAACCCTCATTTTGATGAACCCATTTTTTTATGTTTCATTTTGGTGAACTCGACATTCTTGCACTATAAACATTCTGAAATTGGAGTCCATTCAAACCCTAGATCTAGGAGTTGCATTAGTTTGCATTTCATTTAGGGTTGTCGAAATTGCATTAATTTTCATATTATTTATGGTTTTAAATTTGTATTTTGCATTGTTTAAATCTAAAAAACCCAAAAAAAATGTATGCATATTACATTGAATTTGAATAGTACTTGCATATTAGTATACTTTCAGTCATTTACATTAGCAAATTTAGTCAATTTTGCATTTCAAAAAGTACCACTTTGTTCATCATTTTTCACTAATTTCATTTGCATTAGGACATCTAAATCTAGAAAAAATTGCTACAGAACCACAATTTGAAAACCTGGAAGAGAGAACATAAATAATAACCTAAAAATTGATTTTTTCATTTCTACAAACCCTGTACAAGGACCCATTCGCCTTTGGGTGAATGAGTCATTGAGGGCCTATCAAAACCCTCTTTTCTAGGCATTTTTGTGGTCCTCTACACTTCCCAGATCCACTATAAAACCACTATTTTAGTCTAGAAATTTTTGAGAATTTTTGTTTTATGCATTAGGTCTAATCATCCATTAGTTTAGGCATTACAAATTGGGAAAAATGTTGCATTTCAGATCTATATAAAAATTATTACATCATGTTTTCACTACAAAATTCTCTTGTTATCATAATTTATGTTCTACTTTCAAATTTTGTTGAATACTCTAAGAAATTGTTGTTACAAGAATATCAATATGAAGTCCTTTTCCCTCTTTTCTTTTTTTTCATTGATCCCTCTCCCAAGTGTGAAACTAACTTAGTGAAAGATAATACTGTTATCAATTAGATGTGCACCCTATGCTAATCTTACAAAAAACTTAGCTATCAATTAACACATGGAAACACTCTCATATTATGGGTGATCTATGTTGAGAGTGAATCTCTAGAGTGAGTCGGTTCTCCGAATGAAATTTCGTACTCTAAATGATTTTCTAAAGTAAAAGGGAGAAAGATAAACTGGAATTTAAATCTCTAACCTAAGATGATTCACCAAAACTTATTGATGACCTTGATATTCTACCCACAAAAATTCCTCAGAAAACAATAATAACTTCACAATCTCTCATGAACATACAACACATAATTGATTTACATGAAGGTTTGGAAACAAACACAATGTACAACTTCCATCATATGAACTCTCTGCACCAATAATTTTCAATAATACAAAATAAAGGATCTGTAAATAAAGTCACATTGGAAACATCATACTAAGATTACAAAAAGAGACAGAAATTGGAGATAGGAATGTTGTTTTATTAAATTGAAGGCATATTCCAAAGTCTAAGTACAAATATTAAGCTTACAAAACTCTCTGCATCAACAAGAGAGGAAGAAGCAACAATCTAAACTTAGAGAAAAACTAAGCTTTTCCCAATATATGTATCATAAGATTCCCCACCATGAGAATAGAAAAAACTGAGTGCAAAGCTCTCCAAAAATCCATCCCAATCCATTTCCGAGCTCAAGAGAAAAGCTAAGGAAAAAGCTTCCAAAACTGTATCAAACTGCATAAGAAAAGTAGAAACATTCCCCCTCTAAGATGTCCATCCAATAAGGCCTCAAAATTAGGCTCAATCTACTTTAAAACTCAAAAAAAAAACCTAGTTTGTTGCCACCTCTTGGATCTCGCCCAGGAAAAATCAAAACCAAGATATTGGCCACCTTTCCTTACTTTCATTAAACTGCTAAAAATAGCAAAAGATCAAAGCAATTTATAAAAACATTGCTTTTATCTCTACTTTTACAATATTTGCAGTTTAAAATTACAAATATAGGTCTATCTTATGATTTTTTTCAACTCAATATTTCTAGGAAATCTTTGCAAAAAATGATTATATCGATGCCTATTACAAATGATTTTTCTTTAAAAAATCATAAAATATAGGATGAATATCTATTATTGATTTCTATAAAATCAATAAAATTGATAATAATCTTAGACCAAAGGCTTTTATTTTACCTAAGGCTTAGACATTTATTAAATAAAATACCCTAAGGTAGTTTAAACTATGAAATGAAAATTAATGTCTAACCTAAAAGACTTAGACAAATGATATTCAATTGAGCCCTAAAAGGTCGACCTAAGCAACATAAGGATTTTGGCCACCATGGAGATGGACTTAGGGAATGATATTTTAAAAGATTCATGAAAATCTCTAAGTCAACTTAGGGTTACAACAAACCCTAATAAAAAAACAAAATCCCTAAATTTTTGGCCTCATTTCACTTGGTCAAATTTTGAAGAAGCGGCTTTGCAAGCCGCCGCCATGGGAGGGCTATGGAGTTGATTTTGAGCTCGAAATTCACCATTTCCCTTACGATTTCCCTTTGAAAATAGATGGTAAGCCTTCTCTAAAATTTGAATCTTATCATCTCCATTTCGAGCACCTTGAAAGGAAATTTTGAGGTATTTTTGAGCTTCAAGCAGTCGCCATTGTGGTTATTTCCTCACACATTTACTTCTGCATTTTTTGTTGATGATATGCTCAGCCTTTAGCGACATGGGAGACTAGTTTTTTGAGATTTTGAAGGAAAAACATCAAAGATACCTGTGGGTTTGGTGGGCTTTTAGCACAGAAATACTGACTTCAAGGTAAGCCAACCACCATTTGAGTTCCTTCATCTCTCCTCTTCGTTGTTGAAAAACTCAAAAAGAGAAAAAGCATGATAATAAATGTTTTCTTTAATGGAAGAAAACTTGGAAATTCCTATGCATCTTCTTTATTGTAGGTTGTGGTCATGTAGATCTTCATGTCACTATTTTGAAAACATTTAGCTACTCAAGGGTTTGAACCCTTATTGTTTCCCTTGTATTTTCATTTCTAGAAAGAACATTAGACACAATGTGTTTTCATTCACCTGAAAACCTTGATTTGACATGGAATTAATTCACATGGCATAAATACATGACTTCACCTCACACTCATGTTATTGTTGTAGCTTCATTAGAATATACATATTTACTCCAACTTGAAGCCTCTTTAAAGATGCAAGTTGATTATGTATTCAAGTGTCACTCTGTATACTATTGCATTGCTTGGTTGAAATTGTTCCTGTAGCAAAAGGTTGCATCTTGTAGCTCCATACTTGATAGAAAATAAAGTATTCATGCTACTCTTTATGCATTTTTATAATCAATTGAAACAACTATAAATGACATTAACCTTCAATCTTGCACAGAAGACTGAAACATGTAAACTTTGCCATGATGTTATTGAAGGTGTTCCAACCTCTTTCAATTTGTAGTTTTGATTGTGAATCTCTCATGTATGCATGTTCACTATCTTAAAAGAATTGAATGCTTGTTGCACCCAGGTAGCTCAAAACAACATCAATATTATGAGCAAAACATATGTGGCAGCAAGAATTTATTGCAAAACTAGAAGCATTAAATTCCTTTGATGCATTTCATTTAGCTTTGAATTCAATTGAGCTCTTGTTTACTCATAGTGTTCATTTCATTGCTTCTAGATTTGACTGTTATGAGTGGCCAATGGTCTTAATTGTTTTGATAGTTAAAATATGTTTCACTCCTTCATGACTGGCTCATATGAGCACGATGATTGTATTTCTTTACTTTCAGCCCCATTTGTATTCAAGGGGAAACATGTTGGGCTCAACCCTTGTGGCAGCCCATTTTACTCCACATGATGTTATGCCTTCAAAAATTGAATTGCTACATGACTTGTCCTATACTTGCACAAGAAGCAAAGAATGTTAGATAAAACCAATATGTTATTATGATGTTTCCTCCTTGGCTTCTTTCACACTTCTTGTTCTTGCAACTTCAATTGTTTCAATGCATCATCAGCAACATTCTACATTATTGTTGGTGAATCATATAGGAATGTTTATAATTAGAGAGCTCTAGCAACATTTTACTTCTCTTACAGGTCAATTGGGAGCTCGGGGATGAAGGATGGTGCACCATTCCAGAATCAAGTGAAGACAACAGGAAATGATGATTATGTTCTTTCTTATGTGTCTTTCTTTTCTTAAATCTTCAGTAGTGTAGAATATTCCTCATGATCCATTGTTTAGCTACTCCCATGGTATGTGTGGGACACTTAACTTCTCTTTTCACATTCATTGAAAAGAAATGTAGCAATTGCAATCTTGTAAAATTCATATGTTATCTCTTGCAAAGAATGAAATATGTACGTATATGAATCATTCCAAAATGAATATAAACCATACTTGTATCTCCTTTATACTATCATCACTAAATGGGAAACTAAAACTCTTAAATACCTTGCACTTCAAACTGGACTATTTACTTTGACTTCAAAATATGCAATGTTTGAATGCAAAATTAATTGAAACTTTCACCTTTAAATGAATCAAAGTTAAATAGCTATGTCAATTTGAGTTGTGGTGGAAATTTGACAACATTTTGTTGATTTTTGTTGAATGCTTTCCTGCTAAGCATCTAACCAGTTGCCTTAAATTCATCCATTAGGTGTGTATTCATGATTTTCCCCTTCTTGAAACTCAGAAACTCAATTGTAACACTCCAAACATCAACAAAACAAAACCGAACAGTACAAAAAACAAACTAATAGGCCCTGCTAGCTAATCAACATGTGCAACAATGCTTAGGGAAAGAAAAATACTAAAATGAAATGTGTGTTAGTAGTTATTAACAACAACTACTTAACTATTTACAATGATAGTACTTATCTCAAAGGCAATGCTTGAGGTGGATCCGATTAACTAGGATAGACAACACCTCTCCAGTCAACTTAGAAAGTTGGAATGTGTTATGCTCCTTGCACTCTATGATCACATAAGACCTATCCCAAATTGCAACGAACTTGGAATGTCATCTAGCTTTACTTTTGTACTCATTCCACTTAAAAACCAAGTCACCAATGATAAAATCTCATGGCTTTTCCCTTTTTTCAAACAAAATTTTCATTTGAGCTTGATGAATCTCAAGTTGCCTCAATGCTTCTTTCCTGGTCTCCTCAAGCTCCATTAATTATGCAAATCTTACCTCGAGAGGTTGTTCATTCAACAATTCTAGTTCTTTAACAAAACTCAAGGTTGGTATCTCAATAGAAACAGGTAACTTGGCTTCTTTTCCATAGGTAAGGACATTGAGAGAACAATCAGTAGCTCTTTTAAGAGTCACCATGTCATCCTAAAGGGCTAACTTTAGCTTTTCATGCCATGTCCGTTGGTTGTCCTCTACAGTTTTCTTAATTATCTTGATCAAATTCTTGTTTGTAGATTTTTCCTATCCATTACCATGTGGGTAATAGTCAGAAGATGTGTTCAGAAAAATATTATTCGTAACTGACCAGTTAGAAATCCTCAAACCAATGAAGGCTAAACCATTGTCAGAGATTATCGAATTTGGGGTACCAAATCTCGACACTATGTCCTGATAAAAATTAAGCACAACAACCTCATTTGCTTCTTTTAAAGCAACAATTTTGGTCCACTTAGTGAAGTAGTCTATTGCAGTAAGAGTCCACTTATGATGCATGCTTGAAGGCAGGTTGATGGGTCCAATAAAATCTAAACCCCACTTGGAAAATGGTTGCTCCACCTGAATAGGGTGTAGAGGCATGGCTGCAAGCCTCTATTTTCTAGAAAACAAAGCACACTTCTCACATCTTCAGACCCAAGTAATTGCATCCTTAAATAAGTTCGGCCAATAGTAACCAGTCTACATGATCTTCAAGGCTATTGTTCTTTCTACAAAGTGGCATCCTAACAACCCATCATGAAATTTTCTTAACAACTTGTCAGCTTGACCAGGCTCAACACATCTTAATAAAACACATTAAAATTCTCTCCTATAAAGGGTACCATCAATAATAACATAAGGAATAGATTGTAATATGTAGTACCTTCTTTTCACTCTTTCCAAGCCTACAAGAAACTCACTAGTCTACAAATAGTGTATCATTTGTTGCACCCAAGTAGCAACAGGAACTAAAACAACAGTTGTATCATCATTATTTAATACTGTATCAACATCTTTAGCTTCTTTTAAGTTGTTGTCCTTTGTATTTTCTGTAATCTATTCACACAAACCCCTGCCCCTAACAAGATTAGTTACTTTAATGTCAACATCAAACTCCATAACTTTGGTTATCCAGCCAACACATTTATCATTGATATCTCGATTAAGTAAGAAATCCTTGACAGTCGAATGAGCAACTAGTAACTGAATTATGTTATTGGATAACATATGCCTGAACTTTTTGAGGCTTCTTACAACAACAAAAACATGTTTCTCAATGAAAGAATACTTGACCTCGTAATCGTGCAATACCTGGTTGAAGAACGCCACAGGTTGCTCCAAATCTTCATCATTTTGCTAGCATAACATAGCCGAAACAATATCAACTCCTCCAAAAGCATAAAGAATGAAATCTTTGTCACAATTTGGATTAATGAGGGTAGGGGTAGCTACAAGGACTTACTTTATATGCTCAAAGATCCTCTTACCTTCTCTGGTCCAACTGAAAGGCATATTATTTTTAAGCATGGTAGTGAAAGGTTGTAACAAAGCTACAATATTGGGTATGAATCTCCTTATGAAATTAATTCTTCCAAGAAAGCTCTGTAAGCCTTTCTTGTGGACAAGAAGCAACAACTCAAGAATAGCAGAGAGTCTCTTAAGGTCTATAGAAATACCTTTCTTTGAAACTATATTTCCGAGGAGCCTTCCCTCGTGGACAGAAAAAATACTCTTCTTCGGATTGAGAGAAACTTCAAAATCTATACACCTTTGAAAAATCCATCTCAGATGATCAAAGTGTTCATTAGAATTCCTTGAAAAAATTGTAATATCATCTAAGTAAACTAGAAAAAATTATTCATGAGGTCATGGAAAGCAATGTCCATCGCCTGCTGAAATGTTGCTCCAGCATTGGATAAGCTGAAAGGTATCTTCTTGTAGGCCATGGTGCCCCATTTCATTGTGAATGCTATCTTGAATTGGTCCTCTTCCTTTACCAGAATCTGATTGTAACCTGAGTACCCATCCAACAAAGAAAACCTATTAGAACCTGAAACCACTTGCAAAATTTGTTCCATGGAAGGGAGTGGATAACGATCTTTAGGGGAAGCCTTATTTAAATCCCAAAAATCAAAACACAATATATTTCCCCTTTCTTCTTTCTAATTGGAACTAAATTAGATACCCAAGACGTGTGCTTAATAGGAAAAATAATGCCACTCTCAACTAACTTATTTAGCTCAGCCTTCATCAAGTGCTCTAACTTGGGATTAAGGGGCCTCTATTTTTTCCTTACTAGCTTTGCATCAGGCTTTAATTCAATAGTATGGTGAGCCAACTCTAGATTAAAACCTTTCAAGTCTTTGTATTCCCAATCAAAAACATCACTAAACTCCTAACATAATGAAATGAAAGCATTATGCTCTTCCTTAGTACATACCTTTCCCATCTTGAGCATCTTACCCTTGAAAATCTCGATCACCTCATAGTGTTCCTCCTTGACAATCATGCTTCACTTATATTTTCATACCTGATCATCTAAGTTTAAAATAGACTCTAAGGTCACCAATCTTTTGGGTAGTTTATTTGATTTCGGCTGCACAACCTGCCTGTCATACTATTGCTGCCACTTTTGTTGATTATCATCTACAAACTTAGCCTCTGCAATAAGAAAACTCACAATCTGCTCATCGCTATCAAAAACCTTCCAACTCACATTATTTTTAGGTATAGATAGTCTAACAACAATTTTAACATATTGTTGCACCTCTACATTATGTATCTCATTCAAAATATCAAATTGTGATCCCAGGGTAGCAAGTTTGTCTGCCTGTTTGTTTTAGCTTCGAGGAATAGAAAGCAAATTTACATCAAAATCTTCGATCAAATCCCAAACTCGATGCATATACCTTTTAAGTAAATCTTTTTTAGTGAAATTCAAGCTCCTAACTTGATTTACAATTAATTATGAGTCACCATAAATTTGAATGCACTTAATACCCCTTTTCCTGGGCCATTCAAGGTCATGGATAAGAGCTTCATACTCAATCGTATTGTTTGTACAGCTGAACACAAATCTCAGGGAAAAATAATACTTATCTCCTTCTGGTGAAACTAACATGGCTCCACCACTAGCTCCCATTTTTCTCTTCTCACCATCAAAATACAATTTCCACAGTTGATTTCCTTTCTCTGTAGGTTGCTCCTCCTCTTTAATCAGATTTGGGATAATAACATCAGGTTCACGTATCATATAAACACCTAATCCTATCTCATCGATGTGTTGGAAAGGATCAACTTCATGATCTTTGACTTCCCACTCATCTAGACTCATATTTTCAACAGGGGTGTTGTGGTCCAAGGTCATGGATTGATTCTCTAGTCCATGGGTGACATAGAGGTTAGCATTTATAGGATTTAGGACATATGGCTCAATATGGTCTTTGGCTAGGGGCTCAGACTTTATGGTTACTTTTGTACCATATCTTGTTCTAAAAAATAGATGAGACCAATCAGAAGATAAGAACCCACCCAATTTGGCTATAAAATCTTTTGAGAGGTAAATGGAAAAATGGGGTGGTAGGTCAATAACATGTATATCTTGAGGAATTGCAAAATTCAAAGATGCATGCAAAGTAAGGACCAAATTCTTAATCACCCCAGTAGTTTTAACAACAGACCCATCCAACTGAACTACGCCTTTAGAGGAATTAGGCTAATAAACAAGCCCAGTTTATCAGCTAAGCTCTTAGGTATAACTAAGCTACTCACACCAAAATCAATCATACAGTTATGTACTATTTTATTGCTAATAATCAAACTCAAGTAAAATGGAGGAGGCTTTACCTCTTGAGTTTTCTATTCATTCTTAACCTCTAGGCTATTTGCAAGAACAACTTTAGCATTCCCTTGATTAGCATCGTCAGAAATAGAAAGTTCAACCAAGGCATCCTACAACAAGCTCTTTTGACCCGGAATATGCAATGCATCCAAAATTGACATGCTGATAGTGGCCTTCTTAAGATGTTCAACAACATTGAAGGAAATAGGGCTTACCTTTTGCTGACCTTTAGTAACAACAACATCATTTCCTTTCTGCAAAGGCTGCAATTGCGTCTTAGACTGATCCTTCCTAGGTACTTCTTGTCCTCTTTGCAGAATCTACACTTTAGGTTGTGTTGTAGAAGCAACACGGAATGAAGAAATATGCGGTTTGTCCTTAGTAGATTGTTGTTATATGTTTCCAGCTTGTTGCCCCAAATCCATAACTCTCTTTTTTGATCTGGTATTGGATGAAATAGGAGAATTTTGTTGATCTTGACCATTCATGCCACAAAACTTAGAACTCTACCAGTTTGGCAAGGCAACTTCAAAATTATCTTGTTGCTCTTGACTCTAACTTGGAACACTCTCTGAACCAGCATAGCTATTTTGGACCATTAAGGCCTAATTTCTCATATCATTCATGCATGTTGACTAGTTATGAGGTTGATTGCACAGATAACTCTAGTCTCAATCCTGGGCAATATTATTTTGTTGTACAAGTTATTTTGACAAACTAACAACATTCGGGTTATAAGGCTAGAAAGGTCTAGAATTGAAACTCCTTCTTTGGCCCTGATAGTCATTTTGAAAGGTTGGCCTATTATGTTGGTACGGGGCCTAATAAGGCTTATTTTCTTGAAAAAATTGTTTGTTGATGTTTACTAATTCATTCTCAATAGTCTTCAATATACTCTTGGTCTCCTGGAGTTCCTAGGATTGGGCTGGAACATCAATTTCTTGAGCTCCGACCTGATAACCTATTGTTGGGACAAGTGGGACAATAGCTAAAGGAGGTAAAGATATGGGCGTAGGAAACCATATTTTAGGAAATAAGGGCATAGGAGGCCTGGGAGCTATTTTCCTTGCTTGAATGAGGAAATTTTCTGCATTAATAGCAATATCAAAAGTGTTAGGAAGCGTAAACCCACCCATAGATTAGATCATGACCGATATTTCACTATTTAAGGCTTTTAGGAAAAACAAAAAGGCATGTTGGGGTGTAGATTTTATTTTTGTTGGAATCCAATCCCACGTCCTTTGGAATCGGTAGTTAAAATTTTCCATGTGCTCATGAGGGGCTCTCTTTATCGTGCTCAGCTACTCCAACAATGACAAATGATCTGATTTGTCAACAAACTACCGATACAAGCCCTCGCCTAAGGCATCCCATGTTGTAATTGAGTTTTCTGCAAGGCCTCTGAACCATTGCAAACCTTTCCCCTTCAGTGATGCAGCCAAGAGCCTTAGTGCTACATTCTCCTGAGTGATATTGTGAACTGAGCACAACGTGGACACATCTCTAATATGTCCAATGGGAGTGGTCTAATCTTCTCTAGTAAAGTATGGTAGACTCTTGAAAGTTGTAATTGGAATATCATCATAATGTGCAATATTTAATGGGTTTCCCCTATTAAAAGGTGCAAATGCATGTTGTCTTTCCATTGGCGGCACTTGTGCTACAAGAACAGGATTTCCTAGCACTAGAACTATAGGATTGAAAACGGGAGGCATGGATTTTGACCTCCCAAGTGTTTCAAATAATATCTTTGTTGCTTTGCCTCTCCTTCATGGTGAGGACAACTATAGATACTCAAACGGGGTAGAACTTGATCTCATTTGAATTATTCTAATGCACAGGCTTTTCTAAATCTGCATGTAAAATAAAAAACGGAGTCACCAGGTATATGTAAAAAACCTCCAAAAGGTTGAATAAAAACTACTACGTACACCAAACAAAAATTTAGAAATTGAAACTTTCTTTGAAATCAACTTTCAGAGTCCCACCGGGCATGCCAAAAACTGTTATCAATCAGATATGCACCCTATGCTAAGCTTATATATAGAATACTTAGCTATCTGTTGACACATGGAAACACTCTCAGATTGTGGGTGATCTATGTTGAGAGTGAATCTCCAAAGTGAGTTGGTTTTCTGAATGAAATTTCCTACTCTAAATGATTTTCTAAAGTAAAGGGGAGAAAGATAAACTAGAATTTAAAAAATCTAACCTAAGATGATTCACCAGAACTTATTGCTGGCCTTGATATTCTACCCACAAATAGTCCTCAGAAAAAAACAATAACTTCACAATCTCTCATGAACATATAGCACATAATTGATTTACATGAAGATTTGGAATCAAACACAATGTACAACTTACGTCATATGAACTCTCTGCACCAATAATTTGAAATAATAGGAAATAAAAAAGGATATGTAAATAGAGTCACAATGGAAACATCATACTAAGATTGCAAAAATAGACAAAAATTGGAGATAGGAATGTTGTTTTATTAAACTAAAGGCATATGCCAAAGTCTGAGTACAAATATTAAGCTTACAAAACTCTCTGCATCAACAAGAGAGGAAGAAGCAATAATCTAAACATAGAGAAAAACTAAGTTTTTCCCAATATATGTATCATAAGATTCCCCACCATGAGAATATAAAAAACTAAGTGAAATGCTCTCCAAAAAGCCATACCAATCCATTTCCAAGCTCAAGAGAAAAGTTGAGGAAAAAGCCTCCAAAATTGCATCAAACTACATAAGAAAAGTAGAAACTTTCCCCCTCTAAGATGTCCATCCAATAAGGCCACAAAATTAGGCTCAATCCGCTTTAAAACTGAAAAAAAAAAAAACCCAGTTTTTTGCCACCTCTTGGATCTCGCCCAAGAAAAATCAAAACCAAGATATTGGCCACCTTTCCTTACTTTCATTAAACTACTAAAAATAGCAAAATATCAAAGCAATTTATAAAAACATTGCTTTTATCTCTACACTTTTACAATATTTGTAGTTTAAAATTACAAATATAGGCCTATCTTATGATTTTTTTCAATTCAAGATTTCTAGGAAATCTTTGCAAAAAATGATTATATTGATGCCTATTACAAATGATTTTTCTTTAAAAAATCATAAAATATAGGATAAATATTTATCATTGATTTCTATAAAATCAATAAAATTGATAATAATCTTAGACCAAAGGATTTTATTTTACCTAAGGCTTAGACATTTATTAAATAAAATACCCTAAGGTATTTTAAACTATGAAATGCAAGTTAATGTCTAACCTAAAAGACTTAGGAAAATGATATTCAATTGAACCCTAAAAGGTTGACCAAAGCAACATAAGGATTTTGGCCACCATCGAGATGGACTTAGGGAATGATATTTTAAAAGATTCATGAAAATCCCTAAGTTGACTTAGGGTTACATGAAACCCTAATAACAAAACAAAACCCCTAAATTTTTAGCCTCATTTCACTAGGTCGAATTTTGAAGCAGCTCTGCAAGCCACTGCCATGGGAGGGCTATGGAGTTGATTTTGAGCTCGAACTTCACCATTTCCCTTACGATTTCCCTATGAAAATAGATGGTAAGACTTCTCCTCTAAAATATAAATCTTATCATCTCCATTTCGAGTACCTTGAAAGAAATTTTTGAGGTATTTTTGAGCTTCAAGCTGCCACCATTGTGGTTATTTCCTCACACATTTTCTTCTAAATTTTCTGTTGATGATATGCTCGGCCTTTGGCGACATGGGAGACTAGTTTTTTGAGATTTTGAAGGAAAAACATCGAAGATATCTACGGGTTTGGTGGGATTTTAGCACAGAAATAATGACTTCAAGGTAAGCCAACCACCATTCGAGTTCCTTCATCTCTCCTCTTTGTTGTTGAAAAAATCAAAAAGCGAAAAAGAATGATAATAAATGTTTTCTTTTATGGAAGAAAACCTAGAAATTCCTATGCATCTTCTTTATTGTAGGCCACGGCTGTGTAGATCTTCATGTCACTATTTTGAAAACATTTAGCTGCTCAAGGGTTTGAACCCTTGTTGTTTCGCTTGTATTTGCATTTATGGAAAGAACATTACACACAATGTGTTTTCATTCACCTGAAAACCTTGATTTGACATGGCATTAATTCACATGGCATAAATACATGACTTCACCTCACACTTATGTTATTACTGTAGCTTCATTAGAATATACATCTTTACTCCAACTCGAAGCCTCTTTAAAGATGCAAGTTGATTATGTATTCAAGTGTCACTTTGTATATTATTGCATTGCTTGCTTGAAATTGTCCCTATAGCAAAAGGTTGCATCTTGTAGCTCCATACTTGATAGAAACTAAAGTCTTCGTGCTACTCTTTATGCATTTTTATAATCAAATGAAACAATTGTAAATGACATTAACCTTCAATCTTGCACAGAAGACTGAAACATGTAAACTTCACCATGGTGTTATTAAAGGTGTTCAAACCTCTTTCAATTTGCAGTTTTGAATGTGAATCTCTCATGTATGCATGTTCACTATCTTAAAAGAATTGAAATACTTTCTACACCCAGGTAGCTCAAAATAACATCAATATTATGAGCAAAACATATATGGAAGCAAGAATGTATTTCAAAACTAGAAGCATTAAATTCCTTTGATGCATTTCATTTAGCGTTGAATTCAATTGAGCTCTTGTTTACTCATAATCTTCATTTCATTGCTTCTAGATTTGACTGTTATGAGTGGCCAATGGTCTTAATTGTTTTGACAGTTGAAATATGTTTCACTCCTTCATGATTGGCTCATATGAGCATGATGATTGTATTTCTTTACTTTCAGCCCCATTTGTATTCAAGGGGCAACATGCTAGTCTCAACCCTTGTGCGAGCCCATTTTACTCCACGTGTTGTTATGTCTTCAAGAATTGAATTGCTACATGACTTGTCCTATACCTGCACAGGAAGAAAACAATGTTAGATAAAAACAATATGTTATTATGATGTTTCCTCCTTGGCTTCTGTCACACTTCTTGTTCTTGCAACTTCAGTTGTTTCAATGCATCATCAACAACATTCTACATTATTGTTGGTGATTCATATAGGAATGTTCATAATTGGAGCTCTAACAACTTTTTACATCTCTTACAGGTCAATAAAGAGCTCAGGGATGAAGGATGGTGCACCATTCCAAAAATCAAGTGAAGACAACAGGGAATGATGATTATGTTCTTTCTTGTGTGTCTTTCTTTTCTTAAATCTTCAGTAGTGTAGAATGTTCCTCATGATCCATTGTTCAGCTACTCCCATGACTTGTGTGGGATACTTAACTTCTCTTTTCACTTTCATTGATAAGAAATGTAACAATTTCAATCTTGTACAATTTATATCTTATCTCTTGCAAAGAATGAAAATGTAAGTATATGAATCATTCCAAAATGAATATAAACCATACTTGTATCTCCTTTATACTATTATCATTGAATGGAAAACTTAAACTCTTAAATACCTTGCACTTCAAACTGGACTATTTACTTTGACTTCAAAATATGCAATGTTTGAATGAAAAATTAATTGAAACTTTCACCTTTAAATGAATCAAAGTTAAACAGCTCTATCAATTTGAGCTGTGGTGGAAATTTGACAACAAATAAAATCTTGGATAATAATGATAATCAAGTTTGTGCTTCTCCCAATATCTCTCATATTTGTGAAGAAGATATTTTGGTGTTAGAGGAATCCATCATTGAGAGTCATGAGAATCCTACTTGTTTCTCTTCCCCTACCTCTCCTACTTGCAAAGACATTGTTGGATATAAGGGTGAGACAATTTACACATGATCCCCTAATATCACTTTTCCTATCTCTCCTACTTGTGATAATTATTTGATACAAGAGGATGTACATGTTGACAATCATGATAATCCTAGTTGTTCTTCTCCTTACACCCCTCCTAATTTTGATGAAGGTGTCTTGGTGTTAAAAGATCCAACCATTGAGAGTCATGAGAATCTTGTTGCTCCCTCTCCCAATGCTTCTCCCACTTGGAAATATATTTTTCAACAAGATGATGCAATCATTGATAAGCAAGAAAATACTAGTTGTTCCTCTCCTAATATCTACCCTACTTGTGATGAAGTTATTTTAGAAGATCCAACCATTGAATGCCTTGCCAATATCATTTTCTCCTCTCCTAAAGACTCTCCTCCTAGGTAATATATCATGGTGCAAGAGGATGATAGTAATTATACATGTCATTCAAATAGTATTAATGTGGTTTCCTTAGATGAAGATGATAAGGTGACATTAGACTTCCCCTCGCTAGAAGATCGTCAAAATGAGGATTTTTTTTGTTGAGGTTCTGAACATTAGATCTCCTTTGATTATTAGACCTTCTACAAGTCCTTTAATTATTGGAACTCCAAAGTCATCTTCTAAGCCACTTATTATCATAGAACCACCACAACCTCCAAGATATATCTTAAATTTTTTAATACAACTGACTAGTAACAATGTTTGACAGCAACTGAGTTATAATACCATTGCATATACATACAACACAAGGACCAATAGGAAAACAAAAACCATACTTACTTCATTACCACTTCATCAACTTATCTTGCGTAGTGCTCCTCGTTTTCCTTTGCATAGTGGAAAGGAGTATGATCTTGTGGAACAACTTAAAAACACTCATGCAAAGATTTATTTATGGGACCTTATTCAAGCTTCACCTAATTACCATAGCATGCTTCAAATTGATTTACAACAAGTTTTTATCCATCCTAGTGCACAACCCAATGATGTAGTAGGTCTAATTCAAGGTATGAACTCAGTCAAGTTAGACATTACCTTTCATCAATATGAGTTAACCCCTTTGGAAATGCAAAAACAAAATAATGCTTTGATGATAAGGGATAGTATTAACAATAAGGGTATCAAATGTGGCATAAGATGTACTCTCATTAATAATGGTTTGACGCTTAATGTTTTTAGTGTAAACCTTTTAGATAAGATTGGAGTGGAAAAGAGTAAAATTCAACTAGATTCTTTATCTATCCATGGATTTGATAATATGGGAAAACAACCACTTGGTGTGATATCATTTCCTGTTAAAGCTAGTAGGGTTACATTACAAACTACTATTCATGCCATGCCTCAAGAACTCTCATATAATCTTCTCTTAGGTAGACCTTGGATTCATTCAATGAATGTGGTGCCTTCAATGTTACATCATCTAGTGAAGTACACTTATCAAAATGAGGTCTACCCAATTAAAGCTGACTCATAATCATACCACAATTGTTTGCAAGCCGAAACAAGAATGACAAATCCTCTTATAACATTGACACCAACTACAAAAGTGGAACTTATACAAGATGCAGAAGAGAAATCAATCAAAAAATTATTGGAAGATGATTGGGGTTTGTTGGATTTTACACCTACATTCATGGGAGAATTCAAGATTACACACAAAATAGGAAAAGAGAAAGAAACGAACATACTATCTGCACAAGTTGAGTCACCAAAAGTACATGAGTCCAAAAATTTTAGCAAAGAAAAGGAAAACAAAAATTACACAACCACATATGAAGAGTGTGATCATGAAAAACCACCAAATCCAAAAGAAATGGAAAAACTTTTTTTTTTTTAGCAAAAGGCTAGGTGCTTGTATATTACATTAATAATAATAATAGATTAATATAAAATTTCCATAAAAGGCAAGAGTGAAATGGAAAAAATATATGGAAGAGGTTATGAGATTTTGAAATAGCTTGGGTATAATGGAAAATTATGTGGTGATAGAGAACAAAGTATCCATGTCCCTATAGAGCCTAACACACAAGAAAAAACTAGTGGTCTTGGTTATTTTCCTTCGAAAGAAACAAAAGCATCAAAGAAACATTCACTTAATATCAACTTCATCACGCAAAACACTCCTAGGAACTCTTCAAACACATATCTTAGTAATGATTGGGGTTCATTAGATTTTACACACTCCTTAACAAGAGAGTACAAAATCTCACAATCTAAAGAGTCTTGTGTATGTATGACACCTTGTACTAAGCAAGAAATATCTTTGTCACAAAATAAAAAACACATATTCTACCATTGATCAAGAGGGTACCTTGTCGAGGCTTCTCCAAGCTTGCTTGATATCTCTCTCTCCAAGAACATGAAATAAATTTTACAACAAAAGTTCATTTTGTGCATATCATCTAGTGCATGGTCATTCATCTAACGAATATAAGGCTTTGGGTAATAAAATTCAACATCTTTAGGATTGTGGTTCTCTTCCTTGTGTTGATGCACCCTTTTCCTCTAATTGATACTAAGTTTCATCCTATCATGTTTCTCATCACTATGTGGCATTAGTAGCTTTATTTGTCTTGCTCATTTTCATTCATGGTGGTACAATTTTAGGTGCAACCATATTTCTCTTGGAAGCAACATGATATTTCTTGGTGGTTGTTTATATCTCTATGATTGGGGGGCAAAGATAACTAATCTTTGGGAGGTGTGCATTCTTTTCAAGGATCCCTTTCCTCTCTTCCTACTTAAAATACAAACATAGCAAGTATGTTGACACATTAAGTGGGGGCATTTGTCCCCCATTCATTGTTTTCATGATCCCTTCCTAGTGATGATATCATACATCTCCTAGAAAGTGTGAACTTTTTATTTTAAGGGTGGTCTTCTTACTTCACATGATGTGTCTTCTTAGTGGTGACATTGGGTTTGATGTCCTTCAAGAGTGTAACCTTTCTTGGCATATGACACTCCTCTTAGTGGTGATGCTATGAATTTCATTGGGTAAGTGTAAGAAGTTGGGTCCACATTCAAGGGAAGTGTCATTTTTCAGCTTTAAAATAAATGCCCATTCATTTTTTTAAATAGGTACCCATTTTGAAGTGGGTACTTATTCCAAAAGGTTTCAAACTCACAAGGTAGGTTTTTCATTTGGATTTAGGCTCATAAAAGGTGTGGTAACCCAACACTAAAGGCTTAGACCTGCAAGTACAAGGTCATGACAATTTCAAGAGAAAAAACTTTGGCAATATAGCTAATGAGGCTTTTTTTAAGATTATTTTATGAAATTAAAACCCATTATATATGATAATGTCTAGTTTTCAAATATGTAATTTTTTTAATAATTTGATTAATTTTTCTAATTTTTAATTAATTTATGAGTAAATAGGTCCATAAACTCGAAATGTCATGTTTTCATATTTTTTTTAATAACTTTTAATTTGTTAATTTTCTTGTTAAAAAAAAAATGGAATCAATCTATAAACAATTTTTTACACAATGAAAAAAATAAAATTGAATAAATGATAAGTTTAGGTCAAGTTATGGTGTATGTACACAAGGGTTTTAAAAACCAAAAATTAGGGCCAATTAAAAATTAATAAATAAAAAATTATAAAAAATATCCTCATCAGTCTTCATTATAAAAAATTATGGTTTTCGTACACATGCATGGTATGGTCCTAAAAAAGTGACTTTTAAAAAGTGGTTTTTATACATGTGTATTAAAAATTATTTTGTATCATTTGGGTATTAGAATAAATTACATATTTGAAAACTAGACTCAAAATTCTAAATTTCATATTACTGAATTTTTTTAAGATTCAATGTGCAAGTGCTTCAAATTTTAAGTCCAACTATGAAAAATTCTAAAAATAAGGAAAAAAACTTCCACTTTTTGAACATTTTGTGGACCCAACTTCTTGCACCTACCCCATTACCTAAGTTGTGAATCTTTTATCCCTTGACTAGTCCTCTCTTGGTGACATTAAGCATGATGTTCCCTGATGTGAGACCTTTCATGAACTAAGAAAAACCCCTTTGATTATCCTATCCCATTGCATGTACAACCTTTGTCATGGCTACCAAGCATAACATAACTTGTTTGCCAAGGGAGCCTTATTTTTCATGAGTGCCTAGCATAACATAGCTTGCTATCCTTGTGACCATTTTTGTGGCACCTTATAAAAGTTATCAAGAGGTATAACTTTGGTATGGTTGATACATGAGAGCTTGTAGACCTGACATGAATTTCCCATCAACCACCTTTTTGTGGGTACATATTGCCCTAGTGTGTGTTTCTCACTTTCTTGGGGCCTCACCTAGTGTATATTGGATTGAACTAACCCTTGTGAGCCTATCTTTCATGGTCACTGAGCATAACACAACTTTCTTGCCTATGGAGTGATGTGTTTCATAAGTGATTTTACATCCTTATGAGTGTATTCGATGGACGTGGCATAATAAAACTTGTTATTCCATATTTCTTTCCTCCTTGCATTAATTTTGACATGGTATGTTTGTGTATCTTGTCTTGTTGCTTCATATCATACATTCATGAGTGTCCCTTTGTGCTTATGTTGATTTTTCATGGGATCTTAGATCTTGGGAGCTTGATCACCCTCCTTAATCTTTGTTATCCTATCCCATCAACATTTGTGCACTTGGACCCCTCTTGATGTATATTTGTCTACTTTAGTGTGAGTTTGAGCATAGGGCTCATTCTCTCACTAAATTTGGGGCTAAATTTAGTGTAGAAAAATGTACACCTTTACATTTTCACACTATGTTTGAGTCCCTTAATTAAATTGGACTTAATTAAGCCTCTAATTGACCCAATTATGCATTTAAAAGCCTAATTAATCCCATTTTCTGAAAGGGGAACTAGTATTAAACAATTGCAAACATCAAATTAAACACTTTGAAAATTGTGTCTCCTAGATTTAGGTCCTAGGACCCATTCGCCCAAAGGAAAATGGATCCCCTTTAGATTCCAGGACCTAATTTAAAATATGTTTTTGGTGATGTTTTAATGATCCCAATTGAAGTTGCAATTGTTAGCTTTGAATTTTAATTGTCAGGAAATTAGAATATCACCTATAAATGCAATTATTTTATCAAATCAAAAACATCTATCAAAAAAGGAAACTTTCACATGGAAAATTATTATTGTCAAGAGAAATGAAAAGAAGATTTCCCATTCATCTACAACAACATTCAAGATCCTATCATGATTTCAAAGTTTATGTGTGTTCATGCATGTTTTTGGAACTAAGATTGTGATGTAGGTTTCAAGCATTCAAGCATCAAGATCAGCATCCAATCAATCCATTTCATGCAAGATCAAGACCTTGGATAGATTTTTAGACTTCAGTCCTCTAAGGATTTCCATTCAAGGGTTTGGTGAGTTGCAACATATCATTGTTCATTCATCATTCCTTTTATTCATATTTTATTTCATTTCAAGGTTTAATTACCAAAATAGGGTTTGACCAAGGAAAACCACCATTCTCTAAAAACAAACAATTCTCCCTCTCTTTTTGTATGTGCATATTTGCAGGTGAAGAAGGATTGAAGATTGATCAAAAGTTCAATTTTGTAAAGTTGTCAAAGTTGTCATCAAAGTTGTCAAGACATGAAATATTACTTGCATAATTTATTTCTAACTTTTTTACGTGAGATTTGGAGGAATCAATAGTACAAATCCAAGAGTAGAGGATTGTGAAATTAGATTTTGGATCCCTGTAGCAAGACCCATTCACCCTATGGCGAATTTGTCCCAAGAGGACAATTAGCAACAAATCTTGGTGACTAGTACACATCAACTTACTCTTCTCAGATCTCATGGAAGTTTTATGTTTCTATTTTTGTTATGCTTTAAATTGATGATTCAAGTTTCACATTGCATAATTGATTTCAAATTTACTATTTTTAGTTTTTCTCCCTATAGTGTTGTTCAAGTATATTTTACCTTGTCTTGTCATAAGAAAATTTGCAAGATCTCTAACAAGGTTGAATCACCTAGGGTTGAAAGTTAATCTTACCTTTGGGATCTCATTTCCTAATGAAATTAATAGAAATATAGGTGCATCATTTATTCAATCACCTCATTTTGTTGAACCTATTTTTCTATATTTCAATTACAAGATATGATCCTTGTTGAAACTATTAGCTATTTGTATTGAAACCATAATCAAATTGAAGTTGGAAATGTTGGTTAAATAGAAATGAGATTTAAGATAAGGCCTAAGAATTAAGTTTTCAATACATTCTAACCTTAAATCTTCTGGTAGGATCATGGGTGATTTATCAAGGGTTAAATTAATGTAATCTTGATTTTCAGAGCTTTGAGTAGGTAGAATGGAAAATAATATAAATTCTTAATAATGAGATTATTATATCATCATTAGAAACTTTATGTGAAATAGGATGTCATAAGCTTTTAAACCAACTCTATAGCCTCAAGGATCTCCATATAATTATTATTAGAATATTATTTAATTCATATGAGCTCCAACTTATTATAGCACAATAACATATTTGATATTTAATTTATGACGATAAAAAAAGGATCAACATTGTCAAGACAATATTTATATAATACTAGATAACCACTTAAATAGTTTTTACTTGGTATTAGGAATCAGTTGTAAGCCAAAATTTTAGTAAGCATAATTGAATAATGAAAATATGCTAATGAATAATTATATATAAGTATGAACTACTAAATTCAATCTTAACTAGTAAACCCAAGTCCAATAACTTCAAGGATTGTCTAAGTGGTTTATCCTCTTGACTAGCATAGGGTGTGGAATTTGAGGAATACCTTGGTTATATTCCATTTTTTGAACCTACTTAGGTGTTTAAAATAGTAGTCAACAACATGGGTCAAGTAAAACTATGTAGGTAGACGTGAAGGGACTAAGAGACCTAGGGATAGAGGAGATAGAGGGGAAGAGAGGTGAGAGACCTACAGGAAAAGAGAGAGGTGAGATGGAGGTTTAAGGAGGGAGGGGGAGATAGAGAGGGGGAGAGGAAGAAAGGGATGGGACATTCTTAAGAGGTGAGAGAGGGAGAAGAGGAGAGAAAAATGAAAAAAGAGAGAAAAGAGTAACAAGGGATAGAGGGAGAGGTAGACATGGAGTGAGAGACTAGGGAAGGAGGAGATAGAGACGTGATGACCTAGAGAAGGGAGGGAGATAGAATAGGAGAGAGAGAGAGAGAGAGAGAGAGGGCTAATAAGGGATGGAGAGGTAGTCAAGGAGTGACTAAGAGACTTAGAGAGGGGAGAGGTAGAGAGGTGAGGGGAGAGAGAAGAAAATGAGAGAGATGTCATAAAGATGGAAAGGGGTAAGGAGGGAGGGAGAGAGGTGGAGGGGTAGGGAAATAACTAGAGAAGGGAGAGATATAGAGGTGAGAGACCTAAAACTTAGGGAGAGAGGGGTGAGAGACATAGGGTGGAGATAAAGGTGAGATAGATAGATGGGGAGAGAGGTGACTAATAATACAAGGAGCGAGAGGTAGAGATGTAAAGAGGGAAGGAGGGAGAGACCTAGAGATGGGGAGAGAGAGATAGGAGGGAAAGGTAGTGATTGAGAGAATGGAGAGAGATGGGAGAGAAGTAAGAATAGAGGGAGAGAGAAGAAGAAAGAGGTAGGAAGGCATGGATAGAGATGGAGGCAAGGAGGTAAGGCAAGGGAGAGAGGGAGAGAGGGTGGGAGAGACTTAGAGTGGGGAGAGAGAGGTGAGAGAGAAGAGAGGGAGAGAGAAAAGGTAAGTATTAGTAGAGATGGAAGAAGGTAGAGAGGGAGTGAAAGGTAAACCTCAACAATCCATCATCAATCATAAACCATAAAATAGATAAGTCTTAATCAAAGTGGAAGAGAGAGAAAGAGAAAGAGAATTTGGCTTTAGCATTCTAAAAATACATTTTCATTTGGTGAGCACCAAATTTGGTGCTTGCTAAATGATTTGCATTGGGAAATACCAACTCCCTTTGGGTTGGATTTATCTTGGGCATCCAACCCAAAGGGTTGGACAACCATTTCATGCCAAAGACATATTTTTTAAAAAGGTAAAAAAATTCACACATTTTTGGTCATGCTCTCCATCAGGTTTGCACATGTTTCAATGCAAATTTATAAAAATACCATGATGACGTTAAGTTCTCTCTTAGCTATATAACCATATAATTTTTTTCATGTTTTGATTATGTTTTTTATTATGGAACAAACAGGTTTTAGAGGAAACCTGAAACCTTTAACAGTAAGAAAGCATAAGCTAGAACATTAACAGAGCATAGACAAAAAATAGGACACTACCCACAAAGAGATACATAGAAGAAAACCAGGGCAGTAAAGGAAAAAAAACTAACAGAAAACCACAAAACAACCGGCCACTAGGCCAGATTTCGAAGAATCTCTACCGCTTCCTACTCCAGATTGTTCATGTTGAGCATGCAAACTTCTTGATCTCTTGAATGTTGACCAACGCTTGGTCCACCTTCCTTTTCAAATTAACTCTAGTCCTGTTGCTCGGTCCCCCACTATCCGGCTGCCCTTCCTCATTGTCCAAGTCAAGAAAAACAACAGTTTTAACCTAATGGGCTTTTTCCAGATTTTCCACCATGGTGTTCATGGTTTGTGCAATTGATTTTAAAATTTTATGGTTCATGATCAACTCTTTGTGGAGCGAACTTTTAATGTTCCTCAACTGTTCCTCCATATCCACCTGCTTACCATCATGATTTCCTTTAAAATCCTGTAATTCCTCCATTGTTTTCTTGAGGTAATCCACCATATACTTCTTCTCCTCTTCCATCCACAATCCAATAGCCCGACCACTTCCACTGCCTCTGTTATTATCCTTCATGGCTTTTTCCAGTTTGCTACTCATGGCTCTTTGATTTAATTTAACTTCCTTGATTTTGAAAAATGCCCATCTCATGAGCCTAAAATTATCCACCACCCCATTGCGGGTAATCGCAAGCACATCAGTGGGAAATTCTTGTTCCTCCTTGAAATAGTGATCCTCTCCCTTGAGGTCCATAGGGAAGCGGGATCTCTCTTCTCTATCCCCTGTTTTGATTATGTTAAGGTTTTCATCTTTAATTTGTTTTAGTGTGTCTATTTTTTGTCAAAAACCAACATGTGGTATTTTAGGTACAATTTTTTACTCATTCATCAAATTTTGAAACAACTTACATTTTTAGAAACTAGACTCCATTCTACATGCATTGAAAAAAATAAAATTTATTTTTATTAGTTTTCAAAAGATTTAGGGGGCAGCATACTAAATTTTTTATTTTTCAAGATGTGTCCACTTCGTAAACTAGTAAAAAATCATATATTCATTAAAAAATAATTGAAAAATCCAACATAAACTACATGGTATTAGATAATTTCTCACCAAAGTTAATTTTGAAATTATAAAATAAAAGTTAACATTTTAGGGGGAACACACTAGACGCTATGTTATTTATTTATTTTTCAAAATAAGGGACCACTTTGTGTGCTCCCCCTTTTTCAAACCTTTAATCTTCACCATTTAAAAAAAAATAGTAGTTTAGAAAGTAGATTCAAAGTGTTGCAACTTTTTTTTTTGTTGAATCTTCAAATTTTGAGTGTAACTATCTTCATTTTCTCATCAAATATCATAATTTTTTTATTTTTGAAAAAAAGTTGCATCTTAAGACCCCATTTTTGTATCACATCTTCATACAGTTACCCTTTACACATGCATAATGAGTGACTAACACCTACCCTTTTAGTACATCCTAGATAGAAAAGGAGTATTGGTGCATTGCACACACATCATGGGTCCATCCTTTTCCCTATTTTTTTACACCCATCATGATGATGGAAAGCATTGCATAATACTTGCAACACCATCAAATTATTGGGAAGAGGATTTTGTATCCCATACTACAAAAATGGTTCACTCTCCATCCTAATGGTCCTATAGGCTCAAATGATATCTTCACAAGTAGTGAACCTATCCAGCTTGGTGGATTCCAACTTCAATCACCTATAGGCCACTAGTTACAAGTTTTTCCAACTAGGAAGAAGTTGCTTCCAACATATACCAGCTTGTGACCTTAGTGATATTGTGATCTATCTTCTTCATAACCTAGGTAGCACTTGGCATCAATCACCCCTGTGTTGTAGGTGATTTCTTGCTAACCCTCTTGATATAATTATTAGCTCTAATTACTATTTCCCATATGGTAGGGTAACTACCCACACAACCATGCTTGTATCATAACTAGGGAATCCCTTGTAAACCTTCGTCTTAGTGAACTAGGTGAATTCCAACTAATCCCTTGCAATATCTTAGGCATTGATCATTAACATAGTCCAATGGATTCATGTCACTACTCAAATACCTTGGAGATTCTGTGACATCAACCCCAATGAAATGAAGAATTTCTACACAATTTTTTTTTTGTTATCATTACAAGAAGGAATACATGGAATTGAACTAAAAAATAAACATAAGCTAGAGAAATCAGCTTTTGCTTCATAATCATCATGTCAATATATAGATACATCATACAAATAAAGCTTACTTCAATAACTAATAGAAGATCTTTGCCATTATGAAGTGGACATACCTTAAATGTTTACGATCCAAGAAGGCTCCATGTCCATGGTTTGCTCTGGATTATGGTGGGGTGCAAAATGATCCCAACCAAAGTGGATTCAAACCCTGTCCACCCCTCGAAGTGGATTATGTGGCCTGTGGTGAGTGAGTGAGTTGTCATTTTAGACCCGTAAGCAATCTATAGAATATCTTCCTAGTGACCAAATCTCAAGGTGAACCTACCAATGGTAAACTTAAGATACCATTTCCCCATTGTTATAAGGTTACAAGGTGATTTATATGTTACCTACTTCAACTTGTTAGGAACTTTCTTCCCTGTAGTCCATCAGACAACTAAGAAAACAAGGTTACCCATCTCTGACTTAGAATGCTCCTTGACTACTGTCCATCTCGAGCAAGTACAACCCCTAGACACCTATCAATCTCAAGCATTAAGGTACCACTCCTTGAATACTTTCCATCTCAAGAAAGTATTTCCCCTAGACACCTATCAATCTCGATCTTACAGTAAGTTTTACTCCTTGAATTCTATCCATCTCGAGCAAGTACTTCCCCTAGACACTCGTCAATCTCAAGTAAGAAAGTACCGCTCCTTGACTTTTGTCCATCTTGAGCAAGTACTGCCCCTAGACACCTGCCAATCTCAAGCAAGAAGGTACTACTCCTTGACATCTCTTAGCACTATGACCGGAAGATATGTCCCTAATGCAATTAAGTAGGTTCTCAACTTAGTTGCAACCATGAATGACATGAATAGATATTTCCTATGGTAGCATTACTCACTCATAGACTCTTCTCAGTTGGAAGTAAGGTAGCTCTTCGCCCCATGATAGTTTGTGGTTGATACCCTACTTATATTTAATCCCTTAATATACGTTTTTAGACAAGGACCTGTAGGTGACTTATTTCTCATATCATAATAGAAATTTGTTGCCTAATCACATAAGACTATCTTAGCAGCCAACAAGCATATCAAAAATTAACCAAGTGGTTAACTATGACAATCCTAGCAGCCAACATTACATGGTAGAAATCAAATGTGTGATTAACTATGGTTGTCCTAGCAGCCAACAAAACATATCAGAATTTAAGATAGACCTAGCAGCCAACAATGCATTATGGTGGTGTGCAGATTTAACCTTTCTTTTTTAGCACAAGTGGTAGAATATAGGTATATAATTCCCAATTCATTGAGTAGCAACATAACCTCACAATCTACTAGTCCTTCCTTCTTCTTGCGTAAGAAATTACAGAAAATAGGAAATTTAGAGGTGGAATTGATTGTTTAGCTAGTAGTTGTGGTGATTCAGTGAGCAGCCTCTATATCACTCCTTTTGTGACTTCATTTAAAGATTCATGGTTTCTACACTAAATATTTTTTTATTTTATTTTCTTACAGTTGGGTTATGAATTTTGGGATTTGAAGAGTGTGATTTACCACTTGCTATGCTAAAGCAAAGGTTTGATATGTTGGACAAAATAAGTTTTAAAGAGACCCTTGTAATTGGAGTTTTGAGATATCCTTTAATCTCTATTAACATTGTACCAACTTCCCTAGACTTACATTGTACTCCAATATGAACAGAGAATGAATGAATAAGGTCTAGAGAATAAGGGAAAATCTAATGCTTAGGCTACAATGTCAAATTTTCAAGGAAAACCCAAAAATACAACCCTCATTAAGGAGTATTATTATTGATAGTAAAAGAAAATAGTTTATAGAAAGAAAATCATAAGAGATATGAGTTTTATGTAATCTTAAGTCCATCCCTAGCTTTTTCTCAGATGAATCCAAGCTAGAAGTAAGATTTTTATTATGCATATTAAAATATAGACAAAATTTACAACTGGAGAAGGGGGTTTAGAACCTAAGATGGAATGTCCAAATGAATGGCATCTGAGGTAGCACTGAAAGAACATTAGTCACCACTGTCTTCCCAGCTCTACACTGCTAACCTTTCACCTTCTCTCTCTGCTCCTTCATAAGCTTTTGGCATCTATTTTTCAAAGTCTCGAAGTGTTTTATAAAGGTAGGCATGTTTTTTTTCTACATGTCCTGCAGACTGGTGCCTTGCACTGGGGAACCATGCCCATTAATGGCACAACCTCCCCTCCTTCCCTCTTCCATGCTTGATCCCATGCCTAATAAATTTGATGATCCCCTATCATGGGTGGAGAGCTATGCCATAATGGCATTTCCTATTCTAATGCCCTTTATTTCATTTTATTTTATTTGCTTCTCTATTTCATTCACGAGAATTCGATGAATAAACTTTATTTACTTGCTCCAAATTTATATTGTGCCTTAATAGTGATATAATTTGGTTATTTAATTTTGATTTTATTTTAAATTTACTTCATGGACTTACATTTTATGATTTATTATTTATTTACTTACTTATTCTAATCTTTATTTATTTATTATTATTATTAATATATATATATTTAATCTGTTTATCTATTACCATTCCTTAATAAATTATAACATTATTTGATGTTCATAATTGATCCAAATGAATCAAATTATTTGGTGTCTTCATCTAGCCAGAATAGATAGCTATGGTAGTATAATAGATGACTAAGGTCCTAAGAGGCTTAAATGAACTTCAAGTTGTCGAGAATTACTAGCAAGGTCTTGGCACTAGAATGATATTACCAATTGATTGTCTCTCATCCCACTGGACCACAAAATTTGCATCATCATGCACCCTGAGTACATGCAACCAAAGACAAACCTCGCACAAATCCAACAACCAATTCATTAGTCTGAGTCAGCTTAACAATGTATGCATCAAATTTAGAATAAGATAATAAAATTAACAACCACATTCATTAATATTAACATCAAGGTTCGCAATTAGAACACACACACACACACATATGTCTACATAATAAAATTTGAAAATCCACCCCTAGTCCAAATTATATCAGGGCTAGGGGTCATGCAAAAGATTTAGCAAGGTATCTAGGGGATATGACAAATTCAAACTTGTGGGGAAGATACATATCAATATTCATAGTTCTGGTCAATTAGATCTACATAAGTATGTCACAATAAAATTATTCAAAGGCCTATCCATAGAGTCCTATAGGTCTAGAGTTGAATTTTAGGCACATAAGAATCACATTGAACCAACATGAGATGGCCTCTACTCAACATGTACACAAATAAATATTGACTATAAAATAGTCTTGATCCATTCACTTCATTCAAATTTCTATTTGGAAGCACATAACATGTATTAAGTATAAGTTATTGGGTTTACTTAACTCATTTATAGCCATATAATATCCATTTTATCTTGAAACTAAATCCGACTAAAGAGGAAAGGTCAAACAAGTTCAACTCCAAACCTTGGATTTATCCCTCCTTAAACCCTCCTCCTATGGACTTGAGTTTATAGGTGCATCATTCACCCACTTCCAAATAAGATCAAAATTGCATGTACTTTTACTCACATGGTCTCTCTCAAGGAAGCTACAAGTTTGGAGTTCCTACATAGGAAAACCCATCATCTAATTAATAAAGGTGATATAATTTTCCACCCAAGGGGAGTTAATTAAACCAAAGAAAACTAACATTAATTATTTATTGCAAACCCACCAAGGTTCTATACGCATTAAGATTCTCTTACATGAGATAATAAGGGTTAGCTAGGTTTTTTTAATAATACTATTATTCATGATATATATATATCCAATCATATAGATCTAAGCATACCTAGGTACACATTATCGTGCAATCAAGACTCAATTTTATAATACAATATCAGTAAAGAGTGTACATCCTTAGTAGTAGTCAAAATATCATTACGATGCAATAATAATATAAAATACTCTATAATAATTGTAGTGAGGTCCCTCTATCATATGGTTCAATAATATCAATAGATTCTACACAATATAAATTATATATGGTTTATCACTTAACTCAATCTCAACAACACCATCAATTTAAATTTTTGTTTCCTTCTTGTTAGTATGCACTCATACCATAGTTCAATATGTAACTATAGCACACCCTTCCTCAATTCACATGATAATTCCAATATTGAGGCTCGTATACTTAATAAATTGATAGAAACCATCCATTCTCATTAGGATGCCTCAATTGAGTCAGGCATAATCGTAATCATCACATTATCCTATTTTTGGTGAGATATATATTGCTTGCAAGAAATTTTTACTAACTTGGATATCTTATTTGGTTTATAATTTGAGCCATGACTCTACCTACTTAAGGCCACCTAGATCATTCTATATCTTGGTGTGTTTTGGCCGGTGCATATAGTGGGGCCAAATCATCTTTATCTTGTATATCATGTTTATGGATCATTATTGTAATATTACTACATGTAGTTACTCACCTTGCATGTGTTGGATATATTCTAGCATGGACATTCATCCTTTCTATACTAGTTCATTTTGTACCTTTTGTGCACTAGAACTATCATGCTTAAAGTGTATTTTTCTCACATATTTTGATAAGGTTTTGTGGTTTCTAGTATGACCTAGGAAAACCCTTTTGTTTGAATGTCAAGTCCATGCAAAGGTTACCTTGTCACTCTAGTTCCTCATACCCTTGCTATATATTAAACTTTAGGATTGCTCTCCACATACTAGCATAACCACTCTCCCCTTTCTTTCATCCCCTTTTGTTCCATTCATCTTTCATTTCATCTACTTCTCAATCCTTATCCCCATCTTTCCTTTCTATTTTGAGAGCACACCCATGTTCTCTTAACCCCCTTGTCCTCTCAAGTGGGGGATCCCATTAGCTCATCATCATCCTTCCCCATCCCTTCTAGTGACTAGGGCATCATGCCCCTTACCCCTTTCTATCCATTATATTTTATTTTTCTTTAATACAACACCACTTCTCATAGTTGTGACATCATATCAAAGAGGGGGAAAATGTAGACATTTAAAATATGACCTTACACAACCACACCAAATTATACCCATTCCTAAGCTATTAACTAAATAATTTTTTTATTATTTAATTAATTAATTCCATATTACCCTCATTTTATTCTAACCTTCAATTGAATAAATGTTTATTATTTATTTAATTATTTTACCCTTCACTTGATCCAATTAATTAAATAAATATTTATTATTTATCACGTAAATGAAGATATGGAAAAATGAATGAAGAAAAATAGCATAAGATAATGCAAAACATAAATGTATACCTCAAACAATCTCCATCCTCTTATATTGAGCTAAAATATAATGCACCCTAGTTCTTTTTTATTTTCTCCAGATTGTGGTAGAATGTGGATTGCTCACTAAACTAGCATAACCTTGGTATGATTGAAATGATGAGATGACAAAGCAACAACAAAAGGTTAATATTAATAGGCTTGATTGATGATGAAGGATGAGGGTCTCTAGTTATAAAATTCTCAAGAGGCAAAATCAAGGGCTAAGATAGATTGATGATGGGTGGCTAAGATTGAAAGAGGATTAGGGTTAGGCTTAAAGATGTAACTTTATATGACATGTGTCAAAGGACCTTGTTATAAGGCATATGTTTTCATTTGACCTTTTTTATCACATACTTGGCACATTGTCATCCTAGTTCCTTATACCTTGGTGCATAATGTCAAGTACAGTATCAAATCTAGGTTGCTTATACCATTACATCATGATTCTCATCCATATTTCCTCCCCTTTCATCCATCATCTTCCTCTATCCTTATGTCCTTCATCCTCTAACTCTCTCATCTATTTCAAGAGCACATTCATGTTTTTGGAACCTGCATACTCTCTCAAGCAAGCATACTTAGCTTCCATCCTTCTAGTGACTATGACATCATTCCAATAGTCCTTATCCCTTCATACCATGCTACATTTTTTTGATACAACGCCAGTTCTTATAATTGCGACGTAATATCAAAGAGGGGAAAAATGTAAACACCGAAAAATTGGCTATACCTAACCACAACTGAATTTACCTTGTCCTAGCCATTAATTAAATAAATATTCATTATTTATTTAATTAAATTATCTTAGACACTTTAATTAAATAAATATTTATTATTTAATTAATTAATTTATCATTCACCTTTATCCTCCAGGTTAATTAAATTAATATTTTATTATTTATTTAATACACTTATCCTTCACCTTTATCCCCCACTTTAATTAAATAGATATTAATTATTTATTTAATTATTTTATGTTTCACCTTCATAGTCACATTAATTAAATATTGAGAGTCACATGACTAACTAAGACCTCGTCTAGATTCATTGAGCTTAGACACATGCGAAAAGTCAAACTAACTTTTCATCTCATCTATCCATTTCATACTACATCTCCAAATCCTAGCCATTCGCATAGAGATGTTGCCCTAATGTTAATCATAAACCTAGACCTTATCCCTCTTATGACATTTGTCACATAACTACATCTTTGAGCCTAACCCTAATCCTCATTCAATCATAGCCATCCATCAACCAATCTATCTTTGTCCTTGATCTCCCTCTACAAAATTCTATAAATGAGAGGCCTCTTACCCCATTTGGACATCTCTTCTCATGCTATTGTTATGATGTTGCATTTTCTATCTACTTTGTCCATAGCCTACCTAATCTTAAATTACCTTATTCTCATTCTATTTATTTGATCATTCACATATCAATCCTATCATCATGTTGTTGGTTTCATAAGCAACCACATTCTTCCATAGACACATCAAGTGGAGCTAGGGTGCACTTCAACTCTATCTGAGGAGAAATAAAGGTTTCAAGCGAAGGTATTATGTGTCCATTGTATTATCTTCTATGTTATTTACCTTCAATCATTTTTCTCATTTTCAAAAATAAATTTTATGATTTTGACACCTACACAATAAACTTTTAGCAACCTACCATAATACTAATTTAAAAAAAAGGATAAACAACACAAACAATAGACTTTTATTAATAAAAAACACTTGTAAAATTACAATTTAAAAAAAAAAAAAAACTTTATATGTCTTCCATATATTACTACTCAATATATCCATCTATCCAATATGTGCATGCACATATGACCATATTTATTAATTAATTAAAATTATTTTAAATTTCAATTAATTAATAAATAAGACAATAGGCTCAATCAGCGAGGCAAAAATAAAAAGCACACCTTACTAAATATGAATTAGCGGAGTCTTTAAAACAGCCGACAAACAACTGCTTTGAGTTTGCATGCACTCCTCCAAATTTTTCGTATAAATTCTTAACAGGCGTGCAAAATTCTTTGAGCATCTGAGACACTGTTTTTAGAGGTTGTAGACGATTTTAACCTTATTTTAAATCTTGGTTTTGTGCTTACTGAAGGTTGCAATTGCTTTTATTTTGGTTTTCTGGATGTGAAATGGGTTAGAGTGCTTCGGTTGCAGAACATATATACAATTCTTATGCATATCACATTTTGATATATATTTGCCTGATTTGTTGGGTTTAATAGGGCTTTGAATTCTGCACTTAGCAATGGCGACTCCCAGACAGCATATTGAAGAGATAAGAAGAAATAAATTTTCAATAGGTGGAGAAGACAACCCGCTTAGAGAAGATCTTCATCATGCTGTTAGACATCTCTCAGCAGAACTCTACACCAGGGATGTCCATTTTCTCATGGAGCTCATACAGGTAGCATTCTGGGTGATATAATTCATATTGTTTCTGTTTTTAATTGACATTACCTTTTTTGGGTCTGTAAAATTGAAATTTGGGTGGTTCTGATGTGGCAGAATGCAGAAGACAATGAGTATGCAGCTGATGTTGAACCATCGTTGGAATTTTTGGTTACGAGCAGAGATGTGACTGGTGTGGGTGCCCCTGCTACTCTGTTGGTTTTCAACAATGAGAAGGGCTTCACTTCCCAAAACATTGAATCCCTATGCAGTGTTGGACGATCCACCAAAAAGGGTAAAAGACAGGGAGGTTACATTGGAGAGAAAGGTATCTGCTTGTACCTTTAAAATCCATTGTTTAGTGTCTGAGCTACTATGGGATATCTGAGCTGTGATTGTGAGTCTTCTGTTTGTGTTTGTTCTTACTTCTGTTCTATGTCCATTAGTTATTTGAGAGTGTTTTTATGGTGGCTGTTGTGAATATAAGGTCGTATTTTTCTTCATGAATTAACAGTTTTAAATTATATTTGAAGTGATTAACATCTTTTTTAAGTAGATGTATTAGTAAATAAGATGAATTGTTTTTAGATCTGTAGTATTTATTTTTGAAAATTAGTTTATTGGTCATATGTAGATAAAATTCAGTATAGATATTTTAAATATATTTATCTAAAAAATACGGAGAAATATTAGTTTTGAACTATTTTATTTATCTGGGGTTGGGGCCCTAGTTCGGTTGGCTAAATCTTTCCTGTTGCAGGAGGTTGGTCACAAGGTCTAGTCTCCCCCACCCCATGGTACCAGAGAGCATGTCGTGCCAGCACCGCCGGTGACATTAAAAAGTTTACAATGCGCACTGCAGTTTATAGGGGGTCGTGCTCCACATTACAAATTCATGCCAAACGCAACACAGATGGCTGTGCAGAGTTTGAGCGATTATGAATAGTCAAGATTGCGGAAATGGCTAGATCGATATGCTAAGATTACTGAACTTTCTGTTTCAAGTTTTTGTAAGCAGCTTCTGAAAGAAGTTAAGACATCTACAAGTAAGGAATTCATAATCCGTGTAGCTCAGTTTTTGCATTTCTCGTCTGTCAATGGTTATATAGATTCAACAGAGATGCTCACTTTGTGCAAGGAATTGCCTGTAGTCAGTGATTCGGGATCCATAGTAAGTAGTTGCAAAGCCAAACTTGTGCCTGCATCTATGGGTAAGTGGCACGAGCTAATAGGAAACAATCCATGGGCTGCAGAAGGGATTGTTGCACTGTCACCTACTTACATGAAAGAAAATGCCAGCAGACTAAGAGGGGAAAGGGAAGATGAACTTGAGTCGTTTATGAGAAACGGGCTTGGAGCTGTGGACATTCCCAAGCTAAAACCCCCCAATGCTCCATTGCCTGCAGTTTGCTCCCCCATCAGAGAGGATCAAGCTGTTCTGCTTTTAGAGTGGATTCACGATTTGACTGCTGTCTGCAATGAGTCTCTGCCCAACAGATTCCAAAAAAGTATCATGGAAGGAAAATGGCTAAAAACGCACCGAGGGTACGAGTCTCCAAATTTATCTTTTTGGTACAATACTGAATGGTCATTGGCTGGTGTAGAGTTAAACGACCTTTCTTTTATAGATTGTAGTTTCTACAATACGAACATGAATAAATTCAAGAGTGTCCTCCAACAAATTGGGGTGGTTGTTGAGTTTGAAAAGGGATGTGAAGTAGTTGCCAAAATAGTCCAAACCCACACAGATGTCGAAGTCATAACAAGGCTTTACAAATATCTTCACCGTTTCCATTGGCGGCCTAGTTACTCGAGCTCGCTCAAAATTTGGATTCCACCCAGTGATGGAATTGCAGGTGAGTGAAAAGATTCAAAAATGTGTGTAGTTCATGATGACAATGGCCTCTTTTATGGCAGATTACCAATCCTGGAAAGGTTTTATGAAGACACGCTACTTCCCTTTTTTCCTAGCAATCTTGTGTAGTTCATGACTACTGCAAATTGTGGCTGGACTGGATAAGGAGTAATCATGTAGTAACTGAGCCCGGATGCTGTTCAGTTTGGAGGAATATTCTAAAGCACTGGAGTCAATCCCCTTCAGCTATAAAATCAAAGTTAGAAAAGCAAGGTCTAAAGTTCCCAGTTCACAGAAGCGGTGGACAGATCCAATTATCTGCGCTTAATGAAACCTTTATTACCGATGATCTTTCATTGAAAGAGTTATTTAGAAAAGCTTCTACAAATATCAAATTTGCATGGTATCCTAACCCTTCACATCCTCAAATACCATTGGATTTATTGTTCTCAATGTACGAGTATCTTGGAGTTCGAAAAGTATCACAAGCAGTAGAGAAAAAGGAGCTATCTATTTCAAGCGACATCTCTTTGCACAGACTTCAAGTAGGAGAAGGTTTGTTCAGAAAAGGTTTGTATATAATTATCCTTGGATATCTTGCATATCCATCCTTACAAATGTCAGTAGATAAAAGGCATGAAATTGTGAGAGCTCTTTTGGAGTCTTCAGCTTATGAAGCCACTAAACCCTTTGCAGTCATGTACACTTTAACAATAATAAAAGACGATAAAAAAGAGCACATTAAAGTGGCTGCACACTCTCTTGTGCGTTGGGAAAAAGATAGCAAGAGGATCTTGGTACAAAAATCCGATCCAGATCTTGTTGCAGGTTTATGTGAGATGTTGAAGCTTGGGTGCATCTTAGGATTTGATACTGATATAGTCAAAGATATGCTGCAGCATAAAAACCTCCAAATTTTTAAAGAAGATGAGAGTTTCCTTTCAGAATTTTTTCCAATTGAAGACTCTCTTGGGCTATATCAAGCAAGAAGACATCAGGGATTTTCTAGGAAGAGAAGTAGAAGTTCTTGGACATCATCCGAGCCACCTAAGTTATCACAGAGTTTTGGGACATCAGCTGGGCTACCTCAGTCACCACAGCAGTTTTCACATGAGTTTGTAGAAGGATGGGAAATATTAAAGACTGCACACCCAGTTCTTTGAAAATGAAGCTGGTGAGAAATTTATTCCCTTCAGGATCATCAGATGAACAATAGCCAGAAAGCCAGTTCAGGTCTCCATCTTATGAAGGTGAGCTCATTGTTTCAGAAGTTCTGGGCGCTGATGAAAGGAGTCAAATGATGCCATTTAAACTGGGAAATTTACTGGGTGATGAAGTTTTAGAATTGGGGAAATGCTTTAACAGAGGTGGACCTACCGATAAACATCTTTCTGCTGCTAATGGTGTAGAATGTGATTTTGAGATGCTCAAGGCCATTGCAGGAGCAGCCACTTTGAAGTTCTTCAGAGACACAAACTAAATTCGCTGGCAATGTCGCTCCAATCGCCATATAAAATATAACATAAAAGTTGTCCTGACATTTTAGTGCTATAAATATGTTGTGCATAAGCCTTTTCTTTATATATTTACCAATGCATTTGAAGATTTTGAAAAGTGTTTGTTCGTCATGTTAAGCTTCAGTTTTATTATTAAATAATAAGTGATGATTAGCTTTTATTCCCACAGTTAAATGACACTGAACCTCTCAACACTGCAAAGAAACACAGAAGTTTTTGCTAAATATCGTTCATCTGTTGATGTAAAGCGAAGCAGCTAACTGTCAAATAAGCATGATCACTAAATTTTAGAAATTATATAATTGGGTGTTTGATTAATTTAAACTGGGTTTTATTAAATTAGTAATAATAAAGGGAATATTTACGTTTATTTAAGAATTATTTTACTTTATTGTATTGTTTTTTTATTTTAAAAAGTGTAATAAATGTTATATATATATTTTGTTTTCATATTCTATAATGTATCAAAAATTTCATGTGGTGTATCTTTATTTAAATAAAATAGTTTCAAATTAATATTTCGTATCATTTTGTAAATATATATATTTAATATATCTATACAAGTAATTTTAATTTTTGTTAAGTTTATGTTAATTGTATTTTACTTTTTATGTACAAAATCACTTCAAATATAATTAGGTTTAATAATTAATTAATTAATTTTGTTGATTCTTCTAAACCTAGTATTCTCACCTCTCATTGCAAATCCAAAGTTTTTAGAAAATTGATCAGTCTATTTCAAAGGCCTTAACAACTTACAAGCCAATAAATCATTTATTTGTCAAAAATAAATAACTAATGTAGAAATTTTATTCCATGGATATTCTTATTTATAATATCATTTAAAAAACAAAAAATAGTTAGATTTTAGATTGTAATTCTATATTTTTATTAGATGAAAAATTATGAATTTTTGTATTTATTAAGATTTATTTAAAGTATAGGAATACCAATCCAAGATTTGTAGTTTAATTGGAGAAGACGATAATATCTTTGTTGATTGGTAAGGGTATTTTGTCACATCCAAAAAAAATGGATTTCTAAGATGCCTTTAATTGTGATATAATTTGGACTAGGGTGGGGACTCACCAACACTTATGTTCTATTTTGGGCTTGTTGTGTAAGTAAATGGTTTAGATGATGAGTATTGATTAATATGGTTTATCTTCTTTTACATAGATTATGGAATTATCGTGTCAATATTATTTAATTAACATGTATTATTACATTTAGGACTACCCTAGAATAAATTTTATTATGTGAAATTTGTGTGAAGAATATTTGTTAATTTTGTAAATGCTAAGGCATTAAGTGACACAAACATTGTGATTTTATTTCTAAGAAAGCTTACACTACTAGATTGACCCCCTTTTCCTAATTAAATGACACCTAGTCCAAGATTAATGTTCAACCAAAGGTAAGTACCTTATATGCAAGTATATCACTTAGCAATGGTTTTGTTGTCTAAAGAGATTGACTCTAGAATTCTAGCCAATTTATACATATAACAACTAGATGATTTTTTGAGCATATTATCTTTGATCACCCTACTTGGTAATTATGAATATAATATATTTTATTTAAAGCAATAATCTAAAATTTTAATGTCATCCTTTGCTAATATACTATATTTAATAGTAAGTTTAATTAATATATATTTATATAGATATATAATAAATATGTAAATATAAATATTAAATAATAGATCAAATTGTTTATATTCTTTTGTTTTACCATTGACATGCAAGATCTTGGTACAATGAAAACAACCCATTGAACTTGTGAAAGGGGGCAAAAGTATGCTAAAGGCAGTATATGGGAGAAGTACATGAGCTCCAAACTCTGGATAGTGCATCCAACGAAAAAAATCTAAAATGAATTTTCACCCTACATGTTTGGAAATTGGCATACTAAGGGAATGCAATCTATTATTCTTAATTGAAATAATGGCATGAAAGGGGGGAGTAGGAAGAATAATACAAATGGAAAAGGTTTTGTGATTGTGGGGCTTGAAAAAGACAAAAAATAAATGTTGTCTAGGAAGTAAGTCAATAAAAGGGTGTTAAGTGAAATGAATGAAATCAAATATTATAAAACATGGGAAGGATTGGAAGGAGCATTAGGGATTGAAACATTATACTATTAAGTGTGAGTCGAGGGCATGCTATAATTTTTGTTTGTTGCTTACATCTTTTAAATCTTAGATATTTTTGGCTAGTCATAGAGTGTGTTTTAGTTTACATGAGCCTTAAGCTATTATTAAAGGCACAACTTGATATGTGCAAATAATTTAGCTAGTTATTTCTACAATTGTAGCCCATTCGCCCTAGTAATATGAATTTATATCAAGGATATCCATATTTACTTCCAAGGGAGAAATTACCAAAAAGTAGATATAGTCAAATGTTTTCCTAAATACCTTGAAAATGACTTGAATTTCTCTTCAACATCTATGCATACTTGTCCTGCCTCAATGATATATTACAAAGGATTTACCCCCTTATTTAGAAAGAAAAAGAAGCATATACATACTTTTATACTAGGTTTATAGGGTAAATTAGTCTCATATATAACTTTTGGATTTACTTATAGAATATTCAATTACTTGTAAGAACATACAATTTCAAATAAGGCTTGAGAAACTAAAATAGCTAAAGGAAAGAATCTTAGAAAGATGGAGCTTAGAGGAAATATTGAAATACCATAGATTGTTTTTTATAAGAAAAATCAGGTTTTGAAGGGGCCCTGAAACCCTTTACAAAGACAAAAAGTTGCCAAGCAAATAAAACCAACAGCCCAAAAAGACAAAAAGTTGAAAAAAGATAAAACATCAACAACCCATCAGCAACCCAACTGATCTAGCAAAAAGGAATGCGACAGCTACAACATTTTATCTAAAACGTTCACTGAGACCATATTCTCCTTGATGACCTCCTCCTGCATATACACAACCTCTTTGATTTCATCCACAGAGACAGTCACTCTCTTTTTTTGTTTTGCTCCTAGTCCTAAGGAATGACCCAACAGTCGCATCTTTCTCCATCACTAGAGTGGATTCCTCAACTTTATCCTCTTGGTTCAGGCATTTGATTTCCTCAATCACATTCTCTAACTCACCCAAGTCCATAGGTTTACCCGTCCAATTAAGAGCTTTTTCGTTAAGAACTGTGAGACCCCTAGCTACAGTCTTAAGAGAATTATTGCTGATGTTAACCATCATTCTTAAGTCCTCCATCATCTTACTAGTTCTCTCCTCCAGAATGGCAACACAGTCCTCTATACTTTTATTGACCTGCATTTCTAGAAAGCAAATCCTCTCCTCATGAGAGGCCCCCATACGATCAACATCATTAACCAGCTTGTCAAGAATAACATTCATTGTTTTAAATTTTCCTTTAATGGCCCACTCCTTTTGATTACCATGGATCATCGCCACACAAATCTCCTGCCAATTTTTAACCTGAATATTCAGCTCCTTAACCTCAAAAAATAACCACTTTACCAGTGATAGCAAATTCCTCATCCCATCCTCAGCCATTTTGCAAAACATGTTCATATTCACATCATTCTAGTTAATAGGAGGTTGGTCATTTGGCTTAGGGATATCAGGAGCTTCATTCCTATCCACTTTTATGTCCTCCTCCTCTTCAACAGGGGATTCCTCGACCTCCACAACATCCACCTTGATATGCTCCTTATTAAGAAAGTTAGCTAAATCAGCTATCACTTCCAGCTACTCCAATTTAACTACCCTATCAACTGGAGAAAACCCCTGAGAGTGCATAACCACCTCCATCCCCTGTTCCATCCCCTACATCTCCATAGGCCGAGGCCCTTTTTGCCACTCACCAGAGCAAGCATAACCAGCACCACTAGGATCCTTCGAGCTCAAACCCACATCCACAAAATCCTTTAATTATGTCACAAAGGAAATTTCCACCTTCCCAAGAAAAGGATCTTCAACAAAGGTATTCTCAACACTAACATTCTCCACACCACCTTCACCAAGACCCAACAAGGGTTTATCACAAGAACCAGGCACCGCCTCCATTTTCTTTTTAACAGAAAGCTTTTCTTTCTTGGCACCTTTAGATTTACCTTTGGAAATCTTCCTCATAGACTTCACCATGGAATCCCGCAACTTGACATCTGTTTCATAGCCCTTGCTCCACTCTTCCGAGACCTCATTCCCTTCCTTAGAGCCACCTTCATCCATTGAAATTTCCTCAAATTCTAACTCTTCTTCCTCCAAACTCCCAACCCATTCAGCAACAGAGTCACCCATATCATACGCAGAATTTTTAACGACCTTCTTGCCAGGGTTTTTGGAGAAACCACAATTAACTTAAGCTTAATGAGACAAAATAGGAGATTCATAAGACCCTCATGTAAAACCACCTTCCTATGGTTTTTCCTATGATCTTCAATACTCTTTTCCATGGAAATTAACAAATAGAAGGGAAAAGAGATCTACACCTTGTGCCTAAAATGATTCAGGAGCATGAAATGGTAGCTGTAAATAACAAAGAATCTACTGTCAAGCATAAAATAGTGCTTTAAGGCCAGCACCAGGTCCCTCCATAATGGCTTCAATGAATTGCAAGCGTAGCCACCACTCCCAATTTCCCGCAGCATCTTCCTCTCGTCATACTTGAAGAAATTCACAAAAGCCTTTTTAGCAGCTCCTCTATCTCTGAAAAATTTCCTCTCAGAGACCACCAAACCAGTAGCCTCTGCAATGAATTCCTCATCAATTTTCAACTCAACACCCTTATAATGCAACAACCTCCCATTCCAACCTTTCATAAAGAAGTTCGTAGCATCAGGGTCCAGACCTTGCATTCTCTACATAAACTGTGTAACCCCACCTAGCTGCAAATGCTCCTAGACAACATGATTCTTCTAAAATTCCTCACAAGAACTTGGTTCAAGTCTACATCGGTCTCCACCCATGGCAGCAAGAAAATATGCAAACCCCAACAACACCAAAGAGTCAAGAAAATGTAAATGAAACCAAACTCTCCACCAAGCTACAAAAATTTCACCCACAATACATGTGGGAAATTCATTCAAGGTACTACCATGCTTACACTACTAGTTCTCCATCTTACAGAAACCAAGGAAATAATGATGAAACATACAGGCCAAAGGTTCCTCATGCACTATCCAACTATGAAAAATAATGAGGAAACTTTCCCAAAAAACCTCAATCTTAAAAACAAGACAGTTGGTCATCATTAAATAAACATTTAAGATTAAGAGGAAGAGATTCGAACAAACCCCAATCAACTCTCTCCACCACCCCCACATTGGCTACACCATCATCCAACCTATTAGCTTCTTAGAAAACATGAGAGACTTTAAATTCCTCAAAAGAATTTAAAATAATTAAAGAATCATTTATAAAATTAGCAATAGACCAAGATGGAGGATGTTTTTTCAATAGGAAATTTATAACATTAAGAGAATCCCCCTCCAACCAAAGTTAATAATAAGATTTCAAATATAATTATTGTCAATCAAAGTGACTATTATACTAACATTTTCAAATCTTGTCAATCTAATTTATAAAACTAAATTAAAACTTGTCTTGGTTGAGTAAAACTTATTCCTTTCACTAAAAATTTATATTTCTATGATGCAATAGTTATTTCCTCTAGAATACATAAATCAAGAGAAGGGACAAATTACACAAGGATTTTTAGCATGATTTCCAAGAACTAAACTTATATAAATCACTTATAGAAGTAATTCCTCCCTCTTTTAATTTTAATTCCTCTGATAATGGTGTTTTCTTAGTTTACATCCTAGGATGTATGTATATAACAAGGCTATAGAACTATACCTGTTGTGGTTTTAATCCCTATAAATAATTTATATTCTCAATATACATTTAAAAAATGTCAAACATGTAAATAAAACATTGATGAATTAAGTGGTAGGATCTTAAGCAGTGATACATTAAGACTATAGTAACAAAACCATATTCAACCATAGAAATCGTTTAAAAAAAGGAGGTTAGGGTACATACCATTTGGAATAATTGATTGTGAGTTTCATCAAGGAAATAAATTGTAGACCATTAAGCATGAGAACCACCAATGAAAACCAGGAATCTTGGTCTAATTTAAAAATATGCACTAAAACAAAACTAAAAATACAATACATAGAAATATACTAATTGCTAGTTTTTTAAAAATTATTTGGATCTAAAATGGGCTACTGATACGTTTTGTCAAGAGGAGTGAGCCACACATCATGATCTAGGAGTATAATCAAACCAAAATAAGAGGTTAAGCTAAAAGCTAGATATAAAGATAGAAACATTTAACCAATATCCATCCTAGCAATCCAAACTAGGTAGGTCGACTCTTTTACACTCACATGGTTTCCATTAATAGTTTGATGGGATTAAAATATCAATATTTTTTGTGTTACTATAGTGTAGAAAAATGTGCACCTTTACATTTTCACACTATGTTTGGGTCCCTTAATTAAATTGGACTTAATTAAGCCTCCAATTGATCCAATTATGCATTTAAAATCCTAATTAATCATGTTTTCCGAAAGGGGAACCTGTATTAAACAATTGCAAACATCAAATTAAACACCTTGAAAATTGTGTGTCCCGGATTTAGGTCCTAGGACCCATTTTCCCTTCATAACACAATTTAAAATATGTTATTGGTGATGTTTTAATGATCCCAATTCAAATTGCAATTGTCAGCTTTTGAATTTTAATTGTCGAGAAATTAAAAAATCACCTATAAATACATAGTTATTTTATCAATTCAAAACATCTAACAAACATGAAACTTTCACATGAATAAATATTCTTGTCAAGAGCATTGAAGAGCAGATTTCTTAGTCATCTACAAAAACATTCAATATCCTATCATGATGTCAAAGTTTATTGTTTTTCATGCATGTTTTTGGAGCTAACATTGTGATGTAGGTTTCACGCATTCAGGCATCAAGATCAACATCCAATCAAGCCATTTCATGCAAGGTCAAGACCTTGAAGAGATGTGTTAGACTTTAGTCCTCTAATGATTTCCATTCAAGGGTTTGGTTAGTTGCAACATAGCATTGTTCATTCATCATTCCTTCTATTCATGTTTCATTTCATTTCAAGGTTTAATTACCAAAGCGGGGTTTGACCAAGGAAAACCCCCATTCACCAAAAACAAATAATTTTCCCTCTCTTTGTGTATGTGCAGATTTGCAGGTGAAGAAGGATTGAAGATAGATCAAAAGTGAAATTTTGCAAATTTGTCAAAGTTGACATCAAAGTTTCCAAGACACAAAATCTTACTTGCAAAATTTATTTTCGACTTTCTAACAATGAGATCTAGAGAAATCAGGAGTGCAGATCCAGGAGTAGAGCACTGTGAAATCATATTTTGGATCCTTGTAGTAAGACCCTTTCACCCTAGGGCGAATCTATCCTAGGAGGACACTTAGCAACAACTTTTGGTGACTAGTACACATCAACTTACCCTTCTCAGATCTACTAGAAGTTTGTTGTTTATGTTTATGGGGGTGATCCCACAATATTGGTGTACAATTTTTGGCCAAACTGGATACTGAACTGATTTTTTCTAACTAAATCTTTGCTTTTGGGCACCTATAGCGGCTAAACCATGAAAATTTTGAAGATGATGCAAACTAGTGATTTGTGACATTTTGTTTGTAGATTCTAAATATATTTTTTTTAAATAAATTGGAATCAAATTGTACTTCTTTTTCCATCTCCTTCGAAAACTTTTTTTTTCATTAAACATCATTTTTAAGGAGTGATGCTCATCGTATACAACATAACTTTTTTTCCATGAAGGATAAAATTCTTTTTTTTTTGAATTTAGGTTTGTAACTATGATATCTAGTGCTTTCATTTGGTTTCATAGCGTTTTATTGAATATTTTTTCCTTAATCAAGTTTTGAAGTCAAACCAATTACAATTCAAACATAAGCAGACTATATACAACATAACTTTTTTTGTATGTATCAAAATTCAAAAAAAAATTGTTGGATCAAGGACTTCAATATCTAGTGCACTAATATTTAAAAAATAAAATAAATTGATAATCTATTATTTTTCCACATGTGCAGAATAGAGAGCTTGATTTTCGGTGAAAATCCTACATTCACAAGAAATAAAATATAAATATAATAATAAAATTAAATTTATTTAAAATTATACTTTTTGGGAAGCTTATTAGAAGGACAACATACTTACAAAACAAAAATTTAAATGAATTCATTTGATCCCCCAAAAGGCAAATCAAAAGTGGTTTTTATCAGCATTTTGAAAGGTGTAAAGGAGACTCCATTATAGGTATGGTTTAAAACTAGTGAGGTTCTATCCAAGGGAGTTTGATCTAAGGTGGTTCGATCAAACCCTCTTCAATTGGAATCCTTTAAATGGAACTTTTCAAGGCTTAAACCATTATATTTTCTAAAAATATGTGATTTCAACAAAAATTAGGATCTCCCGAAAATTGTAAACCAATATTGTGGGATCACCCATGGGTAAAAGCACAAACTTGTGTCACACTTTATAAAGGAATCAACCAATAGCAAAAAAAAAAATTGAACTTTGACCATATAAAAGTGGTCTTTACGTTTGAATTTCAAAATGATATAAACTAATGAAATGTAGAAATATTGATGAAGTTTATTCCTGTAATTTTTCAAAAAAAATTAAAATTGTTTTGGTTATTTTTTTATCAATTTAAGAGCAAATTTTGGAATGCTGAAAATTTCAAGGAAAAGTGATGTTTACTTTACGTCAAGAAACAAATAGAAAAAAGCTTCATTTTACCCTAATTTTTCTTCTCCAAATAGTTACACTTCAATATCTAGTGCATGGAAAGAAAATTGAAATTTTGATGTATATTTTTCTCGTCATAACATTTTTAAGTCAAACTTGTCAGAATTTGATAGTTTTCATTTGACGTCAACTATTGTTTATTTTTTAATCATTTTTTAAAAAAAAATTATACCCTTTTTAAGTGGATTCTTTGCTCTAGTGCACCATATATTTTTCAAAAAAAATTGATATATTTTACTATTTATTAAATTTATAATCAACATCTTTTTTAACTTTAACAACCTATTTGTATGATTTTAAAAATAAAATATATTAAAACTAATCAAAATATAGTAAAAATTACATATTTGGATTCACCACTCCGAGCTCTACAAAAGGGTATTTTTCTTTTAAAAAAAATTATTTTGATTGAAGAAACACTTAGTTGAAGTTGAAAGTTTCAAAAAAATTGAAAAAAGTTGAGTTGGCTACCAACTAGGATGCCACATAGATAGTTTCGGTAGAAAGGGTTTCAACTGATACCCCACATATAAAATAAGCCACATTTTGATGTGAAAAAGGGAAAAATTCAAATTTTATGATTTTGGGTGAAAGGGCTTCACCCAAAACTTTGTGCCATGTATTGGCCATGTGGTTTTGGGTGAAACTGGTTCAACCAAAACTGTTTAGGTCGAAACAGTTTCGCTCAAAAGTATTTAGTTGGTCGAAAGTGTGACACAACTTTGTTCTTTTACGCTTATGTTATGCTTTAAATTGATTATTCAAGTTTCACATTGCATAATCGAGTTGATTTACTATTTTTAGTTTTCTCCCCAAAGTGTTGTTCAGGCAGATTTTACCTCGTCCTCAATCATAAGGAAATTTACAAGATCTCCAATTGGGTTGACTCACCTAGGGTTGAAATTTAGTCCTACCATTAGGGGATCTCATTTCCTAATGAAATAGGAGAAAGATAGGTTCATTACACCCCATTTTTTCCATTCTATTTTTAGTAAATTATTGGTGAACCCTCATTTTGATGAACCCATTTTTCTATGTTTCATTTTGGTGAACACAACGTTCTTGCACTATAAACATTTTGAAATTGGAGTCCATTCAAACCCTATATCTAGAATTTTCATTAGTTTGCATTTCATTTAAGGTTGTTAAAATTACATTATTTTCATCTCATTTAGGGTTATAAATTTGTATTTTGATTTGTTTAAATCTAAAAAATTAAAAAAAATTGCATGCATATTACATTGATTTTGCATAGTACTTGGATATTAGTGCACTTTCAATCATTTACATTAGCAAATTTGGTCAAAATTGCATTTCAAAAAGTGCCACTTTGTTCATCATTTGTCACTAATTTTATTTGCATTAGGACATCTTAATCTAGAAAAATTGGTTACAGAAAACACAGTTTGCAACCTAGAACAAAGAACACAAATAATAACCTAGAATTTGTATTTTTCATTTTTTAAAACCTTGTACAAGGACCCATTCGCCCTTGGGTGAATGATTCCTTGAGGGCCTATCAAAACCATATTTTTTGGGCATTTTTGTGGTCCTCTACACTGCCCAGATTCGCAAGTAAACCACTATTTCAATCTGGCAATTTTTGGGAATTTATGCTTTATGCATTAGGTCTAATCATCCATTAGTTTAGGAATTGCAAATTGGGAAAATTTGTTGCATTTCAGATCTATAGAACAATTATTACATCATGTTTTCATTACAAAAGTCTCTTGTTATCATACTTCATGTTCTATTTTTAGATTTTGTTGAATACTCTAAGAAATTATTGTTACAAGCATATGAATATGAAGTCCTTTCCCCTCTTTTCTTGTTTTTCATCGATCCCTCTCCCAAGTTTGAAACTAGCTTAGTGAAAGAGAATACAATCTTCGAAAATCATGATAATCAAGTTTTTTCTTCTCCCAATATCTCTCATATTTAATTTGTGAAGAGGATATTTTGGTGTTAAAGGAATCCATCATTGGGAGTCATGAGAATCCTACTTGTTTCTCTTCCCCTTCCTCTCCTACTTGGAAATACATTGTTAGATACAAGGATGAGATCATTGACACATCCCCTAATATCACTTTTCCTATCTCTCCTATTTGTCAATATGATTTGATACAAGAGGATGCACACATTGACAATCATGATAATCCTAGTTGTTCTTCTCCCAACACCCCTCCTACTTGTGATGAAGGTGTCTTGGTGTTAAAATACCCAGCCATTGAGAGTCGTGAGAATATTGTTACAAGATCCAACCATTGAATTTCATGACAATCTTGTTTACTTCTCTCCTATAAACTCTCCTACTATCTGTTGACCTTAATTTTAACGAACCAAGTAGGCCTTAGCAAATATCTATGAGTCTTCCAAGCTCAATTCTCGAATACTTTCCAGATGAGTGGCCAACTGACGAGATAAAACGTATGTCTCTTTATCTCCTGCACTTTGGGTTTTTCCAAGCCTGGGAGGGTGTACCCACAATGCCTAATAGATAACTCATCTTGACAACTCACACATACATTGTAAATCAAGGAAGATAAATTCTCATTAATTGCAAATAAGATGAAATCAATTGTAAAGGTGGCAATTCTTTGAATCAACTATGCATCTTAAGCTGAGAATGTAAAACGACAACAAGCAATAGGTGGATCAATGATTATTTTAAGAGATTTCTCTTAAGTTGAATGACTGAAACCCCAGGAAAGATCTAATGGGCTAAAAATCAGTTCCATTATCTATGGGTTAAGAGTCTATGTAAATTGAAATATAAGGCATATTTAATTTTGAACAATTATGATCTAGTGATATCACTTTTCAATTCACAAATCCGTAACTAAGTACTATAGACTACTTATCAAATCCGAATGACTTCATATGAGAACGCATGATCTAATTCAAGAATTTTACCTCATTCCATGAACAAGAGCCAAAACCAAATCATACATCAAAGCATAACACGATAACAATTAATGGAATGATCATTGATCAATATTTTCATTAATAATTTTGACATGAAACCAAAGGGAGATACTATAGACTCAGAGAATCTTCATTATCATTCAAATATATTCAAAAACCATACATTTAACTAAATTTATTGTCTAGACTCAAAACATTCGATAAAGACTCAACTATTTGCTCTGTGTTTCTTAATTTTTTCAATTGTAGCTCCAGAACTTCAACAAAAGATTCAAAAAAATGGTTGTGAATTCCCTTTAATAGAAGAAGGGAGCAAAACAAGCCTTAGGCCAAGTGTACACTTGTCACAATTGTATTGGACCGCTATAAGGCATATTCCAAATTCAATTATATTTGCGATCATCAAAATGGAGGGAATACACATAAGACAGAATATTTGCATCTGCAATGGAGAGCAGCTTTGCCTTCTCAAAAGAGAACATGTCACAAGAGCACGTCCAATTCATTGAGCAAAATTAAAAAAATGATGTAGACCATAGGATGAGTCAGCATCTCGATCAACATCCTACATCATCAATAGCCGATACTTTTATGTGAACATACGTTTTATCTTTGCAATTTCTAAGGCCAGACCTATACAATACATGACCCAGTATATGTTTTGAACAAACCAAACTTGCCACAATACAACCTTTCTCATTCCTCATACTCTTCCTCAGATGTCCAGTCAAAATCCATTATGTCATTGATGGCTTTTTTGTAAGGGGAATACTTAGTTACAACTGCATTGGATTCCTTGTCGAAATCCTCCAAGAAACTAATAAGAAATGTTAATCTCCCTAGGGTATTGTTGAAGATACCAACATCAGCTTCTTTGCAAATTTCACCAACCTAGGAATCAATAACCTGGTTCAATTCCCTCTTCCATGTCTATAATGGTTTCACTTCATAGTTAGCAACTTCAATATCTAGTAGTGGGGCCAAATCAGTATGGGTATACTGAGCTATCAACTCTATTATGTTCTGCTCTAAAGGAGCTGCATATCCTTGAAACTTCTGCTTGCTCAACTCACACACAAAATCATAAACTGGCTGCACTAGAGGAAGTTTGTCTGCATGTTGATCGACTCCCACTAAGATCAACTTTAATCTTTCAAATCTTGGGACCCATTTATTCAAAGTTGGTATGGCCAACATCTTGTCCTTCGAAGATAACCTCATTGCTCTCAACATCAAAGCATAGTTGTCATGCGCACTATTGAGTCTATACTGAATCCTCTTATTCAAATGTCTTAAGGAAGTGCATACAACCTTTGATATGTTCTCATACATTGCATCATGAGCCCTCTCTAACTACTTCTTATATACCTCAATTTGCAAAAGGAGTTGATCTCTATTAGACGAGCTAAAGCTTGGTCTATTTGTTTCTTTCTCTACAATTGGTTCTTGTCTCTGATCGTATGGTACTATTGCTAGAGACTGGATATGAAATGAGTGTTGCATAGATGTCATTGGAGAAACTGAAGCTGGGTGGCTTGAGCTAGGCTAACCCTTTTCTCTCTCCATTTCCTCTATTTGTTTATAAAATGCCAGTTCAGTTTCCAATGTAGCTACTTTCTATTGGTTGTTGTCATAATCATTTAGAAGTTCACTATATTTAACTCTGAGATTATCGCTTTCCAAGGTTAAGCCCTCCACAGTTGACCGAGTAAATCTTTTTACAAGAAACTACCCACCAAGTGTTGATGACTCTACCAAGGCTGGTTTCTTAGATGCCGAGGATAATGACCATATTTCCAATGCATCCCAATCTTCACTAAACTCAAAGTTCCATTTCCAAGTCTTCCTCTATCTTCACAAAAGGTCCTTCAACACTTCTTATTGCATCTAAAATAATAGCATCTACAATATTCAACTCTGGTAATAATAGTATACCACTCTTCTTTACAAGCTCTCTACCCTATTGGGAATTTATCTTCTTAAACTCATCCTTCAAATCATTTCTTACATTTTCCTCAATGACACTTTCAGGTGATTGAGGATGCAGGCTCCTTTCAATGGCTACCTTCTTAGCATATATTGTAGCTTTGGATTTCCACCAAAAATCTTGAAATGTCGAAGTCTCAATGAAAGAATCATCTTCCATAAATTCTTTATTGGCCTTTGCCCTCAAATCATCTACAGTATTCAGTTCACAAATGTCAAGCTTTCCCAATCTGAGGATGGTCTGTCCAGAACTTGAAGCAATTGCTCCCTCATGCGGAGGCATTCCTATTTGTATTTCCTCAGGGGTGACATAAATATCATCTTCATTTGTGTCAGGATAATCAACCACCCCTTTTGTTTCAATCCTTTGCTTCTTTTGAGGTGGTTGCTCAGGAGTAGCAAAACTCTCAAGAAATGGATCCAAATCAATTACAAGTAAAAGGACCTATAGAGGAGGAGGTGGCATTGCAAATTTTTGGGAATCTTCCTTTGGTCCTTCAGAGATAGTAGGGGTTATTTGGCTTATTTCCTCACTTGTTATTTTCCTTCTCCTAGAATAAATTCTCAATTGTTTGGGAGGTTAGAAAGCAGGTCTTTCCTCTAATGTCACTTCAGCATTTTCCTCAACCACAACTGCTTTCCCTTTATCATGAACCTCTTGTTTCTCTCTCAAAATACCAACTACGTTCTCAAAGTTATCCATGACATACATAGCTTTGTTGAAATCACCTTGTATACCTAGCAAGGGATCATATTGAGGAGTGTTCTTCCTCTTAGCTTCTACCATTTTTCTATAAGCCAGGTATTTGGCTTTTCTTTCATCCTGCTCCTCAAAGTTGGATATATTCCTGATGATATCCTCAGGGTAATCAAAGGCGTGTACAAAAGCACTCATTTTCTTATTTGCTTTGAGTTTATTAATGAATCCCTCAGGATCATGATTCCTCGGGTTCATAGACATTAGTTCATAAGGAGTCAACAAATGCTCTAGTTCCTTCACTGCCCCTTTTGTCACAATGTAATCTACAAATATTGTCCATTCTGGGAAGAATGATCCCTTCCTTGCTAGTTCTAGTAAATGCATTTCCTAGGTAGCTCCCAACTGTCTCATGATTTCAAGGAAACCAATTCTCAAAGGAACATCTACTGGCAAAATGTATGGACCCAAGCTACTACCATATATCCTAAAAATTGTCTTATCACAATATAAAATCACATCTCCCCAATTATGGCTCAAATTCAAATCTAGCCTTAGCTCCTTGGGTCTCAAGAATTCATGGATTTCCTTAGGGATCCTAGGTGGCCGATATACCAAGGCTTCCCTTATTTTGGATGCAAAATCATTTCTAAACATTACAAAATTGTATCTCTTATCATCTCTATCCAGAACATGGGTCCAACACTAAACAAGCAAGTCAACACCATCCCTCTTCCTTTCCAATGTAATCTCTTTCTCAAAGGCCTTTTGTACATTAAACGAGAACATATGCATCAACAATGAGTACCACCATGATTTCACCCATTGTTTTCCTTCTTGTAATCCAACCAAGCCCTCATGGATGTGGTCAGCCAAATAAGTTCCATAGTCATAGACATTATTGAATGGTGAATGATGCATATGTGAGGCCAAGTAACTATACTCCTTTTGTAACGTATCAGGTGGATTGGCACCTACAATATGGTAGAAAGAGTATACAGTTTTTCTGAAATAACTAGAAAAATAATTCATTGGGAGAGGTTCAAGCTCTCTATCATCAATCCTAACCCTCCTTTATTATTTCCCGGTCCCAACCATTACAGTATGCAGAGGTAACATTTTTGACCTAATGAGCACCTTGGTCTTATCATACTCTATTATGATGGCATCCATGTCCAAAGGAAGCATGTACTCGAATTCCTTTCATGCAGGTCAAAAACCTTTTCAATTTCTTCACAAGTTATCTTTACCATGACCACCCCATCATATGTCCTGGCCACCCTAGAAACTCGATCATACTTTGATGCAATATCTTTTAAAATGTTCACATCCATGTACACATTGGGGAAAACCAGTCTTCCCATATTCAAATCCCATAGGTTACTAAAAGGAGACCCAATATTTCTATTTCCAAACCAATTTTGGAACATTTTCCAACCTGTGTAGGGTACCTCGGCGTCTTTGATAAAGCAGGATTTATCTATCAAACCCTCCTTCACAGTTGGGCCATGAAACATGACCCTTCCCTCTGTTTTCTTATTTGTAGACTGGGGTAGCATATCAATTACATCCTAAGAAAAGGCTCTAGACTGGGTAGAGGAGGAAGCACCTTGAATTTTGGGAGCCATGTGTCTAGATAGGCGAGAATTCCTTCATAAGGATTTTAACCTACTTGACCCCTAACTGTAATACAACTCAGGACAAATTCTAAAATTGGGCAATTCGCAGGGATGTAGATTTTAAAAGCACATATTAATCCCAGCTTTAAAAGTAATAAAAGAAAAATGATGAAAAGCACTTGTTTTAAAGCGGATTAAGACAAACCCTGGTTCAAAAAATTAGAAAAAGCATAGAACTACATTTGTGGTACTTACTACTTTCAATGGTAACAAACCCTAATTCCGACTCAAACGATTTCTGCAATTTACTTCTTAGCTCCTCATATTACCTTAGACACATTTCCAAATCTCAATTAAGCAAGTGTTAGGCACAAACACAATTTTTTGGGGAAGTAGAATGAGTTTACGGGTCACTTCCACCATTAATGTCCACTCACATGAAGAAAAACAATCGCAACGAGCGTACTTGCATTTTTTGAATGCATGTCGTTGATCCATGGTTGAGCTAGATATTTCAAATGACTCTGATTGATTCAAACTCATTTGAATCCACAATGTGGCTCCAGCTCAGACTATCGGCCAATAAAAAGTTGCTGACAAGACTCTCCTTGTGGACGAGAGGGCCCCACTTTCTGGTAGCCATAGAACACATGTGTCAACACCTCGCTGATCTCGCTACCTTTTAAAGAACTTGCATCTTTCCCGAGAGCCAGTAGGGAATGGCTGCGATCAAATTACCTGGCCCACCAAACACCGTCAATCTTCAAAGTTGTGGGCACTAAGACAAGACATATCGGTCAGGCCCACATACACATGGTGTTGTTTCACTAATCCCGTTGGGATTAAACTGCATCTACTTCAAACGAGCGAGCCAACGGGGAACAATTCAAATTGAGTCCCATGATCTTGTGACCATCCAACCTGCATGAACACTCAATAGTTAATCATTAAAAGGGGGCCTTGACTAGGCTGATGAGACTTTACCCCTTAGGAGTTCATGACTTCAACGTAAGTCATTTGTATGCAAAAATTAAAGATCGACCTTAGGGTACTTAAGAGAGTATGTGACCAAGGATAACCGAACGATTTAACATGAAGGGGTCGATAATAAACATGAAACCACAACTCGAGAGACAACTTATATTACTGGTGACCAAACCAAGAGGTCAACACAAGAAAAGAACATTCAAAGGCCAAAGGGAAATTTGGATGACAAGTTTGTAAAACCCTAAACCCTGTTTGCAATCAACATACCATGTTGACATTGAGGATAAAAGATCTCAAAATACCAAGGATTTGTGAGGGTCTAACACTATGGAAGATATCATGGTGCAAGAGGATGATCTAGTATCGATACATGTCCTTCAAACAATATCAAAGTGATTTCCTTAGATGAAGATGATAAGGTAACATTAGACTTCCCCTCGTTAGAAGATCATCAAAATGAGGATAAGTATGTTGAGTAATTGAACATTAGATCTCCTTTGATTATTAGACCTCCTACAAGTCCTTTAATTATTGGACCTCCAAATTCATCTCCTAAGCCACTTCTTATCATAGGACCACCACAACACCAATTACAACCTCTAGGACATATCTTAAATTTTACAAGACAATTGAAAAGTAAAAATGTTTCGCATCAATTGAGTTATAATACCGAACTGCTCATGCATACAACCAAAGAACAATAGGAAACCACAAACCATACCTACTTCATTACCACTTCATCAACCTATCTTGCCTAGTGCTCCTCATTTTCCTTTACATCGTGGAAAGGAGCATGATCTTGTGGAACAACTTAAAAACACCTTGCAAAGATTTCTTTATGGGACCTTATTCAAGCTTCACCTAATTACCATAGCATGCTTCAAAGTGCTTTACAACAAGTTGTTGTCCCTCCTAGTGCACAACCAAATGATGTAGCAGCCCTAATTCAAGGTATGAACTCAAACAACTGAGACATTACCTTTCATCAAGATGAGTTAACCCCTTTGGAAACACAAAAGCAAAATGATTCTTTGATGATAAGGGCTAGTATTAACAATAATGGTATCAAGTGTGGTGTAATACTTACTCTCATTGATAATGGTTTGATACTTAATGTTTGTAGTGTAAACCTTTTAGATTAGATTGGAGTGGACAAGAGTAAAATTCAACCAGATTCTTTATCTATTTGTGGATTTGATAATGTGGGAAAACAACCACTTGGTGTGATAACATTTCTTGTTAAAGCTAGTAGGGTTACATTGCAAACTACTATTCATTTCATGCCTCAAGAAACTCTCATATAATCTTTTCTTAGGTAGACCTTGGATTCATGCAATGAATATGATGCCTTTAATGGTACATCATCTAGTGAAGTACACTTATCAAAACAAGGTCTACACAATTAAAGTTGACCCACAATCATACCACAATTGTTTGTAAACTGAAACATGAATGAAAAATCCTTTTACAACATTGACACAAAGTGGAACTGATACAAGAAGCATAAGAGAAATTAATCACAAAATTATTGGATGATGCTTGGGGTTCATTGGATTTTATACCTAAATTTATGGGAAAATACAAGATCACACACAAAATAGGAAAAGAGAAAGAAACAAACATGCTATCCACGCAAGCTAAGTCATCAAAAGCACATGAGTCCACAACTTTTAGCAAATAAGAGGAAAACAAAAATTACACAACCACATATGAAGAGTGTGATCATGAAAATCCATTAAATCCAAAAGAAATGAAAAACTTTATGGAAGAGATTATGAGCTTTTGAAACAACTTGGCTATAATTGAAAAGGATATGGTGCTAGAGAACAAGGTATCCATATCCCTATAGAGCCCAACACATAGGAAACAACTAGTGGTGGGTCAGTGCAGGATCATGGGGGTCCAAACTAGGCCTCTAAGTGGCAATGAAAATTCAAAAAATCAGAGTTAGGCAACTTGACATAAAAATTTGAATAAGTTGTTAACATAATTTGAAAAATATGTAACAAAAAAAGTTGTAGAAAATTGAATGTAGTTTCCAGGCTACTAGTCCTTTTTTGGAAAAAAAGTAAATTTGTTTTGAGAAAATTTGAAATTTCAATGCAGTGGTACTAAATTTTCATGAAAAAGATAAGAAGCAAGTGTATGTTTGACCACCCTAAGTACAAGAATTTTTATTTATTTTTTTCTGAATTTTTCAATATAAGTAGACGACACATGCCTGGATGTGCCGGATTTTTTTTTGTAATTTTTTCCATGTAAATAATTAGTTATGATTTTTTTATTAGAACTTTTCAGAATTATTAAAACATGTGTCTGACCACCATAACTTGGTCAAAAATTTATGAAATTCAATTTCTTTTTATCCTATAGTATGTGAAGCATAGAATGTGGTGCATCTTGTAGATTCAAAAAATGTTAAGTAGTTTGAAAGTTATAGAAGTTTTTCAATCAACCTATCAATCAGGACTTTAGATGTAATGTAGGTAGAAAATCAATAATAATTATTTATTAAATTTAAAATAAGGAAAAAGTTATATTGGTGGAAAGCTGACAATTTTTTCTATAAACCCCTTTTGTTTGATGAAATTCAAATAAAAAAAAAGTCGTCAGCCACAAGGGTGAACTTTAGAAAACTCAAAAAAATTTCAAAACACATTTTTTGGGTTGACTTTCCAAGTTAGGCAATCCTGAACCAAATCCCGAGCCAATATCCATTTTGGTTTGGTAATACCAAACTGAAACAGATATCCATTTTGAAACGGATATCCATTTTTAACAGATATCCATTTCAAATGGATATCCATTTTGTTTTTCAAAAGGATGTTCATTTTGAAAAGTGGGAACCCATCTTTTTGAAAAAAAAAAACAAATATCCGTTTTGAAGACCTAAAAACCCCTCTTTAGTAAAATGGGCATAACTTTTGTGTTTCTTATCAAAATTTTGACTTTTTATAGTCGTTGGAAAGGTGATTGACAACTCTATGCAATGGAATAGGTGGTGTTTCTACATTGTATACAAAAATAATAATTATAATCATTTTAACTTCATATTTCATTTTTGAAACATCAAATGCTCACTACTTTTGCATGCAAAGTCTCCTTTTCATGTTTTTTTTGTAACACTCATCTCAAAATATTTGAAAATTTAGAAAAAGTAATGAATAATGAAATATTTATATTTTTTGTAGTAAAGAGATGAACAAATATTCATAAATCGCCATATCTCTCTATCCCTTTCTCTACCTCTCTATATATCACTATGTCTCCCCTTAAACTCTGGACCTATCCCTCCCTCCTTTCTTCTCTCTTTGTCCCTCTTTATACCTATATTTATCACTCTCTCTCTCCTTGAGCTATAGACCTTTCTTTCTACCTCTATCTCCATCCCTCTCTCTCTCTCTCTCTCTCTCTCTCTCTCTCTCTCTCTCTCTCTCTCTCCTCAGTCTCTCTCTCTCTCTCTCTCCCTCTCTCTCTCTTTCTCTCTCTTAGGTCTCTCCCTCTCTCTCTCTCTCACTCTCTCTCTTACTCACACTCACAATATCCATCTCCCTCTTATGGCTCTCTCCCACTCTCCCTCTAAATTCTCTCTCTCACACACACACTCTATCTCTCTCTCTTCATCTCCCTCTCAGGTCTCTCTCTCCCTCTCTCCCTCTCTCTCCCCCCACTCTATCTCTTGCTCCCAGGTCCCTCCCACTCTCTCTCTCTCTCAGGTGTGTGTGAGAGGGAGAGAGGGAGATGGAGAGTGAGAGGGAGAAGGAGAGGGAATTGTAGGGACCTGAGAGAGAGACCTGAGGGGGAGATGGAGAGTGAGATATAGGGATAGAGAGAGAGACCTAAGAGGGAGATGGAGAGTGAGAGATAGGAGAGAGAGAGAGAGAGAGGAGAGAGGGAGAGAGAGGAGAGAGAGAGAGAGAGGGAGAGAGGGAGATAGAGGGAGGGAGAGGGAGAGAGACATGAGAGGGAGAGATGGAGGGAGAGAGGGAGAGAGAGTGGGGGAGAGAGAGAGACTTGATAGGGAGAGAGTGTGAGTGTGAGTGAGACATTGAGAGAGAGAGAGAGACCTAAGAGGGAGAGAGGGAGTGGGAGAGACTTGAGAGAGATACCTAATATGGAGAGAGACTTAAGAGGAAGAGGGACTTCAAAGGGAGGGAGAGAGAGAGAGAGGGAGAGGGAGTGGGAGGGACTTGAGAGAGAGAGCTCGATGAAGTGAGAGAGAGAGAGAGAAGGATGGAGAGAGAGGTAGAGAGATATGTCTAGAGCTCAAGGAGAGAGAGTGAGAAAGATAGGTATGAAGAGGGAAAAAGAGAGAAGAAAGGAGGGAGGGATAGGTCTAGAGCTTAGGGGAGACATAGTGATATAGAGAGAGGTAGAGAAAGGGACAGAGAGATATGATGATTTATGAATATTTGTTCATCTCCTTGCTAAAAAAAATATAAATATTTCAGTATTCATTACTTTTTCTAATGTTTCAAGTATTTTGAGATGAGTGTTACATAAAAATCATGAAAAAAAGACTTTGTATGTGAAAGTAGTGAGCATTTGATGTTTCAAAAATGAAATATGAAGTTCAAATGACTATAATTATTTTTTGTGTACAATATAGAAACACCACCCATTTCATTGCATAGAACACTCAATCACCTTTCCAATTCCTGTAAAAAGTCAATATTTTGATAAGAAACGCAAAAGTTATGCCCATTTTACTAAAGAGGGGTTTTTAGGTCTTCAAAAAGGATATTCGTTTCAAAAAAATGGGTTCCCGCTTTCCAAAATGAATATCCTTTTGAAAAACAAAACGGATATCCATTTTGGTTTGGTATTACCAAAAAAAATTAATATTGTACCCAAGCTTGCAAAAATTCAAAGCAGAAATTTTGCATTTTTGGGCGTGTTAAAAATGCCTTTTTTCACATTGCCACTTTTTGGACCCCCATGATCTTGCACAGACCCTGGTCTTGGTTATTGCCCTTCAAAAGAAACAAAAGCATTAAAGAAACCTCTACTTAATATCAATCTCATCACGTAGAACACTCCTAGGACATCTTCAAACACATATCTTAGTAATAATTGGGGTTCATTAGATTTTACACCTCCTTTATGGGAGAGTAAAATATGTCACAATATAAAGAGTCTTGTGTATGTATGACACCTTATACTAAGCAAGAAATATCTTTGTCACAAAAGAAAGACAGATCTTCTACCATTTATCAAGAGGGTACCTTGTTGAGGCTTCTCCAAGCCCGCTTGATAGCTCTCCCTCCAAGAACACGAAAGAAATTTTACAACAAAAGTTAATTTTGTGCATGTATCATTGAGTGCATGGTCATTCAACTAATGAATGTAAGGCTTTGGGTAATAAAATTCAACATCTTAAGGATTGTGGTGCTCTTCCTTGTGTTGATGCACCTATTTCCTCTAATTGATATTGAGTTTCATCCTATCATGTTTCTCATCACTATGTGGCATTAGTAGCTTTATCTATCTTACTCATTGCCATTCATGGTGGTACAATTTTAGGTGCAACCATATTTCTCTTAGCGGAAACATGATAGTTCTTGGTGGTTGTCTTTATCTCTATGTTTGGGGGGCAAGGATAACTAGTCTTTTGGAGGTGTGCATTATTTTCAAGGATCCCCCTTCCTCTCTTCCTACTTAAAATACCAACATAGCAAGTATCTTGACATTTTTAGTGGGGGGCATGTTGTCCCTCGTTCATTGTTTGCATGATCCCTTCCTAGTGATGATAGCATACATCTCCTAAACAGTGTGAAAGATCAACTTGTTAACACTCGATACAAACACCAAATTTATACAAGATCCATGGGGGGTAGTTAAGCCATGCCATTAATCCAAAGGGTGATGTTGAAAAACCAAGGGGACGAAGGCACCAACCTTCCAAAACTCTCAACCGTTGATCTTAAGATTCAATCTTGATCATTGATTATATATCTATAAATCTATAAAACAAGCCATTTCCTCATCAAATTCATTTATAATTTTCATGAGCATAGGAATTCTTGAATTCTTGAGCAATCTTGAGAAATTTGAGCATCCTTTTGTGAATTATATATTCAATTTAGCTTTTTTGATCATGGGTTATGCTTAATAAAGCAATCCAAATACATTTGGAGCATAATCCCCTAATGGGATTGAAGGCTTGCATATTTTATTTGGTTTAATTGTCTTTGTATTGTGTTTTTGTTACTTTTCATTGAATCTTTGAAGCATTGTTTGGAAATTCCATCGAGTATGGGCTAATATGATTTTTATCTTGTGGGTTTTTAGTGTTTTGTACTCTAACCACACTTATTATGATTTTTGAATCTAACCCATATTTCCAATATGACACATACATTAGGCATTAATTCATAATAATAATTTTTTATTTGAACTAGAAATGTCAAAAATAGAACTAACTAGAAGTTATTTTATTTGTAATAAATTTTCTAAATTTAATCTCCATTAACATATATAGAAAATTTGGTAAGATAATTCAAATGATGGAACTAAAGTATATATTTTTCATGGTACATATACAATTCATTATCATGCCGAGGAAATGACAAAATACTCTAACACTAGATGAGCATGAGGAACAAAATGCTAAGAAAAGAAAAAGAAAGAGAAACTATGGAAGGTTGTTGCTCAGAATGTGGAACCTACAATTTTTTTTGTGAACCTAAAGGGTCACATAGGGTCACTCCATAATAACCTCTCTCTATTTTTTAAATTTTCAATTCATTTGAAAGTGGCGATAATTTTTCAAATGTTACAAAAAACATCAATTGCATTCAGTTAAACATTGCAAGCAAGCATAATTTTTGTTTCATGTGTCATGAGGCCTAAAATAAAACACCAACATGTACAAGAGGGTAGGTGAACACTAGGAAAGGTCCTTTTTTTCACCCTATATGTTTCAATCATTCTAGGATACATTACTCGACACAATCTCTTAAGAGCCCAAAGTGCAAAAACTGCCAAACTATCATGGGTTGTTTCTTGAAACTCATGGCACTTATAAAGATTTTGTGTGAATATACAAGGTCAGCAAGCATAATTTTTGTTTCATGTGTCATGGGGCCTAAAATAAAACACCAACATGTACAAGAGGGTAGGTGAACACTAGGAAAGGTCCTTTTTTTCACCCTATATGTTTCAATCATTCTAGGATACATTACTCGACACAATCTCTTAAGAGCCCAAAGTGCAAAAACTGCCAAACTATCATGGGTTGTTTCTTGAAACTCATGGCACTTATAAAGATTTTGTGTGAATATACAAGGTCAGCAAGCATAATTTTTGTTTCATGTGTCATGGGGCCTAAAATAAAACACCAACATGTACAAGAGGGTAGGTGAACACTAGGAAAGGTCCTTTTTTTCACCCTATATGTTTCAATCATTCTAGGATACATTACTCGACACAATCTCTTAAGAGCCCAAAGTGCAAAAATTGCCAAACTATCATGGGTTGTTTCTTGAAACTCATGGCACTTACAAAGATTTTGTGTGAATATACAAGGTCATGTAGGATTCTTCCACAATAACCTCTCTCATTTTTTAAATCTCCAAGCCATTTGATCACGGTGACAATATTTCAATTATTGTAAAAAGTGTCAACTACATTCAACAAAAAGCTACAAGCAAGCATAATTTTTGTTTTGTGTGTCATGGGGCTGAATAGAAAGCACAAAAATGTCCCCACTTCTTGATTCCATTTCTAATTTGATTTCATTATTCAATTAAAAAAGTGACCAACCAAGACCTAAACTATGATAAAAATAATTGAACAGTATTAAAGAATAAAATAATTGGGAATTTATTCAATTACTCAAACCAAAAGATCTCCATTTTACTTGTGTAATTATTCAATTAATAATCTATAGAAAATATGGAGAACATTAGTAATACAAATTTGTATTAACCAAAAATTAATATAGGAATATTGTGTTATATGTCGGTCAAAGTACAATATATGTAGAAGAAATTGACATAGGCTTATAAAAAATCCATATAAGCATATAATGGCACATATCCATATATAAAATATAAGTATAAAAATGTCATATAGGCATGCAAAAAAGGACCTTAAGGTAGTCACTTCCCTCTATGGAAAGGAAAGAGATAACAAGCCACCTTTGAATGTTGACTAGATCAAGATGCATGTGATGATGGTTTCTTTCAAATCCACTCACTTGACCTCTTCTTTAAAATTGCCTGCACCTCCACCTAATACAATAAAAATTATACACATTAATATATAAGCATTGAATTATATAATGACATATAACAAAATATTAACTTACCACATACATAATCACTTTGAATCTCTTTTTATCTCTCTTCATTCATAGCAAGGGCATGTTCACAATCTTGAGTTGCAAAGCCCTATGGAAAGCATCAATATATAAAGTAAAATGCAAATGAATATCATTCAAATTTTCACTAGTATACAAATAAAACAACAAATATAACATAAAATTTACTAGTCCATCTCATATATTTGTCAAAGGCATTGAAAATGATATTGCTCTATCAACACCATTCTCTATTGTGGTACAAATAGTAGGAGTATCAACTGACTTCATCATCTAAAAAATTAAACAATGTTAAAAAGTTATATGGATGATATTTATAACTCTTACAACATTAATGGAGGATCAATAATGTAGAAGGATGGTGCCATATCTAAGGGAGATTTGATAATGTAAAGCATTGAATGCAATAACTTTGGCATAACGAGAAAGGATAAGTAGGCAAGTTCAAACATTCAAAGAATTCAGTGGCATTTGTGCAAAAACTTATATGAGTAAAGAAGTGAAAATTTTATATAGAAGGTATGTAAGGAATTTTTGAAGTTGTAGGTAGAACAACAAAGTTTATGTAAAGGAAAAGGAAGACTTGTGTGAGATAGAAGAAGGTTGCAAGGGAGAGAGGAGCATAGGAAAATGTAGGATAGAATTGATGATCTAGAGAAGAAGGCCATCAATTTGGAGTGATAAACAACAACAAGAGTGTAAAGTAAAAGGCAATGAATATAGAGGAGTCATTAGTGTTTAGTGTGTGGATATTTTAGAGAGAACTAACTAAAGGGTGAAGTTATCAATTAGATATAGAAAATGTAGATGAGTGTACAGACCACGAAGAGGTTGAGAAATCAACTGGATTGAAAAAGAGCACACAAGATATGGTTAGCTAAGAATAAGGCATGAAGGAGTAAGTATGTTCACTCAAGTTCAAAGATATTCTCCACAATAAAGAGTGTCCAATAGTGCATATATGGAGGAGTATGTGGAAGAGGTAGTAATAAAGACAATATTGTAGGTTTTTAGTGCAAACCAAGGAAGCTTTCCACTTGACGAGAACGGTTACTAAAGGTATGAGAGAATTCCCAAGGAGCAATATGTAAGACCCCACCTCGTAGGTACTTAATACAATCCTAATTGTTATATGCCTTTCTTGAATTGATGATTAGATATATTATGGATGATAAATAAGGTGATCTTTTGGTGATATTCTTGCATTTAATTTTGACATTTTGTTTATTGTCACTACCATGAAGGTGGAATGCACTCATATATTGTGAAAAGCTAATTGAAATTTGAAATGGATTATTATATAGCTAAAGTATAAAATATTTAGTTAACAAATTTATGTGATCAAATTGTTACTAATGATTGTGTTGGTATTGTGCAGGAAGGTAATTAAGTGAACCATCGAGAGAAAATTAAAAGACTCTTCTTGAGGGAAATTAAGTGAGGTGATGTGGGATTAACATTAAGGGTCGAGAATCGAATATGAAAATAGAAGGATAGATAAATGTTGGAATCAAATCAAATACATCTTTGGGTAAGTGTAGTCCTATTTGACTTAGAAGGGTTTGAGGTTTTATTATTGGTTGGGTGATTATGTTTGAGTATATTCCAATTGTAGGACATGTGATGTGAGTTTGGTTGGGGTTGGAACCCTTGGTTAAGATCAAAATTCGTATGGATTTTTGTGTGGGTTTTAAAAAGGGATTACTAAATCAATTTCCTTGGTTTTTGAACAAGAATAGACCCCTAGGACCTATACCTATGGGTTTGGAACCTTTTTGACACATGTGAACTTGTCCTTGTAATGTGAAAAGACCCCTCAAAAGTCCACATTCATGAATGTGACAAATTCAAAAAGTGTTGGGGATTGGGAAGAGTGACTTGTCACTCTCAACCTTCTACTCCCCAAAAGTTCTTTGAATTGGCACAAGACTCACACATGTGTGAGCACTTGTGGGAAAGAGTGTAGGTTTGGAGGATCCCTATATATGGGATAATGCATGATGATTCTACTCTACAAAATCATATAATAAGTAAAAGAGAAAAATAAAAATTGGTTTGTGTGCATTATTTATTGATTTGAGAATCAATTCACCCTTACATGGAGTTACAAGAGCCCTATTTATTGGTGCCAACACAAGGGAATAAGATAAATTATTTTGGATATGTCTAGTGAATAGTTTTTTACCATCCCTCATGTAATAACAATGAGGTCCCACAATATTTGTTGATGAAATTATATTTGTTAGGTTAATGAGATCCAAAATTATTTTGACATGAAATATTTCTAGGGTAGTGTAAAATTCTCTACAAAGGATAGGAAGGGGGTACACCATACCTAGGACCATGTATTGAGACCCTAGGAAGGCCAAACATTTCAATATGTTATGATACCTTCTACTGTGAAGGAGAGTGTTAGAGTGGAGACTTTATAGTCAATTAGTTTCTTAACACAAACCTTGATGCAACATAGTAGGCCATTTTCACAAGGTGTTGAGGGTGAAAATTATAAGTTTTTATGCTCACCTCACCTTTAACCATTGCAAAATTATGGATTTTTCTATGAAAATTAGTCAATAGATGTTGTGAACACACACACACACTATGTATAGGATACTCTATAGTTTTAGGAGTATGATAGACAAGGCCATGAGGAGAAAAATAAAGCTATAAGATAGATTGATGATAGGTGGTTAAGATTGAATGAGGATTAAGGTTAGGCTCAAAGATTTAATCATGTGACAAGTGTCACAAGAACTTGTTATAAGGCATATTTTTGCATTTTACCTTTTTGATTGCATACTTGGCACATTGTCATCCTGATTCCTTATACCTTGGTTCATAACATCAAGTAAAATATCAAATATAGGTTGTTTATACCATTACAATATGATTCTCATCCATCTTTCCTCCCATTTCATCCATCATCTTCATTTATATATACTTACATCTTTCATCATCTAACTCTCCCATCCATTTTAAGAGCACACCCATGTTCTTTGAACCCACTTTTCCTCTCAAGGGGGTATAGCTAACTCCCATTCTACTAGTGATTGTGGAATCATGCCACTAGTCCTTATCCCTTCCTACCTTGCTATATTTTATTTTTCTTTGATACAATTCCACTTCTTATAATCATGATGTCATATCAAAGAGGTATAAAATCTAGACACCTAAAATTTGACTATACCAAACCACACTTGACTTTACCTTATCCTAACCATTAATTAAATAAGCATTTATTATTTAATTTATTTATTTATCATGCACCTTTATCCCCCACTTTAATTAAATAAATATTTTTGTCTATTTAATTAATTTATCCTTCCACATCATCCTTCTCTAATAATTAATTAAATAATCTTATTATTTAATTAAATATTGAGAATCACATGATTAAGACCTTGTTTAGATTCATTGAATCTAGACACTTGTCAAAAGTCAAACTAACTTTTCATCTCATCCATCCATTTCATAATACATCTCCAAATCCTATCCATTCACATAAAGATGTTGCCCTAATGCAAATCCTAAATCTAGATCTTATCCCTTTTGTGAAACTTGTCACATGACTACATCTTTGAGCCTAACCCTAATTCTCATTCAATCCTAGTCATCCATCAACCAATCTATCTTGTCCCTTGATTTACCTCTTGGAAATTTTATAAATGAGAGGCCTCTCACCCCATTTACACATCTATTCTCATGCTACTATTATGTTGCTACATTTTCTATCTACTTCTTTCATAGCCTACCTAATCTTTTATTATCTTATTTTTATTATATCCATTTGATTGTTCATCATATGAATCCTATCATCATGTTGTCAGTTTCATAAGAAACCACATTCCTTCATCAACACGTCAAAAGAGCACATTAACTAGAGCTAGGGTGCACTATACTTTAGCTCTACCAGAGGAGAAAAAAGGGTTTTAAGTGAAGGTATTGTGTGTATTGCATTATCTTCTATGTTATTTACATTCAATCATTTTTCTCATTTTCAAAAATAAATTTTATGACTTCAACAATATATACTTGTCACCTACACAACAAAATTTTAAAACCTACCATAATACTAATTGAAAAAAAAAGATAAACAACACTATTGTTATTAATCAAAAAATCAATAATAAAATTACAAATTCAAAAGAAAACACTATTTTATATATCCTCCATGTATTGCTACTCAGTACATCCATCTATCCATATACATGATGCACATATGACCATATTTATTAATTCAATTAATTAATAAATATGATCAAATGCATATCCAAAAAGCTAGATAGACAATAGACTCAATTGGCGAGGCAAAAACAAAAAGCACACTTTATTAAATATGAATTAGCGGTGACTGTAAAACAACAAACAAACAACATGTACTCTAATTTTTTCATATATATTCTTAACAAGCAAATACAAACATGCATGCCTAATTATTAAACTAATTTTGTTACATGACACATACATTGATTCAAGGCTCCTATATCTCCCCTTAATCCATCCTCTTATGCCCTTAATTCATCCTCTTATCTTCCCTAAATTCATCCTCTTATGTCCCCTTAAGTCATCCTCTTAAAACTCCCCTTAAGCCATCCTCTTACGCCCCTCTTAATTCATCTCCTAATTATTGCTGAATTCCTCACATGAATTAGAGTCCACGATCATGTGTATCTCCCCTTAATCCATCCTCTTATGTCACCTTAAGTCATTTCATAATTATATAGTTAATCATTTCTTTTCAAGTCTCCACAACTAGACGACATTTGAATTTTTAAGGAATTTCTAAGATCCTATTTTCTAACTTTATTTAAAATGTAATTTTCTCACATTACTTGGAGTTAAATGAATCATAAAAAATATATAGTTAATTTACTTACATTCATTATTCTTGAAGGTTCCCTACAAGTAGATCCACCGTGATTGTCATTGCAACAAATTTTCATCATATAAATAATGTTAGGTCAAATTTGTGCTCTTAAACTAAAACTGGACAAACTAGTTGAATTTATATATGCATATGTTTCATCATGTTTTTGATAATATAAGTAGCATTTACAGGGTGTTGTACCCTTTACACATCGAGCCTCAAGGGCCAAAAAAGATCAGGTCCATAGAAACATAACAAAATCCCACCAAAACAAAACACAGTAACAACAAACAAACAACCTACAAAATAACGACCCAACAGACAAGACACAACAACAGTAGACTAACTAGAATTCTCCCAATTCTAAGAGAGGAGGCAAACAACATCCTCCCCAACCTAGTTGGGGCCTTCCTTTGTAGCCTTCTTATCCATTTCATCCTTACGTATAGTAGAAAGGGTGTCAGCCGCATGGTGGACCATCTTGACAGTGAACCGAGCTAGACCAGTGAACTTCTTCTCAAGCTTCTCCACCCACTCCAATAGCATGTGATGATCCTCCCCTTTGTCTGCAGTCTTCGTGATGTCTTCATGCTCCATTTCCTGAGGTTTAGAGGACTGGGAAGTCGAATTCTCCTTTCAATTTTATTTCATCATGTTATAGTTGTATTAAACAACAATTTTTTAAATGTGTCTTCAATGTATGAGCTTCAATTCTTATAAATTATCACCTTTTATATTGTTCTAATTATATTTTAAATATAAATGTTTCTTTGATATATATTGTTTCATTCATTTTACATTCTATATGTGACCTTGGTGTGAGATCAATAAATTTCCTTTGCTGATTGCATTAGAGTTGGGTTCAACTAAGTGACAAAAGGATTATGAGGTCAATTTCCTTAAGCTAACTCCCCAATTGATAAAACTCACATTATCACCTTAAATAATTAAACATCAATTTGTTAAATGTGTATATCATGTATGAAATCTATAAATATACCATCATCATTGTACCCTTGAAGATCAAAAGAATGAGAAATGAAGTTAATGACTAAGTAGCATTGATAGAGAAATATTTTGTAAAGTAGAGGTAAAGGGACATCCCTAAATAGAAGGATACATTACATTACAATATTGTTAGCTTAGCTAGAGAACACTCCACTTGAGATCATGATACATTACAATATTGTTAGACATGGTAGTACTAAGATCAAAATACTATGAGAATGAAGCATGACCACCTTGCAAAATAAAACATTTTTGAGATGTTGGTGGACTATAATAATTCATATGTTTCAATCTATATTGGTAGTGAGAAAGGGTGGGTTAGTGCTTAAATTTAATCTTAGTGGTTGTTGGAGAGGTTGGCTAATTTCAAGGATATAAATTGTTTAAAGATGTTGATGAATGACATTGGTAAGTGACAAAAGTGATGGCCTACATCACTTTGAGCTAATGATGGCTCAAGACTACATTATTGGTTAGAGTTAGCACTTCCATTATAGTAAATGTCAATTTACTAAATATCTTAAATAAATTATTCTTTAATATATATCAATTTTCATTCTTATTTGACCTTCTATATTATTCCTAAATTATCTTATAAATTGTGTCTTCAATATAAATTTTGTTTGAGTAATAAATTAATTTCAATCTTTTAAATGGCTCATTTTATGTCTTTTTTCATGAGACCCTCTTCTAGGATCATTTTCTATATTTTTTTGTACATTATATGTACGCACAATTTTTTATCTTATAATTGAATAATTGTGGAAAATGAAATTATAGTTTTAATTAAATTGTTGAAAACTTCATTCAAAAATGACATCTAAATATTGAAATTTAATTAGACATGAATTTATAGTGCATACTTGAAAATGTCTAAAATGTACGTGAGTGCATAATCCACATAATGTCTACATATCTTAGTCCTCATGAAATGTTATATCTAGAACTAGTCCATAAAACATGTACTAAAATGTATCTACATAAATATTAGTCAACATATAAATAAATACATATGATCATGTAGAACTCATGAAATGTGCTAAAATATGTCTAACCAAGTGAAATGTACATAGTCATATAGTCAGGTGGCACATATAAATAAATGTATACACATGTCTAGCCTATATGATGCTCATCAATAAAATCAAGAGTCCTCTTCATTCCACGTGAACTAGATAGACTTGTATCATATTGTAAAGAGCTCATCAAACTTGAAATTAGATAAAGTTAAAAAAATTGATTTAATTTAACTTAACTTATAAAATTATGAAATTAAATTTTTAAATCTAAACTAGAAAGTATGCATAAATTGTACCATACACGATCATGTGAATCTACTCCCACATTTTGTTCAATAGGTGGTATAGTTGTTGATTCATGACCAAACATGTTAGTTGATAATTCCTAGATATTCAAATAAAGCAAACAATAGGTTAAAAATAATTTACCAAAACATGATTTTAACCATATATTTAAAACACCTAGAAATTGTATAGACTAAAGTTTAAGACGTGAAATGATATGGATGACTCATGAAAATGACCCTGATTAGTAGCTTGACTAGCACCTAGATTATTATAATGCTATCATCTTGCATATACATATATATCTAGAACATATATAAATTTAAATATAAATTTTCAATTTAGTTTTATTTTAAAATTTTAAAATAATAGTACATATAGTGAAAACACACACCATAAATAGCTCATGCATAACAATTGATGACAAAGGAGCACTCGCCACACCTTGTGTTTAGTGGGTCATGGATATTACATGACCTCCCTACATCTACAATATTATTTCACACATGTATAGTTGAATTAAACTATGGACATAAATTAAAAAGTATAACTAAGAAATTAAATGATGAAACTTTAAATTAAAACTATCTATGTATATATATAGTTTTAGGTTCAATATATTGGTTTACCTGAGTGTAAGGTGTGTTGAATTGTACTGTTATCGATGCAAAACAAAGATGATCTAATTGATATTATGTCCTAAAGCCACTCATCTACATCAAACACTTCAAATTAGTATATATATATTCATTTTATTAAACATAAATTTTGATACATGTACATGTTACACACTTGAAACAAAGTGAAATGTGATGTAATGTGTACCTATGTAGGAAGATCATCGGAACATAGTAAATCAACATATGATCCCACCTCTGATGTGGGTGCATTTGAAGTGGATGTAGGAGAAATATCATGACATGGATGATTACAACTCTAAAAAATGTGGCATTGATATATGGAAGCTGCTACCTAGACTAGTTGAACGAGATGCTCCTCCATGCTCTCTATGGTACTAACTTCAATTTTCATGTGGGTAGCTTGATCAATGAGATCTCTTGAGAGTTAACTTAATGCTCCTAATGTTGAAACCACTTCCTAGTGTGTAAATGGTGTAGGAATACTAGGATATGGAGGAGCAATGATGGGTGGAATAGGAAGGGTCAATTAAGATTGACACATGCCCCTGATCTATGTTGTGGTATGCCACCACCAACTCCATGAAATGATCTCATATCAAAATAATTGGGTTTTAAACCCATCTCAAACTTTTCCCATAATTTCCTCAAAAGATATAGGGAGACCTCACAATTAGCATGTGGTGTATGATCAATGACCATTCACCATCTCTCCCAAAAATGTGTGACAATCTAAGGATTCCTACACCATCTAATTGAAATTCATTTTTTTGGAGGTATTGGTTGATTGGTTGCAAGGTCAATGAAATATGGGGTTATTGTTTATTTGTTATATGGAGATCAAGGATCTCTCTATAAGAGTCCATCTACATAAACAACCTCCTCTCCTCCCTCCAACAATTGAAAATATTTAAATCTGCATCAATGGAGCAAACTAAATCAACAACAGTTTGCATCGAAGATGCAAACCATGCTAGGTGGGGGAGCATATGAAGCTCAATTTTATCAAATTAATTTTTTATTGAATTATGTTTATATTTACATTAATGTTTTCTCACAATTGAGCTTTGTCAAGTCGAGGGGGTAGGGGGTTTTGAGGTGGGGGGTTATGAGGTGGGGGGCTTTGAGGTGGAGAGTGTGGAGGCAAGGGATGTGGAGGTTGACGGTTATGAAAAATATCATCTATCAAAAAATCATCAAGTGAAGGTATTTGCTCCATTGGGGTATCTGCATGTTAAATAATTAGACGAAAAATATCAATAAACTAATTAATAATGAAGTATCATGCACTAATTTTTTAAATAAAATCTTTAATTTAGATATTTGTTCAAGAGATCATTAATTAATACAATTTGTTAAAGATTGAATCAAAGACACATTTAAAATACATCAAAGACACATGAATAAGATAAATGTACAACATCAATCCTAATTTATATTTTTTTTGTACATTGATTAAACATATAAAATAAGAAACTATATACATAGACATGTGATAAAATTCAAACCCCAAAGACATGATAAAATGTAAACACTAGAAGACATGGAAATAGGAGATATAGGGGCAAAGGATTTTAATACTTATGGTCATTTTTTTTTATAATATATTATGATTTATGTGAAATTTTTACTATATATTTTTTCCCATATTAATTCTATGTTCTTGTGTAGATATGTCAATGTGTATTTTTTATTTTTTATCACATTGTTCATGTACACATCAAGATATTTATTAATTTTATATTATATGAAAATAATATTAACATATCTAATACATTTAAATCCTATTAAGATCACAATTAAGAAATATTTTTGTTTGTGTATAATAAACCTATGGCAATAAAGTAAATATGCATAAATATAATGCAAAAGGAAGATATTTTCAATATATTTATATTTACCCTTACCTATGCTAAAATGTGGATGGGTCTAGAATTAGTTATAAACTTAAGTATAATTATAGGATAATATGTCATCATGATGGAATTTAGAGGTCAAGGAGAGAGAACAAGAGGGTTAAAGTGTCACAACCCAAAAGTTTTGAACTTGAAAATTAACTAAAATTTGACTAATTTTAAAAATAATAATAATAAAATTAAGTGAAAAAAGGTTTTGTTAATTTAGACCATGTGACATAAATTCAATCATTTTTTAAGTTTACTATCATATCATATTAAATTACTACCCAAGATTAAATTACCACCCAAGATAGAATTGATATCATATCATATCTTGATATCATATTAAAACTAGGTCTATCTCATACATGTTGAACTCCTCTCTATGTTATATATGCCAATGAAATTATTGTCATCTATTCTATGTACCATATTATTTCCAAACCCTAAGACTTCATTATTTATAATCACACTAAAATCCTAGAAAAACCCCTTAATTTTGGTTTTAATGTACCCAAAATTTAGCACTTTTGTCATGTTTTAATAATGACTAAATGGTATCAAGTACATCGTGAATCAATTATGTCAAATCATTTTCATTATATATTTACTAGTTTAATTGACCAACATAAAACATCCTTTAAAGTGACAAGTTTATTTAATCAGTTATTTAAATGGACCATCAAACTAATTTATTTCTATAGAGGTGAATTTAAATTTCCTTAGGTTGAGATCATTTTTATGATGATTGTTATAGTGACATAAGGCAAGTAGTGTTCTTACATGATTATGGTGATGAAGAAAAAAATAGGTGAAAATATATTATGAGGATATGATCTTATGATATAGCATAAAAATTACAAATTGAAGTCATTAAGGGAAATGTATAGTTAGTCTAGAGAAAAATAACTTAATGAAGTTGCATGAGTAAATTTAAATTGAGAATGAGTAATAAATAGCTATAATAATACTTGTGAAAAGTAATTTAGAACTAATAATTAATAGAGTAATTGATAATTTATGTAATCATTTATTTACTAAGGTCATATAATTGTGATACTAGAAAATTAACATTTAAGATTAATTTACAAGTGATATAGTAATGAAAGTTAAATTGTATAATTCATCATTAAATATCTATATGTTAGTTAGAATGGTTACCTGGTAATAATAAATTGGTTACAAGATAAGGAATTAAGATAATAGGGACGATGTAACCCCACATTTGTACTAGACTTATTAATTTACACTCTACACTACATAAACGTATTACTATATTTAATTGTGGTGGTTGGGTATAAAAGTTGTTTATTATTTGATATGACATCCATATCCTAGTGTGAGGGATAGCTGTGTATATTTCAAATATAGGGGGATCATATATTATTGGAGAGGAGCCCCACATACTACTATTGGATTAATAAGTGGAGTAAACCTAATAGTAAGATAAGGCATGATGTTGGAAGGAATTTTATAAGGGGGAAGAGTGAGTTGGATTAAACATATCAGGATATGTTGTATGACTTGCTTTAAACTTGATAACTTGTGCACAATGAAAAAAAGAAACAAAAGAAAAAATCACTAAGTGTATTGGCACATGCATGTGTGAGGGACGAAGAATGAATGGAAAACATTATTTAATAACTCAGAAATAATGAGGAAGTGATTCATATGAATGAAATTAATGAAGTATATTATTATTTGAAGGATTGAAAGAGAAGACATAGGTTCATTATAATATAATGTATGCATAGAAGATTGCATATTAATTTTAAAATTCTTTGTGTTGAATTTTTTAGAAAATAATAAATATATGTATATAATAATACATTTATGTATAGAAAAATTATTATCAATAGGAGTATTCAAATGTTCATTGTAAACTTCTTGAATCTAATGTGTTTATGAAAGCCTAAGCAACATTTTTATTTTCTTATATTCTTTAGAATCATCATGTTCAATGTATAGTAGAGAAGGGGTTCAAGGATGTGAATGGTCATATTTATGAGGGGTATCAAGAGGTAAAAATTGTGGGAGGAAGTAAGGGTTGAGGAGGAGAGGGATTATTATAAAAATGAGGATCAAAGATGCAAGGGAGGAGGATATGAGTAATGGATCATAATTAAACAAGTGAATGAAAAACTAACCGATTTAAAAATGAGTGTAATTCTAATTTGACATAAATTAGAATTGGGAATATAAGTCAAATGAGTTCATTAGAATGTAACAATATAAAAGAAACTTTTCTTAATTTAAGTGTGATAAGTTAGATCAAAATAGTGACATCATAGAATGGGTAAAAGGGATCAAATTTTTTATTTAACATGATCACATGAGATTTCATTATCCATGTCCTAGTGTGAGAGATAGCTATGTATATCTTTAAAAAGATGAATCTTATCAATTTAGGTGTGTAATTTTTGAGCATAACGTAAACTCACATCCTTATCTCATCTTATTAAATTGGACCATGTGGGGTTTACATATATATCTAGAAATGGTTATTAGTGATTCATGAACTCTCTATTGTGTAATCCTATGGGGTTTTAAGGAAAATAAGCGAGGGTAAATGGAACTATTTCCTTGTATTACATTTATTAGGTTCAAAATTACTATCTTCTACATACATAATAATAATGTCCATATTTTTATTGGAATATTAATTTTAGGCTCTATCTAATTAGTTTCAAGGTTAAGGGTTTAGGGTTTTAATTTTAGTTAATAATAATTTTGAGAGAGGTTTTAGGGTCTTAGTTTCTATATCTAATTAGGTTTTGGTTTCTATATCTAGTTAGTTTTTGGTTTTTGCCTCTTTTTAGGAGTTGTATTATTCTTTACAAATTTATTTCATCCATCATAGAAATTGGGTTTTAGGAGGTATAAAATTCATCCTAAGTATGAAGATTAAAATAAATTAAAATATAAACCCTAATTTCAAACTATAAATGTTAAATATATATAAACAAAATTTAAACCCTAATTTAAAACAATAAACATTAAATATATAACAAAAAAACATAAAAAACTTGAAATCCTAACCTGGAGGTCGCTAAAACTTGCAACATAGACGAGAGGAGGTAGCAGGAACTATTTGGAGGTGTAGATGGTATCAAAAATGGGTACCCATTTTTCCTTGGTCATTGTCAATACATAAAATTTTAGCAAAAAATGACTTGACAGTCATTTTAAAAAAAATAGATTTAAGAAACAGGTACCCATTTTGGAATGGGTACTCAAAGAATAATGGGTAACTGTTATGATTTTAGGCTTGGGATCCTATTCTTGAATAGGTACCCGCCTATTTTTTAAACGGGCACACGTTCCTATTGATAATTTTTTCCTGAAACTTCCCCTCTTTGTGGACCCATCTTGCACATTCCCATGGGATACAAAGGAAAATATATTGGAAAAGAAGAACATGGAATATCATAACCATTGAAGTCGATACACAATGTTAAGCATTGAAGGTTTGGGTACATGAACCACCTATTATTGTTCCTACTAAGTCTAATTGTAATCCCATTGAAGTAGTGCAAGCATCCTTTGATATTAACAACACTAATAAAGATATCCACAAAGACCACATTGAGTATATCACCAACCTATTCCAATATTCACATATCTTCACCATCTCATCCAATTCTTTCACCTCCACCCACCTGGACTATACTTGGATCAACTTGAGTGTAACCTATTATTGATACATCTCAAAAAAAGGTTATCGTTGAATGTATAAATTATAGAATCCTTTACCAATGATAAAAAATCAAGTCAAAAAAGTTAACTCCTCTAGTAAAAAAATCAATCAAATGCTATTGGATTAGGAAAAAGTCAGAGCCAAAGATACAATCAAGAAAAAGCATAATAAGTTAATCTCCAATAATGCTCCATTTTCCAAGATAATTGGGAGCATCTACAAAAGCTCTATAAATAATATGTCAAAATGCAAACTTGTTGATCCTAAGTCTCCATCATCCTCATCTCCTCACACCACCTCCACTTCATCCAACTTTTTTCATTCACCAACCTCCTTTCATCCATCCTCTTGATTCATCCCCCTTAGAGATATATCATATTAATGGACCTTTAATGGAAACCTCTTGAAGTACTTTGTGTATACACCTAAAATCGGTCATGGCATCTAATTAATTAAATACTAGTTATTTAATTAATATTTTGACTACGTATAAATAAATTCTCAATTTATTTATATTGTTAATATTCTTTAATTCTCCAAATATAAAATCATATTCTTCTAATTTAATTAAATAAACAAATTTCCATAAGCTTGTTTTATTTAATTAAGTTTCACTAATCTCGATTAGGAATTCAAGCACATGTCTACAACTTTTTGTGCCACCTCACCAAGGTCACATGAAATTAAATAATTCTAATTTTTAAATTAGAATTATCTTCAACCAATTTTAAACACATGGCTTATTCCTCACACATGTCTTCAACCAATTTTCAAACACATGGTCTTTTCTTCCCACACTTTATTCTTCCATCCATTTGGCATGTTGCCTATTGGTCAAGAGATTCCTCCATCCATTTGGCATGTTGTCTTTGGTCAAGGGGACACCTTCTTGATTCTCTTCATCTCCACCGTTCATCCATCTTGTTCAAATCTGGACCATCGATCATTGCCACCTCACAAGATTCTTGGAAAAGGCTATAAATACAACCCTTTAGCATTGTATTTTTCAACCACATTTGAATAGAGTTATTATGTAGGAATATCGTTTGAGCATTGGAGCATTTTGGAGTCTTATGCTTAAATTCTAACTATGAATATGCTAATCTAAAATGCAACTATGAAGCAAAGTATTATTCTAATATTTAACTATGATGCAAAACATGATATGAAATGTAACTATATAGTTACATCTCATATCATGTTTTGCATCATAGTTAAATATTAGAATAATACTTTGCTTCATAGTTGCATTTTAGATTAGCATATTCATAGTTAGCATTTAAGCATATGTAGAATCATCCTAGTTTTGTATCATAGCATTTACATTGTATAATCTAACACCATCATCCATTCATCATAGTATCCATTATCCTTTCCATCGTATAGTTTCATGTAGGAACTTAATTGGCTTGCATGTTTAATATGATCTCATTTCCTAAGTTTTCATTTTAACAACCATTATGCACATAGAAATATAAGAGCCAAATGGTTTAATAAATCCTTGGGAATAGAGAACAATGAGACGTTCTTAAAATATTTGTTTAACTAAAAAATAGAGTATTTTACTTAATTCAAATCTTTGATATAATTCATTTCATTAAGGTTTTTATTGATTTATTTACTTTCCCACATTTCACACACACACACACTTTGATATGGAGGATTCCCAAGTTCTATACATGAGATACATGAAGGCCTTGGTAGTGTGCATATTAATGATTCTATCGTAGCTCACTCGTTCTGTGGGGCAAGATATTGTTCCTCTTTGCTACAATAACATCCACATCAATTTTTCAAGGAACATCAACCATACCAACAACTTATTTCTTTGATCGCAACATCATCACATCCCAATTATTGAAAAATCAAAAATTAAAAAATCAATCAAAATATAAAGAAATTAAAAAATAAAATAAAAAATCCAAAATAATAAAGAGAAATAATCCATCCAATGGTGAAAACCACTTTGGTGTTGGGAAAATACCATGGTAAAAACCTAGATATAAGAACCATGTGTAGTAGTCTCTTTTCCACCATCTCTTAGGATGCCATCTCCCCTTCCACCATCACTCCTATCTTCCCATATCATAATAAAATAATGCACATCAACCTATTTGTAATAAACCTATCATGGCTTGTGTTGCTCATTGATTAATATCACATTTCATCTCATCTATATTACCCATTCTTCCCTTATGTTATATATGGAAGTTACACCTAAGTTATTTCAAGGATAAGGTCTTGTATATACTTAGTATTCAACACCTTGATCTTCAACACTAACATAGTCTCATACATTTGCTTCCATATTCACACAATTTCATACCACAATAAAATATCCATCCCATAATAAACAATCACATAAATGCACTACTCATCCCATACCATACCATCTTATCCCAAATACCATATATAAGAAACTCTAACACTCCTCAATCTTACTTTTGAATAAAAATATAAACACTATAATATGTAGACATCACTCCTTATCACAAAATCACACATGAGTCTAGCTGATGAATATTAAAAAATCATTATATTTTTCCCATCATCTTCATGTATTCAATCATCCATGCACATAAGGGTATCTTGGTCTTAAGTCTAGCATAATCCTAATCATCACATTATCCTATTTTTGGTAAGAGATTTATCGGTTGCATGACATGTTTATCAGTGAAAATTTTGTTTTGATTTATATTTTGACCAATGAGTCCACCTACTTAAGGCCACCTATATCTTTTTATATCTTGATGTGTTTTTACTAGTGTATATAATGGGTCATTGTCTTTATATTGTTGTCGTGTTTGTGGGTCATTCTTGTAATATTACTACATGAAGTTACTTACCTTGCGTGTGTTGGATAGCTTCTAGCATGGACATTCATCCTTTGCATACTAGGTCATTTTGTACCTTTTATGCACTAAGACTATCATGCTTTAAGTGTATTTTCCTCACATATTTTGAAAAGGTTTTATGGTGTCTAGTATGAACCGGGACAACCATTTTGTTTGAGTGTCAAGTCTATACAAAGGTTACCTTGTCACCCTAGTTCCTCATACCTTGGTATATAATTTCCCTTGCTATATTAAACTTTAGGGTTTCTCTCCACATACCAACATGTAACCATTCCCCCCTTTCTTTCATCACCTTTCGTCCCATTCATCCCATTCATCTACTTCTCTATCCTTTATCCCTCATATATTTTCTTTTGATTTTGAGAGCACACCTATGTTCTATTAACTTGCATGTCCTCTCAAGGGGACATCCCATTACTTTATCATCATCCTTCCTCATCCCATTTAGTGACTGGGGCATCATGTCACTAGTCCTTATCCCTTTCTATCCATTATATTTTATTATTTTTTGATACAACATCACTTCTTATAGTTGTGATGGCATATCAAAGAGGGGAAAAATGTAGACACCTAAAATATGACCTTACACCCAACCACACCTAATTATACCCTATCCTAAGCTATTAATTAAATAATTTTTTATTATTTATTAATTAATTCCATCTTTATTTCATTTTATCCCAACCTTTAATCAAATAAATATTTATTATCTATTTAATTATTGTACCCTTCATTTGATCCCATTAATTAAATAAAAATTTATTATTTATCATGTAAATGAATATGTGGAAAAATGAATGAAGAAAAATAACATAAGATAAATGCAACCAATCAAATGTATACCTCAAATAATCTCCATCCTCGTAGATTGAGTTGAAATAGAATACACCCTAGTTCTAATTAATATTATCTAGATTATAGTGGAATTTGGATTACTCACTAAACTAGCATAACCTTGGTATGATTTCAATAATGAGATGGCAAAGAAACAACACAAGGTTAACAGTAATAAGCTTGATCGATGATGAAGGATGAGGGCATCTAATTATATAATTCTCAAGAGGTGATATCAAGGGTTAAGATAGATTGATGATGGGTGGTTAAGATTGAATGAGGATTAGGGTTAGGCTTAAATATGTAGTCATATGGCATGTGTTAGAAGACCTTGTTATAAGACATATATTTTCATTTGACCTTTTTATCACATACTTGGCACATTACCGTCTCGGTTCCTTATACCTTGGTGTGTAATGTCAAGTACAATATCAAATAAGTTGCTTATACCATTGCATCATGATTCTCATCCATATTTCCTCCCCTTCCATCTATCATCTTCCTCTATCCTTACATCCTTACATCATCTAACTCTCTCATCCATTTCGAGAGCACATTTGTGTTTTTGGAACCCGCATGTCCTCTCAAGGGGGTATACCTAACTTCCATCCTTCTAGTAACTAGGGCACCATGCCACTAGTACTTATCCCTTCATACCCTATTGTATTTTATTTTTCTTTGCTACAACACCACTTCTTATAGTCATGACACCATATGAAAGGGGCAAAATGTAGACACCTAAAATTTGACTATACCTAACCATACTTGACTTTACCCTATCCTAGCCATTAATTAAATAAATATTTATTAATTATTTAACTAATTTACTCTCCACTTTAATTAAATAAATATTTATTATTTATTTAATAAATTTATCCTTCACCTTTATCCCCCACTTTAATTAAATTAATATTTATTATTTATTTAATAAATTTATCCTTCACCTTTATCCCCCACTTTAATTAAATAGATATTTATTATTTATTTATTTAGCTTATCTTTCACCTTCATATCCACTTTAATTAAATACATATTTATATTTAATTAATTAATTTATCCTTCCACATCACCCTTCTCCAATAATTAATTAAATATTAAGAGTCACATGACTAATTAAGACCTTGTCTAAATTCATTGAACCTAGACACTTGCCAAAAGTCAAACTAACTTTTCATCTCATCCATCCATTTCATACTATATCTTCAAATCCTAGTCATTCACATAGAGATGTTTCCCTAATGTTAATCTTAAATCTAGATCTTATCCCTCTTGTGAAATGTGTCACATAACTACATCTTTGAGCCTAACCCTAATCCTTATTCAATCCTAGCTATCCATCAACCAATCTATTTTGACCCTTGATTTTCCTTTTGGAAATTCTATAAATGAGAGGCATATCACCCCATTTAGACATCTCTTCTCATGCTACTATTATGCTGCTACATTTTCTATCTACTTATTCCATAGCCTACCTTATTTTTCATTATCTTATTCTTATTATATCCATTTGATCATTCATCATATTGATCCTATTATTTAATTAAATATTAAAAATCACATGACTAACTAAGTTGTTGTTTATATTCATTGAATTTGGACACTTTCCAAAAGTCAAACTAACTTTTCATCTCATCCATCCATTTCATACTACATCTCTAAATCCTAGCCATTCACATAAAGATGTTTCCCTAATGCAAATCCTAAACCTAGATCTTATCCCTTGTGTGATACTTGTTGCATGACTACATCTTTGAGCCTAACCCTGATGCTCATAGTCATCCATCAACCAATCTATCTTGGCCCTTGATTACCCTCTTGGAAATTTTATAAATGAGAGGCCTCTCACCCCATTTAGACATCTCTTGTCATGCTAGTGTTATGTTGTTGCATTTTCTATCTACTTCTTCCTAGCCTACCTTATCTTTCATTATCTTATTCTTATTATGTCGATTTGATCATTCATTATATCAATCCTATCATCATGTTGCTAGTTTCATAAGCAACCACATTCCTTCATCAATGCATCAAAAGAGCACATCAAGTGGGGCTTGGATGCACTCTACTTTAGCTCTAGCTGAGGAGAAAGAAGGGTTTTAAGTGAAGGTATTGTGTGTGTATTGCATTGTCTTCTATGTTATTTACCTTCAATCATTTTTCTCATTTTCAAAAAGAAATTTTATGATCTCAACAATTTATACTTGTCACCTACACAATAAAATTTTAGCAACCTACCATAATACCAATTGAAAAAAAAGAGAAACAACACTATTATTAATAATCAATAAAATCAATTATTAAATTACAAATTCAAAAGAAAACATTATTTTATATATCCTCCATTTATTGCTACTTAATACATCCATCTATCTAATATGCAAGATGCACATATGACCATATTTATTAATGAATTAGAATTATTTTAAATTTTAATTAATTAATAAATATGATCAAATGTCTATCCAAAATGTTGGATAGATAATAGGCTCAATTAGAGAGGCAAAAATAAAAATTATACTTTATTAAATATAAATTAGTGATATCTTTAAAACAATAAAAAAACAACTACTTTGAGTTTGCAATGGTCCTAAAAACTCTAAAAACTCTATGCATGCACTCCTCCAAATTTTTTGTATAAATTCTTAACAAGCAAATACAAACATGCAACATTCTTTGAGCATCTAAGGTGCTGTTTTTAGAGGTTGTAAAAGATTCTAACCTTTTTTTGAATCTTTGTATACGTGAGATGCATGAAGGCCTTGGTAGTGTGCATATTAATGATTCTACCTTAGCTCACTCCTTTTGTGGGACAAAATATTATTCTTCACTAGAAAAACATCCACATCAATCTGCCAAGAAACATAAAACATTCCAATAACTTGTTGCTTTAATCACAACATCATCACATCCCAATTATGGAAAAAATCAAAAAATACAAAATCAATCAAAATACAAAAAACACAAAATATTAAATAAAAAATCCATTTAAATAACAAAGAGAAATAATCCATCCAATGGTGAAAACTACTTCAGTGGTGTCTTGGGTAAGTACAATGGCAAAAAACTATATATATGTGCCATGTGTAGTAGTCTCTTTTCCACCATCTCTTAGGATGTCATCTCTCCTTCCACCATTACTCCTATCTCCGCATACCATAATAAAATAATGCACATTCACCTATTCATAATAAACCTATCATGGCTTGTATCGCTCATTGATTAATATCACATGTTATACCATCTATCATTACCCACCCTTCCCCGTTCTTCCCTTATGTTATATATGGAAGTTGCACCTAAATTGTGTCAAGGATAAGGTCTTGTATATACTTAGTATTCAACACCTTGATCTTCAACCCTAATGTAGTCTCATACATTTGCTTCCATCTTCACACATCATTTTTGTAGACACTCAAAAAGTCCTGATCGGTACGCATTTGATTCTGATTAACTAACATCATTTCTTCCTAAATCACTTCAAACTAACTAATTAATTAAATAATATTTATTATTTAGTTAAATTCATCAACTTCTACTATTAATCAAATAATTAACTTTATTGGATCAATTCACTTTCTTCTGACTAATGCTCATCATATTTAATTAAAATCAAATCATTTAATTAAATTCCCCTAAGTCCTCTCATTTTATTAAATAAATAAAAATATTTAATTAAATGGCATAAATCCCCCAACCCACTCAATTTGATTAATTATGAATTAATTAACTATAATCACCCCCTAATCCTCATTACCCATTTATATAGCTTTTAACTTCACCAAAGTTAAATCAACCCATGGTCAACTAACCAAGTTGCACATGAAAATCATTTCTCCTAATTAAATAATTAGTCTATTTTCCTCTCAAAGGAATATTCTTTGGAATATTCCCATCAACCACCTATTCATAAATTTCCCTCCAAAAGGATTTTAAAGCCTCTTACAAAGGTCTTAAATGCTCTTACAAGAGCCACCTTTTCCTTAAATGGCCTCTTACATGCCATCTTGTCCCTCTTACATCTCAACCATATTCATTCAATTTCCTCTTACACCCTTCTTACACAAGCCACCTAAGCATTTATTCTTCTTACACATCCCTCTTCCCAAAATATACTCACACATGTGTGATCACATATCCCTATTGCTTCTCTTAGCCTTGTGACACTTGTCACTTGGCTATTGAATCTCCATTTAGTCCCACATTGCCCAATTTCACCTCTTCTTCCAATCCTTGATTCCTATATATAAGTAGATGCTTCTTCTACTTGATATGCATCCACAATCTCATGCAAAGTCATTATGCTCATTTCATCCACCAATCATCCAATTGCTATCACTATCTTTGAGGGAAATTAGCATTTATCACATCCATTTTCATCTCACATCTACCCGCATCTTCATCATTTTAGCTTGAATTCATCACCACTTTGAAGGAATTTCATCATATTGCATCAACAATCTTGGAGCTTATCAAATTGGGATTGGGAAAGGGCCACTTTCCACATCAAAGTGACACCTATCCCCCTATGGGATGGAGATTTTATCTATTTTTTGTGTTTACATGCTTTCATTTTCTTTCTTTTGTGCTTTTGTTTCATGTTTTCATCATTTGGTATGATCAAGAATCTCATAGGGAATGATATTTGTGCTTATTTTAATGACTAATGCTCTTGTGTTTGTCTATGTTTAGCTAGGTACAAATCATCATTCACATTTTGGCACTAGAAGGAGGGATAACCATTTAAATTTTTGAATTTTTTGCTTAAAAATTACATTTTTGTAGATTCCAGGAAGCGATGTCAACTTTGACATTACCAGACCGTCACTTTTGCAAATATAGTGTCTCCTTTGCAAATAAAGCCGCTTTTGTCATCACAGAGTCGCCTTTGAAGTCCCTAGTTTACTGCAAAGTGTCGCCTTTGTTTTTTCACCAAAGCGTAACATTTGTTAAATAGTGTCGCCATTGTAGTGATACAAAGTCACTTTTGAAATATAGTGTTGTCGTTGTAAACAAGGTCGCCTTTTTTTCTTGCTTTTGTACCCCATCTTAAAATGGCCATATCTTGGTCATATTTTAGTCTTTTCTAGAGTTTTTTTTTTTTTAAATGGGGTATAATTTCATAAGCTATGCAATAGTGTAGGTATTTCTTAATTTTTGTAGAGTTACAATTCTCAATTTTGCACCTAAAGTCAAAATCACATTACAACTTGGTCTAGTTTGTAGGGTTTTAATGCTTATTCATTTATCTAACCCTCATATCTTCTTGTTTTCTTGATTTTGTCTTAAATTTGGAGCTTGGATTGTAGGTTTGAAGAGGAGCATGGAGCATTGAAGTGAAATAAAAACAAAAGCATTTGATATTCATTGTAATAGTGTTTTCAAACACTCATGGGAAAATAACCCATCATATGTTATTTTCCTTTCATGCTTTAGGACTAATAGCATTTACTTTGGGCTTAAAATTAACCATCAACTTAAGCTTTTCAAATTTGGACTAAAATTGAACATTAGAAACTTACTAGACTTTGATTTTGGGCTAAAATTGAACAAGACACTCATACTTATTTTGGTGCTTTAAAATGAATATATCATTTATTGAAGGGTTAAAATGAACAAGTGTTTAATTGTGTGATCTTGTCTTTGATGTATTTTGAGTATGTATCCTCTCCCCTTGCACTTCGTGCGATATTGGGTGAAAGAGAAACAATCAAAGTTTATTTTATTTCTTTGAGTCACCCTTAAGAGAGGGCTTACTTTGAGACACACCCTACAATGGGAAACTCATAGGCAAGTTATTGAAGCACATTTACTGGCGAGCTATATCAAAGGTTGGGAAATCATAAGAAAGTACCTTCAATCCTGAGGTGTCAACGTGTCACACCTAATCCATCTCCTTAATTGGAAGGGAATGGTTGAAGAGCCTAAAGTGGCCAGCAGATGGTAGTGAAACAATGGGTGTTCTTAGTTTGTTACTAAGAACCAAATTGTTTAGTTACCAAAATCCTTAATACTTGCTGGTGCAAGAACGGTCATTTTGAAGCTGCCCCACATTTGTACTATTTAAAGTTGAAATAGAAAAATCCTTAAGATCTCTGGGTCTTGGATTTTGAGATTTGGTGGTCCTGAGAAGTGTGTGTCGTGGAGGGGAGCCAGTGTTTCCAAATCTCTAACTGTTAGCAATGTCTTAGTGTTTGGAGAAATCCAAGTAGGGACTCAACAAAGTATGGCCATTTCCAACCTAGGATTGTGCAATTTTTGAGTTAGTCAAACACATTTCTTGGATCTCAAACTTTGAAACAAACATTTAACAATCATCAAAATTTCAAACCCTTTGAAAAGAGTAAATACCTTTGAAGGGTCCAATTATTACCGCTTATCCCTAGGTATTTTATCCTTAGAGGCTTCTAAATACTTGGGCTCATATCTCAATTTGCTCTCTTCAAAGTCAACCTAGGGAAACTATGGCCTTGGCTCTTTGATTTTTGCATAATGGACCTTGTGGAATGGAAAGAAGCTTAGACATAGACATTTAGTGTGAAATTTAAGCAATACAAGTGGATGTGGTAAAAGCAAGTCATTAATCAAGATTAAATCAAATTGAACCCCACACATATGATTGTTATCTTTTGTCTTATGGTCTTCAAAACATTGATCTTTTGGGTTTGAGTTACTCATAGGTTAAGGCATGTTCTTCAATATATTGGTCTTGTAAACAAAGTTCTTCTTAGGTTCATCTAGGATCAAAACAAATACCTTCATCCATCCTCAAAACATTTATCAAAATCCATCTCACAAATAACTTTTTTAGACTTTTGGAAAAATCATCATTATACTAGACGTTGGTAAATGAATTAAATCAAATCAAAATCACCTTGTTTAGTTAGGTGTGTGGGAATGCATCCTTTCTCACACATTTAGTTAAATTAGTATCCTTTGAACAAGTTTATCCAAAGATCACAAGTCCATCTTAGGATTTACAAGTTCATTATCCAAAATCCAAAACATCAAAATCAAACCCTAAGTCTAGTATTGACAAAAGTTCATAAAAGTTTAAACACCCATATCACTCACCCTTTCATCATTCATCTCATCATTGATCCTAAACACCTTAGAGGGTCACTTTTGCAACAAGGTCAATACATAAGAATAACATGGAATATAAACTTGATTCATACATCATGAGTGATCTAAATCAACCAAGCTATCAAAGCCTTACAATACCAATTGATTATCGAAAACTCACATTTATACAATCCATACATGGGATCATTATCTCCTACAAACCTCAACGATAAAACAAATGTGAGTATGCCCAATCTAAATTTTGGAACATCTTTCCCTATGGTAGATTTAAATCAAGGTTAAACCCACAAATCTATCAACCAAACAATCAATACATGAGTCTTCAGAAAAACAACATTATCCCATCGAATCAATACATGCCAAATGTGAACATACCAAATACAAACTTACCAAACATGAACATATCAAATCCACACTTGGTGAACTATGGGATAGATATGTTTACAAATCACACCAATGTTGTTCAAAGTCCAAAAAATATGTTAACAACTCCATGTATTGATCCAAGTCAAGGTAACACCTTGCAAAATCAAGGTTATCTAAATCAAAGTAATGTGATACCCAACCACAACAATGTTCAATGTCAACCTACAATGCCAAATCTAAACATCATCCCAAATCAGAAAATTGTCCAAAATCAATTTGTACATGATCCCATACAAATACCACAAGTGTATATTCCAAATTTGCTTGACCAACAACCAAATCAACTATATCAAGGGTGTCAAAATCAAAAACAAGATCAAATTTGGTAACATCAAATTGCTTCACTTACCAAAATATTTGATTCAATGCACCAAGAAACATCTCCACCCCAAAATATACACACTTCCCCATTGGTTAAACCATGTCATCAAAATATTGAGTTGAGTTGCCAACCACATCAAGAAAAAAATCTTCAATATCAAGAAGTTGGATATCAAAATTAACCAACATCAACAAAAAGATCAATCACGACAAGAGTCTTCTCAAAAATCACAAACCTCGCAAGATAACAAACATGAATAAACTCCTTTGGGAGAGCCAATTGAATTTGTATTACACAAATTAGTTAATGCAAAACTCGTCACTTTTCCAAAAGAAAGTGCTTTCAACTCTATCATAAACCTCCCTTGGAATAAGGGTTGAACTTATTGTGAGTATCATAGAGAAAATCTTCATAAAACATCAAATTTTATTTAACTTAAAAATCTCATCGAAGACCTTATTGATCAACAAAGAATAAATATTGAGGACAATTATCAAGATTCAACCACTAGTGATAGTAGTGACAATATCTCGACCACAATTGTTGAAAGTAGTGATCAAGATCTATCCATCAATGAGCACCTTGAATATTTTTCCACCTCATCAAATTATTTCTACCTCATCCAACAATCAAATAAACATACATCAAGAGTCACTTTTCAATCATGATCAAAACCCCTCAACAATATCCAACAAATGATCTATTTCAAGGAGTGTTAACATTATTTGATCCTATTGATATAATCCAAGATCCATCGACCAATGATCATGTTGAAAATGTCTCTACATCACCTAATGAGTTAGAGGACATATCTCAAGAATTTATTCCAAAGCATGATCAATATCTTTCACCAAAATCTAGCAATGGCCCTTTCCAAGACATATTGATATCCTTTGACCTCATGGTTGCAGATATTGAAGGAATCTTCAACTCAATACTTGATCCACATTTACTTGAAGATCAAGAGGATATTGAGCCACCTCCCATGCCTAATGAAGACATACAAGAACCCTTTATAAGCAATCCATCCTTTGAAATTGACCCATGTCAATAACTTGATCCAAAGCACGTCGAAAGCAATTCCAAAACTAATCAAGATCAAGAATCCATATCTCCAAGAGGCTACAGTGATCTAATAAGTATTCTCCAATCTATACAAGATGTCACAAATGATGATTATATCCATATAGCACATACTCCTCTATCTACCCATGAGATGCTTTCTTTGGATGGACATGTAGATGATCTTCATTCAGAACAAGATTCCTTTACTCTTGACATTATTACACAAGAACAAGAGGTTATTGATTCCTACAGTTAGGTAGAGTTGTCAACATTAGGATCAGATATATCCCAAATTTAGATTGAGGACATCATGTATGAAGATATCCAATATTATCCACACAAGGAAACAGGTTGAACAAAATAGGATATTCTAGATTCAACAGAGCACCAAATTGAAATAACATCATCTACAATGGTCAAACATGACATCTCAAAATAAGAAGAATCAATGCATGAAGTTACTACTTCCACAGTACTAGGGGAAACTTCATCTCAAGCAAAATTCAACATAGGGATCATGAGGAATCCTTATGATGAAACCAATGCCAATACTACAACCAACCATATCACAAATCTTCATCCGCCCAACACCCCATCCACAAATTGGGACCAGCATCAAAAGAAAGATTTGAATCAAAGAATGAAGAACTTTATCAAAGAAAAATAAGTTAAGAAGCATAATGGACAAATCAAATATACATGGATACCAAAAATAACAGATAGATCATCCCTATCAAACTCCATCAATCAAAGAAGCTATGGGAAAAAATCAAAGAGGGAAATCTATCCATCAAAGACATCCACAAATGCAAAAGAAAGATTCTCTAGAAACATACAAAGTATATCAAGCAGTTGGTCCTAATTCCAAGAACACTTTCATATCCACCCATAATTGCTCATCTTCCCAATTTTGGAGAGTTAAAGGTTCCAAACTACCAACCAATCCATCTTCTATTCCTAAACACACTCCACCATCCACGCCTCCATGCATGATATCCAATTCTCACATTGACCATGTATTGGCAGCAACCCTTCATCATAAGGATTCAGAACGAACTCTATTGTGATGTGCACATAAAGATAGAGTTAACTCCAGTATCAACAAAGTAGATCAGGAATCTCAAAAGTTGTATTCAAGTGTGCACATATCTTAGCAAAACAACTTCTTCACACGGGATATCGGTGGCACATTATGACAGAAGCATCTACATCGGCACCATCAGGTGGTTCAGTATGTGCTTAAAATCTTTCACAAAGAAAAAATACACTTTGGATTCTTATCCTAAACACAACACATCCCTTTAGCTAGAGGTATGAAGAACATTGACTTGTTTGATTACTTGATCTTTTCTTGTGATTTATCTTATTGCACTCATTCCAATGACCTCTCGATGATGTCTATCAAAACAATTTAGAGAGAAAGGAATGGGGCATTGATCATTATCTTTTTTCTATTGTGCTTGTTTAATTCTCTTGTAATATAACTTGGTGAATACTTGCTTTGGTAGGTGTGTATGGAAGGGGTTTTAAATAGCTTTTTGACTATTACATTGTTAGGTTATGCCTGTCTATGTTTTGGTCTAAGATGTTTGAAACTTCTGAAGTACATCCTAGTGAGGTTTTTGTATGTCAGGTGTGAACAAGAATACTCCTATATGTTTGTTGAGTCAAAGTACATGGCACTAGATACCCCATCATCCTGGTTGTCTATACCTTGATGCATCGTATCTAAGTGTTTTATCAAACATAAGGAAAGTTTTATTGTTCGTGTCCCAATCCCTAGATAAGAAAATCATCATCACTCATCACCATATCTAATAAATTCTCGACGACTCATAGAATTGCGGGACTTCTACATCTTCTCAGACTCAAGGGTTAATCCATCCATCTTATTCTTCTTATTCTTCTATCTTTATTAACATTTCCAGCCAAAATATGTGTGATATCTCAAAATATACATGAGGCTACCCATGGTCGATGACTTTCTATACATCATTAAATTGTCTATGTCAAATATCTTATCTTTCTAAAGAATTATCTTTTCATCCTCTGGTCAATAGCGCCACTCCTCTCTCATTTTTTATCACGATCTTGATCAAAAAATTGACATTTCCGCTCAATATCTCAAGAGGGCGGTGTAGCAGCATAATTCCTTCTGCTCGGCAACAGTGGGGCATCCAAAAAAAAAAAAAAGAATTTTGATCTTAGCAATGATATTCTTTGAACCAACGCAACAGTTACCTTGCTTGAAAGAGGGGCAAAATGTAGACACTCAAAAAGTATTGATCAGTATTATGCATCTGATTCTGATTAACTAACATCATTTCTTCCTAAATCACTTCAAACTAACCAATTAATTAAATAATCTTTATTATTTAGTTAAATTTATCAACTTCTACTATTAATCAAATAATTAACTGTATTGGATCAATTCACTTTCTTCTAACTAATTCTCATCATATTTAATTAAAATCAAATCATTTAATTAAATTCCCCTAAGTCCTCTCATTTTATTAAATAAATCAAACTATTTAATTAAATGTCATAAATCCCCTAACCCTCTCAATTTGATTAATTATGAATTAATTAACTATAATCACACATTAATCCTCATTACCCATTTCTCTAGCTTTTAACTTCACCAAAGTTAAATCAACCCATGGTCAACTAATCAAGTTGCACATGAAAATTATTTCTCCTAATTAACTAATTAGTCTATTTTCCTCTCAAAGGAATATTCTTTGGAATATTCCCCTCAACCACCCATTCATAAACTTCCCTCCAAAAGGATTTTAAAGCCTCTTACAAAGGTCTTAAATGCTCTTACAAAAGATACCTTTTCCTTAAATGGCCTCTTACATGCCATCTTGTCCCTCTTACATCTCAACCATATTCATTCAATTTCCTCTTACACCCCTCTTACACAAGCCACCTAAGCATTTACTCTTCTTACACATCCCTCTTCCCAAAATGTACTCACACATGTGTGACCACATATCCCTATTGCTTCTCTTAGCCTTGTGACACTTGTCACTTGGCTATTGAATCTCCATTTAGTCCCACATTGCCCAATTTCACCTCTTCTTCCAATCCTTGATTCCTATATATAAGTAGAGGCTTCTTCTACTTGATATGCATCCACAATCTCATGCAAATTCATTATGCTCATTTCATCCACCAATCATCCAATTGCTTTCACTATCTTTGAGGGAAATTGGCATTTATCACATCCATTTTCATCTCACATCTACTTGCATCGTCACCATTTTAGCTTGAATTCATCACCACTTTGAAGGAATTTCATCATATTGCATCAACAATCTTGGATCTTATCAAATTGGGATTGGGAAAGGGCCACTTTCCACATCAAAGTGACACCAATCCCCCTATGGGATGGAGGTTTGATCTATTTTGTGTGTTTACATGCTTTGATTTTCTTTCTTTTGTGCTTTTGTTTCATGTTTTCATCATTTAGTATGATCAAGAATCCCATAGGGAATTATATTTGTCCTTATTTGAATGACTAATGCTCTTGTGTTTGTCTATGTTTAGCTAGGTGTAGATCACCATTCACAATTTCATACTACAATAAAATCTCCATCCCATGATAAACAATCGTATAAATGCACTACCTCATCCCATAACATACCATCTTATCCAAATACCATCCATAACAAACTTTGATGCTCCTCAAGCTTACATTTGAATAAAAATCCAAACACTACAAGTAGACATCATTCTTTATCACAAAATTGTACATGAGTCTAGCTTATGAATATTAAACAATCATTAGATTATTTTTCCCATCATCTTCATCTATCCAATCATCTATTCCCATAAGGATGCCTTGGTCCTAAGTCTAGCATAATCCTAATCATCACATTATCCTATTTTTGGTAAGAGATATATTGGTTGCATGACATGTTTATCAATGAATATTTTGTTTTGATTTATGTTTTTCCCCATGGCTTGACCTACTTAAGGCCACCTAGATCTTTCTATATCTTGATGTGTTTTGACTAGTGTATATAGTGGGCCATTGTCTTTATCTTCTATGTTGTGTTTGTGGGTCATTCTTGTAATATCACTACATGGAGTTACTTACCTTGTGTGTGTTGGATAGCTTCTAGCATGTACATTCATCCTTTTCATAATAGGTCATTATGTACCTTTTGTACACTAAGATTATCATTCTTTAAGTGTATTTTCCTCACACATTTCAACAAGGTTTTTTGGTGTCTAGTATGAAGCAAGACAACCATTTTGTTTGAGTGTAAAGTCCTAATAAAGGTTACCTTATCACCTTGGTTCCTCATGCCTTTCTATATAATTTCCCTTGCTATATTAAACTCTAGGATTGCTCTCCACATACTAGCATAACCATTCTCCCCTTCCATCCCATTCATCTACTTCTCGATGCTTATACCCCATCTTTTCTTTCAATTTTGAGAGCACACCTATGTTCTATTAACTTTCATGTCCTCTCAAGGGGGCATCCCATTACTTTATCATCATCTTCCTCATCCCTTATAGTGACCGGGGCATCATGCCACTAGTCCTTATCCCTTTCTATCCACTATATTTTATTCTTCTTTGATACAACAACACTTCTTATAGTTGTGATGGCATATCAAAGAGGAGAAAAATATAGACACCTAAAAATTTGACCTTACCCAACCACACCTAATTATACCCTATCTTAAGCTATTAATTAAATAATTATTTATTATTTGTTTAATTACTTTACCCTTCACTTGATCCCATTAATTAAATCAATATTTATTATTTATCATGTAAATGAAGATGTGGAAAAATAAATGAAAAAATAACATAAGATAAATGCAAACAATCAAATGTATACCTCAAACAATCTCCATCCTCTTAGATTGAGCTGGAATATAATGGACCCTAGTTCTATTTGATTTGCTCTAGATAGATTATAGTAGAATGTGGATTTCTCACTAAACTAGCATAACCTTGGTATGATTTCAATAATGAGATGGTAAAGAAACAACATAAGGTTAACAGTAATAGGCTTGATTGATGATAAAGGATGAGGGCCTCTAATTATAGAATTCTCAAGAGGTAAAACCAATTGTTAAGATAGATTGATGATGGGTGGCTAAGATTGAATGAGTATTAGGGTTAGGATCAAATATGTAGTCATATAACAAGTGTTAGAAGACCTTTTTATAAGGCACATATTTTCATTTGACCTTTCTTATCACATACTTGGCACTTTTTCATCCTAGTTCCTTATACCTTGGTGCATAACGACAAGTACATTAACAAATCTAGGTTGCTTATACCATTGCATCATGATTCTCATCCATATTTCCTCCCCTTCCATTCATCATCTTCCTCTATCCTTACATCCTTCATCCTCTAACTCTCTCATCCATTTCGAGAGTACCTTCGTGTTTTTGGAACCCGTATGTCCTCTTGAGGGGGCATACCTAACTTCCATCCTTCTACTGACTAGGGCATCATGCAACTAGTCTTTATCCCTTCACACCCTACTATATATTATTTTTCTTTGATACAATACCACTGCTTATAGTCGTGACATCATATCAAAGAGGGGAAAAATTTAGACACCTAAAATTTGATTATACCTAACCACACTTGGATTTACCCTATCCCAACTATTAATTAAATAAATATTCATTATTTATATATTTAATTAAATATCTCCACTTTAATAAATAAATATTTATTATTTATTTAATTAATTTATCCTTCACCTTTATCCCCCACTTTAATTAAATAAATATATTTATTATTTATTTAATTATTTTATCTTTCACCTTCATAGCCACTTTAATTAAATAAATATTGGTCATTTATTGATTTAATATATCCTTCCATGTCACCATTCTTCAATAATTAATTATTGAGAGTCACATGACTAACTAAGAACTTGTCTTAGATTCATTGAACCAAAACACTTGCTAAAAGTCAACCTAACTTTTCATCTCATCCATCCATTTCATACTGCTTCTCCAAATCCTAGCCATTCACATGGAGATCTTTCCCTAATGTTAATCTTAAACCTAGATCTTATCCCTCTTGTGACATTTGTCACATAACCACATCTTTGGGCCTAACCCCAATCCTCATTCAATCCTAGCCATCCATCAACCAATCTATCTTGGCCCTTGATCTCCCTCTGAAAATTCTACAAATGAGAGGCCTCTCACTCCATTTGGACATCTTCTCATGCTATTGTTATATTTCTACTTTTTCTATCTATTTCTTCCATAGCCCACATAATCTTCAATTACCTTATTCTCATTATATCCATTTGATCATTCATCATATCAATCCTATCATTATGTTGTTGGTTTCATAAACAACCGCATTCCTCCATCAACACATCAAAAGAGCACATCAAGTGGAGTTAGGGTGCCCTCTACTTCAACTATATCTAAGGAGAAAGTAGGGTTTCAAGTGAAGGTATTGTGTGTGTATTACATTATCTTCTATGTTATTTACCTTCAACCATTTTTCTCATTCTCAAAAATAAATTTTATGATTTCAACAATGTGTACTTGTCACCTACACAATAATTTTTTATCAACCTACTATAATAATAATTAAAAAAAACAACACTAACAATAGACTCTTATTAATCAAAAAATAAATTACAAAATTACAAATTGAAAAATAAAACATTATTTTGTATATCTTCAAAATATTACTACTTAGTACATCCATCTATCCAATATGTAACATGCACATATGACCATATTTATTAACTAGCAATCACACCTTGGTGTGCAATGGGTATGACGAAGAGGTGCGGAAGGGAAATTAGGAAAATGTTTGGTCAATTTTTTGTAGCCATTTGTATAGTATATGAGGTCAACTGGTAGGCCATTTATTAAATTATGTTGTTTATTTAACAAAGTTCTTAATAGAGAAGTGATAGCTAAACCATCCATCCACTTACAAGGATCTAAACATGACTAAAAAAACCCTCTAAATCAAGAAGATAGTTAGACTCCATTACATATAGACTCATGTTATATGTGCAATAGGGAGAGAGGGAGGGAGGGAGAGAATGAGAGAGAGAGAGAGAGAGAGAGAGAGAGGTGGAGATGGAGAGATAGAGATAATGAGAGAGAGAGGATATATAAAGAGAAGAGAGAAGGATAGATAGAGATGGAAGAGAAAAATATAGAGGGAGATAGATGGAGAGAATAAGAGAGGGATGGATAGAAATATAATGATAGAGATAGGAAACTTGATATATATATAGAGGGAGAGGTATAAGGGTAGAGAAATGGAGTAATAACAAGATAGAGATAGAGTGAGAGATGGAAGAATAAATATAGAGAGATAGAAATGGAGAGGCAAAGAGATATAGATATAGAGGTCTAGGAGGGAGAGGGAGAGGGAGGGAGAGAGATGGATGGGTAGATATCTTGGGAGATATGTCTAGAGATAGAGGGGGGGAGAGGAAGAGGGAGACAAATAGATAGAGAGGTAAAGAGAGGTAGAGAGAGATATAGAGAGGTAGAATGAAAGATAAAGATCCAAATATTTTTGTATATATAAAATATATTATATTTAATTATATACCATTAATTTTCCCTTGATTAAGTATATCAATTGTTTTAATTTAGTTAAAATATTAATTATTTGTATTTATTCGTAAATTTTCTCCTCCCAAAAATTACAAGATAATGTATATTTAGTGTTTTATAATCTTATAAATTATTATATTTAATAACAAATAAATATATTTATTGTAAATGTAAAGGTGTTTTTTTAATAAAATTTAACATTATTGATTTTTAAAATTTGGATTTAAATAGAATAATATTTTAAATTTAAAAGTTAGTAATTAACTTGTTTTTGATAAAGTAAGTTGCATTTATAGGGTGCAGTACCCTTTACACATGAAGCCTAAGGGGTCAGAAAGAGACCAAATCCAAAGTTACAACATTATGTCCAGAACAAAAACAATAGAAACAACCAAAAAACTTACAGACACAGTGGATTGATAGTAGAGGAAAGACCCCACCCACCTAAAACACAAACCCACCCACTACTTGGCTAATCCATTCCACTTCTCAATGAAAAGTTTCAAGACATCATCACCAACCCATTTAGGTCCCTCACCCTTAGTCTTCTTTTCCATTTCCTCTTTGAGTACCTCAAGGAGAGTGACAACGAACCTGTGGATGATTTTTATCATGAAGCACATCAATCGAGTAAACTTTTGTTCAAGTTTATCCACCCAAGACAACATTTTGATGAATTCCTCTTCCTTGTCATTTTCCACCTTAATCATCTCCTCCTCCCTAGCCATGTGATCTAAAGATTGAGTGGTGGAATCCTCATGAATCATTTTGTTCAATTTCGAGAAGTGACTAGGGCCTTCAACAAACTCCTCCATTTCCTCAATAGTATCCTATTTACTCTCCTTTTTTCCACCAGGCTACTCTGAGCTGCTAGATATCTCATCAATAGGAACCTATTTCTTGTTCTTAGCCAACCTGTGAGACCTTCTAGCACTAGTTTGCTCTGTCCCAATGTCCACACTAGCTGCCACCATGGTAATTGATGTATGAGATTTAAATCACAACCCTCACAATACAAAACCCTTCTTCAAATATAAAAAATAAAACAAGAAACTCTCAATCACACACTACTACAATATAACATAAAAACCAGGCTTGCTATTTTCAACCAAGTTACAAATTTCATTATAAATCATTGTTCAAAGTTTACATCAGTCCATAAAGGACTCCAAGGTTGCAAAATTGCCCATTTAATCTCACAAATAATAGAAAAATATCCTCAACAAAAATAAACTAATCTGATCACACAACCTTGAAACCCTTCTCCTACACTTACACATGAAACAATGCATTGGAAACTACAAAATATTGCTCAATTTTTTCATCAGTCCTCAAGGGACTCAAGGGTTGCAACATATCCCACATAAAATCACAAATGAAAAGAAAATATCATCAACTACAACAAACAAATCTGATCATGCAACCTAGAAACCCTTCCCCTTCCTCAAAACTTGAAACTACACCTTGCAAACCTGCAATCGACACCTCCCTATGAAAGGACATTGTTGTAGCTTCACATTCATACCTTCAACCTAAAAAAACAAACTCCAAAACCCTTCTTGGAGAAAATCCATGCCCTTTTTTGAGTTTCTCCTCCAAAAATCCTTTGGAAAAACTAAACAATAATGAAACTTTTTACCTTTTGTATGCCTTCAATGAAATGAAATGAAATTTCATTTTCCCTCATAACTTGGCATTTCATGTTCATTCCAACCTTGGTAATCCCAGCTCATGAAATTAAAAAATGCAGCAATAAATCATAAATATCATGCTAAAATAATCTAAAAAGGCATTAAGGCAAGACCCACTATGAAAGTGGACTCTTTCTTGCTTTTCCCACTTTCAGTTTTAAAGCAAAACTTCAACCTTATCATGATGGGCGCCCACCTCCACTTCCCTATTTTTTAGGGATCTTGGAATTATGAAAGAAACTGATTATTATGCAAATCACAATGCCTCCCCACTACTTTTTGAAGAATTTAGCGTTTAAAACACCTTTTTTCTCCATTTTCCCTTATCCAGGTGCATTTATTTTAAACTCAAATACAAATTAAAACTCACCAAATGCATTGAAACTCAAATGCTCAAGGAAATGAAATTCACAAGCCAAAAATGTGAATTACCATCACTCCAAAATTTCCACTCAAAAATTAAACAAAATTGAATTGAGCAGAATTACCACTTGGTCATGGATGCTCCTTCATCAAACACCCACAGTAGAAAGAAATGTTTCATGAGTGAAACTCATAAAAATTTGTATACTCTATGTCTATCTTGGATCCACCTTTTCTCCTTGTTCACTAGAAATTTTATATTCATCTCAGCCTGCACCTTCACATTAGTATCCCCTTTCACCTTTCCTCTTTTTCTCATCCCCATGAAACACAAATTATCAAACTCTACCTCCCACCAATGTGCTTGATCAAAATGGATCAAATCAATGGTATTCATACCTTCTTCAACAAAAAAGGTGTAATGTATTACCTTTCTTGCTGCTATACCTTCTTCTTCTTCTTTTTCCTTGTCTTCAATGCAACTTGTCACTCTGTTGGTGCCTTTAGAAAGACACTCTATTGTTGCAAACTGATTTTCTACACCCAAAACAATGTTAGAACAATAATCTTGTGATTCATCATCCACCTTTTGCAACAAGTAATTAAGTTCTTCTATTAGGGAATCTCCACCTTCATCACTCTCAAACAAGGAATCATTAGTAAACTCCAACTTCACATTCACATCTTTCTCATCACTCTCACCTATCTCCAACACATCTACTACTGCAACTACATCATTATTCTCATCATAAGAAGTATAAAAATCAGAAATTACAGGTCATTACCTTTGGCTGCAACCTTTGTGTTAGTTGAAATTTTATCATTCCTCTCTCCTACAATTTCTTCCAATTGTCTCTAACTAGTTCAAATCACTAACCACACAAATTCCAACCTTGCTACATACCTTGCCTCCTCTCTCATCCAATGGCTTCAACTTATGATGAACTCCAATATCCTTTGTCAAACTATAAGTGTTTGCACATCCATCATGCACTACTTTCCTATCAAACTACCACGGTCTACCCAACAAAAAATGACAAACATCCATGTTCATAACATCGCACAATACTTCATCATAATAACTTCCAATCTTAAATCTTACCACGTATTATTCATTTACCAACACTTTGTGATCATCTTGTAACCATGAGATCCTATACGGATGTGGGGGCCTCTTTCTCTCCAACTGTAACTTCTCAACCATCTCTGTAGAAACAATATTATCAATACTACCACTATCAATAATGACTTTGCAAACTTTACCTTTGCATTTGCATCTTGTATGAAAAAACTTCCTCCTTTGAATGGGTTCACTATTTTCATTCATCAAAACTCTCCTCATCATCAAGACTTCACCATCTTTCGCTTCTTCGAAATGGGTTGAATGTGCATCTTCTCCATTTATATTTGCTGCTCTATTCTAATTTATAGTTGTTCTTCTTGGTATTTCCTCCTCATGAGGACACTCATATGATGTGTGCCCCTCTTCTCCACACTTGAAACATGTGATTTTAAAATTTCCTCTTTCAAATTCCCTACCCGATCTTTCTCTTCCTCTAAAATTTTGATCACGGGGCTTGCTTGAGTTTTCACATCCTTCATCCTTTCTGCTCTTAATGTCTCTAATATGATGTTCATCCTATTTTTTCTACACATAATCCCTATCCTTTCCCTTTTGTTTATTCTCAAACCTCTTGTTCATCCTTTCTTCTATCTTGAATGCTATTTGATAAGCGTCTTCCATTGTCACAACTCTAACCAGTGTCATCTCTTCTTGAATACTTGACCTCAATTCGTTTATGTATCTTGCAACCTTCTCTTTGGTCACCTTAGAATGTCCAATTCTAATAAGAATTCTATGAAATTATTTCATATATTCTTTCACACTCTTGTTGCCCTGTCTCAAACCTTGCATTTTCTTGAGTAGGTCCAATTCATAATCCACATGAATAAATTGTCTTTTAAGTTTCTCCACCATTTTATCCCATCTATTAATCTTTTCCTTTCCTCTTCTTCCCCTTTCTAATTGGATCTCTCTCCACCATATGGAGGCATATCCTTTCAAACTTATTTTTTCATATCTTACTTTGTCTAGATCCTCTATCTCTTCAAATTCGAAATACTCCTCCATCTCATTCAACCAATCTATTAATTCTTCTGGGTTTAAGATTCCATTAAAGTTAGGTGCATCTATTTTTTGTATTTTTCCCATCTTGGATAATGCAATTAATAGAGGATCATTTGCAACTTTTGTTGCTCCTGCACTTACTTGGCTTCCATCTTGGCTTCCAACTTGACTGGTAATCTTTGTACTCTCATCATCACTTCTTGGGTCTCTTACCCTTGCAAATCGTCTTCTTATTTCTTCTTGTAGGGTCTCAACTTGTCTTCTCAAAACTTTAAAATCATCATCTCTGACAAAATTATCTCCTCTTCCTCTACCTCTACCTCTACCACAATGGGCTCCTCTCCAATCCATTTTTTTTCCAACACCCACAACACAGTCCTGGTGCAACTACCTCTCTTTGGCGATATGTTACACACCCGGGATCTTCTGTCTCTGATACCACTAATATATGAGAGTTAAATCACAACCCTCAGAATAAAAAACCCTTCTTCAAATATAAAAAATAAACAAGAAAGTCTCAATCACACACTACTGCAATTTAACATAAAAACCAGGCTTTCTATTTTCAACCAAGTTACATAATTCATTATAAATCATTGTTCAAAGCTTACATCAGTCCATAAAGGACTCAAGGGTTACAACATGGCCCATTTAATCTCATAAATAATAGCAAAATATCCTCAACAAAAACAAACTAATCTAATCACACAACCTTGAAACCCTTCTCTTACACTTACACATGAAACAATGCATTGGAAACTACAAAATATTGCTCAATGTTTTCATTAGTCCTCAAGGGACTCAAGGGATGCAACATAGCCCACATAAAATCACAAATTATAGGAAAATATCATCAACTACAACAAACAAATCTGATCATGCAACCTAGAAACCCTTCTCCTTCCTCAAAACTTGAAACTACACCTTGCAAACCTGCAATCAACACCTCCCTATGAAAGGAGATTGTTGTAGCTTCACATTCATGTCTTCAACCTGGAAAAAAAAACTCCAAAACCCTTCTTGGAGAAAATCCATGCCCTTTTTTGAGTTTCTCCTCCAAAAATCCTTTGGAAAAACTAAACAATAATGAAACTTTTTACCTTTTGTATGCCTTCAACAATGAAATGAAATGAAATTTCATTTTCCCTCATAACTTGGAATTTCATGTTCATTTCAACCTTGGTATGCCCAACTCATGAAATTCAAAAATGCAGAAATAAATCATAAATATCATGCTAAAATAATCCAAAAAGGCATTAAGGCAAGACCCACTATGAAAGTGGACTCTTTCTTGCTTTTCCCGCTTTCAGTTTTAAAGAAAAACTTCAACCTTATCATCTTGGGCACCCACCTCCACTTCCCTATTTTTTAGGGATCTTGGAATTATGAAAGAAACTGATTATTATGCAAAACACAACGCCTCCCCACTGCTTTTTGAAGAATTTAGCATTTAAAACACCTTTTTTCTCCATTTTCCCTTATCTAGGTGCATTTATTTTGAACTCAAATGCAAATTCAAACTCACAAAATGCATTGACACTCAAATGCTCAAGGAAATGAAATTCACAAGCCAAAAATGTGAATTACCATCACTCCAAAATTGCCACTCAAAAATTAAACAAAATTGAATTGAACAAAATTACCACTTGGCCATGGATGCTCCTGCATCAGTAATTAACTTGTTAATACAAATACTTATTATTTTTAGTTAAATATTAAAAATTTATAAATTATTGTAAATTTAAATATTTCAATAAAATACAAAAGATAACATGACCAAATTTTATTTCTCTCAATTTTTTTGTTTTTAAATAAAGATATTTATATTCTATAATTCAAAGGTAAAAAAATATGAAGTAAATAAAATAGCTCTATAATAACATAAAGTAAAGACACCAAAGGTTTTAAATATGTATCAAACAAAATAATTTCATGTTAAAATAAAGAAACCAATTTTTAAGATATGTAATAAATAAAATGACTCTTCCAGAATAAAATAATTCTATGTTTTTTATTTTTAAATACATCCATTTAAAAATGTAATCCATCATAAATAAAAATAATAATTTGAAACACTTCAAAAATCTTTTAAATAAGTATTTTTAAGATATCTAATTAATATTTATCATACACTAAAATGTATATGGTTCTAATAGAAGCCAAAGGATATCATAAAAAAATCATGATGGGCCTCATGTGTTGTTAAAGTTGTCTTATTTACTTTCTCATCTATATTTCTATTTAATGATAAGTGAAAGGAATATCAAGTTACAAAATCAAATGAAATAGAAAGTGACTTGAAGATATTATTATATTGTGAATGTGTCGATCTTAAAGCCTAAATTTGACGATTGACTCAACATATCAAACAATATTTTTATAATTGTCTATTTAAAATTATTTAAATCATATTTCAAATAAATTATGTATTTATTATATCATTAAACAAAAACAATGCATGTCAATATCCTATGAGTGGCAGTTCTTTCTTGGTTGGATACGACATCTGGCACATACACCAAATAAGGCAATCTAGATCCAAATGTGTTGACAACTATAATAACAATGAACTAGAGAAACAAAATTCACCTTTGATCCACTAGTTATAGGACTAGTTAGCTTGCTTTCATCTTTAGTAAAGATAAAACTACCCTGTGAAAATTTATAATGTATTTTCCTTTGTTCTTGGTGATGTTGAGGTTAGTTATGAAGTTAATGTGAGTGAAGAGTGTGCATAATTGTTGTGGAAGTGGCAATGGATTATAATAAGAGAGGATGGCTTCGGCCTAGCTACAATTCACCTATGGTGTAAGTAGGTTTGATAGGGCTTGTATGCTTTTGTTTCCTAAGAATGTTCAGTGCCCTCTTAGCCCTGAGAGGTTGTGGGAAAGTGGAGCACATTGTAGGTAACAATGCAAACACAACCTTTGCAATCTTTGGCATATTAGGTGGCGGAATATACAACATACTAGGCCCCCATATGACTCTCTTCATAGGGTATTGTACTTATGTCTTGTATGTAGCTCCATTCCTATACTACAACCATATACAAAACAATACCTTTGAAATAATTGTAGGGACCCTATTGGGGGTCAAAGAAGGGTTGTTGTGGGCTATAGAGGGTTCCATTATGACTTCCTACCCTACTAAAGATAGAAAGGGGGGTATATCTCCTTTTTTTGGAGCATTTTCAGCTTTGGTGGGGTGTTAGGAGGCTTCGTTCCCTTCATTCTAAACTACTCAAGCAATAATGCATATGTGAATGATGGAACATACATAACATTCACGAGATTCATGACCTTTGGAATAATCCTTACATTGGATCTACTGCATCTTGATAAGGTCATCAAAGATGATGGAAACAAGGTCACCTTTGTAAAGTACTCTGATGTGTGGATTGAGGCTTGGGAAATTATAAAACTATTTAAGAACATGAATATGCTTATACATTGATTGGGTTGCTTGTTGGGCTAGCAAATTTTTAATAACTTATCACTTCAAAAATGTGAATGGGTTGATATTTAATGTGAGGACCAAGGGCTTGAACAATGCTTTTTATTGGGTGTCTTTGATTTTGGGATCTATAGTTTAAAATATTTTCTACAAATCTTAACTCTAGTCTTAAATTCTAATGTTCAATGTCCTATAGCATACATTGCACTTGCTATGACATACATCACCAATTTTGTGTGGCATGCATTACTAATGCACTAGTAGAATACAATTGCAATAACATCTGCCAATTACCCCCTTACTCTATCATTGGATGGTTGTCTATATTGTGTTACAAAGCTTTCATCTTGACATAGGGAGGTCAGATGCATGAAAATGTTCAATGCTTCAGCCTTGTGAATTTGACATTATAATATTTGTAATGTTAATGATTGTTTGTTTATTTTAGTTAACAACAAGAGATGGAGATCATGTAGCCAACTCAGAGGTTCAGAGGGTTGACTTAAGCAAACCTCTTTCAACTAAAGATAAATTAGATAGGTGAATGTGAGCCATGATGATGTAAACTGATTCCTCAAGTAAGTAAACTATATTTTCTAAATTTAGAAGTAATTAGCAATATATTAGAATTTTGAGGGAGCAATAGTTACATGTGTGTTAAAAGTGGAGAATTAGAATTAAGTTAGGACATGGTGCCTTATGAGTGAAGAAAGGATTTTAAGTGGAAGATATGTAATGATTGGTGCAATGCATTATGAAGGATAGATGTGGGATTAATTTGGTATTTATGAGTACAGAGGGAGAGGGAATGCATGTAAGATTATTATCTATAAATTTATATAATTGTTGGGTATTTTTTGAAATAGTGTAACTAAGAATGTATTTTTTCACCGAGAGGAATTGATGGGTTCTAGCCTAGTGACTCAAACCTTAGCTCTTTCACAAGGTGAGCACCACTTATAAGCTCTTGAGGAAACAAATTGTCCAAAATGACTAATGACCAAGTCAACTCGGATGGATAAAATTGATCTTGAGAGATACATGGTGTAACTAAGAAGGTGTTCCTCATATTTTTCTATTTATTATATCATGGATGCCTTCAATTTTAATGTATTATGTTTTGTGAAGATTGTGAATATTTCATTTGTTAAACTGAGGGAGCAAACCCACTACACCAGTTTGGTATCAAAGCAATAAGAATATCCATGACAGATGGAATAACTATGTGATATATTCCATTAATAGTAGGTAAGAAGACCCACAACTTAAATTGTGTCTAGTGGGTCCAAGTTGTTTGAAGAGTATAACACTTGCTGAGACCATCACATGGACTATTTCTAGTTGAATGATTATAAAATTTTGAAAATTGTATCAAGGACATGTGATGTACAAAAGTTTTAATTAGAACTATTTGGAATTGTCTAGAGGTTGAATAATAACTCAATGTTTTTTGCAAGTTGTTTGCAAATGATTACTGTTAAAGGGTGTGAGAGGCTCAATTGCCTCTACTTGAAAGCTTTTCAATGGTTGGAAAGTGTTTTGGGTATGTAAGACCCCGCTTCACATGTGAATAATACAATCTTAATTTTTCTATATTTCTCCTAAATAGATGCTTAGATATATTTCAGAAAATGCAGTGTGATTATGTAACATTGTACTCGTATTTCATTTTGACATGTTTTATTATCATTGCCATGAAAGTAAATAGGCACTTGTAAACTGTGAATATGAATTGGAATTTTAGTGAAATTGTTGTACAATTAAATCTTACTTCAGTTACCAAATTAATGTGACATATGAATGTTGCTTATGATTTCATTGGTAATGTGCAGGAAAGAAAGAGCGCCAATGTGAGAAGGGAAAACCAGTGAGAACAAAATCGAAAGACATCCTCTAGTGGTTATGTATTGGATTTCCTTATTTTGGAGCGTAGGAAGAAATAAAATTGTTATGCTTATTCTTCTGGGTTGAAAGGGTATTAATTGTGTGTCATGGGAGATGTAAGTTTGGGTTAAGGATAGAAACCCTTGTATCTAAGTGTGAAGCTCGGATGGAACTTTAAGTGGGTCTTTAAAGTGGATTTTTGGTCAATTTCTTGGGTTGGGATGCATAAATAAACCCCCTAGGGTCTAAACCATGATGGTATGGGTCAAGTGGGCATGCAATAGGGCCCTAAGGACATGATTTGACTCCTGAAAAGTCCTCATAATGAGGAGTGACGAATTTTGAGTAAAAGATGGAGTGAAAAGATTGAGGGGTTGTCCAAGTGCATGTACCCCTCTTAAAGAAGGAAAAGACCCTCATTGATGAAGGAGGTACATTCACACCCCCTCCATCCAAGGGTTACAATTTGTGAGATTTCTATATATTGGGGGAGGAAGAAGGAGTGGGGTGTTACCCACTTCTCCTCTTGGAGAACTTGAGTGAAGATGGCTTGCTTTGGAGAGGAAGGATGGATACAAGATTTTAGTCCCTTCATCTAAAAGAAAAGATAAGTTCTTCCTTTTCCATTTTCCCTTGTTTCTTGGTTGTAAGGAGGTGACTTATTGTATGGATCATGTTTGAAAATAGAAAGTAGAGAACCTAGATGTATGCAAATTGTGCTATGTTAGTTTTATATCCTTGTAAAAAATGAGAAAAGACTGGCCATTGATCATTTTGGGGCTAAAAGAGTTCCTTGCTCGGGGGTATGGCTAGAGCCCATGAGGCTCCATGACGCCATTACGGTAGGGTGGAGAGCAAGTCATTATTCAATTGTGTGGTATTCAAGGTAGTATTAAATATTTCTTGTAACATGGAAGGCTTTGACATTACATTTGTATTTTGTTGCAATGGAAAGAGGAAGTATCTATGGGATTCTACAAAGGAATGTATTAAGTCTGTATGTGGTGATAAAACTATGGTTGTGTAGTAGTATGAAGTATGGTTATTCTGTTACTAAGCACAGTTTGTGACTATTTATGTTGTATTAGAGTTTATTTTCAAGGAGGAACAAAGCATTGTTCTATGTTTTGTGATGGAAACAGATTATGAATGCAAATATGTATTATTAGAATGGAAAGCAAGAAAGAGAACATTTGGAAATCATTACTTCAAATTAGTGTAGCTTAAAAAAAAAGTTCATTACATTCATAGGGATTATGGGTTATATACATCAATTTAGCTTTGTATGGCTTGTAAGTTAACTCTACATATCACTTTCCTAAAATATAAAACTGTTGTTGTCTAGATCATTGTGTAAGTAGTCATTTGGGAGTTTCGCTTGGAACAAATAAGTAGTAGCAAGGATTGTTATTTTATTCTGAAAAAGGTAATAAGTATGTTATTTAAAGTGAGAGATGATCATGCTGTTAAAAAATGAGGTTGCACAACTTATCTAATTTTATCATATGTTACTCTGTCATGGCTCACACTTGTAGGATAACCGACTTAATATTTTAGCAAATATATGTTATGAATTAGAAGGGGGTGTAATGGGAACTTGTTATAACCATGAATAGCATCTTGCATAGTTCCCATAAAGAAAGAAAATGGTATATCTCCCCTTGAAATTTAATTAAAATAAAATGGACGTAATCAGATCTGCCTCAGAATAGAGACGCCAAGGATTGACAATTGAGGATATAGTTCATTCTATGCATATATATTAAAACATAGAATAGCCCATAAACGAATATAGGGAACCATCCCTTTGGTAGTTGCATCTATGCGATCATAATGGAAGTAACTCTTCCATAAATATTGTGTAGTCTTCTTTTTTATCTGCAAAACTATAGGCTTTAAGAAAACAAAATATTACTAATAAATGAGGAAAGTACTGACTATTTCTTTCTCCTTCAGTTGTTGTCGGTTGCTTCACTTATCCCGACCCCTGCAAGATTGATAGTGAATGGATAATCTAAAGCAAAGAGTAATAGTATTAAACAGTAATCCTATATATATTCATTTCTAAACATTTTTTAAAAATAAATAAATAAATAAATAAAACAACAAAATCTAAAATTTTAAACAGTCAATCCCATTCTTTAACTTTGCCCTTCCTTCATGGGTGATCTAACCCTGCGAGAGAACAAGGAAGGAAAAAAAATAAAAATAAAAATTGTTGGGTAGGCAAACAAAGAAACCATAAATAATATGCATTGACCACTCTTCTCGATGCATGGTGTGGTCCAAAATTGCCATTATTTTCACTAATCTTTGAGAGTTGGTTTAACAGAACAAGTACACATTTTCTCAGATGCATTTGTAATCAGTAGTGCTCAGGGGATCATATGTAGGGTACCACCATGTTAAGGCCAGCCGCACAAATCTAAACTTCTTTAACAAATAAAAAAAGAAAACGGAAGTGATGCCTGCAAGAGTCACTATACTAGCAATCGCACCTTCATGTGCAATGGGTATGCCGAAGATGTGTGAAAGGTCAATTAGCAAAATTCTAATCTATTTTTCTTAGGTGGATTGGTAGGGAATTTATCAAATGGTGTTATTTTTGCAACAAAGGTCTTAATGGAGAATTGAAAGCTTCAAATCAGCTATGTATCTGCTTTCAGGGATATAAACACGATTAAAACAAAACCTCTGAATTAGAAAGATAATTAGTCTCCATCTCCAAAAAGCTCATGTTATGTTTACAATAGGGAGAGAGGGAGAGTGGGGAAGTGATAGGGATAGAAAGAGGGAGAGAGAGAGAGGGGGGGGTAAGAAGATAGAGATAGAGAGGAAGATAAAGATGGGGATGGGGATGGAAATGGAGGAGAGGGATATGGAGAGAAGAGGGAGAGATAAAGAGAGAGATGAAAGAGAAATATATAGAGAGAAAGAGAGAGGGAGAGAATGTAAGAGGGATAGATAGAAAGATAAAGATAGAGATAGGAAGTGATAAATAGATAGAGGTAGAAAGTGATGGAGAGATAATGAGATAGAGATAGACGGAGAGATGGAAGAAGAAATATGGAGAGATGAGAGGCAAAGAGATATAAAGGTATAGGAAGAGGGAGACAAATAGATAGATGTATGGATAAAGAGAGGGGGACATGTGTGGAGATAGAGGGGTAGAGAGGAAGATTGAGATGGAGATGAAGATAGTGGGAGAGAAATAGTGGGAGAGAGATAGTGAGAGACGTAGAGGGAGAGATAAAGATAGAGGGAGAGGGGGGTAGAGAGAGGAAGAGATATAAAGATATATAAGAAGAGAGAGGGAGAGATATAAATTGTGAGATAGAGTGATAGAGAGACATATATGAAGATATAGAGAGGGGGAAAGGGAGAAAAAGATAGACAAACAAACAAAAAGAGATGGATAGAGGGAGAGAGAGAGGGAGAGAGAGGGGGAGAGAGAAAGGAGGGATAGAGACATATGGGAATAGAAAGACAAAGATATAAATATATGGGAAGAGAAAGGGAGAGAAATGTAGAGATAGAGATAGATAGGGGAAAGGGAGGGAGAAATAAGGAGTGTCTGTGTATATGAGTGAGACTGAGAGAGATATGGAGAGAGATAAAGAGGGAGGGAGAGAAATAGATTGAAGAGAGGATAATTAAAGAGATATAGAAAGAGGGAGTGATAATGAGAGAGGCCCCCAGAGATATATGGATATAAAGGAGATATAAGGATATATAGAAAGGAGAGATAAAGAGATAGCAATCATATCTTGGAACATGCAATGGGTACGTCAAAGGGGTGTGGTAGGTCAATTAGGATTTTTTGGTCTCCATTACCAATAGGCTCATTCTATGTTTGTAATAATGAAAGAGGAGAGATAAAAGGGGAGAAAGCGAGAGAGAGAGGGGTAAGGAGATAGAGATAGGGGATAAAGATAGAGATGGAGATGGAGATGGAGAAGGATATGGATATGGAGAGGAATGAGAGGAGAGGAATAAATAGAGATGGAAGAGACAAATATATAGAGAGGGAGAGAGAGGGAGAGATATAAATATAGAGGTAGAAAGTGATATATAGAGAGAGGGAGAAATATAGGGTTAGAGAGAGATGGATAGATAATGAGATAGAGATAGAGGGAGACATGGAAGAATAAATATGGAGAGATAGAGATATAGATATATATAGGTCTAGGAAGAGAGAGAGAGAGGGAGAGAGAAGAGGGGGAGAGAGGAGAGAGATAGGTGGAGGAGGTAGAGAGAGAAGAGGGTGAGAGAGGGAGAGAGATAGGTAGAGAGGTAAAGAGGGAGAGAGAAGAGGGGAAGAGAGGAGAGATAGGTAGAAGAGGGAAAGAGAGAGAAGAGGGGGAGAGAGGGAGAGAGGGGGGAGGAACAGTGCTCAATATAGAGAGGGAGAGGGAATGGGAAAGGGAGAGAGGGAGAGTTATATATAGAGGGTGATATAGATAGACAAAGGGATATGGAGAGAAGAAGAGAGGGAAATAGGGAGATAGATGTAGACAAAGATATGACTAGAAAGAGATAGAGAAGTGAGATAAAAAATAGAGAAATATAGATATAGAGTAGGAGAAATGGAGAGAGATGGGGTGAATGAGAGAGAGGGGATAGAGGGGGAGATTGACCTAGTGTTTCTCACCTTTGGGAGTCTTCAATTATGCCATGTCGTTGTTTTTCTTTTACCTATACTTGTTTTGGTTTAGTTTCAAATTTAACCTTATGATCATGCAAATACTATTTTGATTATATGCTCTTGAATGCTGATATCCTTTGAAGTCAATTCGTGTATAATTCCATACAACCTCATACCCTTATAATGAATTTTGTGAATTGATATTCACATGCTAAAATGAATGTTCAAAGATATCTTTGATGTATTTTATATAGATTTATTAAAGATATATATGCTAATTAAAAATAAATGAGAATTGGCATGGTTATGTTAATTTAATTGGCACATCTTTCGTGCTAATGACCAACTTAAGTAAGAAATATAAAATTTATATATTATATTATATTTAATATCTATATATTAATTATTTAATTATCTCTTTGATAAATCAAATACATGTTATAATTATATTAGTCGTTATACAACTAACCCCCTCTCTAATTAATTCTTCTAACTTTGTATAGATTAATTTAAAATAATATCCTATTTATATATAATTAAATTAAATTAAATAATATATATTATATAACATAAAATAATATTAATAATTATAATACTAATCTTAATTTTTACAACCGTGCACAAAACATCTTAAATCATTTAGGCAAGTGAACTGTTTGACAGAATACCTGAAAAAAATATCATCACATGGACTGCAACGATTGCGGGATATGTACAAATTGGATTTGTTAAAAAGGTTGTACAAACTAACAAGCAAATGCAATTGGCAAATTCCACAACCTTCGCCAGTATCCTCCCTACTTGTGCCAAAATGGGGAGTTTGGAATAGGGTATGGACATCCATCAAAGCATGTTGGAAATGCTTTGGTAGGCATGCGTGCAAAACGTGGAAGCATAGAAAGGCACGTAAACTGTTTGACAGAATGCCTCAAAGAGACAGCAATGCAATGATTGCAGGATATGCACAAAATGGATAAATTTCAAAACAAAAACACAAAAAATAGGTTTTCCACCATCCATAGAGTTGTCATTGGAAAAAGGTACATGCTCTCGTGCTTGCATGCCATGGAAGTTTCTTATTCCTCTGCATACTTTGCAATTAGGCTGGGAGCTACACTCTAAGTTTTAACCACTCAGTTTAAAACGGCTATGCAATTACGTTGAGAGCTACGCCAGATATCGAGCTCTTTGCGTGTGGAGCTGAATGCACGAGTAACAACAATAGAAAACCACATGAAGGCCAACACTAACAGTAAGTGAAGAACATGATGAACTCAATCTTAAATCACAACACATATAAAACGAAGGCAGGGCTTAACCAACACACTCTAAGCATTGACCGCTTAGGTGTAGGTGGTGGTGGCGTGGGCCCATTTAAACCTTTTGTTTCCTGTTTCGTTTCCCATAGCGCTCTTCCACACTTCACAGTGGCCGTCACCGCCACGGTTAAATTTGAATTTGAATTTTGAATCTCCAACTCCTACCGGCAATAAAGAGTTATTACTTCTCCCGCACATTTCCACAATAAACAAATGTGCAGCTTTGCGAAATTATGTAGAAGTAATTGTTTGCAGCCTCCCTGTCAGAGCCGGCTATAAACTCTAAGCGCTACAATTGTATGTACAATTCTTTTCAACCGTACAGTAATATGGTACAAATTTTTACACTAAGCCTAGTTGAACATATAAATCTTTATGTGGAAAGTGGTATGGGGCTTTTAATCTTATGGCTAGTATATAAAATAATTAAATAGAAACAATACGGTTAGTCGATTTTGAGGTTATCAAATTATATATTGATAAGGAAACTGAGATCTAAATTTTTCTAATAAAAAAAATATAGTATAGTATAAAGAGGTATGTAAAATATTTTGAGGATAAAAATCTTAGTTTGTTTTAATTAAAATTAATATGGTTCAAATTTAGAAGGTAATGGGAGTTCAATTTATAATCTATTTGAGCGATGAGAATGTAAACGATGAATTCAAAATTAATATAAAATCAAATTCTATCTTAAAATACTTGCAAATTGTAGATCGAGCATGATTAGTATTTACTTGTGATTTTAGTGAAGTGTGGATGTTCAATGAACATGCTAACTTTTCTATAATATCATGACAATTTACTATAAGAATTGTGGATTTTACATAATTATAGATTAAAAAATGAACAACCAATGGTTGATTTGATCAAATTTGGAACGAGAACTTTGTTTTAGAATTAACTATTTTGATTGATTAGTTAACTACCTTAATTGACTAGTTAACACAATTGATTGATTAGTCAAAAAACTTAATAGTGTTAACTAATTTGATTGACTAGTTAACTAACTTGATTGTTTATTCAACTAATATGATTTAGAGCTAACTTGACTTAATAATTAGTTAACTTATTTAACATGAAACATAGGTGATGATAATTAGAATTATTTATTTATTTTAATTAGATATATGTGTTTGGATTAATTAAGATCTAATTACTTAATTAATAATGATTAATCAATTAACTAAATATGCAATGATATTAGCAAGATTGTAATTAACTACGTATGTGTGCATGGACTAATTAGGAGCTAATTTATTTATTTATTATGGGTGATGTCAAGTGATTTTTAATGGGATAAAATAATTAAATTAGTATATTTTTCAATCAACATGATCACTTAAGATCTATCATGATTAAATTAAGAAGTTTATTAGATGATTAGTTAATGCGATAAAAATGTGATGATGATAGAATTTGTCAATACAATGAAGATAAAGTGATGTTACAATTAATTGATGAGATGATAATAGGTTGATTACAACATTAGGGTGGTGAAATATAGGTCTCTACATTTTCCCCTCTTTGAAAGGGTGCTATAGATGAAAGAATTAGTCTTTTTAAAGAAACTAGAAGAAGAAGAACAAAAAGAAAGGATATATGAGGATGACCTAGATTATATGATAGGCAAGGAGATGTCCCCTTGGGAGGGCATCCAAGGATGAACGATATGGATTGATAATCAAAATGAGAAGAACAATAGTAAATTGAAGGACTTGGGATAGAATAGAGGGTTAAAATCAAAGGTGGTGGGAAAGAGTGGTTAAGAAGAAATATTAATTATGGATAGGAAACTAGAAGAAATATGTTTAGAAAAGAATGAGTGTGTGTTAAGGATCTGTGAAAATGAATATTGTGGATCTTGTATAAATTATAGGTCTTTGGGCAACCTAATGTTTACTAGAGTATATGATAGGATGCACCATCATATGGAGAAACCATTATGAAACTATTTCATGTGTTTTATAGGAGAAAAAACCCAACTAGGCATATGAAATGATGCACTTTTTTTATTGAATGGTCATGAAGGCATTGTGATAAAATGGCCCATGGATTAACACAAATATAAAGAAAAGAAACAAAGTAAGAAAGAAACAAGACATAAGCAAAAAACCAAAGAACATTTTACTTTTGGTCATCCTAAGACCTAAAGATTGATTGACATGATGATAATAGCATTGTTAATTTAGGTTCAAACTATATCTTAATGAAAATGTAGAGATGGGGAACGACTTGTTGAAATTGAACAGGGATTGTAGGAAGGCTATGAATAAAAACTATGGATGCAAGTTTGGATGTATCTTAGACTATTTTGATATATTTATTTTTAGTGTATACTTTACTCCATGTTTGTAGTATTATAATCTTTGGATTTGGGATTGTTTATGTTGATTATATAAATGTATTGGATTTACTATTTTTTACTTCAATTTTTTATTAGCTAACATTTTAAAATGAGTAGGAAAATATAAAAGATAACGACAAATCCATTCTATTAGAAGGTATGGAAGTGCTAAATGGAGGGAAAATTTTGGGGATTTAGGATGAGAATGATGGATGCAACTCATGACAGAAATGGGGAGGGGATTTAGGATGTGATCACCAATTACTATCTTACATGTAGGAATGATATACCCCACTTATTTATGCATGATTCATGATGATATGTTGAAGTTCTTGTCAAGGAATATTTGATAACTTAATATGTTTCTAAAACTATGTTTCAAGACCTTGGATTAGATCGATTATATTGAATTAATAAATTGGATTAATAGGGTTGATTGGGTTGTTGATTAGGCTATAAAGGTTTGGGTAATGAAGAGCATACATAAGATTCTAAGGTTTCTAATTGCTATCTTAAGGTTTGGAGATGGCCAAACCCATCTATTTTTTTGAAAGAAGGGTCCTCTTTTGCTAAAATAGTTTATTCTCAGTGGAGGTTGAAATGTGGGACATTTTTTAGAAATGGTGTGTTGTCCACCTTGTATAATTCTTGTAATGTAATACTATTATTTATTTGTGGCACATATACGGAATCTAGAGATATGAGTATCAAATGGGTAGGAATTATTTGGGCCAATTGTATGTATTATGTAACATGGAAATAAATATACAATGTGTGTTGTACATTATAAACTGTTTAACATTGAGAGAACTTAGCATCAAAAGGGGAAATTTACTAATGAGGGAGTAATATTTTTGTAAGCTCATAGTATATATAATACCACTTAGTGCTTTTGTGTAAGTTTATTTCTACAAAAGAAATAACATGAGTAGTTGTTGATGTTGAATTGTTGGCTAAGGTTGATTGAGCATATCTTATAATTTGTATATGTTAGGAGAGGAAGAATGGATTATGATGTATGATTAAAAATTCATTTTCTTATTCACATAGAGTGAAATTAGGGATCTTGATATTTCAAAATCCTTGTATGGTGACTCTACTAGTGTATTATAATCTGTATTCATGAGATAATACATTAATAATATGAGTTATTTTCAAGCATATGTTTTTTCATTTAAGTTTTTCTTAGGTTACACCTAATGTCCTATCAATGTCATATTTGCATATTCACATTGTAGATCATGAATATTCGTTTGTATATTTTTATCTCTTGGGGTTATTTAGAAATGGTTATTATGCCTATAAATTTCCTTTAATTTACTTTTAGATCTTAGTTGTTAGGTTTCAAGAGGAAACACTTTTCTAATTGTTAACTCTTGATAAGAGTTGAATCTTGTGCATAGTTGATTTAATGCTCTTTCAAGAAAAGAATGAAGGAATTTTCAAGGTTATATGTGTTTTTGTAGATTTGGGTTCTTACAAATCTTAATTTAGATGGATATTTGACTTGTGTTTTTTATGTGAGATATTCATAGTAAGGTTTTGGGGATGATTATAATAGATACCTCTTTAACAAAACTCAATCTCACTATTGAGTCTAGAAAAAAATTCCTCTAGATGCATGCATAGCACAATTATGTTTGCAAGAAAATAACCATTTGTGGGGAATGGAAAAAATTATAGTTTGAAAACCATACAATCTACATAGATCCATACACTCCTTGGTCCATATAAGTGTTTTATCTATGCCAATAATTATATTGGTTACAAAAAAATAATATGGTATCAAGCACAATAGCCACATTAGTCAGTTTTATGGAGTCAATAGAAAAGTAAATTTAGAAATTTAGATTTGACACTAATGATGTCATTGATAGTATTTATCTTCTTAGCTAGTTTTATTTTTGAAATAATGTCACTTTAAACATTGTTTCAAAGAGGGGAATATTGTAGACACTAACATTATTCTCCTAATTACTCAACCTCAATTATTGTCATATCATTCATTAATAATTTATCACATTAGTAAATCATTGTCATATTATTAATTATCATCACATTGCCATTTACCATTCATTAATTAATAGTTATCATTTATCATTTATCACAGGTCATTATTACTAAATTTTCTATTAATTAAATAATATTTTATTATATAATCAATGACAGCTAACTATCCATTTTTATTTAAATAAATTAATAAAAAAAATTCATCTCAATAGTTAAATTCATCTTCAAACTGTTGGGAATTAAGGTGTCTCAACTTTTGCAACTTCCTAGCATTAAAATATTAGTTTATTAATTCTTACATGTATTTTTTCTTGGTCATATTAATTTTTCATCTACTATGACTTAGCACAGCGAGTTGTCAGTATATTGGGAGGTGACATGGGATGTGACATGGACGTTTTGGTTCCCACAAGGCAATGTAGGCATCCCACTTTGGGAAGATATTCTTTGACGTGTGTCAACATCTTTGAGGGATTTTATGATCTCATGATGAATTCTTGTGAATATCTTATCACGGATTCCTATTACGATATTATGATGCATAAGATCCAGATTCTATATAACAGGTTGGACAAGTGTTGGAAGACATATTTGCATGGGGGAAGTGTTAGAGTAGATGGATGTACTCCCACAGCTCCAAGAATCACCTGCAACAATAAACCTATCACAGTATGAAGAAATAAGCAAGATATTATTTCTCAACAACTTAGATCTAATAAAACATCAAATATGCATTATGTGAACAACTGTCGCATTGAATATGTTGTCATAGAGAATGAAATACAATTACAATGAATAAATCCTTATGAAAAGGATGAAAGGTAACCCTAGATTAGGGTTAGATTATAACATGACAAGTGTCCTCATAGGAATGAATGAGACAACATGTTCTAATATTAGAGGCTTTAATCATGCAAAAAGAAACCAATTAATTAAAGAAAATAATGAAATAAAAGCACTCCTAAGTTTATCTTAAGTGTAATAAAGAATAAAGTGACCAAATTAATTAATTAGGTGATGACATTTTTACTCTAACACCCCCCCTTAAGATGAACTAGGGAGAAACTAAACTATGATAAAGAAATATATAAATGGATGCATGAATGGGTCTCACCCTAACGGTTGATGAGGTACCCATGTACATAAATGAAACTCTCATAACTGGAGAAAGGGAGAAAACCACATGGGAATAAAACCACCCTCCAAAAGAGAGAAAATAAAAGAATGTAATGCACTAATAGAAGAAGGATAAAAGGTGGATTACATGATGGGTGTGTGCAAGAAGTTGAGTCCACTTTTTGGCCAAAAAGTGGAAGTGTTTTCCCTGATTTTCAGAATTTGACACATTTGACCTTAAAATTTGAAGCACTTAGAGATGGAATCTTCAAAAAAAACTAATCATAAAATGTAGTACTCGGAGTCTAGTTTCCAAATATGTAATTTATTTCAATACCCAGATTGTAAAATTTGAGTTTCAATAAGCGTTTCTAAAAACCACTGTTTAAAAGTCATTTTTTTATGCCATACCATGCACGTGTACAACATCCATATTTTGACCTAAATTATCATATTTTTCTAAATCCTTTTGGGAAAAGATTTGTGACTCACTAAAGCTTGCTTTTAATATGTTTTTATAATTTTTTATTGAATATTTTTTTTATTAAATATTTATTAGGCATATTTGTCATTTTGAAAAATCGTCGTGTACGACACGCATAAGATGACCTAAACTTATCATTTTTTGATTTTTTTTTAAAAGAATTGTTTGAAGTTTGCTCTAATAATCCATTTAAATGTTATGTTGATCAAAAGTTATTAAAATACTAAAAAAACTTGATAATTCAAGTTTATGGACTAGTTTCATTAGAAATTAATTGAAAAATAGAAAAATAATCAAATTATTAAAAAAATTACATATTTGGAATCTGCATTGTCTCATCTATAATGGGTTTTAATTTTGTAAAAAATTATGCAAAATAGGTCTTCAAACATATGTCCAAAGTCATTATTTTCTTGTGACATTAACAAGACCTTCAAGTTGCAGGTCAAACTAGGTCCAAAGCTTAGGTTCGGGTCCCCAAGCCATTTCCGAACCAAAAACAAGCCAAAAAACCCACTCAAAAATTCATAATTTAAAAAAAAAGCGGGATCTGTTTCATCAAAGCGGGATCTGTTTCCAAAGCGGGATCTGTTTTAACGAGGATCCGTTTCAAAAAACCATTTTTAGTTCTATGAAACGGGATCTGTTTTGAAATCTTCCAAAAATGAAAATTTCCAAAATGGAAAGTTTTCAAAATGGGATCCATTTTGAAAACTTTAGAAAATAAATTTTTCAAAATTGAAGTTTCCATTTTGAAATTTTTCCAACGGGATCCCGTTTAAAACTTTCCATTTTGGAAAATTTTCAAAGATCCGTTTTGAAAATTTTCCAAAAATGGAAATTTCCGAAAACGGGATCCCGCTTTTTAAAAACAGGATCCCGTTTATTAAAAAGCGGGATCCCATTTTTTGCAAGCCGAATTCATTTTTTTACCTAAGGCAAAAACTTCTACGTTTCGTGGACTCAACTTTGTGCACTTACCCTGATACCCCCCAAAGACAACTTCTATCACATAAGTACATATACAATGGTCTCCATAGGAGAGAGAAAAATACTAGAAGGCCCCCCACAATGAAGAAACTCATGTCACAATGGTGGATGCCTGATGTAGAATCCAGAAAGAGATCCTTGAGCAGAAAATAACATTCCTCCCCTTGGGAAGAAATGGATCCAAAGGACGATGTCGAAGAAACCCTGTGAAGAGTGATGAACCAATATGTCTCAAGATGTGTGCCATGATGGGATGTTGAAGAATCTCTGTGTCTGAACTGAAACAAATAATGCCAAATCCAAACTGATGTGAAGACTCCTGAAATATAACCTCTGAATGCACTAATAATGGTGGGCGTATAGTGATAATTTGACTGTCAATATAGAGATGTATTTCCTCAATATAATCCTCAAGATCTGTAGTGTGAGACTCAACAAACAATGATGTGTCTACAAGATAAGAATACCATGTAGCAGAAAATGAATGACCAAGATGGTCATGATGTTGAACTAAATCCATAGGGGCCAATGTGGCAATACTTATGTCATCAAGAACAATGGATGATGCATGTGTAATCTCAGTTTGAAGAGTAGGAACTAGGATACAAGCCTTTGATCCATCGAAATGTGTAAGACCTACAAGATACTCTAGGTCCTCTAATGTAGCATCATCAATGGGTATACAATATGTAGTAGCCATGGGTAAGAGACAATCTAAAGTAGGATCCTCTAGGTATGGAGAGAGATTGGGGTCTCCATGGATCTCCCAAAGATGATTCCAAAGTGTGTAGGGACAATTAGTGTATGATACAACACACAGTGTCAAAATCAACAATAGAACATATAAGTCCTACTAAATGATCTCTAATGATATCCCAAGCTATTTTTCTCCCTGGTATGTTTGGTTCAGGTATGAGGTCATATAAATGAGGAAAAATATTAAGCCACATGCAATTTGTAAGTATTCCCTTTGCCCATGATTCATAATTATCCCATTCCAGAATTACAACTAAAGGGTGAGTAGAAAAACCCATGATTACTCTTTGTATGAACAAATATGAGAAAACTGACTTTATTGCATGAAAATCATGTGAAATAGAGCCAAATGATGTAATCAGAGCATTCACAAGTGTCAAAACATCCAAGTAATTAAGAAAAAAATTAAAACACCAAAAGCTGAATAAAATGTACCTGGGGCATTATCTGGGAAAATAAGTTTGATCACTATGTAGAGTATTGAACTAGCTTTTCGATGCCACAAGAATCACTTTCAACAATAAACCTATCACACTATGAAGAAATAAGAAAGATATTATTGTTCAACAACTTAGATATGATAAAACATCAAATATGCATTATGTGAACAACTGTCGCATTGAATATGTTGCCGTAGAGAATGAAATACAATTACAATGAATCAATCCTTATGAAAAGGATGAAAGCTAACCCTAGATTAGGGTTAGATTAGAACATGCCAAGTGTCATCATAGTAATGAATGAGCTAGCATGTTCTAATATTAGAGGCTTTAATCATGCAAAAAGCAACCAATTAATTAAAGAAAATAATGAAATAAAAGCACTCCTAAGTTTAGCATAAGTGTAATAAAGCATAAAGTGACCCAATTAATTAATGATTAATTAATTAATTAGGTGATGACTTTATTACTCTAACAGAAAGTGGGCGCCCAAGTTTGACCTATGATGCAATAATAAAAAAAACATGTACAAGCATTACAACTAATGATGAATAAAGAAAAGTCTAATAATATTTAAGATAATAGCTTTCTTACTATTAAGTTCATTGATCAATTAACCATTACACAAATGCAAGTCCTTTGAAAAGATACATGGAGGCTTCTCTATATAGAAACAAAGAGAGAAAAGATTAAGCTAACACATCTAGCTCAAAAGTTTAGTTGTAATAGTAGAATATAAAGATAAGCCTTAACATGATGCTTGAATATCTTAGCTATAAAAAGTGTTATCTTCTAATTTAAGAATGGGTAGGGAAAGTTCCTAAAAATGGGGGACCAAAAAGACATTAAAAGTGACCATTTTTTTCCTAGAATTAGCTAAACCTCAAATTAGATGAGTAATTCAAGATGTGTATGTACTCAAAATTTAAAGATATAAAGAGAATAAGAATTCTAGTAAGTTCTAAATAGATAATTTCAAACTACTAAATATTTTTGTAAACGATTTAAGGTTAAGGAGATGAATTATAACGTAGTGTATGGTGTCCCCCCTCTAATTTTTTGTTGTATTAAGTATTTTTAAAAACTATTTGGTAGAAATATAGCCACAAACCATTGAGGTTTATAGGCCAATTTTACAAGAGTGGATTTTCTCTCCTTCTCTTTGAGCTCAACTTAGACTTGAGAGAGTGTTCCTATAGATTTGATAAACAAAATGAACTAAGAAAAATGGTGATAGCTAAACCTAACCTATTGACTTGAATCCAAAGATTATCATTAAGCCAAGAAAAATAGATATCTTAATACCTCTATATTGCTGATTTCATCACTTCTATAGTGAGTGTAAGGTGAAGACAACCCATATAGACCCTAACATAAAGTGACAAACACAATTTATATGAGTTAGTACCCTATTTATTGTATAACCATGGGTTACCTAAGGGTTGTGACTAAACTAGAATCACTAGCATAATGATTTATTCTTTTTAATTATTTCATTGTTACAATAAATTCCCAAATAAATGCCAATTAGTGGACAAAGTCACAATTAAGAAGAAATTTCAAAGAAGGTAAGCACAAAATAATTGATCAAATCATGAAAATGTAATCAAGGGTTGAGTATCATAGAAAAACATACTTATTAATCCATTATTGAGTTGTAAAAATATATTTGTAAATACAAAATGATCATTACAAATATTGTAATAGTTTTAAAAAATGGTCACATTTATCAAATCAGATTTACACTCATGACAATAATTTTTTTAAGAGGAAACCTTTGTTACATTAAAAAATTCCCCTAAAAATGTACCTACATTCTTAGAGACATGAAACATTTAATGTTCCCATAATATTTTCTTATAACACTTCAATAGAATCAATTTCCTTCTTCCAACTAAACTTCTAATATGATCTAAGTCTCATTGGAATAATCACTAAACAATCCAAAATAAATCATAGAAAATACTTTTTAACCCCTTGAAACTTGTTGTAGAAAACAAGACTATAGCAATTCAAAAATGGTCAATGTGGACTAGAATTAGGCAAGATGTGATGGTTTTTTGTAAGAGTGCTATGAGAGAGGTGTTAGCTTGGGTTAAATCCATCAAAAATAATATTCAATCTACTTGATCAAGATTTCCTACTCTTTATTTTCCCTTTCTATAGATCTACCCTATAAGTTACTCTAGGTTTAAACTCTTGATCTAAAGTGGGCCTTCTATCCCTTTTTACTAGTCTACATACCCAAGATTGGATCTCTAATTTGGAATGTACCTTCATTCCTCCATTTCCTAATTCCATATATTCTTATCTTTTCCCTCACTCTCAAAATCCCAGACTAAATAATGGCTAATTTGTTGAAAAATTTATGTTAAGGCATTTAGTCCTATTCCTTCCACATTACTATTTTACTAATTATATTAAATATATTCCTTTGGACTCATTTGTTCTTTCCTTTTCTTTCTCAATTACATTATATAGTGTGCACATAAAATATGGTCAAAACAAGGTTGAGCCTTATTTTCTTGGTGCATAAATGTAGGACTACATTATGATCTCAACTTCCTTATCATCATCCAAGTCAATCACACATGATAAAACATAAAAAAATTCACACATATCTATAATAGGATAACCTTAACATTACCTATCATGAGGGAATATAGGGATGAAATAACACAATCTTCACCTAGAATACCTAGCTCACTCATTTAATTAATCTCAATAGGTTGTAAGGAGACTAAAACACTCTCATTCTTGTCATCATCTAGTTTAAAATATATTACACATGATGGTTCACTTGAAAACTCATATAGCTTAGGGGAGTTCGTGGCTAAATTATATACATTAGATACATAAAAGAAATAGTTAGAAGCACTAGTGAATTTATGAACTATAGATGTGCATAATGAATATACAAGCTAAAAAATATATATATGACAAATTATTTTTTTAATAAACTAGAGGAGCCAAAAAAACCAAAGAAAGACCTATGTTTAAATTAAAATTCATGGGGAATATGCACAATTACATCATTGAGGCCTGCATAATATTTTAAAGAAGAGAAATTTCCTCTTTGAAAACATCTTCTATTTTTTCACTTTGGGAGCCATTGTAATGAACACTATAGTCAATCACTCAAGAGAATTTAGAAAATGAGACAAAGTAGTGGCATTAAGAATCACAAATGAGAAAACAATTTTGTTTAACATTTTTAAAATCTAAAAAAAATTATAAATGACTACATATTCTTTTGGTGTGTGCAAATTACTCAAAATCCACTTGCAAATGAATGAATCTAACAAATTGATATAAAAGAATGTCTCTTATCTCTTTCCATGAATGAATTGAGCAAGGAGAAAATATTACTTGTACCAAGACCTTGAGGATTCATCAAATTGTGAAGAAACAAACAAATACATTCAAAATTATCATGCATTATACCCAAATTTCTTAAATGAGTTACAAAATTCTAATGTATTTCTTAGAAGTAGCCTCTCAATATCCCTAGAACATCATTGATATCACTAGGGATGTGAAGAGGACTACACCCAATATAGGAAAAGCCCATCATAACCAATAAAAGGGAAAAAAGAAAAAAATTATATTATGCCCTTCTTCTAACACCATAAATTTTGACCAACAAAACTACATATACTAATCTCAAGAGTTGAGAACCAACTCCTTTCTTGAATGGAAACAAAAAAAAAAAAACTACCCAAAATCTTAGGCTTAACATATTAGAACTATGTATGGTGTTGGCTGTAAAAAAAATAGCTTGCCAAAACCCTAAAAATAAGCTCAACTCCTATGGCTAGGGATAGTCAACTTCGGACATTGAGCTAGCGTTTATGATCAAGCAATGACAGTTAAGGAAAATTTTAGTTTTTTCTCATGATATCTAAGTATTTTGTTTGCTCTATGTAAAAACATCTCTTATTTGACATTCTCATAGTTTTTTTTAAACAAGATAGGAACATATATCATTGTGATACTAATTGTAGGTTTTATATTATGTCAAAACGTACACGTACAAATATTGTAAAACTAAACCATAATACTCTTACAAAAAACCCAAAAATATTATTATTAGATTTTGGAAAAGCAATATTACATATAGATTAATATTCTTATTTAGCATTTGGGAGATGTAATTGACAATCAATAAATTTGATAGACAATTCACTATGATGACTTTATTTGAAAGGTGTTAATAATAGCAACACTAACAAACCACCAAGTCATTAGGATGACTTTATTGAAAAATGATAATAACACAAACAAACCAACAAATACAAAATTTAAGGTGAATTTAACATATTCTTTTGAATGAATAATCTTCTATTTCAACTTATAGCAATCAATCTGAAGACTAAATTGATAAATTTTAAAACTCAACCCATCAATTGAATATATAATATTTTAATAATTTGAATTACTCCATTTTTAAATTTTTTTGAATCCTGTCCAACACTTGAGTGAGACATATTTACAGCAAACTATTACAATGATTATATAATAATGTCACAGAACGAGAAAAATATATAACAATTTGTGAATGCGAAAAAGCTTTTATTCATAAGAGTGACCAAGTCTTTACATTTAAAAGTCTACCCACATTCAACCACATGTCCATCGAGTTACTGTAACTGCTTGGGTTTTTTTCCACCCAGTTATTAGGGCAGATCCATTGTCCTCAAGACTAACATTCTTCGTGAGGAAATTCTTTTAGCAATAATTTGGCCTAATACCAGGCGTCATAGCTAAAGCTCATTTCCTCGAAGCACTTGTGTCTGAAAAAACATCTCCACACATCAATTTTAGCATGTTTAATTCTCCCATCGTCCCCTTAACTTGCTATCATATTCCTTATCTGGCTTTCACAGAATATTTCTTCATACTTGACCCTCAGACTATCGTGTCTATCCAGCATGATCACATCTGAGTCGAAGTAAGAACTGCTATGGAAAAGTACATCCTTGAGATTTGTACCATCCTGTAGGAAAACGGAACCCCCAAGGACTTAGCGAGCTCTTGAAGTCTTCTTCCGTTATCTTTCAAATCTTTCGCATGCATTCCAACAGTCGTGCCCCCAATTATACTTAGACCGGTCAGATATGCATTTTGGCCAGGCACATCACACTAGATTGTAGTCACTCCATAATCCATAATTCAAAGATGAATTATATTCAAAACAATGCCCTGCACATACCGACCCTCAACTGCCATTTGCAAATTGGCTGATAACGAAGAAATCCAGGGCGGAAATATGGGAAACAGAGCATTGGTAAAAGCAAGCAAAGTAAACATGTACACAAAATATATCTAAAAGAATCTGAAAGAGAAGCCATGTCACCGCTGCTTTTAAGAAGGCCATCTTTGCAGTGGCCAACAACACACTGCTCATAGAATGGCCTATAACCTTAGCACACCCGCTTCTTGTCGTCTTGGATACAAGCAGCGTGTCTAATACATGTTCCATCACACCGCCAGAGACTCCGAAGTAATCAAATAATACAGCAGCCAGAAAAACACCATTGACTGGACAGGAAATAAAAGAATTCAACAGCACCAGAGATAATTGAGATCACAACAGACAGCACAAGGTTCATGCCTCCTGTGAATAGCACGATGCTGCTGGCAAAAACACGATTTATGACATCCATGCTCTGCACTGTAAAGTTCTTGCTCTTCAGCAGCAAATCATCCCTAGAGATCTAAAAATCCTCAAATAACTTAAATAAGGCCTCCAATTCTGCCAAAATTGCCCTGAAATCTCTGTTTTCACCCTTGATTCGAATGCTTTGCAGCTTCAGAGTGAAAGGATTGGCGGTTATGGACAGTACAGAAGAAATTGTAAAATTATCAGCGGCCGACTTCCCTGTAAGCAAATAATGCTTGAAAGAATCTGCAAAATTTGTCAAATTATAGCAATTGAAATTGTAATGGGCGGGAGATGGAGATTCAAAATTGAAATTCAAATTTAACTGTCGCATTGACGGTCACCATGAAGTTTCGGAGGAGAGCGCTATGGTAGATAAACGAAAAATGGGAAACATAAAGGTTTAAGTGGACGCACACCAGCCACCTAAGTGGTCAAAGCTTAGAGTGTGATGGTTAAGCCAGCCCTAAAAGGAATGCCGAGATAAATGACTACCTTTTTAACTGATGAGATAAGCGGCAACTATCAAGAATCGTCTTCAACAACTCTTCTGATTTCAACGAAAATCCCATAAGAAAGCATAGGAAGGAAATATCTGATACAAACGAATGTGGCGGTGAAGGTATCGTACGGAGTTTAGGTGAGATTAAAGGTAGTAGTTAATACTATTTACTCTGCAAGTTAACTCCTTCGTTCTCCAGTGGCGTACAGATATTTCTCCACGACTGACAAGTACTGCACATGACTCACAGGGTAAAAAGGCGGTGGCAGACTCCAACGGTGAGGATGAAGCAGAAGGTAGGGCATGCCTTCTCCCAAATTTCAGACCGTTGATAGACAAAATCGACTTGGAGAACTTCATTGAGGGAACGCCTAGGGCGTAAAAATAAACTTTTACGTACAGGTTTAAAAGTAAAACTTGCACAACTCTATGTTTTACAAAAAGACACTAATGTTTTGCAGCCATAATCAGGCCAGCCTAGTTATGGCGCTAGTCATTCAAACTACCCCTTTTAGACGTGCAATAAGTGAGTTTGAAATCCTTGCTGTTAGTTGGGAATTTATTTCTAACATGTCTTTTCATTTAAAATTATTAGCGAGTGTGGCAGTTGAATCGTAGACCTGTTTGAGTGCAATAATAGTTTTTGTATATTATCACCATTTATTTAAGTATGGAGAAAGACAAAACTTGCAGCAGGCCATACCCAGTAGAAGCAATAAAAGAAAAATAATAATAGTAGTGAGCAGGTTGAGCCAATATGACTCCTTGGTAGGCGTGATGTAATTTAATAAAAATATAAATTAATATAAATATAATTGTTCCCAATAAAAACTATTATACTTCAACATTTTTATTAATCCTTCTTGATAATACAGTTAAGATTAAAAAAATTAAGAATAATATTTCCAGTAACAAAAAATATTTATATCACCATCAATACTTATATTATATAATGGTAAAAGAGTTATTAATAATAATAGAAAAGGATTTTTAATATTGCATATTAAAAGTAATAATATTAAAACAAATTAAAAAATACTAGTATCAATGTTACTCACAAGATAAAATATTAATTTGGAGAGAGTGGTCTTATTCATATTATAATTATTAAATTAAAGGATAATATTAGTATGAAAGTTGTTGATCAATAATAATTTTCTTGTGCTGCATATTAAATGAGAATAGTATATCAACTTCAGTAGTAATTTCAAGGTCAATGTTTACAACAAATGGTGAATAATATCATTAACTTGAGGGTAGTAATAGATGAGATTTGAATACTTAAATGAACAATAAATAAAGCTATTAATATCTTGAGAAATATGAATGTTGTATATGTTGGCAATAAAAAAAGAATATAATGTTAAATTTAGTACTAAGATAAATATTAATATGAATGCTAGTTAGGATAATAAAAATTACAATTACAATATTATTATTAAAATAAATAGTAATACTATTAAATATAAAGCTAATATTATAGAGAGTAGAATTGATATTAACACTCTTTTTAATAATAGTGAATAATAGTATTATTTGAAACATTTAGAATTGGAGATAAGATAAATGTTAAATATTAATATTAATAATAAATAGTAATATTGATATTTGCTTCATTTTGTTAAAGTAATGGTGCCACCCTTGTTGAATCTACTTGCGAGTTGGCTCCTGATCGTAAATTTTGTGAATCCACTCTCTATGCAAATTCAAGATCAACACAAGAAAGTCCTAAAGATATGAATCAAATTACTATCAAGAGGATCATAGCTGAAGCAAATACCATTCAAAAACTTATTCCTATCACATTTGGTGACTCTCAATAGAGAAAAGTGTCAGAAGATTACAACCAACTATACGATCTTTTTAAGAACTATTTGACAAATGATCTATCAAAATTGAATGAAATCTCTTCACAATCAAGGCAAGCAATGGATGTTCAAAGTTACTTGAGTTCAACCCTGACCAACTAGGTCAACTACCTGGACAAGCTCAAAGAAACAAACGTAAACCTACACTCTTATTCTTTTTCCAATCACATATCTAACTACTCATACTCTGTAAGTAGTCTTGGTTTGGCAAGAAAATATTAGATCAACAACATGGGAAAAAGAGTTCCCATTGGAAAAATATTGATAGTTTCTTTCACAATTGCCTGCATATATTTTAGCTTTTGGATAGATCTGATTCCTCCATTAATCGGTCTTGTCCAACATGTGTGTCGAGCTCTTAATTGGATTTTTTCAAAATGTTCGGGTGCTTCATCAAAGTTGGCAATGCCCACTCGATGGCCATAAAAGATGTTTCAATACTTGCATTTATCATGCTCTACAAAACTAAAAGACAAGTCTTGTAAGTACCATCTTAAAAATCTTCACACATGCTGTCAAAATAACCTATGCCTTAAAAACGTTGAATGAAATAGGTCAATGAAAAGGTCAATGAAAACTGCCAAAATCAAGTGGTTGAAGTTGTTTGAATTGTCTTGCATCCCTTTTCGTGCAATTTGAGTCATCGATCTAACAAGTTAGCTTTGCATTTTTCAAATAGGGTACGCCTTCGACCTGAATTCAACCTAAATTAATAAAACTAGCAATCACACCTTAGTGTGCAATGGGTACGTCGAAGAGGTATGAAAGGTCAATTAGGAAGATAATTAGGGATTGAAACACAACTTAAAGAAAACCTTTGAATTGAGAAGATAGTTAGGATCCATTATCAAAAGGCTCATGTAATGTTTATAATAGGGAGAGAGGGAGAGAGAGGGAGATATATGGATAAAAAGCGGAATAGATAGAGGGAGGAAGAGAGAGAGAGGGAGTAAGGAGATACACATAGGGGATAGAAATAGAGAGGGAGATAGAGATAGAGATGGAGATGGAGATGGAGATGGAGATCTAGGAGAGGGATATAGAGAGGAGAGGGAGAGATAAATGTATAGAGGGGGAGCGAGAGGGAAATATAGAAAGATACATATGGATATAGAGATAGAAAGTGATAAATAGAGAAAGGTAGAGAGGAAGAGATATAGAGCTAGAGAGAGATAGAGAAATAAAAAGGTAGAGATAAAGGGAAAGATGGAAGAATAAATAGGGAGATATATAGATATAGAGGCAAAGAGATATAGGTATATAGGTCTAGGAAGAGGGGGGGAGAGAGAGAGAGAGAGAAACTTGACTTTTTTGTGACATCTTCTCATAAATCTTACCAACAATAACAACCTAGCCCAAGATTTTCAAAGAGAACTTCAAATGTTATAAGGATCAACATTGAATAATAAGCAAACATTTTGCTATCTGGTCTCCTCAAGTTGGATCTTGGTCTAAAATGTACTTTCATAGGTGCAACTCTTAAACATGTTTCCTTGTTTTTGATACAAATTATTTTCTACTCTTAGAACATCATCAAGGTTGTCCACATTGAGAATGGGGCTTGTAGTTTTGTTTTCTTGTATTGAACTCTTTTGGCATGGGGCAAATCTCACTCTAGATTTTTACTTTCCAATGCTTGAAGCAATGATTTTGTTTGCTTTGAAAAGATCTAAATTTACAATTGATTCTTCATAACTCACGATACCTTTAAAATCTCTAGGCCCCTTCTCCATTTAAGTAGAGGCGCTTTTGGTACTTATATCATTCCTTCACACGATGAACCATCTCCAACAATACATGACACAAAAGTCTCTTGAAAAAAATCCTCTCCAAAAAAAAAAAAGGTCAAATAAGATTTCTCTTTGTAAATAGGAGGAAACATGAGATTTATCTCTTAGATAGGATAACAAAGCAATGAGAAAAATATGATCAAATCATCAAACTTAAAGCATTAAGCTTCGTTTAGACTCTTCTTTATATGAGAATCTATGAAAAGATTTGACCAATCTTGTTACAAAGATTATAATGTTTTCCAATCTAATGGTTTTCACTTTTTTTTTCTTTTAGTGATTTTTTTTATTCGAAAAAAAATATAATCTTTTTAATTTTTTGTTAAATTTATAAATGTCAAATATCATCAATTTTGAAAAACAATAAACTAATAGAAATAAGAAAAATATAAATATATATGAAATTTGAATTAAAAATTCAAATTAAAAATTACTAAAATGAATAAAATAAAAAACTAATAGAACTAGCTTAGATATCTTAAATACATATTCTATCTAAAATACACAGAGAAATATCAGTCTCGAGGCGCCTATAGTTTAATTATTTTGGAGAATAGATAGGCGCTTCGAGACTAATATCTCTCGGCATATTTTAGATAGATGTATTTAAGATATCTAAGCTAGTAGCATCCACAATGCCACATGTAAAATAATCTTCATGTGCTATATCAAAAAAATAATCTTCATGCTATATTTTATTAGTTAGCATACAATACTTTTTTACCTTTAAATTTTTTGAAAAATATATAAATCATAGAAAATATATCATTATATTTCTCTCTCCATCTCTCCCTCTTTCATTGTCTCCTTGTTTCTATCTCTATCTATCCCTCTCCCTCTTCCTCTCTCCTTCCATCTCTCCCTTTACATATTTATCTCTCTCTATCTTTGTCTCTATCTCTCTCTCACCCTCTCTGTCTTTCCCAAGTTATATTCATCTCTGTATGTTTCTTTTATATCCCTCTCTCCCTCTCTCCCTCTCCCTATCACTTCCTCTTTTTATATCTCTCTACTTCTCTCTCCTATCTCTATTTCTCTCCCTCCATCTCCCTCCCTCTCTATCTATTTATGCATATGTATCTCCCTCTCTATCTCTCTCTTACTCATATACACACACACTCCTTGTTTCCCCCTCCCTATCTCTATCTCTATCTCTATCTCTTCATATTTAAATTCTTACATATCTCCTTCTATGTCTCTCATTATCTCTCCATATCTCTCTACCTAGGCTATATAATTCCATCTCTCTACCCCTCTCTCTATATCACTTCTTATCTCTATCTTTAAATCTCTCTCTTTCCCCCTCTTTATATCCTCATATCTCCCTTTGTGTCCCTCTCTCTGTATTGCAAACATAACATCAGACTATTGATAATGAAGCCTTATTATCTTCCTGATTCAGAGGTTTTATTTTAGTTGTGCACGAATCCTTGTAAGTAGATGCATAGGTTATTTGAAGCTATCACTTCTCCATTGAGACCTTTGTTGCACAAACAACATCAATTTCTAAATATCACTTCCTATTTCTATCTTTAACTCTCCCTCTCCCTCTTCCTCTCTCCTTCCATCTCTCCCTTTACATATTTATCTCTCTATTTTTGTCTCTATCTCTCTCTCACCCTCTCTATCTTTCCCAAGTTATATTCATCTCTCTATCTTTCTTTTATATCCCTCACTCCCTCTCTCCCTCTCCCTATCACTTCCTCTTTCTATATCTTTGTATTTCTCTCTCCTATCTCTATTTCTCTCCCTCCATATCCCTCCCTCTCTATCTATTTATGCATATATATCTCCCTCTCTATCTCTCTCTTACTCATATACACACACACTACTTGTTTCCCCTCCTTGTCTCTATCTCTATCTCTATCTCTATCTCTATCTCTATCTCTATCTCTATCTCTCCATATTTAAATTCTTGCATATCTCCCTCTATGTCTATCTCATTATCTATCCATATATCTCTACCTAGGCTATAAAATTCCCTCTCTCTACCCCTCTCTCTATATCACTTCCTATCTCTATCTTTATCTCTCTCTCTCTCTATATATATATCCTCATATCTCCCTCTGTGTCCCTCTCTCTCTATTGCAAACATAACATGAGCCTATTGGTAACGAAGCCTTATTATCTTCCTAATTCAGAGGTTTTATTTTAGTTGTGTTCAGATCCCTGTAAGTAGATGCATAGTTGATTTGAAGCTATCACTTCTCCATTGAGACCTTTGTTGCATAAACAACATCATTTTCTAAACATCACTTCCTATTTCTATCTCTATCTTTCCCTCTCCCTCTTCCTCTCTCCTTCCATCTCTCCCTTTACATATTTATCTCTCTCTATCTTTGCCTCTATCTCTCTCTCACCCTCTCTATCTTTCCCAAGTTATATTCATCTCTCTATCTTTCTTTTATATCCCTCTCTCCCTCTCTCTGTCTCCCTATCACTTCCTCTTTCTATATCTCTCTACTTCTCTCTCCTATATCTATTTCTCTCCCTCCATCTCCCTCCCTCTATCTATTTATGCACATCTATCTCCCTCTCTATCTATCTCTTACTCATATATGCACACTCCTTGTTTCCCCCTCTTTATTACTATCTCTATCTCTATCTCTCCATATTTAAATTCTTAATATCTCCCTCTATGTCTATCTCATTATCTATCCATATCTCTCTACCTAGGCTATATAATTCCCTCGCTCTACCCCTCTCTATATATCACTTCCCCTCTCTCTCTCTCTCTCTATATATATATATATATATATCCCCCTCTTTATATCCTCATATCTCCCTCTGTGTCCCTCTCTCTCTATTGCAAACATAACATGAGCCTATTGGTAATGAAGTCTTATTATCTTCTTGATTCAGAGGTTTTATTTTAGTTGTGTTGGATCCTTGTAAGTAGATGCATAGTTGATTTGAAGCTATCACTTCTCCATTGAGATCTTTGACACACAAACAACATCATTTTCTAAATAGCCTACCAATTGACTTTGTGTATACTACACAAATTTATGTAAAAAATAGACCAAAAAATTCCCTAATTGACCTTCCACACTTCTTCGGTGTACCCATTGCACACCAAGGTGTGATTGCTAGTATCTAATCTAACATATAAAAGAAAAATATACATAATGTAAGGCCCCGTTTCACAAGTGATTAATGCTAAACATAATTTGTGACATGAATTTCTTAAATTTATGATTAGATATATGGTGAATGATAAATAAGGTGATCTTTTAGCAAAATCCTTGTAATTTCATTTTGACATTATGTTCTATTGTCACTACCTTGAAGGTGGAATACACTAGTATACTATGGAATGTAGATTGAAATTTAAATGGATTATTATATGGTTAAAGTTTAGAAGATTCACCTAATAGATTAATGTGATATAAAATGTTACTTATGATCATGTTGGTAATGTGCAGGAAGGTAATGGTGTTAGCATGAGAAGGGAGGACCATCAAGAGAAAATCAAAAGACATCTTCTTAAGGATTTAAAGTTAATATGTTGATAGATTAAGAGGAATCAAATATGCAAATAGGAGGATAGATAAATGTTGGAATCAAATCAAATACATCTTTGGGAAGTTCTAAGTGTAGCCCTATTTGACTTGGAAGGGTTGAGGTTTTATTATTGGTTGGGTGATTGAGTAGAATCTAATTGTAGGACTTGACATGTGAGCTTGGTTGGGGTTGGAACCCTTGCTTAGGATCAAAATTCGTATGGATTCTTGTGTAGGTTTTGAAAAGGGATTATTGAGTCAATTTCCTTGGTTTTTGAACAAGAATAGACCCCTAGGACCTATACCTATGGGTTTGGAACCTTTTTGACATGTGAACTTGTCCTTGGAGCGTGAAAAGACCCCTCAAAAGTCCACATTCATGAATGTGACGAATTCAAAAAGTGTTGGGGCTTGGGAAGAGTGACTTGTCACTCTCAACCTCCCACTCCCCAAAAGTTCTTGGAATAGGCACAAGACTCACACATGTGTGAGCACTTGTGGGAAATAGTGTAGGTTTGGAGGATCCCTATATATCTCAAGAGATGGAAGATATGGGCATTGCCCAATTCTCCTTATGGAGAACTATAGTTGAGATAGAGGGAGTGATAAGAAGGAAGGAGAGTGAAAAAGACGGCTTGGTTGGAGAGCCAAGAAGGGTAGAAGAGTCCAACCTCTCATCTAATGAAAAGAGATAAGTTTTTTCCATTTTTTTTTTTTCATTTCTCATTGATTAATTGTTGTAAGAAGATAGTATGTTTGCAGGAATATTCATTGAGCATGGTGAGTGGAGAACTTAGATGTTATGTTTATCTTTTACTCTTTTGTAAAATCTTGAGAAGACTCCAGTTATCATCTTGGGGTTAATAAATTTCTTGCTCGGGGGTATGGCTAGAGCCCACGAGGCTCCATGACGCCATTACGGTAGGGTGGAGAGCAAGCCTTATTTGGTTGTGTGTCAATCAATGTATTCTTACAATAAGATGTAGTATGGAGAGTTATTGTTGTTGTAACATGAAAGGAAATGAGAAAAGAGCAAGTCTGCATTCTTTGGTATGGTATCTGTTTCATTTTAAAGTAGTGGGTGATAATGAAAGTTTAGTATATTGTAAGGAATCTTGAAAATGAAAATCCTAGTTTCTTGTACTAAATCCTTTTATTTATGAAATGCATTTTGTATAATGGAGGTAGAAATCCTCTTGTTATGAAAGAATGAAGGAAACAAGAAATAAAAAAAAAGAGATTGAGGTTCCCATGTTTATCATTTTGAAGGTATTATAAAAGAATGAAATGTTGGTAATAGATATAGCTAAGACTATAACATGAAGGAATGAAGGTACTCATTTTAGTATTGTAATAAAACAAAGTTTATTAAATTTTATAGCGAATACTGAATTAGAAAAGTCACATAAAAAAAAAAATTATTGGTGATTCGTTAAATTTCTAAATCATAGGGAAAATTAGCAATCTAGTGAGCCAACCTTTAAGGTTCTTTTGAAAAAGGATAAAAGCTAAACTCAGTGGGAGGATTAAAATCTATGTTACAATGTACAGGTCAAATGCATCTATCTCATCTTAAACCAATGGAAAACACAATATAGTTTTATACCACAAATGTTGTATTCAATATGTCTTGCATTAATATAATGTATCTATATAAATAAGAAACAAGAAAAAATAAATAAAATAAAATAAACCAGAGTAAGAGTTAAACAACTGGTGGAGTGACATTCTGGGAGTAACCACCACACCAGCCGACCTATCTCACCTACTTGACCAACAGATTCAAACTCATTTAATTATGAGAACTTAAGCCTTGGCATTAAATGAACGGATTTGCTTGTAATTCTAATGGCTGGTAATTCACTTCCCATGGGGATGAAACAAATCCCTCTATTGCCTGATGGGTCTCTAAATGGAACTTGCAGCTGAGAAGAATCTCTGTTCAACCATGATTCGATGGATGCCCAAACCATTCGAACGCATGTAGGAAGGACGCTGGTAACGGTAGGGTGTAAAGTGTAGAAGAGCAGCTCAGTCACGTCCCTTCCAAGAGAGAAATGGTAACTTATGGGGAGGCCACGACTTCTGGGGTTGATTATTTCCTTCATAAATGGGAATCGCCCACTCGCCTCAACCTGCCATGTCTTGAAAACGTCAATTAGATGCACCACTTAAGTACTAAGAAAACTCAAAAAAATAAAGCACTAAAATGAAATTTGAGCAAGATCCTTAAGAATATAATTACTCTCTATTGGTATTTAGATGTCTTGAATTCAATGTTGAATAGGATTAAAAAAAAAAAAAAGCCTGTTGTTTTGAACACAGAAAAAAAAAAAATAGCTACTTTATATGGAATGAAAACGTATTGAACGTAGCTTAGATTAAAAATAAATAAAACTCTTAATCTTCAGCTCTAGTCGCACAACTCAAGACTCTACACAAGTTGAGTTACACTATCAGTGATGTCTAGTAACAAATAATGGCCAGAGTCTATAGGGAAAATATCAGTGATGTCACGAGGGAGAATTGTCAATGTGTAGAGACATCACGCTATTCTTTGTTTCCGCCATCTGGAATTTTATGATTTGAAGTAATATCCATGTTAAAATAATATTACCAACCCTTGCAACGTAAAGGTAGATACGTGGCATACACTTATGACAATTTTCCCATTCGTGGTTGTGTGAAGATTTATAGTGGATTGAATATATTGTTCCAGAAATGAATGATGATTAAAATCGACCTGACATTGACATGGCTCCCTGTCAAGTATGGCCTTGCTGCGATATTGGCCCATGCCCGTATAAAAACAATTTACAGCATAATTTGGTAAATCAAATCCAATAACAGATGTTGTGATGTATTTTTTTTTCGCAGCCTATCACTCTGGTAGTTATTATGAACTTCATTAACCTGTCTCATCCCAAATAAATTTTTCTCTGAATTATTTAACTCTGACAGTAGCTTGAAGGAGGCGCAAGTGGGGAGTAAATTCTGGCCAGCTAATAAACTTCTTACTACTCCAGTTACACGATTTGTCTTCCAACTTTCTACATATCATATGATAGCATAGACAATTAAAATATCATTATCTCAAATACTTGCAGCTTGTAAGATAGGTTCCTTAGAGTTATTTATTTTATTTTATTTTCTTACCCAACTTTAAGGGGGGGAACAGGCAAGGGCAACTTAAGGCAGTAAGAATCCGTGACTAATAATAAGCAAGTGTTATTTTCTTACCCAACTTTAAGAGGGGGAACAGGCAAGGGCAACTTTAAGAATCCGTGACTAATAATAAGCAAGTGTTAAATAAATAAATAAATAAATACTGAATGGCATATAAGTGCCGCTATAGCTGTATTACTGTGAGAAATAGGTATACCAAATACCTTTCATTCTCTATATTTATTGCTATCGATTAAATTTTGCAGAGTAAATAACAACTAATGTTTTTGTCGATATTATAGCAATATGTGAAATTTACAACTGAAATTATTGGCATGTTAAGAGTAGTGTATCCGCCATGTTTATATTGTCAATATTGTAGTTAATATTGATAATAATAAATGGTCAAAATATGAAGAGCATTACTAAAATTGTTAGTCTTTCTATTGACTAAAAAATAATAATATTGCTCCATGGAAATAGATAAACATTAATGATAATCTTTCGTTTTAACCTAGTTACTTCTCCATCTAGGTTAAATGCCAACCTAATGTTTTTTTTAAGGTGCGTGCATGAGGGGCCACATACACCTAAATATATTTTATTCCCACACTCCTTCGATGCACATACGTACTGACTATATGCATGCATAAATGTTAGTGAGCAAGGTCATACATGTGTGTAATAAATAAATTAAAAAAATAAAATAAAATAAAAATGGTTGGGTTTTTCTAGTGAAAATTTTGGGCATGACACATAAACCATAGATTTTTGGTATATATAAAATAAATTATATTTATCTATATACCATTATTTTCCCCTTGATTAAGTATATAAATTGTTTTAATTTATTTAAAATATTAATTTTAGAAAATGAAAAATAGTTAAAATTAAATAATTAAAATCATAGTGCAAAATAAAGAGTTTAAAATATTTTACTTTTTTACCTTTAAATTTTTTTTGAAAAATATACAAATCATAGAAAGTAAAATTTATTTTTATTTATTTAGAAATTAGAAAGTATAAATTGAAGTAAAATTTTATTTATACTTAGACATTAGAATTTACTTTTTTACTTTTAAAAACATTGAAAAAAATACAAATCATAGAAAGTAAAATTTATTTTTTATTTATTTAGAAAATTTATAAATTATAGAAAGTAAAATTGAAGTAAAATTTTATTTATGACTTATAAATTAGAATTTACTTTTCTACCTTTAATTTTTTTTGAAAAATATACAAATCACAGAAAGTAAAATGATAGAAAGTAAAAATTAAATGCACATACTTACTTATCATTTAAATTTTTCTTGCTTCTCCAATTAATTAAATTTATTAATTGAATGTATAATTATTTTTTCCTTTCTTCTTCCTCTCTATATTTATATAAATATTTTTGGGTGATTCATGTTTCTTTTAATTTATATTTGTCCAATATTTATTGTTTTATATACCTTCTTATTGTTATTAATTTAATACATGTCAACCTAATTATAGATTAACAATTTAATAAACATATATAATTAATAAAATCATAATATTATCAAATATGAAATTATATAAATTAATTTAAAAAAATTAAAATAATTATAACATTATAAAATAAATAGAAAATATAAATAACTTTAATTAATAAATCATAAAAGTAATTAAAAATTATAATTAAAATACTAACTATAAATTAATAAAAGTGGTGGTAATGGGAGAGCAGTTAAAATGGAGGGTATCATTGTTTTTGAGAGTGGGCGCAAAAACAACAAAAAGGCGAAAACCGCGAAAACGAGTGAATAAAAAATAATAGGAAACCTTACGCGGGCAGAAATGATGACGACGAAAAGTGATGAACGAACCAGATCCGTTCAGTCGTCTTGCATTGATACGGAGGCTGGAATAACCGTAGATCTGCAAAAATAAGACAATAGGCTCAATAAGCGAGGCAAAAACAAAAAGCACACTTTATTAAAAATATGAATTAGAGGTGTCTTTAAAACAGCAGAAACAACTGCTTTGAGTTTGCAGTACTCCAGTAACTCAAAAATCTGTATGCCTAATTTGTTGGGTTTAATAGGACTTTAAATTCTGCTCTTACCAATGGCGACTCGCACTCCCAGAGAGCATATTGAAGAGATAAGAAGAATTAAATTTTCCATAGGTGGAGAAGAAAACCCCCTAACAGAAGATCTTCATCATGCTGTTAGACATCTCTCAGCAGAACTCTACACCAAGGATGTCCATTTTCTCATGGAGCTCATACAGGTAGCTTTCTGGGTTATATAATTCACTTTGTTTCTGTTTTTAATTGACATTACCTTTTCTGGGTCTGTAAAATTGAAGTTTGGGTGGTTCTGATTTGGCAGAATGCAGAGGACAATGAGTATGCAGCTGATGTTGACCCATCATTAGAATTTGTGGTTACGAGCAGAGATGTGTGTGGTGTGGGAGCCCCTGCTACTCTGTTGGTGTTTAACAATGAGAAGGGCTTTACTTCCCGGAACATTGAATCCCTCTGCAGTGTTGGACGATCCACCAAAAAGGGTAAAAGACAGGGAGGTTACATTGGAGAGAAAGGTATCTGCTTGTGCCTTTAAAATCCATTGTTTAGTGTCTGAGCTATTATGGGATATCTGAGCTGTGATTGTGAGTCTTCTGTTTGTGTTTATGTACTTACCTCTGTTCTATGTCCATTAGTTATTTGAGAGTGAATTCAGTCCAGCTATTTGAGAGTGAATTCAGTCCAGCTAAGAGGTGTGTAAGCTGAGCTTTTGATAGCTCAAAATGAATTACTTTAGCAGGGATGTGGGGCATCTGTTCTTTAGAATTTCCTTCTGAGATTAACTTCCATTTGGGTCTGTTAAAGAGTGGAAAAGTTTGTAAGAATCTATGCATTTAATGTTAATTACATCCTACAATAAAGTCATGGATTATGGTGGAGAAATATGATGAGAAGAGGTTGATGGTTCTATCTTTGTGCGGATGTAAAATATGAAACGGGTTATAAGTAATAAGTTGCTTTTCTGTTCTTTCTATTGTTGTATTAGCGTTTATATTATTTTCATGTTTAATAGTCAGGGTGGGGTCTTTTGGGGCTTTTATTTTGAAGTTGTAGCGATCATATGAAGTAAAACAAAAAAATGTTATAGTATTAATTAATTTTTAGTTTTTAGTTTGAAGATTTGAGCTGGTATATTTGGGATGAAGCTACATATAGTCCCACTGACTACACCTTTTTTCTACAATTTTTCAATTATTTGAAGTTTTTTTGTTTTAGATAGTATATATATTATTTCTATCCTATAGGTTTATTTCACTTCTTACAATTTATGCACTACTTATATTATATAGGTTTATTTGACTTCTTTTTCTTTGCACAGATTTTGTAAGAAGCCAACTAAACTTATACAATAGAAATAGTGCATATACAATCTGAAACACAAAATAAAATAATAGAAATCAAAGATAATATGCAGTATTTTTACCTAGGATTATTTTTTTGGGTAAAAAATCCAACATATATATTTTTTTTATTGTTTTTTTTCATTTAACAGGGGTGTCCCTGCGGCCCAGCCCAGTGATCCAGCAGCCCATATTTTGGGTACCTGGGGCAAGACTAGTCCCCTGCGGGTGAGATCCCCCGCCCACAAGAAGTCCCACCTCTTAAACTGCCCATAAGAAGTCCCACCTCTTAAACCCGAGAGCGGAGTTGAACTATTTTTTTTCAATTTGTACAAAAACTTAATCATTCTCCAATATAGTAATGAATCTCTTTTACTCCACCCTTAAGCATGTGTGGATATAAGTAAGTACATGGAAAGTGGTTTTACATATTGCATAAAATCAAACATAAGATAAACATGAATGATTTAATGCATAGACTAAAACAGAAAATACCCATTCTTACTATTAAACATGAAAAATATATAAAAATCTCATCCTTATTATTAAACATGAAAAATATACAATACGCAATTTTTTTTAACAAATATAATTAAATTAACACCTCTCCCAGAATAATGCTTGTTAAGACTACTTTCCAAAACCAATCTAACACCTAAACCTAGCGTTGAATCTATTTCTTTGCTTGGAAATTATAGATTAATACACAACTATCATTTATCTTTTCTGGCATTGTTTAATAGTGTTTTCCCCTTCATAATGTGTATAGAATTGAATTAAGAACTTTCAAATGAAAGTTGTCTCTTGCACAAGTTATTATTGTGATGAAATTGATACTTATTTTATTCTTTTATGGTAGTTGTGATTATAAGGTCCTATACTTGTTATGAATTAAAATTTTTAAATTATATTTGAGCTGATTAACATCTTTTTTAAGTAGATGTATTAGTAAATAAGATGAATATTTTTTAGATCTAGAGTATTTATTTTTGGAAATTAGTTTATTGGTTATATGTAGATAAAATTTAGTATAGATATTTTAAATATATTTATTAAAAAATACTGAGAAATATTAGTTTTGAACTATTTTATTCACTTAAAAATATTTTAATTTTGATTAATAGTAAAGATGAGTTATTAAAAGGAGTCGAACTCTCATCTATAGAGTGAGAAAGATGAAACAAGGAAGCTCAACAAAATAACAAAGAAGCAACAACAAACAACCAGTACAAAGGCTGCAATATGATAACATACAATCAGCAAAGGAGCTGAAAGCAACATATCTAAGCTGTACAACCCATGAACCAAAGGAAGTCAATAGAATCAAAGTGGTTTGAGACTGAAATGCTTTAAGAAACACTGAACCTTATCCATGGAACAAAAGTCCTTCTAAATTGTTCTCCCTTATTTAAGTGTTCCTCTCAATTTTGAAGGATTTGAGGGATCAAAAGAACTCACTAATATTTCCCTTCTTCTTAAAAATGTTAGACAATCTCCACAACTCATTTCTGAGATCAAGACAGAAGAATCTTGAATTTCACCCAAACACATACTTTTCTTACATTATACCCTCTATAATCCTCCTTAATGTTACTTTAGGGATGTTACATTGGAGATAAAAGGTATCTTCTTGTGCCTTTTAAATCCATTGTTTAGTGTTTATAAAATTTGTCTTGCTGCAATTATAGGAAGGTCTACTTTTAAAGCTTTTAGCAAATGAATTATGGAGATCATGCGTTCCAGCCGGCTTTTGCCTGAGAAAGATGTTTGTGCAGATTATGGGCTCTTTACATCGCTGTTTATATGGTTCCAAATGATTACATCGCTACATGTGGATTGAAATCTAATTTTCTTGTATTTTTCAAGATGACTAACAAAGTCAGATTCATATACTAAGTTTGCAGTTTCCCTCATCGTCATTGTTATGGATGGTAAAGGGAATATAAAGTAGTCACAGTTGCTGCAATTTACTTGTGGATGATTGAGATCCTTCAAATGACAATACATGTTCTGTACTCAGCATTTTTCGTAGTGTCCCCCAAAAATGGGGTCTTACACATGCTATTAGTTGTTCAACAATCTAACCCTACCTCTAAGTAAAACTTCTGCAATGAAGTTTTCTGAAAGGAGGAACTATACAGTTTTTAGTTCTTAAAACCCTAAATCTAGGGTTGAACCTATTTCTTTGCTTGGAAATGATAGGTTAGATAAAAATATCATTCTCTTCTGTTACATTGTTAAATAGCATTTTTCTTTTCTAATGTGTATAGAATTAGATTAAGAACTTTAAATTTTTTGTGTCTCTTGTGCAAGCTATTATTATGATGAAGTTGATACCTTTTCTATTCTTTTATGGTGGTCGTTGTGATTATAATAAGGTCACATTTTTCTGTTATGAATTAAAATTTTAAATTATGTTTGAAAAATTGACTAACTTCTTTTTTTAAGTAGACTTATTAGTGAATAAGATGAGTTGTTTTTTATCAGCAGTATTTATTTTTGGAAACTAGTTTATTGGTCAGGTGTAGATAAATATTAGTATAGATATTTTATATATATTTATCTAAAAAATATTGAGAAATTTTAATTTTGAGCTATTTTATTTACTTAAAAAATATTCTAGTTTCGATTGATGGTAAAGGTGAGCTATTAAAATGGGTCAAACTCTTATCTATAAAGTGGGAAAGATAAAACAAGGAAGCCCAGCAAAATAACAAAGAGCAGCAACAAGAAACAACCAGCACAAAGGCTGCAATACAATAACATACAATCAACGAAGGTGCTGAAAGCAACAGACCTCAGGTACACAACCCATGGACCAAAGGAGGCCAATTGAATCAAGGTGGTTTGAAACTGAAATGCTTTAGGGAGCACTGAACCTTATCCATGGAACAGAAGTCCTTCCGAGTTGTTCTCTCTTATTTAAGTGTTTCTCTCAATTTTGAAGGATTTGAGGGATCAAAAGAACCCATTAATGTTTCCCTTTATTCTTTAAAAATATTGAGCAATATCCACAACCCATTTGTGGGATCGAAGACACAAAAATCTTGGGTTTCACCCAAGCATCTACTTTCCTTAGATTCCACCCCTACAATCCTTGGATTCCACAACCCCCTACAATCCTCCTTCAATGCTGCTTTCAGAAGGGCCTTGCAAGTATCATTAGTTACTTCTGGCAAGGGATTTTCTTCTACGCTATTCTTCTCCAAAAATCTCATGAGAAGTTGGGAAGACAGAGCTTGTTCCTTTTGCTTCTGAGAAGTTAGTTGTTTCTTGTGTACAGACATTCTGATGTTACATGACTAAGTCTAAAACAGTCATAAAATTATAAAAAAATTATTTTATTTAAATATCTTTTAATTTTATTTTTAAAAAAGCCGTCATTTGATAATTCTTTTTAAATTGGAAGTTAAAATTGAACTGTTTTACTCGTGTTATATATTCTGTTGCTCGGAAAATTTCATAATACCTACAAAATAATGTAATGCAGGTTCATTATGTAATTTTAAACGGAGGCTGCATCTTGATTTACTTGAATGACTGAAATTTTATATTTTCTTTTGAATTTCTGTGAAAGGATATATCGTTTTCTTTTGTTTTTCAGGAATTGGATTCAAGAGTGTTTTCTTGGTAACAAATCAGCCTTATATTTTCAGCAACGGATATAAAATTCGATTCAACGAAATCCCTCCACCTGGGGTCAAAATTGGGTATATAGTTCCAGAGTGGATCGACAAGCCAAATATTGAAGATCTCAAAATGGTCTATAGTAGCCAATGCCAAGGTGAACTTCCCAATACTGTTATAGTTCTCCCTTTACGCCCCGAGAAGGTGGAAGGGGTGAAGGACCAGCTTGCTAACATACATCCAGAAGTAATTTTGTTCATGTCCAAAATTAAAAAACTCTCCGTCCGTGAAGATGGCCAAAATCAGAATCCGCGGGTGAATGCAGTCTCTGTGTCCCAGGAAAGAGCATTTCAGAATGTGAAGAATGAGGGAAGTGAATCATTTATTCTCCATCTATCGGCAGAGGAAAATGGGAAATCGAATGGAGAATGCAGTTATTACATGTGGAGGCAACGATTTCCAGTGAATTCGAACAACCGAATAGAGGAGAGAAGAGACATTGACAATTGGGTGATAACACTTGCTTTTCCTCGCGAAGATCGAGTTACCACAGGCAACAGGGTAGGTGCTGGTATTTATGCATTTCTTCCCACAGAAATAGTCACTGGATTGCCCTTCATAATTCAAGCAGATTTTTTGTTGGCGTCCTCGAGGGAAAGTATTCTTTGGGACAACAAGTGGAATCAAGGGATACTTGACTGCATTCCCTCAGCATTTTGTGAAGCTTTCCTTGCTCTTGTGAAGAGTGTGAGAGGGGCTCTTCCCTCTGCGAGATCATATTGCTTCAGGTACCTCCCTATTAATTCCCCCTCTTATCTGCAGCTAAGAGAAATTCGGGAAGGAATCCAAGCCAAGCTCAGGACAGAAGAAGTCATCTTATGTGAACTTGAAAATGCTTACTGCGTGCCCATTCAAGCTCGCAGAATACTTCCAGACTTTAGAAGCATATTAGAAGCAGCAACCGAAGAAGGCCTGGAAAAGCCCAGTGCTCTGTGGTCTACTGGAGTATTCATAATACACTCGTGCCTTGACAACTCAAGTTCTCTGGATTTCTTGGGAGTGGACTCTGCGCCCGATCACTGGTACTTCACATGTATTCGAAGTACCCCTGGTTGGCTTGCAAATCTCTCTGAGGATTTATATGTGAAACTCCTTTGCTTTATTGCTGACCATTGGAACGAAGAAATTCCAAGCACTCTCCAGCAATTTCCTCTTTTTAAGTTTGACAATGGCTCCAATGGCGTGGGGTGGGCAAGTTTGTCGGATATATCTTGCAAGGGAAGCAAAATATACTTTTCCTCGGAAGAAAGAGATATTGCATGGTTGACGAGGTGGAATAAAGAGCTGGGAAATGCTCCACATTACAAATTCATGCCAAATGCAACACAGATGGCCATGCAGAGTTTGGGCTATTATGAACAGCCAAGATTGCGGGGATGGCTAAATCGATATGCTAAGATCACTGAACTTTCTGTTTCAAGTTTTAGTAAGCAGCTTCTAGAAGAAGTTAAGGCATCTAGAAGTAAGGAATTCATAATCCGTGTGGCTCAGTTTTTGCATTTTTCGTCTGTCAATGGTTATTTGAATAAAATAGAGATGCTCACTTTGTGCAAGGAATTGCCTGTAGTTAGTGATTTGGGATCCATAGTAAGTAGTTGCAAAGCCAAACTTGTGCCTGCATCTATGGGCAAGTGGCACGAGCTAATAGGAAACAATCCATGGGCTGCAGAAGGGATTGTTGCACTGTCACCTGCTTACATGAAAGCAAATGCCAGTGGACTAAGAGGGAAAAGGGAAGATGAACTTGAGTCGTTTATGAGAAACGGGCTTGGAGCAGTGGACATTCCCAAGCTAAAACCTCCCAATGCTCGATTGCCTGCAGTTTGCTCCCGCATCAGAAAAGATCAAGCTGTTCTGCTTTTAGAGTGGATTCACGATTTGACTGCGGTCTGCAATGAGTCCCTTCCCCACAGATTTCAAAGTAGTATCATGGAAGGAAAATGGCTAAAAACGCACCGAGGGTACGAGTCTCCAAATTTATCTTTTTTGTACAATACTGAATGGTCATCGGCTGGTGTAGAGTTAAACGACCTTTCTTTTATAGATTGTAGTTTCTATAATAAGAACATGAATAAATTCAAGAGTGTCCTCCAACGAATTGGGGTGGTTGTTGAGTTTGGAATGGGATGTGAAGTAGTTGCCGAAATGGTCCAAACCCACACAGATTTCGAAGTCATAACAAGGCTTTACAAATATCTTCACCGTTTCCATTGGCGGCCTAGTTACTCGACCTCGATCAAAATTTGGATTCCACACAGTGATGGACTTGCAGGTGAGTGGAAGGATTCAAAAATGTGTGTAGTTCATGATGACAATGGCCTCTTCTATGGCAGGTTACAAATTCTGGAAAGGTTGTATGAAGACACACTACTTCCCTTTTTTTCTAGCAATCTTGGTGTGCCTCTATATCCCAGGATTGAGGACTACTGCAAATTGTGGCTGGACTGGATAAGGAGTAATCATGTAGTAACTGAGCCCGGATGCTGTTCAGTTTGGAGGAATATTCTAAAGCACTGGAGTCAATCCCGTTCAGCTATAAAAGCAAAGTTAGGAAAGCAAGGTCTAAAGTTCCCAATTTACACAAACGGTGGACAAATCCAATTATGTGTGCCTAATGAAACCTTTATTCCTGATGACCTTTCATTGAAAGAATTATTCACAAAATCATCTACAAAGATCAAATTTGCATGGTATCCTAACCCTTCGGATCCTCAAATACCATTGGACCTATTGTTCTCAATGTACGAGTCTCTTGGAGCTCGAAAAATATCACAAGCAGTAGAGAAAAAGGAGCTGTCTGTTTCAAGTGACATTTCTTTGCACAAACTTAAAGCAGGAGAAGGTTTGTTCAAAAAAGGTCTGTATATAATTATCCTTGGATATCTTGCATATCCATGCTTAAAAATGTCAGCAGATAAAAGACATGAAATTGTGAGAGCTCTTTTGGAGTCTTCAGCTTATGAAGCCGCTAAACCCTTTGCAGTCATGTACACTTTGACAATAATATCTGAAGATGATGAAACAGAGCACATTAAAGTGGCTGCACACTCTCTTGTGCGTTGGGAAAAAGATAGCAAGAGAATCTTGGTACAGAAATCTGATCCACACAACAAAAAGGCAAAGGTGTCCTTGGCAACTGAATTTGCTGAGGTAGTCTCAAAAGGTCTATTAACAGAACATCCAGATCTTGTTGCAGATTTATGTGAGATGTTGAAGCTTGGGTGCATCTTTGGATTTGATACTGACGTAGTCAATGATATTCTTCAGCATAAAAACCTCCAACTTTTTAAAGAAGACGAGAGTTTCCTTTCAAATTTTTTTCCAATTGAAGATTCTCTTGGGCTATATCAAACAGAAAAACATCAAGGATCTTCTAGTTGCAGAAGTTCTGGGACATCAGCTGGGCCAGCTAAGTCACCAGAGAGTTTTGGGACATCAGCTGGACCAGCTCAGTCACCAAAGCAGTTTTTACCTGATTTTGTAGAAGGATGGGAGAACAGATTGCAAATTTTTAGGCAAGCAGTTGAGAATATTAAAGACTGCACACCCAGTTCTTTGAAAATGAAGCTGGTGAGAATGTTATTCCATTCAGGATCATCAGATGAACAACAACCAGAAAGCGGTTCAGGTCTCCATCTTATGAAGGTGACGGGGGATGCCTGCCTTAAAATGCTCATTGTTTCAGAAGTTCTGGGCGCCGATGAAAGCTGTCAAATGATGCCATTTAAACTGGAAAATTTGCTGGGTGATGAAGTTTTAAAATTGGGTAAATGCTTTGACAGAGATGGAACTACCGATAAACCTCCTCCTGCTGCTGATGGTGTAGAATGTGATTTTGAGATGCTCAAGGCCATTGCAGGAGCAGCCACTTTGAAGTTCTTCAGAGACACAGACTAAATTTGCTAGCAATGTCTCTCCAATCGCCATATAAAACATGATATAAAAGTTGTCCTAACACTTTAGTGCTATAAGTATGTTGTGCAAAAGCATATAAGCCTTCTCTTCATATATTTACCAAGGAATTTTGAAGATATGAAAAGTGTTTGTTCGCCATGTTAAGCTTCAGTTTTATTATTGAATAATAAGTGATGATTAGGTTTTATTCCCACGGCTAAATGACACTGAGCCTCTCAACACTGCAAAGAAACACACAAGTTTTTGCCTTCCAATCACTAAATTTTAAATTTTAGAAATTATATAGGGGAGAGGATCCACTAGTTGTTCACCCTAACTTTGCGCTTCTAATTATCCTACGTGGAAATTTCAAATCACTCCCAATTTTTTACAGCGGCTTATTTGGCAAGTCCCCTACTTATAACTTTTGTTTCAGGGCCACATCATCAAATATGTTGCCACACCAGCATGCTTTTTGTCAAGGTGTCCAAAAAGGCCCAAAAAAAAAGTGAGACAGATACTTGTGCATTCACATCATGGGTAGTTGAGCGCTAATGTGGCATCACATGATTGGTTGCATTTTAGATCAAAGGAATACATTTTGTTTAATTATGGGTAGTCAAGTCACAAGTATTAGGCATTATATAAACAACTACTTCACAACTATTGAAACATGCTCAACTACTAGGTCCTCTCCCATAATTGGGTGTTCTTTTTGGGTTAGTTTCGCCTCCAACTACTTGGTTTAAATTGGGGTTTGATTAATTTAAATTGAGTTTTATTAAATTAGTACAGGTAAATATATTTACTTTAAAGGAGTTTTTTATTTTATATGTTATATAGATAAATAATTATATTTTTATTTTGAATAGTGTAATAAATGTTTTTTTTTTTTTTTTTTTTTAGTTTTTATAAACTTATATAGGCAAACTTGCTACCATAGTGGGTAGCGCTCATCCATTAACTTTTAAAAAATAGATTACAATAATGAAAGGATCCACAAACTAAGATCACCTCATGTACACCAAAATTTGACACTCAGACCAGCCCCACCACCAATCCTCTTGGCATTCGCAGAGCAGTGCTACTCTGCTTGAGAATGTGACCTCCTTGAAAGGTCTACCATTGCCACGATGGGGAGTCAGGGTCCTTAGTCGATCGATGCACAAGATAACATTTAACAGTTCACTGAAGAGGATTGTAATTATGGCATCCCTGAGAACATAATCCAACCCTGCTTCCTTGTGAGACCAACTACAGATTCCCTACGAAACTTCCATCTTGGACAGCCAGATCATTTTCTAACCTGTCATTCAAATCCGGCCACAGCACAGGGTCTTCTGATTGGCGTATAGTTTCCAATTGATCGATGCCTTGATTAGAGAGGAAATCGGCCACCCTATTGGCCTCCCTAAGAATATGTATTAGCTTATACTCCTCAATTTGAGCAAGCTTTATCAAGATTTGCTCCAACCACTGATTCATTTTCCAGCTTTGAGCTTTTCTCATTGAAACCGCATTAATCACTACTTGTGAGTCCCCTTCGATATCCACATTAGCCACCCCTGCATTTACACAGGCACAAACACCTTCGTAAAGGGCACTCCATTTTGCGTCGTTATTTGTTCCTTCAGACAGTTTTTTTGATATTGCCCAAATCAACTTCCCCATATCATTTCGCAACACAGCCCCCGCCCCGGATGCCCCCGGATTCCCACGTGAGGCATCGTCAAAATTTAGTTTTAGTCTGCCTTTAGGGGGAAGTTTCCATTTAACCTTACTCCGATCCACCTTTTTTTTCAATAAGGAAACTTTTGGAGGAATGAGTTTGGGCCAATTATTCACCATTTTATGATCCCACGCTGTGAGGAATTTAAAGGGACGGTTCCTTGTTTGAATATTCAAGTGCTCGCAGATTCCCAATTCGATCTTAGTCAGAATACAGTGGATTGGAGAGGATTTTTCTTTGAAAATCCGAGCATTCCTTTCTCTCCAAACTTGCCAAATCACCATTGCAGGCGCCTCTGTCCAAAGCCCCGCCAATGCAGAGCCTTTGTATAAAAGAGGTCAGGATTCGAAGACTTCTCTTACCTTTCCATGAAGGGGGCCTTGCCAACCAAGTTTGGAAAGCACGAAATTCTAGCAGGCTTGAGCTACTTCACACTGCATATTATTTTTCATATTTTATAATGCATTAAAAAATATCATGTGGTATATCTTTATTTAAATAAATAGTTTCAAATTAATCTCTTATCAATTTTTAAATAGATATAGTTAATATATTTATAAAGTAATTTTAATTTTTTATAAGTTTATGTTAATTGTATTTTACTTTCTATGTACAAAATTACTTCAAATATAATTAGATTTAATAATTAACTTTGTTGATTCTTTTAAACGTAATATTTTCATCTCTCATTGCAAATCCAAAGTTTCTAGAAAATTGACCAATCTATTTAAAAGGCCTTAACAACTTACACCTCAATTAATCATTTATTTGTCAAAAATAAATAACTAATGTAAAAGTTATATTCTATGGTTGTTCTTATTCATAATATCATTTTTCAAAAATAATTAAAAATTAATTAGATTTTAGATTGTAATTCTATATTTTTATTAGACGAAAATGATTAATTTTTATATTTATTAAGATTTATTTAAAGTATAAGAATACCAATCCAAGATTTATAGTTTAATTAGAGAAGATGATGATATCTTTGTTGATTGGTAAGGTTATTTTGTCACATTAAAAAAATGATAATGATTTATAAGATGCCTTTAATTGTAATATAATTTGGATTATGGTGGAAACTCTCCAACTCTTATGTTCTATTTTGGGTGTGTAAGAAAATGATTTAGATGATGAGTATTGATTAATATGGTTTATCTTCCTTTACATAGATTATGGAATTCATATCAATTATTATTTAATCAACATGTATGAATACATTTATGACTAACCTAGAATAAACTTTATTATGTGGAATTTGTGTGAAGAATATTTGTTAATTTCGTAGATGCTAAGGCACTAGGCGACACAAACTTTATGATTTATTTTTTAGAAAGCTTACACTACTAGATTGACTATTCCTACAATTTTTTTGTTTACTTAAATTCAATTGAATTAGTAATAAAAGTTTTCAAGTTCCCAATGAATCACCAATTCATCCTTTAACTCTAATGCCCCTCCTTAACATTTAAAATATATACTTTAAACTTCATTATATTAAATTTCATTATTCTCACAAAAGATATAAAACTTCTAAAAACTCAATTTTCACTCAACCTTTTCCCCTTGAAAAAATAGTTCTATTACCACAACTTTCAATTATTACCAACCAATCCTTAACCAAAGACACAAATATTTGGTCTAATATTTCACCCATAAAACTAATTACATATATCCCTACTCACAAATGGTCACCCCATTTAACCCATTCCATGAACTTTATAGATACATACAAAATTAATCAACTACAAAATAAAAAATTTACATTACGTGGCTTAGGACTTAAAGTGTATCCCACACAATCCCAACAAGAAGATGCATGTCTAACTTTTTTCCATGGGAAGCTCTATATTATGCATGCAATGGGATTTTTAGTAGATACATGGTTAGGTGTTTTTTATCTATAGTTTCAAATAGATGGATCTCCATAGTTTTGAAAATGAGATGTATTTAATATTAGACTATTTGATTTAGTATTTTTTGAAATGTATAAAAAGTGGAAGAATGTTGGAATATTATAGTTAGAATGATAGGTAGAAATTGTATTAGTTCAATATTATAATATTATAATAAATGTTGATTTAGAACTATCTTGGACTGGGATATTCATCATCATGAAATATTTAAAAGGTTTTAAGACATTTTAAATCACTTAGAATAATTTGTATGACCATTTTTGATGCATTATAATATCAATAAAAAGGTTAAAATTAGACTCCTTGAAAATGGCATTCTATTTTGAGAAGATAAAGAGTCACAATGTCTCGTAAGGAAACTTTTCATACATGATGGTCTTGGAGAGGTGACTAACTATTACATCTAACACCTCCTTGCATGTTTAGAATTCTAACAAGTGTCTCTTGGGATCTTACATGGTTTTTAATACTGCTAATGGTTTTACTCAAGCCTAAGTTCTATAAATTAAAGTCTAGGGTGAGTATGTTTAGAAACACAAGTTGGAGTGTTGTATGGCAAATATGATCTAAGGAGGAAGAGGTTTCTCATATATAAGACGTTCATACTAATAAATTGTATTTTCAATTTTATTCAAAGATCAATATAGTGCTATACCTTTCTTTGGTAGTAGGTTTTTTACTAAAATGATTTTTTGAGTTACATATACTATGTGAATCACTTTGTGGTCTTCTTATTGTTGTTTCTTATAAATGTTAGATTGTTGTTCCTTATTATAAGGCATGATACAATCTAACTAGAACTAATATGACCTTTTATTGAATAATTCTATTATATTTTGTAGTTGATTTTAAAATATGTCTATAACATTTCAATAGATCTCTTCGAATTTTAAAAAATACAATTTAGGAATGTAAACATTTTAGGAAGTAATAAATGCAAACTAGGTTTTTTGTTAGGAATAATTGGTAATAATATTATTTGTGCCATTTTGGGAAGATAAAGAGTCACAATGTCTCGTAAGGATTTTTTTTCATACATGATGACCTTAGAGAGGTGGGTAACTATTACATCTAACACCTCCTTGCATGTTTAGAATTGTAACAAGTGTCTCTTGGGATCTTACATGGTTTTTAATACTGCTAATGGTTTTACTCAAGCCTAAGTTCTATGAATTGAAGTCTAGGGTGAGTATTTTTAGAATCACAAGTTGGAGTGTTGTTGTATGGTAAATATGATCTAAGAAGGAAGAGGTTTCTCGTAATATAAGAGGTCCATATCAATAAAATGTATTTTCAATTTTATTCGAAGATTAATATAGTGCTAGATCTTTCTTTGGTAGTAGGTTTTTTACTAAAATGATTTTTTGAGTTACATATACTATGTGAATCACTTTGCGGTTCTTATTGTTGTTTCTGATAAATGTTAGATTGTTGTTCCTTATTATAAGGCACAATACAATCTAACTAGAATTAATATGACCTTTTATTGAATAATTCTATTATATTTTGTAGTTGATTTTGAAATGTCTATAACATTTCTATAGATCTCTTGAATTTTCAAAAATACAGCTTAGGAATGTAAATATTTTAAGAAGTAATAAATGCAAACTAGGGTTTTTTACTAGGAATAATTAGTAATAATATTATTTGTGTAATTTTATGTTTATATGAGAATAATTAAAGTAAGGCCAATAATAAGAAAACACTAAACCTTGACATGTTTCTATTAAACATATTTTTATTCTCTTTATTTATTTACGATATTTTGGTTATTCAAATTGTCATTAGAGGTTTTTAACTATTTTCTAGCATTCTAAAATACATTTTAAAGAAAATGGTGCCTAGTGTGTCTCCCAAAGGTGGGATTCTTCTCTTGGTTAGCCTTAAACAATAAGATCCTAACAAGTATGAGACTAGACAAATTGGGGATAAGTCCAATTTTTTATTGTGTCTTCTATGGAATGACTTATGAGAATATTGGTCACCTTCTATTAACATATTTTTTAAATAAATAATGGAAATAGAACTGCTGGGAAAATTGGGCTAGCTAGGGCCCCTTCATGATCTCCTCCTTCCCCACTTTCAAAGTTGTCCCTCTTTACATAAGAACTCTACTTATGTAGCTCTTTGAGAATCACAACCCTCAATTCTCATTTTGCAATTATGGTTGGAAAGAAATAACCACATCTTCGAAAAGATAGTATGCAACCTAGATCAAAATTTGTTTAAAAGCAAGCTATCAATTTCTAAATCAATCACATCTCATCTTTTCAAGATCCCCTCATCAAAAATAAATTTTACTTCATGGGATAAGTTAATACAAAAAATTGGCAGTTTTTAGGCCCACCATAGAATAATTCTTATCGAGCCTTCATTGCTAAGCCAAACAGAGACCTAATCAAGTGGAAAGTCCCTCCACCAAATATGGGTAAACTTAACTTTGATGGAGCCTCAAGAGAAAACTCAGGAAAATTCGGTGCATGTGTGGTCTTAAGGGACCACTCAAGGCATCTTATTGATGCGACATTTAGGAAGCTTCCCAAATTTATAAATAATATAGAAAACTTGTTCTCTTGAAAGAGAGGTCACAAGTTCAAATCTTGCAGGGGTAGGGTATGTACACCTCGTATTGTGAAGCACAAGCTAGGTGCCTCATGTGTACTGGGAGTATGAGGCAATCCCATATACTTTAAGCCATCTATAGACCCAAAAACAAATTGCCAGATGTAATGTCATAAAATTATACCTCCAATGCAATTTCACATTACACAACCCTCACTTTAGCCTAATAAAAATGATAATGCTAATCCCCCTCTTCCTCGCCTTCATTTTCATCCTTGATGTCACAACCCTCTTCCTAAAACATTTGGAAAAGAAACTCTTGGTTATTAAGCTAATTTGGTTTGACAATAATTACTATTTATGTTTCATTATTATGGAATTAAAACTTTTAAGGGAAAATAAATTTATAAATTTATAAATTAAATTTATTTGGAAAATTAAATCTAATACTTTGAAAATTAATTAAGACTTATGATGCAAAATGTAATTATGGAAATGAGCATCATTTTCAAATTATGAATGAAATAATAAATAAATTTTATTATATTTAAAAGTTGTCATATTTTTTTGCTTCAACTTTCTATTCTTCCTTCCAGTCAACACTTCATCTCCTATTAGTTAACTCCATTTCATTTTATAATTTAAATCTTTCCTTTATCAATTAACCACTCTTCTGTTGGAAACTTCATTTTAAAACTACGCGTAAAAAGGGAAACCTTGTGTGCACCTTTATCCATCTTTTTAAATTAAAAATTCAATATTATCCTCTCATGAGTTAGAATGGAAACTTTCCTCTTCACTTTCCCGATCTTGACCATTGATTTTCACCATCAAATCTCGACCATCGAACCAACATACATTTTCTATAAATACGACCCTTTGGCCTCTTTCAAGTAGAGGATGAAATTGAGAATCTTCACTGTCAGTATTTCTTCATCTTTTTGGGTTGTTACATGTGGTATCAAAGCAAGGTTTAGAAGCTGGGACTTGAGCCTACTATGACTTGCGTAATTTAAAAGTACATAATATTTTTGAACTACAAATTGAACTTTCATGAAACTTTCTTTTTTGTTGATCACCTTATTGCATTTTATTCTTGCTTATTGTGTATATTAGCTATAACTTTTTTTGGATTAAATATTTCTTTGATCTTGACGAATCCTTGAATATTTTCTTTGATTTGTTTATGAATATTTTAGCCACCAAATTTTAATATATTTATTTTTCTTATGATTTTGGATTTTATTATTGAGATTTTATATAAGTTATGAATTATTAAACTTTATACCTTATTGTTTGAGTAAGATACCTTATTAATATGACTTATTGTTGGAATCAATTATATATTTTATGATTTGTTGTTGATGGACAAATTTTGCACCTTATTGTTGAAATGAATACATTCCATGATTTATTCTTTGAATAAGTGAATATGCTTTTGACTTATTGTTGAGATGGATTCATTTTATGAATTTATATTGGAGCTAATTATGTATTTATAGATTATTGTTGATTTTTTTTTATTCAAGGGGTAAACGCTTTTGACCGGAGCTATGAACCGGAATACAACCATTCAACAATACCACCCAACGGGGTTTGAACCTTGGTGGCAAGAACAACAATGCCACCAATAAACCATCACACCATGCCAATATCGGCTCATATATTATTGTTGAATTGGGATGCAAATACATTGATGTTTTAATATGACTTATTGTTCAAGAAAATACATATTATTGACTTACTATTGGAATAAGTATGATTTTATTGTTGACTTACTATTGGAATAAGTATGATTTTATGCATTTTATGACTTATTGTGGAATGTATATATTTATGTCTTATTGTTGAAACAAATACATATTTTTGACTTACTATTGGAATAAGTATGATTTTATGCATTTTATGACTTATTGTGGAATGGATATATTTATGTCGTATTGTTGAAACAAATAGTTTTTAATTGATGTTGTCCTCATCTTGAGATGGCTATGCTTGAATCATTTAATTTGCACGGGCTATGTTTTGGCAAAAAAAAGGTACATAGCATAAATGAATACGTTGAGCAACAATTTCTAAGCTTGGTTTAATTTTTCTCAATGAATGTTAACTTCCATTTGGCACCCATAAGTGCATCAGGATGATACACAATATAAGGGGGGGAGGATGTCACAACCCTCTTCCTAAACTTTTGGAAAAGAAACTCTTGGTTATTAAGCTAATTTGGTTTGACAATAATTATTATTTCTATTTCATTATTATGGAATTAAAACTTAAGGGAAAATAAATTTATAAATTAAATTATTTAGAAAATCAAATAGATACTTTGAAATTTAATTAAGACTTATGATGCAAAATTTAATTATAGAAATAAGCATCTTTATCAAATTATGAATGAAATAATAAATAAATTTTATTATATTTAAAAGTTGCCATATTTTTCTACTTCAACTTTTTATTCTTCCTTCTAGTCAACACTTCGTCTCCTATCAGTTAAGTCCATTTCATTTTAGAATTTAAATCTTTTCTTTATCAATTAACTTTTCTTCTATTGGAAACTTCATTTTAAAACTACGCATAAAAAGGGAAGCCTCGTGTGCACCTTTATCCATCTTTTTAAATTAAAAATTCAATATTATCTTCTCATGAGTTAGAATATAAACTTTCCTCTTCGTTTCCCTGATTTTGACCATTGATTTTTACCATCAAATCTCGACCATCGAAGCAACATACATTTTCTATAAATACGACCCTTCAGCCTTTTTCAAGTAGAGGATAAAATTGAGAATCTTCACAGTCAATATTTCTTAATCTTTTTGGGTTGTCACACTTGAACCCGTCGTTTGCGGTCATTGAGGGAATTTTTGTCGGGGATGCTTCTGTGACGTGTAGATGTCTGCACATCATACAAATGTTCTAACAAGATTCTTGATTGTGTGGTCGTTGGGGCATTACACTTCTACCTACTTGCAAAATGTAATGCCTCCACAATCGTAGACACACCCGAAAATGACCCTCTTACATGCAATTCTTCATTCAAATTTTCCTTCTTCCCTCTCATTCATTCATTCTCTCAATATCTCATTCAACTTCATTCTCACAATTTCACTCTCATTCTACACCTTTAACTATTGCATTCTTTCTCTTCTACATCACTTCTACACCACTGTTGTTCAAGCTTCTTGCACGTTTGTGGCTCTTATGTCTCCATCTTGGTGTTACACTCTCTTTCGGCTTCTCAAGCTCATTGGAGGGAGGGTAACACTTCCTTATTGGCATTATTGTTCTTATTTAAGTAGCATATTGATATCTTGCATGTCTTCTTTCTTTCTCTTGTTATTCTATATTGTCAATTGTTTGTTTCTCTATACTGTGGTCTCTTTGGCTATTTGTGGAGGTGGAAACACCAAAATAAGGGTTTGACTAAAGCAAGCCCCGAAATAGCCCCAACACTTTTTATCGTTTCCATGTATGTAGGTTGTTCATGTGGACCTTTGCAAGAGGCTTCAAAACTGGACCACCTATGGGTTCGTTCCTTTCTTTCGCCTCTTGTCATCTTGTTCAATAGTTTATTTACTTGCATCATTTAGTATTCTTCTTGTTGTGCTTTTCTTTATTTCCAATATTTTGTTAGTTTACTCAAACTATCAAACTTCAATTCCCGAGTTGTTAGTACGTCTTGTGTGTTTTGATAGACCGACTCTATTTTCGATCCATACAAGACCACAATGCATCGCGGGGACGTTCGTGTGCTGCACTATCATCCTCCAGCCATGAGCTAGTCTATCTGTCTTTGAGACCTTCGAGGCCTACTCATTTGTGTTAGAAATTAGGATCTTAGGAAACTAATCATTAACATGGTATCAGAGTAGGTTAGGCTATACTAATCCTTTTTACAAGTTATACTAAAAGACATGTTGAACTTGATGGCAAATATCTTTATGCTAAATCAACACATGTAGAAGGCCATTTGTGTAACACATATGGTGTGCCTTTCCTATTATTTTAAAATCAATTCATTGAAGCTAGTTAGGTCATACTATTTTTTTTTTGTAGGTTATGTCATTAAGTAGCTTCCAAATACTCATAAATTCAAAGTTGCCACATTCAACTAAGTATATTTTATGAAGCTCTAGTTTGAAAAGGAGGTGTTTATTTCTTCTATTAATATTTTGGAAGTATATACAATAATTCATTTTTTTAAATTGGAAAAAGATAAATTTGAGATAGAAATTACTTGAAATAAATGACAACTAAAAATGTTCTTCCTAATGACAACAGTATGATCAAATAACTCTCTATATTTTATTCTTATTGATAAACAAGACACTACTCAACAATAATTCAAAATAGTGATTTTAAACTTTCCAAATCAAATAAATATAAGAAAATATGGGACAAAGTCAAATAGAAGCCGAATAATATTACACAAGAAAATGTGGTGCTTCATATTTTTCATTCAATACATATTACATATATATATGGTTCTCATATCCTATTTTATAGGAAACTCCCAAACAACTTTCCTAAATATACTTAGTCCTTTTAACAACTCAATATAAACACACAAACAATACTAACAACTACGGGAATAATATTCTTAACACTCATAACAAATACATGAGTTGTCACTTTACCTCACACATTCTAACCCATTTGAACACTAATTCCCAACACCCCCCTTATTGTGAACATGGGGTGAAAGTACATAACAATAGTTAATGACCACACATAGTAGCTCACCAAACATAAGGTAAGAGTAGGAACATACACATCTACTCATGAAAAGCGGTAGTGGAACTTGCCTCACTATGCTTAGGGTGCTTTCATCCAAGGATAGGGACAAACACATCTACCCATGGAACCGAGGATAGGAACTAACACATCTACCCAAGGTATTACATCAAGTTTGGATAGGGACAAACACATCTATCCAACATCAAGGTTATAAATAGGGACACACACATCTGCTCACAACAATTACGATAGGGGACAAACACATCCAATCATAATCACCAACTCGTGTGACTAGGGACAAACACTTCCAATCACTTCACTACCTCGTGAATGGGGACAAACACATCCATTCACCAACAACCAAGAAATGTGATTGGGGACATACACATCCAACCACAACATAAAAAGCTTGAACACCAAGCCCTCGTTGTCATGTATGCAACCACCATTATAGATCATTGCCACTCTGATCACAAATGATATGAGACGGTTGTCATTGCCACCTGGAAATCGATCTTGGTTTTAGTCGTTTTGGCACAAATAATTTTGTCACTAATGCAATTTTGCAACCCCGTTGCTAGTGACTCACGAGAGGTTGCTAAATATCCTCCAACCTCCGGTGTCTCCATCCTCCAGTGGATTTGCTACTTAGCAACATTTTCTTTGAATCTCAATTACAAAACCTCCCCCTCAATATGAACGTTGCGTACAAGCGATAATGCGTTCATTACAAATGAGGCAATTTTATTTTTATAATTTTTTTGACACTTTTACAATTTGACATGATAATTTAAGAACACCCTATTCTAAAATGACATAACTTGACTTTGACACAAAATATCTCTATTAAAAAAAAACTAATAAAACATCTTAAAAACTTAAAAAACTTAAAATAAATAATACAAAATCACTAATTTAAATGACTCTACTCAATACTAATCAACTTAATTACAACTTGACTCTTAAGCCTAACACATAAATTCTTAATATTTAGGACAAAATGAAATATTTGATCAATAGCCCTACCAATATCGACATACTAAAACTACCAATATCTTGTTCTCCTTCAACAACTGGCCGCAATACGGGCATGCAATGTTCAATGGGATTTTGCTGTTATGGGAAATTTTCAGTGATCTTTTCCATGACGCGGGCACCAACATTCGTCTCTACGCATACATCAACAGTATTGAAAGCCATTATAGCAAGGGCTGAGGAGATACCCACATGAATAAGGCTTGCATTCTATGAAGAAGCCGAACTTGGCATATACATGTCATTCTTGGAGCCGTAAAGTCTATATGCTTTCAGTGCCGAGTCAATGCATCGATCAATAATGGAATTAACTGCTAACCAAGAAGAAAAGAACCCAATCATATGCCACAAACCAATCAAAACTCATGGACAGATTCCAAAACATAATGGAGGGCGATGATTGGGATCTACAACTTGCAGAAAAGAAGACTAATCCACGCACTTCACTGGCAAATATGAAACCACATCTCCTAGAGATTCAGGAGGACGTGACGACCACATTGAATGACCAATTCTATCATCAAATTGTGAGTCTTCACGAGGCAGATAATAAATTCATTATTTTGAGTGAAAATAGGCTCAATCGCTTCGCCTCCTCTCTTACACCCTGCCCTTGGATCTCAGTTGCTTTGATAATAGAAATATCAACTACAAAAGGAAACTCCTACGATATCGACTTAAAGCACAACTTGTGCATTGAAGATGAATCAACCTTCCAGTGTGTAGGCCCGTCTGCCAACAAATCAGAGGAAAATGAATAGGAGATTCAATGCCTCATGACCTGCATTTCACAAATCACGCAACCTTCAAACCCTCTGTCGCTCCTTCTAAAATCTCTCTCGCGCCTTCCACAGAGTCAATCGCCCTGGGATCCTCAAGATTTTCTTATATCAAAGGCATTGCTTTCAACTCAGATGCCAGATCTTTCTCTTAGACATCAACATAATACAATGCAAGACTGCAATGACTGATTTGGGAAGATCTCATGCCTTCCTACAAATTCTCATTATTTTGGCGGTGTCTTGTGAATGACGTTCTGTAGGTGCCCAGGATATCAGATTTTTATTGAACCTTACACCCTGCAAGCTTCAGGAAATAATGATCTTCTAAATTTACCATTGCCTAACTGGAAACATTGTTGACATTTCAATCTCAATGCACAGGCACACAGGAATCAACCTGGCTCTGATACCATATAAGAAAATATGGGATAGAGTCAAATAGAAGCCCGAATAATATTACACAAGAAAATGTGGTGTTTCATATTTTTCATTCAATACATATTACATATATATAGGATTCTCATATCCTATTTTATAGGAAACTCCCCAAACAACTTTCTTAAATATATTGAGTCGTTTTAACAACTTAATATAAACACACAAACAATACTAACAACTACGGGAATAATATTCTTAAGACTCATAAAAAATACACGAGTTTTCATTTTACATCACACATTCTAACCCATGTGAACACTTTAATTCCCAACAATAAATATTAAGTAGGCACTTAATAACTCACGAGATCTTCTAGTAGATTACATCATGATATATGCAATATTCAAATTGTGAGTATAATTCCACTTATTATAACTTCATGCCTTTACAATATTATATAATATATCAACAATAAATCAATATTTAATCTATACAATATTCTTTGTAATATATTATATAAAAGTCAAAAGACTCGTAAGATCCTATTTTTCATTGCCCACCTCATTTTTTTACTTTCAAAACATTTTTTTTACTATATCTTGATTTCTTTAAAACTTTTTGGTGTAATAACTTTTTTATTTTGAAGGAGAATCATGACTTGCTAACCTCTAAATATTTCGATTTCTTTAAAACTTGTTAGTGTAACAAATTTTTTATAGAAAGAAAGGGATTTTAGATGTCCTAGAATGAAGACTTTGCACACAAATGAAGAGATATTTAATATGGTATTCATGTTTACAACAACCATTACACATTCATAATTAAGAATGGGAAGATATTTACATGGATTTCGTTGATGGATTATCTGATTTAGAAGGTAAAATTAAATTTTGTCATGGAAAACTATCAAAATATATAGGCTCACTTGATATTAATTTAAAGGAATTATATGATACATGAGGTTGTCAGACATAACTACTCATTCAACATTCGCATGTGCTTGATTTCTATCATGAATTTGAAGAATTGAACTTGATAATAATAGTGTTGACAATAAGAGTTTTAGAGGACTCCAAGTTTGATAGTTAAGTGTCAATAAATTATAGTTTATGTTGGCATCTTGAGACACTGTAATTGTTTTCTAGTGTTGTCATTGATGGCAACCCTAGGTAGTTAGTTATTCGATCCGCACGTCATAATTTGATCATATCGATAGACAGATCGAAGACAGTCAAGTTAGAACAGAGCACCCAAAAGTTTTTGTGTTCATCGATTCACATGAAATTTTATGTTATTATTTTGAGTTATGGATCTCAGGAAGATTGTTTGATGTATGATCTATGTTATCTATGAATCTTAGTGCCTCATATCGATCCGTCTGCAAGATAGTAGATTCGGTCGATTAATTTTATGTTCGTTAGTGCATGAAGGATGACTAAGTGGATATAGTGTGTTGTAGATATTCGAGGAGTAATTATTTAAGTGATTTTGTGTTCGATCATTTTGATTTGGGTTCTAACTATGTTGTGGCTGACTTTGGTGGATGTGCATTGAATATTATTCATGATTTGAACTGAAAATTTGTAAATATTTTTCATGTTCTGTTGAAGCCGACATGTTACAATTAAATCTTTAGTCGCAGATATATATATATAAGTGATCGATTATATCATTTTGATTCATGTATGAAGTGTGTTAGTGGGTGTTGTGAATACCAGAAGGATTGAAGAGATATTATGCACAATTTCACTTGTGCATTAAGGATTTTGTGATGTGAGTTAAAGTAGAATAGTGCAGAAGAGAAAAAGCAATCAGAAGGTCAAGAGATCGATTGATGAGCCTAAGCAGAATTGTAATCAGGAATTTGTAGATGCTACTTTCTTAGTTCAATCTTTTGGATCTAATCCAAACTTTTGTAAGGCAATGAGCCTTTCTATTTTTGAGCAGTGAGCTCTAGGCAGTGTGCCTGAATGCAATTGCATTCCCATTTTGTAAACATCTTTTTGAGTATACTCAGATCATATTGTGGATTGGCCATCCACTATGGTTTTTCCCCTAATAGGGTTTCCACGTAAAAATCCTTGTGTTATGGTGTTGTGGTTGTTTGCTTTATGTTCATGCATATTTCTTTTGGTTGAATGTTACAAGTGCTTTGAAGATTAGATTAATAAAGTTAAAAATTGTAGAAGACTGGTTCACCCCCCCTCTTAGTGTTCCTTGTTTCCAACAATTGGTATTAGAGCCTAGTTCCTCATAAGAAGTTTAACAACTTGGGGAAGATCTTGGAAAGTGTTTCAATGGATTCAAGCAATCTTCAATAACAACTTTTGGTGGCCCTAGATGATCTTGATCAATCAAAATCTGAAGTATAGGATTTGCAAGAAAATCTTCTAAATGCTGAGATATTCATTGGGTCATTAAAAGATAAAATCAATAAGTCCAGGGAGACACGAAGGGAACTCTACGATTAGATCAAGCAGGAAGACAATAAATGCATTGTAGATGAACAACTGAGTCAAGCCGTGAAGAAAAAGACAGAAGAATGTGAAAAGTTTTCCAGAGATAATGTAGTCCTAAAGCATGAGATGGAATCTATTATGATGAGGATGACCAAGGAGATTGAAGATAGAAAGAAGAATGAAGATAAGCTTGCACAATCCTTGAAAGAAAAATCTGAAGAATGCAACCAAATTACAGATGGATTAAATTAGTTGGAGCGTGAATTGGAACAATCTAAAAACAATGAAGAAGAGCTTGAAAAGCAGATTGATGATCTTAGAGATGAACTTGCTACTGCAAATGAATTCAAGGAGAAGTTCAAGATTAGCTCAGCCACAACCAAGCTTGATGAACTGATTAAAAGTTAGAGGACTGAAGGTGACAAGCGAGGTCTTGGATATGAGGAAGGAGAAAGTTCTAGATCTGAACAAAGGAGATTTAGGCAAGGAAATCAGATGAACAAAGCTGGAAGGTATCTGGTAAGACAACCTAATGCTCAAAGGTTCAATGGTTATTGTTTTACTTGTAATAAATTTGGTCATATGGCTTCTCAATGTAGAAGCATAATGAATCCAAGTGGTCCATCATTCTCAAGTTAGTGATTTAATTGTAATAAGTATGGTCATAAGTCAAATGAATGTGGAAAAGTGATGAACAACCTTTATAGATATGTTAGATGTTATACATGCAATAGATCTGGCCATATTTCTAACCAATGCATATCAAGAGAAAATTAGTGGAACAACTGGTCTAGACAGAGAAATGTGGTGTGCTACAATTGCAACAAATCCAATCATATTGCTAGATTTTGTAGAAGAGGTCTGGTAAATCAAAGAAACATGTAGAAGGATGAAAAGGGAAAAGGTAAAGTCACTATAGATGAGATCGGGAATCAAATGAAGAAGAAATGGGTGAAAAATATTCCATCTATTGCAGGAAATGAGCCAGCACTAGAACCTACTTCTGGTAATTCCTCCAGGAATTAGTTTTAAGGCCCTTGGCCTAGGGGGAGTTGTCAAGAAAATATTTTAACCCCTTGCCGGTAACTGACACCGAGATGTGGATGAGTACAGTGATTACATAGATGTTCTTCAAATATTGTTGAATCAATTGGAGAGAGTATTATGTAGTATTGAAGGTCCACATAAAAGTTATCTTTCACAGTGCATGGAAACAGGGTATTCAGATGAGTTAGGGTAAAAGAATTTATTGCGACAAAAGGTTAGGTGTGTGAATGATAAAAGGTTATTTCTATCTTTCATTTGTCACTTTTCATTTTGAGGAGAAGAAGTTTGGAGAGCTCTGAAGCGAACTTTGGAAAAATTTGGTGAAGATTCAAGTGTTAAGGAGATTCAACGTGGTGGAACCTATAAATTTTCTGGGTTCCATTAACTTCTTGGTCATGTCACTAGTTACTTATGTCTTATGATATATGGGTTTAGGGTTTTGTGAGCTTAATATGTTTTCTTACCCATGATTATCATTCTTTTTATGTCTTCACATTGACTTGCCTAGTTGATTTACCCATCACTTAAGTGTCCTCCCATGTGATTGTGTGTCATTGATCGATCGACCCCAATGCCTTGGTTACCGTCGGGCCCAGTGTCGTTTAAACTTGACTCTCCCTGTCCACCTTACTATCGTAGGTCATTATGTGAAGTATTTTTTGAATCCCGCGATGAGTGATGTCTTGTTTATTGTTTGGATTTGGTTAGTTGCCCATCGCGTACGTTGGTATTTTGAGAAAGTAACTTGTGATGAGCGATGCGGTCAATGTTTTGACCCATCGTTGGTCCTTATGTTATCGCCGGTTGCTTTCTACTTTCCCAAGGTGAACCCACAATCACCGATAAAAGAACTATCTTCCCATCGCCCTACTTTTTTCTATCGCAATTGGGAATTTATTAGTGAGCCCAAGACTCGCGATGAGTGATACCACTCGTATCTTTGGTCGATATCTTCTTCACACTTGTGATCAAGGGTGATATCTCATCGCTAGCTTCATAGCCATCACATGATGAGATCCTAATGAATAAATGAAATGTGTGAGGAGCAATACTCATGAATAGTGGGGAATTATGTGTGTCAGTTCCTTGGTTCATCAAGTACACATCAAATCGCCAGTAGGGCCCCATGGGGAGTTGGAAGCAATGTGAGCCATTAGATTAATTATTCACTTGTGTGCATCGATGGTCTGAATTTAAATAGAAATGAGCAACCTGAGATGTAGTTGTTCACTTGCACAAGCATTTGTGCACCATTAATGGTAAACGTACTTGGCTGAATTCAGTAAAAATCGTTTACAATTCACATTTCCATCTCAATTGAACGCCCGGGGAGCTGAAGAGGAATTCGAAGCAGCCAAAACCGAAGCTGAAGGAGTTGTAGGAAGTTTGTCCTGGGCAAGTTGCCATCAGTCTTCCACTGGTTGTTTTCATTTCTTTGTAATAATTAGTGTGTCGAACTGAGGAATATTTGAGTTAAATTCTAGGAATTGTTTAGGGCTTCCAATTTTCTCTTGTGTCAACACAATTTCTTAACTGGGTAGAATTACTTTTGAATTCAGGTTAGAGTCCTTAGGAACAGGGTATTAAACCCAACCTAGTTTGTTTCCAAACTGAGTAAAACCCTGAGGAAGCTAGAATGATCCAACTAGGTGAGTCATCGTCGTCGAAACCTGTACCCAAGAAGAAAAAGAAGGTTTCACTTGATCCTCCTCCAACATCTGAAATCCCTGAGAAGAAAAGAGGCCAGCTAAAAGATTATACTTGTTTCATGGATAAATTCCAACCACCAGATGTCAAAGCGAGTGGTAGAAAGGCTACAGGGGAGGGAATCCTAACCACCAATTACAAGGACCTTGCAGAGGAAATTGGTGATATTGCTATGTCAGAGACTGGATGGGAATTTTTCTTGTATGTGTTTACAAGAAGAAATACTAAGCATCACGGTAAAAATGTCTAGGGTTATGATTTGGGAAAATTGGTTGTCCCTAATGTCTTTGTTGAGGTGGATATAATGTTGCATCTTGCAGACACATATGATGATATAAATAGGGTGATTACAAACACACAAGGAAATAATATTCTGGAGGGAAAAGAAAGTAAGGTTGTAGAAGTTTTCAGAATGAAGCCTAATGCCAGCAAGAAGATTAATTTTGAAAAGTTCCAACAGGAATATCACAAAAATAGGGTGGCTATCCAGAAGGGTGAAATACCAATACATAGACGTGAAAAGGGAACCGAGTTTGCACTCAAAGAAGTTGAGCCATTGGATTGTGAGGAGTTTGCAGAATACTTTAGATACACATATTATATGTTGTGTCAGGTGCGATGGGAGAATAACCTTATGCCTATTGTTTATGATTCTGGATATTCAATGCAAGAACAAGCACACATGGTTTAATTATTCCCACATAGTTGCAGAGTAGTTACATTATTATTTGGTGAGGCTAAAGGAAAGGAGAAAACCATTGACATTCAGGCATTATTCATTGTTGATGCATCATATGATATTGTATTAGGGATAGGAAATCTTTGGCAAGGCCATGCAACTAAGGAAAATGGATGAAAGGAATCATGAACTACCTGTTCAAATGTGGACACACATTTGGGATTTACATTGCTCAACTTCAAACTATGTTGCATTATGTAATGTCATTAAACATACCACTCTTGTGCAAATGGGTGTGGCACCCACTGAAAGGATTTCCAAAACAATTCAGGCATTGTTGAGGTCGAGGGAGTTCAATGATGACCCAGACTATGAATGCAATTGGGGAGACTGTTATTTATATAATGATTGCACACTCATCAAATGTTATGGAACTCCTGTCACACCACATTTATTGCCCAAGTTTTTTTTATGATAGGTTGGACTTTATTGAGATAATGTGGAAAATGGACCACTCTAATGCACAGAACTTTAGATTGTTCTGAAAGGCCTCTATCATTGCATCAATCTTTTCTTTTGATCATTTTGTTGTATCAGCAAAGGAGGCATATAAGGTATTTGGTATAATTGTCAGTAACCTAAGAATGAAAGTAGCATCTTCAAGAAAGTGCAACCAAAAAGGACATATTAATAGAGAAAAGATAAAGAGGACAATCTCATGATATGGGCCTCATGAATTTTATTACAGGGAAGATGTAATAAGGAATCTGCTAACACCCACTGCTGTTATGGATAGGGGAAAAATATGGATAAAGATTATTGAGGTTGATTTTGATGCTTCCCATGATAATTCTTACTATTAGAGCCCTTACAAACATATTACTAACAAATACAAAAGGATGGAGTTGGTCCTCAATGACTTCATAGATGGCACCTTTCTGGAGAAGGTGGAACAAGCTAAGCAGTTGGCTCAAGCAACTCGACGAGAGCATTTGATTAAAGTGGGTGACCAACCAATGGAGGTCACCGTATTAGAAGGACAACATGTGGATATGGGAGATGTTCCTGGTGGGGAGTTGCCTATGGAGGGTGCTGATGAAGCACAAGCTGTTGGGGGAAATGTGCCACAATCATCCACCGAATCTACCCTTATTGAACATGGAGCAAAATTTGAATTCTCACACCATGATATTGGGGATGTAATGGAGAATTTCATTCCAGATGATAGGACAGTGCCTTGGGAATATGATGAAAGTAGAGATAATCATGCAAGGGTATTAGCTTGTGCTAAGTTCCTAGAAGATGACTCTTTTGTGACAACAAGAGAATTTAGGGAATTTGTGGTTGAACTTAAAGCACAAGAAATAAATGATAGGATATTGAAGGCTCAAGAGGGAGTGGATCCTTCTCAACTAGATGAAGTCAAAAGGAAAATTGAAGAGGAAATCATTCAGGAGATTGCACAAATGAATCATGTGGAAGCTAGTGTTGGAATAATGTGCGTCAATCTCACAGGCTGAAACCTCTAAAAGAGAAAAGTTGGTGTGACATCCTTATTGTCTGGCCAACTAGTAGTTGTGGAACCTCATGAAATGTTCAGGTCACTGAGACCTTGTTACTGTCTTGCCGACTTATGTTATTGTTGTGACATGTTGGTCACTGTGATGTTTCTATCTCTTACCGCCCGAGCAAATCTCTTGCCAACAGGTTGGTGTCAAGTGGTGGTCAGGGAGACTCATGGTGACTGAAGTCATCAGAGTAACACAAATGCTTTGGTATGAAGTCTTATCGATATGGAAAGTCTCGCTAATAGTTATACACTTGGAGTTATCAGAGTAACAAAGGCTTCAGTATGAACTCTTAGTGATGGAGGATTGTCTCACCGACAGTGTTACACTCAAGGTCATTGGGAAGACCCTTGGCCAAAAGGCTTGCTTCGGTATGATGTTTCATCGATAGCGGTAAGTCTTGCCAACATCGCTACATGTGTTTGTTATTGGGTGTCTTCGATGAAACTCCTAGCGACTGAAGTCATCGGCGAGAGGTGTGTACATTCAGTAAGAAATCTTAGTGATGAATGAAGTCTCGCCGACGATAAGACATTGTAGTGTAACATGAAGGCTTCAGTATGATCTCTCACCGAAGAGCGATAGTCGTGCCGATGGGAATACTGATGTCTATGTGACTTTGGAACTTTGGTATGATCTCTTGGTGAAAGCGATTGTCTTGGCGATAGCACTACATGTGGTGGATATCAGTATGATGTCTTGGTGACAAGGGGAAGTTTGAGCAACAAATTGTGAACTTGGTGTAACATCTTGCTGATGGTGAGGACTCTTGGCGATAACTATAATCGGGTCTTGTGGCATCAGGGAGACACAGTTAGTGTCTCACCGACATGCAAACACAGGTTGAACGTTGTTGACCGATTGGAAGACTATCCTACGTGGTATGTCTTCGACCAATCAGAGAAGCCAAATGGGAACCATTGGAAGTTAGACTGTTGTGGTCGTTTTGTGAGGAAGTTCGACATATGACATGGATATACTCAGAGATCAATGATGATGTTATGTTGGTCGATCGGTTGGATGAATAGTTTGATGAGTGATGAGTGTGAATTCAATTATGAGAGCATTGTATCTTGAATGTTCTGTACAAGGTTGTTCAAGGATTATGCTATTGTAAATTGACATTAAAGAGTGAAGCCCGTACTCTGTATGTAATTTCATTACTATAATACAAAGGGGTTTTTCTTGGTGTGGTGGGTTTTTCTCCCGTAAGGGTTTTCCCACGTAAATCTGGTGTTCATCTGTGTATGTTCATTTCTCTGTTTCTACTATTTCTTTCAAGTGTATCTTAGTTGGACTGTAATTGAAAATTTAAAAGTATCCCTGCATTCTTCCCTGAGGTTTTGACGTTAGGATAGTTGTTTCCACACCTTAGCTTTCCTTACAAGTGGTATCAGAGCCTAGCCAGTTGTGTTATCCTTGTGGGTATGTTGGGTTTTTTGTGTCAATTTCTGTTTAGTGGGAGTCTTGTATAAGTTTGGTAATTTGAATTACAGGTCAAGATGGAAAGCACGTCAAGAAAGATTGAAATTGAGAAATTCAATGGCAGCAATTTTGAGTTGTGGAAACTTAAAATGGAAGATCTGTTGGTTGATCGTGATCTTTGGATTGTTGTGTCTGGAACGAAGCCTACAGGCATGAAGCAAGAAGATTGGGACCTTGCAAATAGAAAATCTAAGGGGCTGATAAGGCTCTGTTTAGCAGACTCTATTCTTCTGAATGTTCATGAAGAAAAGACTACATCTTCCTTGTGGAAAAGACTGGCAACTATTTATCAGGGCAAGTCCTTGGTGAATAAATTATTCTTGAGGAAGAAGTTGTACTCTTTGAGAATACAGGAAGGAGGGTCCGTTGCTGATAATTTGAATGCTTTCAACATGCTGATTGCACAGTTAACATCTGTGGGTGTGAAGATTGATGTAGAAGATTGTTGTATGCTATTATTATGTTCTTTGCCAGATTCTTGGGAACACTCGGTGATGGTTATTGGGAGTATGACATCCACTTTTAAGATGGAAGATTTTGTTGCTTCTTTGTTATCAGAAGAGACGAGAAGGAAATATTTTGAGATGGAGAAGGAGGCTCTTGCTGTTAGAGGTAGATCAAAAGAAAAAGGAAAGAAGAAGGACAAGAAGTCCAAATCCAAATCAGAAGGGAGATCAAAGTCTCCTGGAAAGAAGTCCAAGGTGAAGTGCTAGAATTGTGGGCAACTTGGTCATGTTCAAAAGGATTGTAAAGAGGAGAAAAAGAAGAAGAAGAATTCTTTCGATAATGATTCTTCTCAGAGTGATGCAAACGCCTTCATTGCAACCTTGGCTACACAGGCATCAGATGATGATTGGCTGATTGATTTTGGAGCATCTTTCCACATGACATCTCATAGAGACTGGTTCACAAAGTATGAAAAATACAACGGTGGAAAGGTGTATTTGGCAAGTGATTCATCTTTGGAAATTGTTGGTCATGGAAGAGTCAGAATTCAATTCCCTGATGGAAGAGTGAAGGGAATCAATGATGTAAAGCATATACCAGGTCTGGCTCAAAATTTACTTTCTATTAGTAAGCTGAATGATATTGGAGTGCAAGTCATGTTCTCTGGAAATGGCTGCAAGATGACTAGAGGCTCAATGGTGCTAGCAAGGCGTGCTCGTATTGGTACCTTGTATAAGTTGGATGCACATGCTATTCAATGCAATAGTGTCTCTGTAAAGTCACAGAAAGCTACTCATAGAGAAAAAGAGGAAAAAGTTCTTGATAGTGTAAACTCTATGGAAGTTAAACTTCTAGCAGAAAAGACTATGCTCTGGCATCATAGGCTAGGCCACATTGGAGAGAAAGGTTTAAAAAACTTGAAGAATAAAAACGTGGTTGAGGGGCTTGAAGATTGTAACCTCGAATTCGAGTTTTGTGAACATTGTATATATGGTAAACAACACCATGTTTCTTTTTATTCCAGTCCTCACAAATCTTCTGGTTTGCTTGATTATATACATTATGATATTTTTGGTCCAGTGAATGTTCCTTCTTTTTCTAAGTCAAGGTAATATGTATCGTTCATTCATGATTATTTGAGAAGAGCATTTGTTTATTTTTTGAAAAGTAAATCATAAGTGTTCAGTCGGTTTAAGAAATTTAAGAACCTTGTAGAAAATTAGACTGGAAGAAAAATAAAATGTTTAAGGACTGATAATGGCAGTGAATTTTGTTATGATGAATTCAAGAGGTACTGTAAAGATCATGGGATTAAAAGACATAAAACTACACCTTACACTCTGCAACAAAATGGAGTTGTAGAAAGGTTCAATAGGACAGTGATGGAAAGAGCACGAAGTATGCTGAGCAGTGTTGGCTTGGAGGGGAAGTTCTGGGCTGAGGCAATTGCTACAACATGTTACTTGATAAACCGTTCTCCTAATTCTTCTCTTGTTGAGAAAACACCTTTAGAAGCATGGTCTGGTAAGAAGCCCTCTTTGAGACACATTCTCATTTTTGGCTATGAGGCGTATGCATATGTGTTGAATGAGAAAAGATCTATATTGGAGAACAAGGCTGTTAAATGTATTTTTATTGGCTATAGTGCTAACATAAAAGGATACAAGCTTTGGAATCCTGATATGAAGAAGGTTCTATACAACAGAAGTGTTATGTTTCATGAGCTAAAGCCTTCTACCTTGGATCTGCAGTTAGAGACAAAATTAGAAAACAAAAAGGATGTAGTTGAAATTCCTCCGACACCAGATAAAGAGGAATTCAAAATTCAAAATGTACCTAAAACTGAGAAGAGCTCAAGTAGTTCTAAGAGTTCTGAAGAAGAATAACAACCTTAGCCTCAACAAGTGAGGAGGTCAACTCGTGAAAGAAAGCAACCTGATAGGTATGGGTTCTCTTTGATAATTCTACTTGTGCCTATGCTTTAATTTCTAGCACTGATGAGCCTAAGACTGTGAAAGAGGCATTTAAAATGTCTGATTCAAACTCTTGGTTGGAAGCCATGAATGAAGAAATGGTATCATTAGAAAATAATTATACTTGGAGTTTGGTGCCCTTTCCTGAAGGCAGAAAAGCTCTAGGCTACAAATGGGTATTTAAAAAGAAAATAGGTCTGGATGGCAGTGTGGAAAAATACAAGGCAAGGTTGGTTGCGAAGGGTTATTCCCAGGTAGAGGGAATTGATTATGGAGAATTTTTTTCTCCTATAGCTAAGCTGACATACATTAGATTTCTTTTGTCACTTGCAGCAGTGTATGACTTAGAGGTCGAACAGATGGATGTGAAGAGAACATTTCTTCATGGTGATCTTGAAGAAGAAATTTATATGTCGCAGCCTAAGCACTTTGTGGAGAAAGGTAAAGAAAGATTGGTTTGCAAGTTGAAAAAATCTATGTATGGATTAAAGCAATCTCCTAGAATGTGGTACCAGAAGTTTGACACTTTTGTTTTGTCATTTGGATTTGTAAGATCAAAATATGATCATTGTGTGTATTACAAAGCTGAAAGTGATTGAGTTCTTATTATTGCTCTCTATGTTGATGATATGATGTTCATAGGCAATAGTAAGTTAATGATTTCTGATCTTAAGTCTTAGTTGTCTACAAAGTTTGAAATGAAAGATCTTGGTGTAGCAAGGTATATTCTGGGAATAGAAATAACTAGGGACAGGAATAGTAGAAAAATTTGGCTCAGTCAGAGTAAGTATATCAAGACTGTTCTAGAGAGATTTTGCATGAATGATTGTAAGCAGCTAGTTGTTCTAGTTTTGCAGGGAATGAAGCTGTCTGTTGAAGATTGTCCAAAATCTCCTACTGAGATGGAGGACATGACCAGTGTACCTTATGCTAGTGCGGTTGGCAGTCTAATGTATGCAATGGTCTGTACAAGGCCTGACATTTCCCAAGCAGTGGGAGTACTTAGTTGGTTTATGGCTAATCCTAGAAGGACACATTGGGATGCTGTGAAGAGAGTGTTTAGATATTTGAAGGGCAGTTCAGAATATGCTTTGTGTTACCATGGAAATTTGGTTGAATCATAGAGGACTCTCAACATTCGAGGCTATGTGGATTCTGATTGGGCAAGAGACATTGACAGCAGAAGATCCATTAGTGGATATATCTTCATGTTGAATGGTGGTGCAGTTAGTTGGATGAGTAAGCGGAAGGCTATAGTCGCTTTGTCCACTACAAAGGCAGAGTACATGGCAACAAAACACGCCTGTAAAGAAGCAATCTAGATAAAACATTTGTGTTCTAACATTGGTTTTGATGCAGGGAAAATAACAATTTACTGTGACAATCAGAGTGCCATTTGTTTGGCAAAGAATCCTACTTTCCATGTCAGGACGAAACATATAGATGTACAGTATCATTTTGTACGAGTTATGGTGGAGGATGGAAAGGTCTCTTTAGAAAAATTGGATACTCTAGAGAATGTTGCAGATGCATTGACGAAGCCAATGAGCACAAACAAGTTCAGGTGGTGTGCCAATTCAATGGGCCTCAGTGCCCATGAATTTCAGTAATTTTTGTTGTGCTCTGGAGGTGCCTGTGTGATCTTCGTCAAGTGGGAGATTGTTGGAATAATGTGCCTCAATCTCACAGGCTAAAACCTCTGAAAGAGAAAAGTCGGTGTGACATCCTTATTGTCTAGCCGACTAGCAGCTGTGGAACCTCATGAAATGTTCAGTTCGCTGAGACCTTGTTACTATCTTGCCGATTGATGTTATTGCTATGACATGTTGGTCACTGTGATGTTTCTATCTCTTACCACCCGAGCAGATCTCTTGCCGACGGGTTGGTGTCAAGTGGTGGTTGGGGAGACTCATGGCGACTGGAGTCATCGGAGTAACACAAATGCTTCGGTATGAAGTCTTATCGATATGGAAAGTCTCGCCGATAGTTATACACTCAGAGTTATCAGAGTAACAAAGGCTTCGGTATGAACTCTTAGCGATGGAGGATTGTATCACCGTAAGTGTTACACTCGAGGTCATTGAGAAGACCCTTGGTCGAAAGGCTTGCTTCGGTATGATGATTCATCGATAGCGGTAAATCTTGCCGACATCGCTACATATGTTTGTTATCAGGTGTCTTCGGTGAAACTCCTAGCGACTGAAGTCATCAGCGAGAGGTGTGTACATTCGGTAAGAAATCTTAGCGACAAATGAAGTCTTGCCGATGGTAGGACATTGCGATGTAACATGAAGGCTTCGGTATGATCTCTCACCAAAGAGCGATAGTCTTGCTAATGAAAATGCTAATGTCTATGTGACTTTGGAACTTTGGTATGATCTCTTGGTGAAAGTGATTGTCTTGGCGATAGGGCTACATGTGGTGGATATCAGTATGATGTCTTGGCAACAAGGGGAAGTTTGAGCGACAAATTGTGAACTCGGTGTAACGTCTTGCCGATGGTGAGGACTCTTGGCGATAACTACAATTGGGTCTTGTGGCATCGGGGAGACACGGTTAGTGTCTCACCGACATGCGAACATAGGTTGAACATTGTTGACCGATTGGAAGACTATCCTATGTGGTGTGTCTTCGACTAATCAGAGAAGACAAATGGGAACTGTTGAAAGTTAGACTGTTGTGGCCATTCTATGAGGAAGTTTGACAAACAGGGACGACATGGATATACTCAGAGATCGATGATGATGTTCTATTGGTCGATTAGTTGGATGAATAGTTCGATGAGTGATCAATGTGAATTCAATTCTGAGAGCATTGTGTCTTGAATGTTTTGTACAAGGTTGATCAAGGATTATGCTATTGTAAATTGACATCAAAGAGTGAAGCCCGTACTCTGTATGTGATTTCATTACTGCAATACAAAGGGGTTTTCTTGGTGTGGTGGGTTTTTCTCCCGTAAGGGTTTTCCCACATAAATCTGGTGTTCATCTGTGTATGTTCATTTCTTTTTTTTTGCTATTTATTTCAAGTGTATATTAGTTGGACTGTAATTGAAAATTTAAAAGTATCCCTGCATTCTTCCCTGAGGTTTTGACGTTAGGAGAGTTGTTTCCGCATCTTAGGTTTCCTTATAGCTAGGAGATTGGTCAAAGATAGTGGAATGATGGTGATGCCTGGATGGAGTTTTTCCTCAATAATTTCTTTGGACGCAATTAGAAATGACCCAAATGTAGTGGTGTCAGAAGAAAATTTTGATGAAAAAACTTTTGGTTCAAGGTTTAGTCCTAGCTTACATGCATTGGCTATTTGGCAATTGACACCAAATTTTTGAAGGTGTAGACTTAGCAAAGCAATGACTAGTATCTCAGGAGACCTAATAATAGGTAGGGCTTTAGAGATGACAACCCCAAAATCTACAAGGTTAAAAATGCATAAAAATATGTTAAGTATAGACAATACAAAAATCTCTCAGGCTAGGTACATGAAATTGTTGAAGAAGCATAACAAATTGGTTGAGGAGTAAAATAAACTAAAGGCTACTGTAGTTAGTGCAGATTAGAAGACTTTGGATACTTCTTCAAAAAATACCACACCACAAGAAAAGGAAGCCTTCAAAGCAAGGGTCATTTCCATGAAGAGTGAACTTCAAACAACCAAGTCTAAAAATATTAAGCTCTGGGAGAATATGGATAAGGTCATGAAGGATATGGCTGATGAGATTTTGGGCTATAGAATGGAAAAGGTAGCCTCTAAAGTAGAATATGCATGATCAAAATATAAGGGTATAAATGAGGCTTTTGAAAAGTTCCAATATGTTCAAGAGGTTTTCCAAAACACATGGAATAGGTGGAGCAACATATTGAATAGTTTAAAGAAAATACAAGAAAATATAAAGGATGATCCTGAAGCTCCAAAAAATCTCCCAGTTGTTATAGTGAGAATTGAGTTGATTGGTGAGATCATAGGTTCTCATGAATGAATTGGAGCACAACTACAAAGTAAAGTCAATGCATTTAGGAGCATGGAAGAATGGGTCATGCCCAAGATATTTAATGAAGATGGGACACTTGTGGAGTATGCATGATGGAGAGAACTCTTCAAGCATCAAACGACTTCAGGTCCACAAATACAATATGTTGATAATAAGTTGGATGTAAATTTTCTTAATAGTGTTATTGATACTCTCATTGGAATCCAAGTCAACATGGATACCTTTGTAAAAGAAGCCAGGGTGGTAATTGATGCTAGATATAATGCATACAATACAAAGGTGCAAAAATTGCTCGATAGGGATTGGCCCACTGAAGATGAATATAAAGAATGGCTTGAAAAATATGTTGAATAAGCTATAAGGGTGGAAAGAGGGATATAGAATATGGTCGAGTATAATATACGTCCAGCCTTTGAAACAATTTTGTAATGAAAATCTATTTCCTCTTAATGTGGAGATGCACATGGTAATTGGGCCAATCCTTTCCTTGTTTTTATTCTTTTCTTCTCTTATGATTTGCACCTTTTTGCCGATGGGATAGTGACATGGAATTCTTGAAGTATAAGGATGCGAGCTCCATCAACCTTTGCAAGTTTTGTCCTTTTGTGTTTTCCCCCCATTTTCCTCAAAATGTAAAGATAACTGCCTAGGGGTCGGAATGAAATGAAAGATACCTGAAATTTTGAATGAAATGAAATGCAATTTTCCAATAACCCGATGCTTGTTTGCTCCTTACTGTATAAAAGGAATTCAAGGCTATTTGGTAGGGGTCTTTTGTCAAATTTTGGATCTGGAAATTGCAAAGTGATAACACAAAGAATATGTACACTGAGTCTATATCTTAGGCTTTGAGTCAGATTAGTAAATTTGGTCAATTATGTGGCTTCTAGGAATGTATAAATCAAATATGTAAATCTCTTGAGTCTATTGTCTCTCCAACTATAATATCCCATATGAATGATTAATGAGAGTTGATCAAAGGTTATTTCCATTAATTTCCATTGTTGTTTACAATGAAATATGCTTTAATTCTGGCTCTAGTTCAAGGAATCGGTTAAATGCTTTAGTTAAAGTGTGCATTCATGTAGGTGTTTAGTGGATTTATAAGAAGTGATAAAATATAGGTAATGATGTATTAATTGTAATGCAATTCATGAAGATCATGGATGCTTAGAAAATTAAATCTACCTTGTAGTTCAGTTTGCTTTGTGTTGACTCCATGCCCTGAGATATAGCACTGATCTTAAAGTGTTAAATGCATTTCATGTGCTTCTAGTGTTTGATTTGAGACAATCATTCATAAATATATGTTCTAATTGACCTACCTTTGTTGTATGAGAATTCTCAATTGTAGATGTTTAAATTCTCTCAATGAAATCCTAATTTCTTGAAGGATTTCATCTATTCAACAATAACAGAGAATGCATATGCTTAATATGAAATGTATGTGGAAGTATTGTGAAGAAGTGTTATAAATACATTGTGGGATCACCCTCCTAGGTTTTTCAGAGCCCAAAGTGTAGGAGGAAAGCTTAATTGATTTCTCTTGTTCATTGGCCCAACCTCTTTTAGTTTTCTAATAATTGGAATTGGAAAATCCATAGGCTACCTTGAAGATTGGTTGGTATTTAAAAGAGCCAACACATCGATCAAACCCAATCTGACGAAAAGGTATTTATCAGAAAAACTTGCGAACTTGTGAATTTGTGAAAATGGCTACTTTGTTGGTAGTTGATGTCAAGGATAGATCCCATCCGAAATTCTAGTGGCATCCTTTCAAGTCAGTTGAGACCGAGCCCTTAGGTACATTTTTCATCTGTTATGTACGACGTCTTGCATATTGAAGACATTAGGGCATACATTCATGAAAATATTGAGGAGTTAGGGAGCTCGTAGTTATTGAATTTGCATTCTAATCATAGAGTTGGAGAAGATTTCATGGTAAAGCCTGAATTCAAAACCCTAGAAGAGAAGAAATTCACGTAGATTTTGAAATTCCCTGTGTTCGATGAAAGCGAATGGGTCCAATATATTTTGAGCCGAGTTCATGCTGAATTTATGTGGTTGAGTCAACCTTTGAAGATTACAAAAGAAGCCATAAGTGCCATTATAGGTTTGAATTCCTTCGGTGGGTTGTCAATCTTGAAGTCTGTGAAGAATCAGACAGTTACTAATGCAACCGGTTTTGTGTATGATAAAAGAGCTATGACAATTGATGATATTATTGATGTGGATGTTAAATTTTCCTCAATGGTCATTGGTTACAAGATTTATCACTCCAGCTAGGATAATTCAGTATCTGGTACAACTATTTATGCAACATATCATATGGTGAAGGAGAATGCAGATTATGACTTGTGTGAATTACTCAGGAGTCAACTCATGGAGAATCTTGGTAAGATCAAGAAAGATAAGCATAATTCCTATAAGTATGGTAATCTATTGTTGTGTTTGTTCTTTTATTTCATGAATGAAGTTATGAGAGTTGGGAAAGTGCATTGGCAAGGTGATAAGCCTGTAGCTGTTTAGATTAGAGATATGTTATACAACATTGGTAAGAGTAATACAAGGAAAGCTGTTATCTGGGGATATTTCAAGAACTTTTAGAATGAAATGCAAGCAAGAGAAAGAATTCATACTTCTATTGTGGAGAAGTACAAGAACACAATTTGTTTTATGGTAGACATTGATCAATGCTTGATGGAAGTTGTTGATCCTAGAACGGTTTGGATTATGCCAATGGGATATGAAGTTGAGGGGAACATCTTGGAATTATATGCACAACATTTGTTGAGTAAGCCTCTAGATCCGACAGAAGAGAGGTTTGGAACCTATGTAGAAAAGGATATGCAAGTGCATGAGCAATTGAAGAAACCAATGATTGTCTAAAGAGTAAGGAAAGAAGTGGAAGCCTTCACAAAGAGCATGGGTATATCTGTAGAAGCTATGAGAGAAGCCAGAAGGAAGAGAGAACAAGCTAAAGTAGAAAAAGAGCCAGCTAGAACTAAATTTGCTAGTCGGTAGCATCCTTTGCTCGAACTAGATCAACAAGGAGCTTTGTACCCCTATCTGGTCTAACAAAGAAGTCAACCCCTATGAAAGCTCAAGCTAAGGAATCTGGTAAGAGGAAGAAGGATAAGAGTAAAAGAGTCTATGCAACTGTCTCAAAAGATGAAGAGAATGAATCTAATGAAGAAGTGAGAGAAATAAAGCATATGGGCACCTAGACAACAAAAGTCACTAAGGAAAATCCCTCTGGTGAAGAGGAGAAAGCAAAGAAGAAGGTGAAAACTGATAAACCTGGTATGTCTGTAAAGGAAGTTGAGAGTGGCATAATCAAAGATGGTAATCTTAAGCCACTATGTGAATGGTATGATACGTTTGATAGTGTTGGTCAAAGAGTTCTTGAGGAGGCTACAATAAAGTATTTGGACAATTTCAATATGGATCTTATTGAGATCATGTCTCAATTGCCCAAGGAACTGTATGAAATTTTGGAAATGAGGAGAGTAAGTGCAAGAAATGAAGAAGGGAAAATGAGAGAGTGAATTCTTGTAGGTTTATGTTCGGTGATGTCTATTGATGAAATAGTGATTGAAGAAAAGAAGGTTGAAATAAAGGAAGTTTCTATTGGAGAGCAAGAAGGTCGGGTTATATCCATACTTGACAAGATAAAGAGCTTGAAGCATGATAATGACAGAATTGTGGGAAGAGCATGTGAGCTTAGAGGCCTAATTGGTCCGAAGATGGAAACAATGTTGAGTACATTGAAGGAAGTTGAAGATGCTATGGCGGTTAGTGATCCAATGAATCCTGAATTAGTAGAGATGAAATCTTATCTATTCTTTAGTCACTTGACTATTTTGGAGAGTCTCAAGAAGGGTTGGGACACAAGTTTGAACCTATTGAAGACAAATTTTGCAAATATTTTCAAGTTTGTGTAAGTTGTAGAAGCATGTTTGTACATCTTGAAGTTTTGTTTGATTTTTGGTATGCGGTTTCCCCATATTTGCAATTGATGTCAAAGGGGGAGAGTAGTACAATGAAAAATATATATTCATCTCATGGGGAGTTGTAGTTTTGAGCTGTGATTGAAGATCTTTTTGAAGTTTTGAAGTTGGCAGTGTAATTCATGTTGGTATTGATCCGACACAGTCATTTTTCACTAAGTGTTGCCATCAATGCCAAAGGGGGAGATTGTTGGCAAGAGACACTGCAATTTTTTTTTGGTATTTTCATTGATGGAAACCCTAGTCAGTTATTCGATCTGCACATCATCATTTGATCATATTGACAGATAGATCAAAGACAGTCAAGTTAGAATAGAGGTTCCGACAATTTTTTAGTTCATCGATTCACATGATATTTTATGTTATTATTTTGAGTTATGGATCTCAGGGAATATTATTTGATGTATGATCTATGTTATTCATGAATCTTAGTGCCTTGTATTGATCTGTGTGCAAGATAGTAGATTTGGTTGATTAATTTTCTGTTCATCAGTGCATGAAGGTCGATTAAGAGGATATAGTGTGTTGCAAATATTCGAGGAGTAATTATTTAAGTGCTTTTTTGTTCGATCATTTTGATTTGGGTCCTAACTATGTTGTGGCCGACTTTGGTGGATGCACATTGAATATTATTCATGATTTGAGCTGACAGTTTGTAAATATTTTTCATGTTCTGTTGAAGCCGACATGTTGCGATTAAATCTTTAGTTGCGGATATATATAAGTGACCAATTATATCATTTTGATGTATGTATGAAGTGTGTTAGTGTGTGTTGCAAATACCAGAAGGATTGAAGAGCGATTATGCACAATTTCACTTGTGCATTAAGGATTTTGTGATGCAAGTTAAAGCAAAACAGTGCAGAAGAGTAGAATTAGTAGGAAGGTCAAGAGATTGATTGATGAGCCTAACTAGAACTATAATCAAACATTTGTAGATGCTACTTTCTTAGTTCAATCTTTTGGATCTAATCCAAACTTTTGTAAGGAAGTGAGACTTTCTATTTTTGAGTAGTGAGCTCTAGGCAATGTGCCTGAATGCAAGTGCATTCCCATTTTGTAAACATCTTTTTGAGTATACTCAGATCATATTATGGATTGGCCATCCACCATGGTTTTTCCCCTAACCGGGTTTCCACGTAAAAATCCTTGTGTTATGGTGTTGTGGTTGCTTGCTTTATGTTCATGCATATTTCTCTTGGTTGAATGTTATAAGTGCTTTGAAGATCATATTAATAAAGTTAAAAATTGCAAAACACTGATTCACCCCCCCTCTTAGTGTTCCTTGTTTCCAACAGTTTGTTGTCATATTTAGTGAACCTTGATTGTTGGAGCTTGTTGTGCTTCTATCTAACACTTGCACTAGGGGGGTGCAAGGATTACACCGATAGAAAAATATATAGAAATAAGCATGGAAAGGGAATGTAGTTTAAAATATATACAATCTTGTTTGTAGTCTATATAAATTGTTTGTAATATATATTTGGAGATTGAAAACTGAATGAAAGATTTTCAACAATGTCGATTGTGAGTTGTAAAATTTATAAGATGTCTGTATGACATAGTTGATGATACTGTATCTGATGATTCCATGTGCTAGTAAGGAATGATCTGACACAAAAAAAATCTCCATTCCTTTTTTTTTCCTACATAGTCAATGAAAAAGTTAGCGGACTCACATCATAAATGAAAAAGTCACATTAAAAGTGAAAGTAGTTGTTTGTCAAAAAATAATAGATCGGTAGCATGATTAACATAGTTATGCACAAATTTACCAATTTAGAACATCCACTTGCATGCAATGAAGTTATGTAAATATACAAATATTAATGTGTATAATATGAAGATGGTAAGAAAAATAAAGCAAAGAATGTTTACCAAGAGATGGGTGAAATTCCATTTGTGTACTTGTACTCATCATAATTAGAGAAGATGTAGTTGACACTTTGTAATGTTACTTGCAAAATCATGTATGAGAGTAGGAATGCCATTCCAATTGATCGATGGAAATGAGTTGGTCAATAGAATGGGGGAATTGTCACTACTTGAGATCTCAATAATATCTTTGGGTTATGAGAATTGTCCATTTCTGAATGAAATAAAATTTTAAAAATGGTAAACTATATAATATTTGTGTATTGATTTATAAGCTTTCTTTAATTGTGCTTTTGAAAGATAAATATTTTTTTAATAAAGTGTAAAAAACTAAGTTAGCATACATTCAAGATAATAGACATAATTTATAACTGGTAATTTTTTTTTTTATCTATACTATTTATAAGTATAGTACAATACAATTTTTTTGTTTATGCATGATAGTATTTTACCCCTTTCCTATTTCAAATCAAATTCAAGATTCAACTTAAAACTTACTTGATTTATCCTTATAACCATTGTGCCAATTCAAGTTGAGAAATTTTTGTTTGTGACTCTTGGTATTGTGTTTAATTGAATTAAATATCCTTATATGATTTTACATAAGGAGGTAATTATTCATTTCATGTGAAAAAGAAAGAACAATCAAATATTTGTGTAAACTTCATGAATATTTTTACACTATGACATTATTTTAATTAACCAATAATTAAGCTACAATACTTAATCTAGAGTAGATTTTGAAATATTTGATTGAAATTTATATAAATATAGTTTTCCTTTTCCATAAACAATCTATGATTAACAATAAAAAAAATCATACTTTTTCATTTCATAATTAAAATATAAGCATTTTCTAGTACTAAAAGAATATAAAACACATACTTTTAAAAGCTATTCAACTTGAAAGAAAAGATTTTTTATGCTCACATAAAAAATGAACCAACAAAAACAAATAGACAAACTCACTTTTACAAATTGAATTATGACTATTCATCATCCACCTTTAAAACTTAATAAAGTTCAAACTTTTAAATTAAAAGAAAACCATATTTCATTAAAAAAATAAAAATAAAAAATAAAAAATACGGTTTATAATTTTATTTTATGGTGGCAATCTCCAGCGTTGACTTTTAATAGCCATACCATCCACACACATAATGCATTGCACATAATGGAGTTTCATTTTTTGTTGTGTTTTATTTCATTTTAAATTTTGGGCTATCTATGGTCATTTCGAGCTGCAATTATAGTAACTATCTATAGATTATGCATTGACTTTAGAATACGAAAAAAAATTTAAATACTGATATTTAAAGGTTGAAATATAGAATAATCATATTTAAATTTATAAATAACTTTTTAACTAATATAAATATTTTCAAGCCTTTTAAATGAAAATATCGGTTGCAAGTTAAAGTTTATTTTTAGGCATGGGGCAAGGCATATTTCAACTGCCTGGTAGTTGTTGCTTGCCTTCATTTAACATATAGCAACAAAATTGTCTAAGAATGAAATAAAACACAAAAAATTAATGATAATAACTGTTAAGGGATTCCAGGGAAAATAGCTGAGACTAGGGAAAGTGACTTACCTTAATATTCTGCACAAATTGTGTCATGCTATCAATAATCCAGTGAAAAAATGGAGATTTTTGTAGAAAAAGTTTAGGAAGCCCTACCACAATAGAGTTTTTAAAAATGAGACTGACCAAAACCAATCTCCCTACAACTACTGCTTCAATCTATTCACAGTGAAGACAAAGTGGATTTGAAAATGTCGAAGCCAATGACCAAAACAAAAGAAATTAAGTGACAAATCAGGGCCTGCAAGCTGCAAAAGATGGACTTGTCTAGTGTATAGTCTTATGTTCTGAATGTGAATTTGTGTGTACATTATGCAATCCATTTATAGACTTGTAGACGGAAAAACATTCTAGGCGGTGATAAAGTCGACAGGTAATACATTAAAAAGTAAATAAAATATGGGAGAAGAAATTCATCTGAACAAATATTTATGGCAAGAATGCATCTGCATTTACCGAGGAAAACTCACCATTCCATATATTAATTTGCATTTACTATACTACATTTACTATTCTATCTAATAGTTATAATTATAATAATTTTGTATTATGTTTAGAAACGGAAAACAATGAAAAAGATGGTTTGCAGTGAGTTGTTTCCAAGAGTGAGACAGGGTTACGACATAAACCTCCCACTATATAGCCTATCGGCTAATTATATAATGTAATCATCTTCAATGAATAGTATATAATTCAACTTGTAATATTTATTCTTTGTATTTTTTTTTTTCATAGTTTTATCATGGTATCAGAGCTAAATTGGGCATGACTCTATAATGGGAGTTCCAAGAAAAATGTCAGCATCTTAAGAGCTAATCCTCCTTAGATATTAGTAGAGAGTAGTGCAAGTGTAGCTAACTAGTTGATGAAATCAAGTGTCTTGAAGCTATTAGGAGTAGAAAGGTCTCCATAGAAAAAGTATATTTGTTGTCATTGAATGAAAAGGACATCAAGGCACTCTTTTGTAAATTGGAAAACCCATATTTGAAGCATGCCAGTAATGGTTGTAGGAGAGGTTCTTAAGGTTTCAAGGAAATAGTGGTGTGCTCATTTGATAGTTTATTAGATTTTTGACTATGGGGAGGATGTTGAAGTTAATATTAAATACAACATCCACATGTGTGTGTGTTGTCATGAATTTAAAGAATTGAACATGTAGTTGGGATGAGTTTTCCACAATCCGTGAAATTATTTTTGCAAGCTTTTGGATTCATTTTTGTGTATGTTTTGGGATGAGTTTTCCATAGTCCATGAAACATACATAGTTCAATTCAAAAGCTTGCAAAAGTGAATTGAACATGTGTTAGTAATAGTGTTGGCAATAGTAATGTTAGAGGTGTCCAAGTCAGATAATTAATGTCAATAAATCATATTTTTTTTGTCATGTTTCTAGTTTCCTTGATTATAGGAGTTTATTGTGCTTCTATGTAATTATATAATGTAATCATCTTAGTTGAGTTCATATGCATTTTTTCTTTGTGTTGTTATATTTCATTGTTTTATCATAGAGACGATGAAATATTTTCAAGAAAATGTTTCATATAAAAAACATCTAGAAAGTGATCATAGACAATCAACACCCTTCATTTGTGAATAAATTATAAAGTATTTATGTATACAATTTGACACATCTTACATATTTGTCCATGCATTCTTAGTGTCACCAACAAATTGATGGTCGAACATAATTTTTGAATGATTATGCAAGATGATATATGTAATTATTTACCTATAACAAACAAAACCAATGGCTTAAGTGGTCACACCATGAGATAAAGGCTTCATTGGTATTAATACCAAATTGCCATCAGTTAACAATATCTATAAGAGACTCAAGATAATGTGCATAAGAAATATCTATAATGTGCTTCCATTCATAAAGTAGAAAACCAATCATATTAAAAAAAAGGAATTTAAAATAGAAAAAGACCTTGTACACCCTCCACAATATAAACAACAACACTTAAGTAGATTAGTTGAAACTTTGAGTTATTACGCATGTTTTATGGGTCATTCAAAATTATTAAGATTTATCTTGTAGCTTATGTGTTAGACTTACAAAGATCAAATCATTTCCATAATGTTTTCCATGTATTTTTTTTTGAAGATATTGGATATGCACATCCTCATGTGAACTAGGTTGAGTCCTAGATCAAAAACTTGTGCTTGACCCAAAGGTGTTCTCAAAAGTTACTACAAGATGACACATCTTAGAAGAATCACTCTTTCATTTATTTGCATGTCCAACTCTCCAAATGCTTTGAGGAAAAAGTATCTCATGAAAAGGACCCTTTTAGTATATATATATTGACTACGATTACTATCTATTTGTAAATAGGTGTCTTATAACATACATATCTATTAGCATCTAACTAAATACTAAAATGTAAAGTTATATTTTTAGGTCAATTCAAACTAAAACCAAATTGTTGTATGAGACCTAAAGTAAATCTCACAAGAGCATTATTTTTCCACATATGTTGTATATTTTTTATACTATGTCCATATACCTACCCCCATAATATTTGAACATATGCATCTTCTATAGATTACATAGGGCCTTGTCATTAGGCCCACTTAGTTTGTGATAATTTTTCATTCCATCTATTTGTACCATCATTTTATCATGTAAATGTTATATATGGTGTCTTGAAACCAACCTAATCTAGCTTTCTTTAAAAAATAAATATTGTATTCCTACAACAAAATTAGGTGATTTGAATCAATCATAATTAAAAAACTCAATGTGTAATCACCTAACTCATGAGTACTCACACATTGAATGAGATAATCAAGTAACTCACTATCGATTTTTTGGTTAGTAATTGCCTAAAACTCACACAAAAATGTACATAATTTTCTAGTGACATAATACGACTATCCATCCAAAAAACTCACTTCGATTATTTTTCACATCTTTTTTCAAGAATTCAAACTATTTGACATATTAGAGCATTGAAAATTTATTTTCAAGCATTTGGGAGTGAGGAATATTTGGGATAGCAAACTTATCAACTGCATTTGATAGGTATGTTTTTGGAAATATTGTCATTGATGTCAAAGGCATATAGACGAGATTGTTAGAATTGTTATCATTGATGTCAAAGGAAGACTTCCATGATGAAAAGTTTATTGATTGAAGAAAATAAATAAAAAGAGTTTGATTTTATTTATTTATTGTCAACCTCCATCTACTTATGGTAGTGCTAGATTCAAAAGGTAGAAATTAAAGTTAGTTTTTATCAAAGGTGGTCGACTTACTTTGAAAGGTGAATTTAAATATTTAAAATAAATTTTGTCAAATCTTAGGTGACCCACTTTTGATAAAGAGCATGATTTGGATATAAATAGAAGTTATTTTGGAGGTTAGAAAGTAAGTTCTTCAATGAAAAATCATTCCTTTTAAGAGCAAATATTAAGAGAAGAAGAGCGGATTTATAGCAGACATTGTGCCTATTTTGGAGCAGACCTTTAAGGTAGATTTATAGAAGACATTGTTTTTGATTTGGAGCATACCTTTAAGGAAGATTTATAGCAAAAATTGTGACTGATTCAAATAAAACTAAGTGCAAATTTGGAGCAGACCTAAGAGTTGATTTGGAGTAGACATAAGAGCTAATTTGGAGCAAAACTAAGAGCTAATTTGAAGAAGACCTTGTGTTTAATTTGGAGTAGTATTTGGATTAGAAATTGCATCATTTTGGATCAGAGATATAAGGTGAACTTGAGTAGAGATATAAGGCACATTTGGAGCAAAGATTAAGGCAGAATTGGAGTAGAAATAAGTGAAGTTTTGGAGTAGAATTTGGAGAGGTTGGTGCCTCTTGTTAGAAGGGGTTGGTGTCTCTTGTTGAGTTGGTGCTTGGTGGTGGGGATTGGAGTCTTTAGTGGGTTGGTGCCTACGAATTTTGTAAGAATATTTATACTAATATTTCTCGTGGTTTTCTCCCTTGAGGGTTTCCACATGAAATTGTCTCTTATGTGTGTTCTTAATTGCTAGATCTTGCATATTTGGTATTACTATGGATAATTAAGGTTTGAAGTAATATTTCTATGTTTTCTTAAGTTGAGAAGAAGTAAAGTTTTGATCTGTATTGATTCACCCCCCTCTTAGTATAAGAGTGTGTTTCACCATATGTAACATTTTTCATAAAAAAAAATGCCTTAATTTGAAATTTTTATTGCTAGGGTTTAGTTATTTAGTATTTGAATTTTTTATTTTTAGTTAGTTTGTTGTAACTATTAGGCTTATTTCTTTATTTTTAAATTCTTTTTCAAGGTTTTATTCTATTTTTCAAAAAACAAAATGACATCTACAAGTAGGAGAAAGCCTAAAGATCCTACTTGGAAATATGGGATGATAGATATAGAGCCAAGAATTATATTCTACAACTATTGTGCGTTTCATATGAAAGGAGACTTAAATTGCCTCAAATATTACTTTTCACAAATTAGTTGTCAATATTTTAGGGTATATAATGCAACATCTTAGAAGGTTGAGCAAGAGGTAAAGGCTCTATTGTCATATTTTTGTAGGTATTGGAAATTATCAATTCTACAAGATAGAGGGAAATATAGGGGAATATTATTCCATTAAGCCACAAATAGAAGGATTAGGAATTCTAGGAACTTGTAGGTCCAATTTGATCTTTCTTATAACACTCCTAGTGCACAACCTTTGTTGGAAGGTATTGCAAGGAATCAAGAATTGCAACATGAGAAAAAATCAGCATGTGCCAATTTTTTTTGTACTAAAACATTCTCATTAATATCTTGAGAGTCATTAGAAGCAATAGATCATTGCATTGACCAAAAGGTTCAAGATATCATATCCTTATGAGTTGAGTGGGCTATTATTAGAGAGTGTAGTAAAAAATAAAAATCAGCTAATAGATGAACAAACCAAATTTGAAAAAAAAAGGTTCCAACATTTTATCTAATGAGTGGAAAAATTGAAAGAATGACACCTTAATGAACTTTCTCATGGCTTTAAGAAAATTAGCATTTTTTATTTTGGTTGATGTCTCAACAAAAATTAAAAAATGTTCAAATTTTGTGCAACTTCCTAGATAGGTGGTGATGGAGAATATTGCTAGGTAGTGACAAAAAATGCAATTGTATATGTGGTAGACAATAGAATTCTGGAGGTGAGGAACCTTACACCATTTAAAAAAAAATGTGTCCCCCACTACATTGACCTTCTCCTTAAAGATGTAAGAAAACTCAGCTAGGTAGAAAAAAGTGGAAAATGTGAGGAATGTAACAAAACACATGATCTACAACCACACATGGGGTCATAAATCTCATGGGAGTACATAGATGTCAATGAGCTTATACAGATAAGAGTCATATGGTTTCCAACAAATTGCACCACCTTGCAAAGTATTGTAGCTGCATTATAATGTCATCAGTATGTGTTTATGAGAGCTAGGTGGTTGGAGTGTCCATATTATAGGAAGGCCAAAGGGGAAAGGGTTGTCAATAACAATTTTTATGATATATTTTCCAATGACATGGTGAAAATGATCAAGGTAAATTTAAATTAAAAAGTACATTTTTTTATTTTAGAATGTTATAATTTTTTTATTTTGTAAAATTTTAATATTTAAAATATTTAAAAAATTACTAATTTTGTTGTTGTACATTGTCTTGTTTTAGGTGTCAATTATTCACTAGGATTCTATAATTGGTGGATGGGTATAAATCTTCATGAGTAATTTATATGAATCCATGAACAAGGCCAAAGAGTCAATCAATATTTTTATGTATTGAATAAAACTAAATACGAACCTATATAAGCATTATTGACTAGAGATTGAACTAATTCCACCCACATATTCATGATGTTACTATTTAAACCATTATTTTTTCTTCTCAATTCAATTCAAATAAAATGAGGAGATTATAGATGGCCTAAACATGTGTATGTTGAGTATTTTCCCTAATGAAAACCAGAGAAACATCATACATGATGAGCTTTAAATTTATAAAGGCATGGGGGATGTAATTATTCTCTATGGATTCAAATGAGAGCCATTGTAAAACCAAGTAAAAAAAAATTTAATCTTATTTTGTTATTTACATTAACTTTTAATATTACTAAATTTATTATAGAATTATAGATGTTTTTTTTCACATATTTTTGATAGAAATACTTTTCTTTAAGAAGCCTGACATTTGCATTTTTCATAGTCCTTTATTGTTTCAACTTATGAGTGAAATTGAAGTGTTTTTGAAGTCACTTCCACAAAGAACTACAATGAGTTTCAATCCAAATATGCTTAAATGACTTACAACATTTGGTTGCATACAAAGAAAATAAAGGGGTGAAACATGCATGAAGCACTTAACCTTGATGGCGTTGATCCATATTTATATTAGGTTATTGAGGATGTGGATGCATTGTTTAGTGTTGACAATATAGTCATTTCAAGAGAAATATAATAAAATGGAAGTGTTTTTGAAGTCATTCCCACAAATAATTGCAATGATTTGATTTAAATGTGCTTAAATGGCCTCCTCTTTCTACAGTAGTGTAGTGTTGAAAATTGTCACCCTTGAAAATTTTACACTAGGTTTGGCTCCCCCTATGTGTTTGGACCTAATTATCCATTTAATTGTCCATTTTATAAATATCTTCAGAATATCAAACAATGAAAATGAAAATAAGCATTTAATATTTTCCCTTGATGTTTAAGGCCCCAAAAAGGATGGGTCTAGACTAGGGAACCCCACACCCTTTTACAACCCTTTTTGGATCCATTTTGGATATGTCAGTATTGACATTTTATCATTTGAAAATCCAATTTCATTTGTAGGCTATCAACATTTGATTTTCAAGAAATTAGAATAATTGCATATAAATACTAGTCATTTTCATCATTTGAAATCCTAATGAGAGCTAGAAAATCTATTGAGAAAAATTGAAGATCCTAAAATCAGTCAAGGTAATTCAAGGGCATAATTAGCATTATTATTACAACACCTTCATCAATCAAGTTCAAGATTGCAAGACATCAAGAAGAATGAAGAAAATTGTGTGCAAGGATATATAGTTATCCTCTACATGCTAGTTGCAACAATCTATTATATTTTGGGAGCTAACCTTTTGTAGGTCTATCAAGCAATCAAGCCATCCATCGATCAAAATTTGTGGCAACTTGTTGTGTGGCATCACTTTATCAAGGTAACATTGTCATTTATCATTTATCATTATTTTTGCCTCTATTCGACATAGGGTATGCCCTCTTGATCATCATCATTTTCTATATGTGGAGGTATAAATACCAAAATGGGGTTTGACTTAGGAAATCTCCTCTACATCACAACATGTTCCTCTCTTTTCATGTGTGCAGGTCAGATCTGAAGGTTTCAATAGAAGACAATTCCAGAAAACACAGTGCAAACCATTCAACCTATAGTTCAAACAAGGAGGAGGTTAGTCTAGGGTGCCTCACACCCTTGACCTTGCAAATCAACTCCAAATTTCTATCACATGTTTGTCTATGTGTCTCACTCTCATATCTAGAGATTTTATGTAACTTGATTTTCATCTATGTGATAAATTACATTTTCAAATCTAGGGTTACATGTCAAAAAGGCTTGTAAAATCACACATGAAATTTATCATTCTCGCAACTAAATAAAACATAAACTCTAGGAGGTTGGCTCTCCCTTGTGGTAGCAATTCAATCATAAAACCCTTGTTGGTTTATGCTTAAATGTGGAGTTAAAGAGAAAAGAAGATAATCCTAGTTAATCTAATTGGATCTAGGATCACTTTTCCTACTCAACATTTTTGGTGAAACTGATGTATCCTACACTTGCAATTTTATGATTTTCATTAGCATAAATTTTAAAAAATTAATCCAACAATCTAGATGATTTGAAGATCTTGTTGTTAATTTGCATTTATTTCCTTTTCAGACCTATGCATTTACATTATTTGTTCATCATAAACTAAAAGAAAAAAAATGAAAAACATTTTTGAATTTAATTGCATAATTTTTGATGTGATTTTCCTTGTTTAGGGTTTAGACCAGAGTTATTTTCATTAAGAAATTTAATGGGAATATTTTCATTCATCATTTATGTATGCAAAAACATTAAAAAAGAAGTGAAATTTTGCACAGTATTTCCATTTCAAAAGATCAAGAGTATTTCTTTTGTGTATTTTTTTGGAAAATTTAGTCAAATTATAGTATTTTAATTTCTAAAAATGATCAATTGAACATATTAAATTTCTCTAAAAATATAAAATATTTTGCATGTGTAGCTTCATATAGAAAACTAGGTTTTTTCGTGCAATTCCAAAATTATGTTTTCTCTCAGACTTGAACCTTTGCAACTTGAGACCCTTAAACACTATAGGTGGTTTCCAAATCCTAAGATTTCTAAAATTATTTCTCTGGTCTAGGGTGCATAGCATCCCTATCTAGTCAATTTGTGCTTATATTTTTTGTGTAAATATCTATTTGTGGTCTTTGTTTAGATTTGGTTCCTATTCTAGAATTCTATTTTTGAAAACTTTCTAATTTTGTTGCACATCACTAGTTTGATCCATAGGAATAATATAATGTTTTCATTGCAAAAATAGTATTTTATCATAATTGATCTTATTGTCAAACTTTATTAAGAAATTTAAATATTTTTTCATACAAGCATGTGAGAATGAGTGTCTCTCTCCTCATTTGGTTTTTTGTCCATCCCTCTTCCAATATCTCTCCTAATTGTGAGAGTATATTTTTGCAAGAGGATGCAATTATTGAGGATCATGAGAATCATGTTTGTTCTTCTCCCAATATCTCTCCTTCTTGCAAGGGTATATTGGTGCAAGAGGATCTGGTCATCAAGAACCATCAGAATCATGTTTGTTCCTCTCCCATTACCTCTCCTACTTGGGAAGATATTGTGGTGCAAGAGGATGAAATCATTGATACATATTCTCCTTCAAATGATAGTAAGGTGGATTGCATAGATGAAAATTCAAAATTGACATTAGGTCCTCCATTAATAGAAGATCATCAACAAGTACTTAAAACTCAGTTGAAGTTATGAACACACAATTGACTATTGAACCTCCTTTAATTATTGGACCACCTAAACCATCTCCCATTATAGGACCTCCATAACTTCATGGTAATATCCTAAAATTTGCAAAACAACTCACTCAAATTAATCATACACATCAAGATGTGTTGCAGTAACTGAGTTATCACACGATGTCTCACACATATAACACTAGAAATAATAAGAAATAAAAACAATTGCCAACATCCATTCCATTCTCTCAATCATATTTCCCACCCCCACCTAGCCTTCCTCAACATATTGGTACAAAGCATGATCTTGTTGAGAAAATTCATAATAATCCAGCTAAAATATCCCTTTGGGATTTAATTCAAACATCACCTGCATACCACAGGATGCTCCAAGAGGCTTTGTAAAAGATTGATTACCACTTTCTATAAAATTGAATGATGTAGAAACCAAATTTGATTGTATGCAGTAAAAAAGTTTGGTATTACCTTCCATCAACATGAGTTACCTTTTCTTGAGGTCCATAACTAGCATGAAGCTCTAATGATAATGGTTGTTATTAATAAAATTAGAGTTAGACATACTCTTAGTGATAATCAATCAAGTATTAATGTTTGTAACATTAAACTTCTAGATAAAATTGGTGTGGATAAGAATCATATAGAACCTAATGATCTTTTTATTTGTGGCTTTGATAATATTAGTAAGCAACCATTCGGGACAATCACACTATTCATTAAGGTAGGACCTATGATTTTACCTACCCCTATCCATATCATGTTGGAACATCTTTCATATAATGTTATCTTAGATATACCATGGATCCATGCCATTGTTGAAGACTTAGAGTTGTTGGAGATTGTTGGTGTTGTCATTATTTTTGTCATTGATGTCAACCCATTGCTTGTAGAGGTTGTTGGAGTTGCTGATGTGTGTTGCATTGTGTTTTGGTTTGATGCCACATTCATGTCAACCTCCAGTATGTTCAGGGAGACTATTGGACATTGTTTTTGATACGGTAAGAAATATTTATAGGGTGTTTTACCCTTAACACAGAGAGCCACTAAGGCCAAAAAAGATTAATTCCAAAAAATATTAAAGACCAAGCCAAAAAACATACACAACGGACCAACAACAGACAGACAAAAAACACAATAACAACAGACTAACTGGAATTTTCCCAGTTCTTAGAAAGGAGATTAACAACATCATCCCCAACCCATTCCTGGCCTTCTTCAACATTCTTCTTTTCCATTTCATCCTTCATCCCAACAGAAAGGGTGTTGGTAACACAGTAGACTAGTTTGATAGTGAAACGAGTCAAGCCATTGAATTTCTTGTCCATCTTTTCCATTCTCTCTTGCAACACATAGAGCTCCTCCCCATAAACCACAACCTTCATAGTATCAACATGCTTCACGTCTAGAGGGTCTAAGGATGAGATGTCAAGTTATCCTTATGCAATTTGCTAGAATTAGGAATGGTGTGGGGCCCTCCAACAAAATCTTCCTCTTCTTCCCCAAACTCCTCCTCATCCCTACAATCTTTGTTGTCAAACCGCTCCTCTTCTGTATCCATGCCATTAACCTGCAATTTCTTGTTATTCTTATCCAACCTACCAAACCTCTTGATGATGGTATTGCCACCAGTCACCACCGTAGCCACAACCACCATGTCCCCCTTAGAGTCCCTAACCACAACATTTTTACCTCTATTGTCCCTGGTCGGAGGCTCCATCAAACCCTTCGCATCATCCTTAACTTTCTTCTTTGGGGTAGGTTTGCTAACATTCTTGGCAGGGGTCGACTTGAGCTCACAGAGACTAGCCACAACACTAGTCTGGTATATTCCCCCATTCCCCTTAAGCTTCTTAGCAACAGGTTTAGGCTTATGAGTTTCAGTAGAAACCAGATGGGTTTTCCTAATGGGACCTTTGGACTCGGTCAGGGATATATTGGCCACAATAGGAGGTTCAATTTCCTCAACACGGACAACAGAAATGGGTTTGGGTGGGCATAACACAAGATGGAAGTGGTAGAGCCTCATAATGAGGCCTTGGTGGAGCGGCAAGGGAGTCTCCTTAGGGTTTAGACCAACAACCTTAATGCAGTTTTCAACAAAGCTCTCTAAATCCTTTAGAAGGAAAAAATGAAAGCTTAACATAATTTTTTTTGGATGTGATTTAAAAGAGGGAAGTGATAGAAATAGTAGGTTTTGTATCTACCTTCTAGGGTCACGCACTTCATTAGGGTGAGGCAGACATGGTCCCAAGACTACGGGAGAGCCTCTCTCTCAAACCTTGACTAGTTATGAACCAACTTCTCATTCCCCACAAAGAAAGCACTCAGAGTTTCTTTATTTTGGGCCTTATTATGCTTCAAGTACTTCTTACTAGTACTCAGCAGCCTCGTCGCTTGTGCAATCACTTCTTCATTCACTTCAAAGGAAATTCCGCTCATGGTCACTCTTTTGTCTTTCCAAGAGTTAGCAAACTACAAAGATAAATTAGGGTCATGACCCAATAGGTTCTCCATTAGGGGAGCCCAACTACCTTCAACACATATATGCCACACTAACAAATCCTTGCAAAAAAATTCATAGTTGTCAGGATCCATTCGTACCCTATTGCCACCCATAATGCCTCTCTGCACACAGAATAACTGGAAAACCTATGAGAGCAAAAGATTAGAGAAAATGGTTAAGTGAAAGGTCACCCACACACTTAAGATTTTAAGCCAAACAATGCAGACTTGGGCAATCAAAGCAATGTATAGATCACATGCTTGAGGAAATAAATCCCTAAAGGAAATCTTTGTGAACTCATAAATGAAAATATTCAAACACTTGTGGCTAGGTAAGCAGGACATGATGGGAATGGAAGGTTTTCCATCCACATAGTTATTACATAGAAGCCAAGGCAAGATGGTTGCGGGGCCAAATTTAGAAACACCTAAGATCCCGACCTTTAAAAGAGGAGAGAAAATAGCAAAAAAGATAGAACCAATTAGGAGCTTTGTCTCATAATTATTAGTCACATCAAAATTAAAATAAAAAAAACTTCATGGAAATACGATAGCTTAGCACAATCCCCAAAAGGAGATTATGTAAGGTATGACCCATCTTGGCCTTAATCACAAAGTACCCGCCATAATCCCTCATGATGGCCTTTTTAAAAATAGACTCTGCCACATTTTTATTGAATTTTTCCACTTATAGGACACCTCAACATTTACACCCATCCACATAGCCCATAAGACAAGAATGTAGACCCCCCATAAAGCCCATAAAAATGCATAATTAGATATTATCACGGATCAAGTAAGGGCTTTGTTCCTTCAGGATTAAACTTTGAATACATATTGGTAGGTTCCCCAAATTACGCTAGCACTTAGATATTTTCCAATGTGTGCCAAAGTTGGCTAAAGCATTAGCCACTTGATTGCCCTCCTGGTAAATGTGGGTAGAAATCTTCAAATTCAACTTAGACACGAAGAGCCTTATGTATAATAAAATGTCTTTAGTACTCCACCTCAGTAATCTTCCAACACTAACTCGTTTGACAGTAAAATTCGATGAAAATGTTTGAAAAAATATGTATAATTTGATGTATCGTCGGGTGCTTGTAAAATTTGATGTGTAATTTTCAATTTTTTGAAAGTTTATCCCCGACGTTCGTTGAAATTTTGACGAACCTGGGGTTTGTCGAAATGTCGACTATTAGTTTCGTCAAAATTTTGACAAACATGAAAAATAGAAAAAAATCAAATTGTGGCCGACATAAAGAAAAGTGAGTTCGCTGATTTATTGCGACAATGTTTTGCTCTACTTGAGATAGTTTGTGGAGAACTAAGGACAATTTTATTGGGAAAAATCAGAAAAAATTCAAGAAGATATCACCAGGTTGAGGATAGTCATTGTCTTTTAGTAGAATTCAGTTGTGAAGTCAGATTTGTAGTTCTAGGTTTGAAAATCATATTTTAAAGCAACATCTCATCAGATTTCATTTTTAGAGGTTTAGGGTTTTGAGAATTTCATGTCCAGATTTTGTTGTGTGGAATCACCATAAGATCACAACCAAAAGAACAAATTCTTGTGACTATAATTATGTGATCCATAACTCTATTGGTCATGTGGCACAGTTGTGCTATAACAAATACATGATACATTCATGTGTGACCCAAGTTTAATGTGGCTATGTTGTGATAGAAATGGAGGCACTCATATAATGTAGTTAATTTAGGTTGTATAATGTAGGTTTCAATCATCATTGGGTGCATTCAGGTTGTCTCAAGTTTAATAGGTTAGGATGCAATTATAGCATGATCGAAGAGTGATTACCTCTTGCTGCAATAAAGAGCCTATAACTCTAATTGATATGTAGAGTGGTTGTGTTATATCAATTATGTAGTGCATTCAAGCACAACCCATGTTTAATGGGCTATTCTAGAGAGTGATCAAGATTTTCTAAACCTTATGAATGTTACTTAAAAGTGTATAGCTTAAACTAAAACCAAGTTTGTTACATACTTGAATGCAATCTTGGGTTACCACAAACTATAATAATGTGATATACTAATAACCATTATGGAAAGTATTAAAGCAAGACCCATGATATATAGGATACATTTTCCTGATCAAGTTTACATACCTTAATGATCAAACACAAGCTTCCCACACACTCTAGGATACAATCCAAGATCATACCACAACTTTGTCAAGACAACTAATTTTTTGACCCAAGATTTAAGGTTGTTTTTTAATACCAACAGAAGCACTGGTAAGAGCATGATTAGGGTACAAAACCTAGGCCTCCGTAGAAACATAAACAATAACTATAACAGATTAGTGAGTTGCAATACTAAAAAAATTGAGACATTGTAGGTAATAACAAAATCTTGCAATCTAAAGATTGTAGCCAATAACAAGCACACTATGTAGCTTAGTGAAATTTGTAAATGCAATCTATGGTAAGAAGAATGACAGTCACTTGAGATGTGACAGTCAAAAAGCAGTGACAAGATAATAAAGTTCAAACCTTGCATAGTAAAGTGGAGATTTTAACAGTGAGTTTCCTTACCCCCTTGCTGACCTTAAGGGTTTTTCAAATGCTTTTGGTAGTGTTAGACAAGGAAAATGCAATCAGGGAATGACTGTCCAAATGAAGTAACAGTGGTAATCATAGGTTAAATGTTTCTTCTTAGCCATTAATGTATAATGGAGGTAGTGGATTACATGTTTGAGCAGTGTTTTGAGACTCATCAAAGATGGGAGAATAGTGAATAATACCTTGTGGACTATGAAGTAGTGTCAATAAGGTTGAAGGATCTTAAGAACTACAATACCATGAAACAATGAGTCCCCTGTAATAAGTAGGAAGTCTATAGGGCATAGTTTGATTTTATAGAAGGATGCTCATGAAAGGAATCTTAGAGTGATAGTGAGTGAGTTGTTTGAGATTGCAGCTGAGGGTACAATACCTAGTCTTAAAGGAAGTTAGCAAAGCAGTAAATGTGCAAGAAAATAAAATCGTACACAACAAACAATTCACAATGTTATCTTACATAATGCTTTGAGTTTGAAGACATAAATCTCATTGTATCTTCATGATGAAAGTGGTGACCTTAATGGTCAATCAATGGCAACCATGATTTTAAAACATGCTATTGTGCTTATGGAGGCAAATTTTAAAGCAAGGCAGTGAGTGGTGGTTTGGAACAATGGCAGGTATGAAGGACTTGCTTTATATGCATAGTATGTAGTCTAGCTTAAGACACCGTTCTTAGAAGAGATTGAAGGTGGATTATGGAACTCAAGGGTTACCATGAAAATGATTAAATCAAAGACTGAGATCTATTTAAGATCCATGGTCATGAAGATATTAAAGATGTCACATGCAAAAACCTAGTAGCTGGAGTAATGAATACAGTGCCAAAGAGGATAGTGTGCTGGGGCAGATTTAGGAGATCTCCACATTATCTAATTATAGGGAAATACATCATTTCTTTATTTTTTTAATTAAAATAAATCATTCTAAACCCTATATAGGATACATTGATACTTCAAAAGCCTCTCAAAGAATTTGAGATTATGCAAATATATGTCAAGTACATACCTAGATTACAAATAGTAGCGAGAACAATGTAAGATTTGTTAAGCAGAGCAGGATTGAGATAAGCAGCAATGAATCCTATGCCTCCTTTCACGCACATCTCCTCACCATTCTCTGTCATTCTTTATAGAAACACTTCTCCATTTTGACAGTCTATGCTTGAAAATAATGTTTTGAAAAAGGTTTTAGAGTATGTTTATTAAAATGAAAACTCCATTCTGGTGGGCTACGCCTGAAAATAAGTTTTTGACAAAAATTTTAGGGTATGTTTATTAAATTTTTAGAGTATTTTGGCAGGCTATATTCTTGATTCCTTAAATTATTTATTCAAATGGATTGTGACTAAATAAATGACTAACTATTTAGTCATTTTTATTTGTGTGACTAAATAATTTTTAATCAACGACCAAACTAGTAATTTATTTACTCATTTATAGCTGAGTTGCAAAAAATGAGCAAAATTTAGTCATTTTTAGTTGTTGTGACTAAAAGTTTTAGTCACCTAGTATTTATTTTCCAAATTCTACTAGTGTGTGCTTCCTTGTGCGATTAGGGCTCTCTCAATGTTGAGGGCCCTAGGGATAAGCTCGTCATAAGTGACACATTGCATCTTTAACTAAAAGGATAAATCCGTATTGACATTAGCAATGATGATCTGACTTGTTGCTCCTTAGGAATGGGTCACTTGCTCTTACTAGCTCGCTACCTCCATCATTGTAGGAAGTTTGAGATCAAGTTCAATATTATGATTTTAGGAGTCTTAATGGTTGGAAATCATAGTAAAATCAGAATTTAATAAGTTTTAGAATTAACATTTTAAAGTGTTTTTTGGGGTCATTAACTTCATACTATCTTCTCTTTTGCAGGGGTAGTTGCATGCCAAATTTTTTTGGTGTAAAATATAAGAATTATTAGATTTTGTTACCTGTCTATGAATAAAATTATTGGAGTGTGAGTTTGATATTTTTTGAAGATCTAAATAGTCAAGCTTGGTGAAGAAAAATCATGTCAGATAATATTAGTCCAAAAAAAAATGAAGACTCTTGATAGATTGTGGGCTAGATTGGAAAGAAAGGGTGATGGGAAATGTTATTGTCCTTGCAATAATTGCAAGGGCTTAAAGATGAGACAACTTTTAATCACAACAGCTGAGAAACATTGTAGGCAGCATGGTCACGTTGAAGGGGGGCATGATTATCATCCATTGGTAAGTTGTTCATTATATGTGTTTATATTGATTGAATTTGTAAATGTTTATATCGTTTTAACATTTTATATATATATATAATCACTTGATCATGATCATGGTTTATTTGTGTCTATCATTATTATAAAAGTGGGGCACTCTAGGGCAGATGATATGGATTATCACGGCTCCAAAGAATGTGGTTTTGCAAGCGGACGAACATGGAGCTATGAATATTGAAGATGAAGTTAATGATCCTATGGAAGAAGATGATCATGTGCCAGAAAACACAGTTGAAGATGATGGTACAAATACATTGATCCATGACACATTTAGTGGTAGAGCTGATCATGATGATCAAGATGACTTTCATGATGTTCATGATTTACCTGTACTTGAGAAGGCATACGAGCCCCTTTATGAAGGCTCCCAAACAACTCTTCTCTCTGCTGTATTGCTGTTGTTGAACTTGAAGGTTATGAATGGTTTATCAAACATAGCAATCTCATGGATGTTAAGGTATGTCATATATGCCATCTTTCTTCATCTATTTTAATTGTTGTTAGTTCATCACTAGTAAATAAAGAATGAAATATGTGCCATTAATATTATTTATATTAACAAATTATTTTTTGTTATAGATTGATTGGTGAATTTTTGTTACCACCATCAAATATTTTACCTCACTCATACTGAGATTTATTTTCCATTATGAAAGATATCATAATGGAGTATCAATCAATAGATGCATGTCTCAATGATCATATTATATATCATAAACAACAGGAATTTGCAATAGAATGCCCAAAATTTCATATCAGTAGATATCGAATAGATCAACTAAAAAAAAAGGTGCCTCGCAAGGTTCTTCGTTATATTCTCATTATTCCACGTATACAACGATTATTTAGGTACGAAAGCTTAGCGCAATTTATGGATTACCATGCGCGGAATATAAGTGGAGATGACATTCTTTGAATGCCTACGGATGGTTCTGCATTTAGGGACATGGAGGAAAAATGGCCACACTTTAAAGAAGAACCTCGTAATCTCAGGCTTTCATTGGGAGCAGATGGTGTCAATCCAGTTGGAGAGCTGAGATCTATTTACTCGGTGTGGCCTATTTTTTTTATCAACAATAACATTCCTCCATGGATGTCAATAAAGAGGGAGCACATAATGTTGTCAATGATTGTTCTAAGTATTTGTTTACATCAATTTTCTTTAACGTAGTAGCATCTCATTTGTCTTATTTGTTGCATAATGACTTATATTTTTCATTCAATAGTCATGTACATTAATTTATATATATTGCAGTAAAATGGTTATAATAATTATGTAATGTTTATATTCATTTAACTAGGTAAGTACCAAGTTAAAGATATGAATGTATATATGAGCCTCTTATCGATGAGTTACTAAAGTTATGGAATGGCGTCACTATGTATGACGTCTCTAGACCAATAGGACAAAGACAATTTCAATTCCATGCAATGCTTGTATGGACAATTCATGATGCCCCAGGGCTAACACATTTTTGTGGTATGTTATAATGTTCAACTGCACTTTAACAATATTTAATTTGATGAAGTAGATATCATGCATATTTTTAAAATAATCTATTCATTATATATAGTTTTGAAAATTGACATATTTAATCCAATTATATATGATCTTGCAGGTCTTCAAACAAAGGAAAAATTTGCATGCCAATTTGTGGTCCCAAGATGAAATCTCTTAGTTCAACAAGTTTAGGAAAGTAGGTGTTTGATGAGTATAGGAACTTCCTCCATAGAAATCATAAGTATCGAACTACTGAAAAACATCTTTTCAATGGGAAAGAGGAGACTACATCAAAAACATGAAGAATGACACCTCGCCTATGAAAGTTGGAATATAATAGAATTAATCGTCACGGTTATACTTGATCAGATCAAATTTTTATCTATCATATATGATATGTTTTGAATTTATATTTTTATATTGTGTTGTGTTTACTCATGTTGTAATTGACAATGATTGTCGTTAATTTTTTTAATTTATATGCTTCATGAAGGTCATCAAGGCATTAATGGCCAGCTTCCATAGGGACTGAAAAGTTATCCCAAACAATTTAGTATGTTGCCCTACTATGAGCAGCTACAAATTGTGCATTTGTTTGATACAATGCAAATCCGAAAGAATATAACAAAAACATTATGGAAAATATTGGATGGAAGGCATGACAAAGAAAAAATATTCAAAATTTGTAGTGACATTCAGGAAGCCAATCATGCAATGAAAAATGTCATTCAATTAAATAGTGATGGATACCAAATTAATATAAGTGCCCTTCCTTGGTTATTAATAGAGCAACAAAGTAATGCTATAAAAGAAGTCATATGAAAAATTTGATTTTCCACAGGATTTGCTGCGAACATAAACAATATAATAACAAAGAAAGGTGAATTTGGGTTAGGGATGAAAACACATGATTGTCATACCTTCATTAAGGTAATTATTTTGGTATATTATATATACTTGTATAATGCATGTACTTTTCAGTGTATTGTGTTTACTACTTTTGGAAAAACAATGAAAAGATCATTTTATAATTGTTGCAATACGTTCTACCTCTATCTCTCCCAGACAACTTTGACAACAATGTCAAGCAAGTTATATATGATCTTGGAAAATACATGAGGTAAGTAGCGATATTTGTTCAATTCGTTGTATACATATTATAATTTCCATTTGTTTTACTTGTTATGTAATATACTGTATATTTTTGTTAAATCTCATTAATATATTTGTGCCTTGAATCACTTGTAGATGGATGTTAGCTAAAGAAATCCATAAAGAATATATAAATTCTTCGTCTAATGTGTGAAATGAAAAAGTGTCTATCTTCAACATTTTTCAATGCACAAGAACACTACCTCATACACTAAGTTGAGAAGATTGAATTGTGTGGACCTGTACACACAAGGTCAATGTGGATGGTTGAGAGGCACTTGAAATTTTTGAAGGCTTTGGTTAGACAAAGAGCACATCATGAGAGTTCTATGGTGGAGGGATATATGGTATACCAGACCATGGTATACATTAGTGAATATCTTCCTAAGTTTGTAGCAAAGATCCATTTAGATCGCATTTGGGATCCCAACTCCATTAACAAATTCAAAGGGGAGTACCTATTGGGGAAAGGTAGATTGAGGAAAGTGAGAGGTAATTATAAGATGGTCATGGAGATTAATTGGAATACATTTTACATATGGTTTTATGTATATTGTATTTATTTAATTTTTAAACTTCAATATACATCAATTATAAATTAAGATTAAATTATATTGTGGTATTTAACTAATTATATACATGGTTTGTGAATTTCAATTTTTTTTTTATACAATTGGTCAAGAGTGGGATGCACTACATTTTCATTGCCAACAATCTTAGTTGATGGCCGGTATGGATGAACAATGTCCAACAATCTAGTCAGCATTAACATGGGAAGGTGTGGCTTCATTGGTTAAAGAAGCTCATCGTAATGGAGATTCCAATGTTACACAAAGGGAAATTGATTTAGCATATGGTTTAAGAGATAAACAGGTACGTATAAATATATATTAATCACCCATATTATTTAATTATTTTCAATTATATTGATGTATATATATGTTGAGATTGTTTTCTTTGCATACATTTGGCCAATAAATAAATATGTTTATCAACTGATGATATTGCAATATTTTACATATTTGTTATGTGCAAGTGAAACACCATAAGGCGTATGGTGCAATGGTCATAAATTTCAAATCAAAATATTGGATGACATAGAGAAAACTTGTGATTAGTATAAGCTTGAAGTCTTTGGTGACTAATGTTTCATCTAGAAGGCGACATACATCTAGAAGTCTCAGAAAATCGATACTATGGGATTTTGGATAATATACTTGAGTGTGACTTTAAGTCCTTCAAATTAATTTTGTTCACCGTCCTATGGTATAGGCTACGATTGAATGAAAATGATCATGAGAGAAATTTTATTGAACATGATAATGGATTTACCATGGTTAATACAAGGTTGATCAAGCGAGTTGGAAATGGGCCCTATGTTCTTCCAAGCCAATGTGAGCAGGTATTTTACTCAGAGGTTCCAGGTAAACCGGGTTGGTCATTTGTTGTTAGATATGATCCAAGAGGAAGTCTGATAAAGTATAATGTGGTGGAAGAAGAAGATACCAAAGAACTAGAAGATGATGTAGATAATGATCAGGATCAACAGTTAGTTGATGATGTCCCTGACGAAGATGTCGAAGAGGAGGAACTAGATCATGATGATGTAGGAGTTAATGTTCATGAAGATGATTCTATGTGGATGATGACATTATCAAAACTGATATTGATGAAGATGATGATGATATGACCAATCCTTACAATGTCGAATCTAGATCGGATGATACAAAAAAAGAGTTGGATGAAGAAGAAGATCAATGACATTGAAATGTATGAGTTATGTGATTGTATTATCTATTTGATATTCATTTCTTGATAGAATTATATTTGACTTATGTGGTTACATGATTAATTCATGATGTTTTTAATTTTTATGCCATTACATAATTAATTCATGATGTACTTTTTAATGTTTGAAAGACAAAAAAATTAAAACATTTTCCAATAATTGATGATGTTAACAACCTTGAAATTAGGTGTGTTTTATGTTTTCATGTAGATCATAAAAAGATCAAAAGTCATTTGTAGAATTGGTTGTTCAATGGTTGGCGTATAAAGGCATTTGGAAATACATAAAAGTGATTATTAGTAATGGTTGTTGATGGTTGAGGGATTTAAAATACAAGCTCTTGACATTCAAAATCTGTGTTTTTCTTCAAAATTCACATTTTCTTGTTATCACGACAACTGTCTGCAGTCACATGCAACCATGTTACTGATGTGAGAAATCAATTCGGTCATGAAGATATGTGTTAGCTTTGATTTGAATCTGATTTGAGGCTTAAAGGCATTGATTTGAGTTAAGCTTCCATTTCTTTGCTACTTTGAGATTTCCCCTATTTTAGGGTTTTGTAGTCCGAAACATGATATAAAGAGGCTCACCCATTTGTGAATTCTGCAACTTGTATAGAGCCCCCATGAGATCTTTCTTTGTAATTTTAGGATACCATGAATAGGAAGTAGGGGTAGAGAAATAAAGAAGGTATAAGTGTTGTCCTCAAGTATTTTGTGAAGAAAAGCATGTGAAATGAGAGGTTCAAGCCTAGGTTTCAACAAAACATCTATGGGAGATCTGATTAAATGAATTTTTATCCATGTGCAGACCTAATGGGTTGTTTCTAAACACTGAATATAAATGATATACATACACACACACACACACACATATATATATGTATGTATGTATGTATGTATGTATGTATGTATGTATGTATGTATGTGTATTTTTAAATGTAAATGTAAATGCAATTACTGGATTCTCTTCTAGAATAATAAATGCAACATATCATTAAATAAATCTATATCTATGTATATAAATGTGTATTTCTAAATGCAAGTGTAAATGCAAAGAGCATATGGTTTTGTAGTGTTATAGATACAACATATCCATAAAATTAATGTATTTAATTTCTAAAGTCTTTAAGCACATATAATATGAAATCAATCAAACTAAAACTACATGAAATAAATGAAAATAGTAAATGCATATGTATGTGTATTTGTAGAAATGTAAGTGTAAAATAAATAAGAATAATGAAAATTATAAAAGAATACAAGAAAAGGTTTAGAGTTTAGAGTGGGAGGAGAGAGATAGAGGGTAGAGGTTTAGAGTTTAAGGGTTAATGTTTTAGGGTTTAGGGTTAAAGATAGAGGGTGTTGGTTTGTTTTTTACATTGTAACCAGGTTGGTCTTCTAATCTACCTATGGGATTGCCAATTCCAATCAAGGGCAGCTCGAAGGACCTGGACCAATTGGCGAGGACTTTAAAAAGCCTCCTAAACTTTGGGCTTTGCAAGACCCGGGAGGGTGATCCCTTAATGTGTTTACAACCTCTTCACCAATATCATAAACAAAATTAACACATAACAAATAATCCCATTGAGTAGATCAACACAATAGGATAACATCGAATAAAATTGGTTGTTCACTGATAATATCAACTATGTGGAGCATGAGATAACTACAATATAATCCATAGTAAAATATAGTCATTAATTTGCAATTTGTATGCGTAGGCAAAGACAAACAATTATTGAACTACACACAAATAAGTACAACTTAGATCAGTGTCATATATCCATTAGGAGTCAAATTCATAAGCATCTAAAGGTTTATGACAGATTTAATACATAACATATAACTTATAAGATCCGGACAATGTTGCATTCTGATTTCATCAATATGCATTTCTCACCCAATACTACTTATCAAATCCTTATACAGAACATATCCGCCTATAATCCCATTCAAGCATTTTAATTAATTCCTTGAATTAAAGCTAAAATAAGGATTATACACACCACAACAGTGAGATGAATGAAACAACCCTTAGTCATCTTATTGAAAATTCAGATATGCATGTATAGTGGAGAGACATGACTTTGAATTTATTATTTCAACTCAAATGCTAGTACTGTTATACAACATTAAATCCCCATGAATTCAAAACTAATTACAAAATAACTCAGAACCTAAATTGTATTTCTCTCTAAAACCATCAGACTTTACAACTTGCTTTGCAACTTCACCTAGACTCGACCAAAATTATCTAACTTGCTAAATCATACTTCTGGCCTTGAAATCCTTCTTATATAAAATGAAGGAGCAAACAAGCATCGGGCCATAAAGTGCACATGTCACCAGCCAAATGAAGCATCTGGTGATATTCCAAAAATTGTTACAACAACCATCACCCTGGAGAATATTCTCATTCATCATGTCAGTTGAGAAAAATTGAGGCAACAACAAAAAACCACAAGAAACCCACGTCGAGACCGCCATCAAAGAAAAACTGGAGCCCGTTGTAACCACAACATCTGATTTACCACCCATTAGTAATTCATTCTTTTATTACTCCTTAGTTAAATATTTATCTACCCACCTCTGATATTCTTCATGAATCCTCCAGTCAAAATTAATTACTTCATTCACCTTGGCATTATAAGGTGTGTATTTTACTGCTACCTGATTTGCATCTCTTTCAAAAGATTCCAAAAATGAGTTGGTACTAATGATTTTATCTATACAACTCACCAACAAGTCATAATCTGAGTTATCACAAATTAATTTAATTTGATCATTGATGGCCTCACCTGCCTAACCCTACCACTGCTGGAATGACCTAATTTTCCCCTGCTCATCAATTATATTAGGTAACAATGTCTTACCCCAATCATTGAAATTATTCACCAACTCCCTAATCTTCCTACTCAAATCATCTGGTAAGGTCTAAAAACCTTGCAATGATTTTACTAATACATGAGTAGGCTTTAATGATTAGGGCCTATTGTTTGTATCAAACCTTGAGGCCTTATATATGACATCAAGATCACTGGCCCTAGGGATCCAATTTTCAATTAGTGGTATCACTACCTCCTGATCCCTATCAATATTCTTTATTGCATATAATAGAAAAGAATATAAAGAATGTATAGATATAAATTTATTATCAAACTTTTCATTAAAATGCCTTAAAACATTAGTAACAATCTCTTTTTTCTTTGAAAGAGATCCCTCCTCACCCTCAAAGATCCCTGTAACTCATCAATTCTTTGCAAGAGATGCTTCTTTGTAGGATCAACAAAGCACTATGTTTCTTCATCAATTTCCTCTAAAGAAGGGGTGAAGGCAGGATTATGACTGAGAGACCCTGGTGTGGAAACAATTGGAGAAGCAAGAGGCACTGACCCTGCTGTGGAAGGTAATGTACTGGTCCTTGGAGCACTTGATGTCTCCCTAATCTGTCTATACCTGAACCTTTCCACCTCAATTTGCAACTCAACATTCCTCTATTGCATCTTACTGTATTCTTCAATCAAAAGGTTATACTTCTCCATTAGGCTTTTCTTTTCAGCCTCCTCCCTTTCAACAATCTTTTGGGCCAATTTGGCCACATTCATAGTTAAACTAGTGGTCTCGGTGGTTGAGGTATTTAAAGCTCTCTTTATTATTAATCCCCTTTGAAATTTGGATTAATGTATGTAATATTTAGCTTTCTCCCTTGTGGGGCCAATGCCCAAATTGCCAAGGTTTCATACTCTTCACTAAAAGCAGAATTTTGAAGTGCTGCCTTGACTTCTTCTTTAGATTCTTGCAAGGGATGCTTGGACTTCATAATAGTATTAAAGTCCACTACATCTGCAATGTCCCATTCAAGCAGAATCAATACACCAACATGAATCACCAATTTTTTGCCTTCTTCAGGAGTGATGTTATTAAATTCTTCCATTAATTCAACTTTCACTTCGTCATCATTCTCCTGGTCTAACCTGTCAGGTCTTAGTTCTCTTCTCTCCTTACATTTATTTCGATATTCTTCAAACTTCATCCTCCATACCAATTGCAAGATTACAAGAGTCTTTACAAATGCATTATCGTTTAGAAACTCCTTACATGCTTCCATTCTTGCATCTTGTACACTTTTTCCTTTCATATCTAAATCAGATAAAACCAATTCAGCTTGCCTAGGAGGGGAAAGCATACCAACTTGCATGTCCTGATCAGTAACAATAATTTCATCCAGCAAAATTTCATGTGGTTGATTAGTTTTTTTCCTTTTAGGGCTTGGCTCAGATGGTGGTGATGGGGGACTATCTTTTGGTGATGACTCTAAATCAATGATCTTAATTTTCCCAGACACTTTGAATTTTGGACTTGGTTGTGAAGGAAACTTCATAATTTTCTTCCCCTTTCTGTCCACTTCTTCCTCATCACTGTTGCTATCCTTTTTTCTCCTGTAAATGGGCCACTTTTCTGTAGGCTGGTATGTTGGCCTTGTTTCAAATGGTTTGGCATCTTGTTCTTGTACACCTAGACTTAGCTCTAAGTTTATTTTTTTGGTTCTCAAAGTTCCCATAATCTCTTTGAAGTTCTCCATTAGAAAATCAATTTTCTTATGGTGGGGACTGAACTCCAACAATGGATCATATTTTGGATCCATTTTGTGCACAATATCTAATAGCTTATCATAAGCTATCCATTTCTCCTTGTTCAACTCCTACTTATTTAGGTCGAAATCATTTCTGATCAGGTCCTTAGGAAAGTTGAACTCATGCACAAACTTGTCAGCCTTTATTCTTTGTCTAAAAAGGGTAAATAAACCCTCAAGATCATGCTACCGCTTTGGACCACATCTCAAATGATAATCCTCAAAAATTTTCTCAAATTGTACCCATCCTCCTTTTGAAAAGGAAAAATCAGATACCATTGTTTCATCAGGGGAAAATGTTCCCTTACCCCTCCCGTGAGGTTTCCTCATGGATGCAACCTATTTGCTACATAACTTCTGCAAACCCCACTCTTGGTGGCACATTGTATGGCAGTATATGAGGGGCTCCTTGAAAACCATATACCCTCAAAACAATGCTGACTGGGTATGGGATAATGTCACCCCAGTTATGGCTGATTTTTAATTCTGGCTTCCTCCCCTTTGGCCTGAGGAAATTATGTAATTCCTCAAGAATCCTAGGTACATTCACCATCAATCTAGCCCTCAATCTGGAAGCAAAAAAAATATCAAATTGCACATAACTAGTGCTTTTCTTATTACAAGATAAATCTGCAGCCCATAACTATATTGAAAATCTTTCTCCATCAACTGATTGCCTTAATTTCATCTTCTCAGAGAAGAAGCCAACATTCTTGAATAAAAACATATGCATCAACATAGAATACCAAAATAATTGAGTGCTGCTATCATTTTTCTACAGCTTTGACAACCCCTCATGTATCCTATCATCCAAGAAAGAAGAAAAGTCATATGTGACAGAGAAGTTAGGGTGTTGCATTTGCACCCCCATGAACATGTATGCAATGGGAATCACCGCACTAGGACTGAAACCCAAAATCTTACACAATTAATAAAAGTGGCTAGGAAATGATTTGCAAAACAATTTAATCTGAAAGGTTCTTGGTCACTGGGGCTGATATGAAATCTTGAACCTCCTGCCCTAGCTAGATGAGGTGGAAGCAATTTAGCTTTGAAAAGAGACTTCAACTTTGCATATTCCTGCTTCATTTCCTCAAGGTTGATAGGCACCAAGTCCTCACTGGGTTCACTCAAGTCAAAAATTTGTTGAATATCATCTCTGTTAATGCTTAACAAAACCTTTCCATCATTATCCCTAATTACCCGTGTGACAGGGTCATATCTTGCAGCTACTGCCCTAAGTAGGTCTACATCAGGGAAAACATTCAGTACCACTAGCTTCCCCATATCATACATCCATCCATTTGAAAAAGGGTGAGGAAAAATCCTCTGTCCATACCATAATCTGAACATTTCCAAACCTGTGAGAGGAACCCTAGCATTGGATATGTTGGAACAATTGTATACTAACCCCTCCCCCAGGATTTTCCCTCACATCAGAACCAATCCCTTCTTTCTATCTTTCATTGATAAGGGCAATTGATCCAGGAAATCATCATACAGGTTTCTTTTTAAATAGTCAATCTAGCCAAAATGTTGCTTGGGTGGTGCCATCTTAGACAAACTAGGGATTATTATAACTTCACACTTCAAATAGCTAGGACTAACCAAAGATATGAAATTATAGAACAAAATATTGCAATTTCTCACAATTTAAATAAACTATAGCTCTAAAAAATTTATCAACAAGCCCTATGATAAGTACAACAAATATTTTTTCCTTACTTCAAGCACAGAGTGACTAGGAAACACATAAATTAATTCATGACTCTTTTCGCAGAAATCCCAAATTCTGGCTATCAGGGTTCAAAACTTTGCTCTCGGCTCTAAAACTACTTTGCAAAATACCTGAATGCTTTGTGACACACATAAAGTAGGAGAATGATTTTATTTTGATCAAATTGTTCCAGTAAATGTCTCATCCACCATTAAAGCTCACTTGTGCGCTGCACAAACAACTCCAACCATATTTGATGTAGATTTAAATTCGAGCCGTCGATCCTTCATTTTGATCAAATCATTGACGACTACCTTCAAAATAGGCTGATGCAATTTCCAACATGGCCATAAGGGGCCCACCATACCATATGTTGTGAAGGAAGTCTATGTGGCGGTTGCTCACTATATTGCAATCAATAAAAATCTTGCAACTTCGGATCACGCGATGGCAGACAACCGTAGATCTTGAGCATCAATGATCTTGTTCATTCAACACAGTCATCAGCCCTATCATTAACCCTCGAGCAGCTTTTCCATCAAGATTATAACACATTCGTCAATTTGAATCACATGCATCTTAAGAGCACTTTAGTAACCTACCTTTTAATGTATTTAAGGCCTGATTAATGTTCCATGGTATTTCCTTTATTCTTTCAGCTTCATCAGATGAGACAAGTGGTGACCGCCCATGATATCGTGATAGACCAAAGCACTATGGTGGGGCCATCACAGGATGGCGGGGAACGATTGAGATCAAATAGTAGTTGATTAGCGGTCGCACAATTTCATCCCCCAAAAGGACATGTGGCACCCGCGCACAATATCACAGTCGGTAAAAATCCTGCAACTTCCGATCACGCGATGGTGGGAAACCGTTGATATCCAAAGGAAATTTGATCAATGGTAGTGTGAATTTGACCCCTTCTACAAAATAAAACATTCATTACAAAGGACGAGGGGACATCACTAGGCCAACGGTAAACAATGACATAAGTTGTTTTTTAAAAGATGAAACACGAGGCCAACCGAGACTTAGGAAATAAAAACCTGCGGAGGAAATAAAGTATTGAAATCAAAGGGACTCGGCCTAGATGAACCAATATGACATAAGTTGTTTTAAAACCCCATCAAAAGTAAGAGAAAAATAGAACCCAGCCAAAGCGTGAAATAAACATTAGGGTTTTACATGAAGACAAAGCTAAAACCCCAACCCTTAGAAAACTCAAACACCATGAAAGACCAAAGACATAAGGCAAGACATGAGTGAAAAACAAGGAGAGAAATACTGAAGTTCCATCAGTGGCTCTAGTTGGGGATGTTCATTCCACTGGAATGAAGCGAGAATCCAGAATCTCAGGTAGAGCAGACCAAGATGCAGAAACGACCAAAAAGGGACTGTTCGGACAAAACAACCCCAACTATGTACAAAATATATACAAAATATACAAACCTAAAGTACTATTCATGGAAAAGAATACTTCAAGTGAAGTATAACTTCAAGAACTGTCCATGAACTGGCAGTTCCAAAAGATCTCCCATCATATCTTGGAGGAAGTATGAATTTTCACCCCACTTACCATTAATCAAAAATGGACCCAGCCAGATTGCATCAAATTTCCCATGTTTCCCTTTATCTTCCAGTTTGGCATTCCGCATTAAAACCAAATCTCCATCTTTGAAACTCCTTGCAGTTGCCCTCTTGTCATACAGATTCTTTACTTGCAACTATAACTTTGCATTTCTCTTTTTGGCTTCCCTCCTGGTTTCATCTAATTCTATAAGAGCTTCCACTCTCAATTGCATCTCATCATCAATTTCATTATCATACATCTGGACAAACTTATACATTTCCATTAAGTTATTTTGGGGCAACCTGAAATTTATCCCATAAACCAAGTCAAATGGGGCACAACCTATTGCCTTCTTCACAGTTACCCTATCTGCCCAGATTGCTAATCTTGAATGTCTTTTCTTTTTATGCCTTTCCTTAAAACATCATGCATTGAATGTTATCTAACAACTTGTTTGCCTAATTTTTGATTGTGAAGGCCTTGAATAGAGCTTTGTGCAACTTTAGATTTTTTTGTTGTTGTTGTCCTTCATGAGACCATTGTAGCATGCATTGTTGGTTTTCCTTATCAATGACAATGACCTTTACCTATTGCATTCACTTTCACCAGTACACCCATGAATGAATAATACCAATCCCCTTTGCCTCTTGTAGCTCTTGTAAAGGTGTTTTCCTTGTACTTATATCATGACCTTGATTCAACCATTGATCTTCTTTTGTTATGTGTAATAAATACACATAGTCTCCTCATTTTATCTTTATTAGACAGCCACCTATCACATATGTGGGTGACCTAACAACTCACCTTCCTATGTGATGTGTGATTGTCCAATAGGGTTATGGTGAGAGGGGCTTGACAAAAACTTGAAATGCTTCCTCATTGTTTAAAAGATGCATAATTTTACTTGATGCATCTATGAAGTCACTTCCTTTATAAACAGATCATGGATATTCTTAAGAAGATTGAAGGACATATCAACACAGTATGTTGCATCTTTTGAATCTGTCCTTTCCTGTCTTGTCTTATGTTCCTTTCATGTCCTGTCTTATGTTACTAGTATTTTATGGTATTAGGAAAATCCTAAGGTTGGGGTTTTTTCTTTGACTGAATCCCTCTATCTCTCTCCCCTCTACCCATAACCCTAAACCCTAAACCCTAAACCCTTAACCCTTACTCCAAACCCTTAAACCCTCTACCCTCTACCCTCTCTCTCTCTCTCAAGTCTCTCCCTCCTACCCCCTCTCCATCTCTTAGGTCTTTATCTATCTCGCACTCACTCCCTCTATGTGTCTCCCCTCTACCTTTCAACCCTAAACCCTAAACCCTAAACCCTTAACCTAAACCTTAAGCCCTTAACCCTTAAACTCTAAACCCTTAAACCCTCTACCCTCTACGTTTAACCCTCTACCCCATATCTCTCTCCCCTCCCTTTTCCCCTCTCTCTCTCAAGTCTCACCCTCCTACCCCTTCTCTCTCTCTCTCACTCACTCTTATCTCCCTCCCCTCTACCCTTAAGCCTCTACACCATCTACCCCTTAACCCTGTGCTCTTTGTCTCTCTCCCCTCCCTCTCTCTCTCTCTCTTTGAATCCTCTATCTCTCTCCCCCTCTACCCATAACCCTAAACCCTTAAACCCTCTCTACCCTTAACCACCATCTCCCTCTATCTCTCTCCACTACCTCCCTCTCTCTCTATCAAGTCTCCCTCCTAGCACCACTCCCTCTCTCAGGTCTCTCTCTCTCTCTCACTCACTTAGTCACTCTATCTCAAGTCTAAAATTTTGAGAAATTTTCTCTCTGCCACTTGACATGGGTCTCCATTTTGAAACCCTTGTCCCCATGAATTAGTAGGGTTTTATTCCCTAGAGCACACAAATGTTATAATTTGAGGTTAACTTGCTTGGTTAGTCATTGACCCCTTAAGTCACCTCTTGAGCCATTCGGCATGTCAGTTCACCGACCCCATTAGCCCGAAGAATTGGTCATCGTTTTCTCACCGCATTATGTCTTCTCCTAAAGTTGGGTTTTAATTTTAATCCGGTGACGTAAGCCTAAGCCATTAACCCTAGTGGTCATCTCCCTGATGGATTAGCCAAATCCTTTCATTAAATACTAATCGTGAAATGTGTAGGTTTTTTAGATTCGAAGATATGGGAGAAGATCTCGATCATACCCTGCCAGCTCGTAGACCTAAGGTGTCGCCCTGTTATTTGGTGTGAGGTCAGCAAAAGGTAGATGTGTGTCCTATATGGAATGTGGGGCCCAATCTCTACTATTGAGCTCATAACCCATGGTTTTAGATCGACAAACAAGATCAAAAGCTAATGTAAATCTCTGCCATTCCCCAATAACTTGCAGGAGGAAGATGAAGGTTAGTTAAAAGCCGCAAAGTCAATGAGATTGTGATGCATAGATCCAGCCGTTCAGTTTGCAAATTGCATAGGACCTGCCAACATGGTAGTTGGTTTCCGAGATGGATTAATGTTATTGGTCATGAGGAAGTTCAACGATGCTTCATTGGATGTCAAACCGAGTTAGCCTATGATAAACTGTTTGATCTGCCAACTCTTCAGGAGATCAATGGGCAGTATTCAAAGTTGGAAAATGGCACATGGTGGTCGTTTTATCATACAATTGGTGAAGCATTAATGAATTATTCCTTGCTTGTGTAGTCATGTCCATCTCAATTTGTGTGAAGATGTTTTTGTTGGAAATCATGAAGGGTGATCTACGGATTCTCATGCAACTCAAGTTAAATGGTGACAGTACATATGTCACCAAATTGCCATGTCTTCACATGCATTTTTACTAAGCATTGATGAAGGTTTCCATTACCTCACACAATAAATACAAGCGGAATTAACTGCTAATTGTGTCATTCTTGTAGCAGTTAGAGCACTTTCTGGGCTGAGTCTAATCAAGTTTGAGTGCTTGTCTGACAAGAGAAAATGAGTAAGTCAGTAAGGAGGTATGTTTGTTTGAGCTCACAAAAGCTCGGTCCTGCCATTCAGGAAGGTGCTTTGGTTGACAAGCCTAGGCTTGTGCCCACTAGATGCAGTAGAAGGTTGCAATTCCAGGATGTTGCTGCTCAACTGGTAGATGACAAAGGAAAGTAGTCGGTGTGCTCTATTACTAGTGTCAGTAGGAAAATAAGGTATGGGCATGGCTCCTTTGGATGCCAACACTCACTCATTGACCTTACGAGCAATACTTCTGATGGTGTAACTGAGACTGACTCTGACTACTGTTGGTATTTACCTCTCTTCAATCACGGTCTTCCCTCTGATGAGGAAATGATATTTGTGGTGCCATTGGCGGTTAAAACCCCAAGCGGACAGACTAGAACCATATTGGGCAAGGATAAGAAAGAAGAGGAGGCTGAGTTTTCCTCTCCTCCTCTAGAAACAACTAGAAGCGGGTGTGTATACCAGGGTCTGAGTGTTGGTAAGGGTAGGGTGGCGGGTAAATAAGAATTTTCTATGTGGGATGTAAAATTTTGTGTTGATGATGTTGTTGTTGGTGGTGGTGTTGGTTTTGCGTGTGTGGCACATTTTGATGTTGATTGTGTGCCTTCGTGGAAATTTGGTTGCTTGGTTTTTTTGTGTGGATAGCGACAAAGGGGATTTTGATGAAAATTTGAGTTCCCTTTTCTGATGGTAGTTACAACTTTAGCTTTCCCTAGTTGTACTATGTTTTGCAGATTCAACATGTGGGAAGTTTTGAAATGGAAGTCAAGTGCAATGGGGATTTTGTTCAAATGAAAATTTGTGGTGAAATTACATTTGAGCCCGAAGCTTGTTGCTCCCTTGTCATATAAAAAGGGAATTCAAGGTTCATTTGTAGGGAGAGAAATGATGAAATCTCTAGCTAGGTTTTGAGTTGAATATATGGGTAGAAAGATAGGAATAGAATAGATATCCTGTTTTGAGTTTTGGATAAATATATGCAAATTATCTTAAGTTGTATATAGATATGCCTTATAAGCATGAATAAATGTATAATTATAATATATTTTCTCTCCTTATGTGGATTTGAGTGAATTTTGAATGAAATGTTAATGATGTTGTCATTCTTCTTTTGAGAATTTGTTCAATTGTGTGTCTATGTTTTTGCTCTGATTCAAGAAAATCAATTAAATGCTTAAATGGAGTCATAAGTTTACAATTATTTACAAAGGATTTGATAAGTAGTAATATATCAGAGAATTGAGCTCCATAATGCAATGTATTATATGAGTAGTCCATTCTATTAAATTCTTGGGTCATTTAACAGTAAATGGGTAACTAAATATTTAACTGACGAAGAATAAAAGAATAATATGTAAGTGGGTCACTCACTCACTCCCTCTATCTCTCTCTAAACCCTAAACCCTAAACCCTAAAACCTTAAACCCTCTACCCTCTACCCTTAACCTCCCTTCCTTTCTCTCTCTCTTTCTCTCTCAAGTCTCTCCCTCCTAGCACCACTCCCTCTCTAAGGTCTCTCTCTCACTCACTCACTCCTCAATCACTCTATCTCAAGTATCTCCCTCCTACCCCTTCTCCCTCTCTTAGGTTTTCTCTCACTCACTCACTCCCCTCTACCCATAACCCTAAACCCTTAACCCTTAAACCCTCTACCCTCTACCTCTCTCTCTCTCTCAAGTCTCTCCCTCCTACCCCCTCTCCCTCTCTCAGGTCTCTTTAGTAGTGCTCTATATTTTATAATTAGGTCTCTTTAGTAGCGCTCTAGCTTCCGTAATTATAGAATATTGGATGCCAATCTCCCCAGAGTATCCAACCACAAAATTTCCCTTGCAATCTATGATAACACCTCCTATGATAGCTCTACCTGGGTTACCTTTGGCCACCCCATCAAAATTAAGTTTATACCAACCATGGTCTAAGGCTTCTAGATAGTGTCTCTTCTAGCCAAGGATCTAGAGTTGTCATAGGAGTTGGCATCTAGGTTTTGATTCCAAGCTTTGGCCATAAAAATTTCCCTCTCAGACGGACCTCTATCCAGGGTTTTCCCTTTGAATAGAGAATTTTTTTTCTGCAATGAGCTAATAACCAATACCAAAAACCTCCTTCAGACTCATCTCAATGTTCCTGAAAATACTATTGTTTCTCTCTTTCCATAAGCACAAACAGATAATGGGGGGGACTTGGTTCCAAATTTCACAAGGTAGGGGGTGGATGAAGGGACCAATCTAGCTCAAGATAAAGGATTTAATATCCTTACACAAAGTCCACTAAATTACCAAATGCTCTAAAGCCAGCTCCCACACACCAACAACAAATGAGCAATGTAACAACAAGTGGTCCACCGATTCTTCATTGCACTTGCATAAAAAGCATCTGTTGGGGATCTGGAATCCCCTTTTCCTCAAATTGTCCTGAGTAAGAATCTTGTTATGGCAAGTAGTCCACCAAAAGAAGTTTACTTTCAGGATCATGTGTTGATTCCAAACCATCTTCCAACAACACCCTCGTCCATCAGCAGATTGTAAGCCAATTTAACAAAAAGATCACCTCGCTTATCATGAGTCCAGAAGAATTCATCCCCCATGTTGGTTGAAGTAAGTCTAGTAAGGGAGAGCAACTCCTATAGGGACTTGGAAAGAGGCTCAGTTCAGGGGATAAAGGGCAGCAAAGGGCCAAAACATTCCACTTTCTAGCTCCATGTTGGTCAAGGAGGTAATGACTAATATAAACACCAAAGAACCGTTGTGTCAGCCTCATAAGATTCCCAAATTTAGAGTTTTCCAAAGGGGTATCAAGTAACCAGGGGTCCTCCCAGAATATGATTTTATTACCATTACCAATCTTCCATTTTATCCTATTCCTATGCAACCCCTGCAGACTGTAAATGCTCCTCCGAGCCAAGGAACCCAAAGGGTGAACCTCTGAGAGACAGTCAATCAAAGGTCTATTTTGAAGATACTTAGCATTCATAATCTTGCACCAAGCCTTTCTATTCCTCAGTTGGTCCCAACTCACTTTGGCCATCAAAGCCTTATTAGTATTAGAGAAAATCCTTATCGCAAGCCCACCACAATGTTTAGGTTGACATAATTTGTCCCATTTAACCAGAGAAAATTTCCTTCTTTCCTCGGTCCCTAACCAGAGGAAATTCCTTTGAATTTTCTCAAATTTCTTAGCAATATATTTAGGGATCTTGAATATGGAGAGGAAGTAGATAGGAATATCTTGAAGAGCAACAAATAGGAGCTATAGTTTACCAACATGGCTAAGGATGGAACCTTTCCACCCAACCAACTTTCTTTGGGTCCTTTCAAGGACCGAATTCGAAAAGTCAGGAGTGAGTTCCTTGATAGTAAGGGGTAAACCAAGATAAACCAAAGGAAGAGATCCACTCATACATCCCAGTACAACAGTCCCCTGAGTTTTCTAGTTAGGAGTGTTGTTGAAGAAGTAAACCATACTTTTATTATAGTTAAACACTGCCCAGAACAAGCAGCGTAGTTGTTGAGACAATTTTTCCATTTCTTTCTTCAATCACATAGGCTTTCCCAAATAGGAAAGCATCATCCACAAATTGTTGGGTTATAGTTGGATCTAAAGAAGAGGCATCCTTGATTCCCTTAATATACCCTTCCAACAAAAGATTAGAAAAGTTTCTGCTCAAGACATCCGTAATCATGATAAACAAATAGGGTGAAAGGGGATTACCCTGTCTAATACCTCTCCTAGCATTAAAAAACCCAAAAGGAGTCCCATTAACTAGAACAAAGTACTTTACTGTGGTTATGCATTCCATTATGAGTTTGACCATAGATTGGTCAAACCCAAACTTAGCTAAGACTTTAGGGATAAAGTCCCAAATCACCTTATCAAAGGCTTTTGAAATATCTAATTTAAGGGCCATACTAGCATTGGTGCATCTATCAATGGAATGGAGTAATTTATGAGTGGTTATGGTAGCATCAAGGATATGATGACTAGACACAAACCCTTTCTGAGTGGGGCTGATTAATTTTTCAAGGAGAGGCTTGATGCGGTTCACCAGAATTTTAGAGAGGATTTTATAAAAGGTATTGCAAAGGCTGATGGGTCAAAAATCAGTCATAGACTTGGGATCAAAAATCTTGGGACTCAAGGATATAAAGGTTTGGTTCAGTTGTTTGAGAATCTTACCATATTTGAAAAAACACAAGCAGCTAAGACAAGGTCCCCACCAACAATCTCCCAAAAGATATGATAGAAGGCCGGTGGAAAACCATCTGGGCCAGGCACTTTGTAAGCCCCTATACTAAAAGTAGCTAACCTGACCTCCTCAGGAGTGACATCACTGAGGATCCAAAGGTTATCATTCTAAGAAATGATGGTTGGGAGAGGGTCCAACAACAGATTGTCCAAAGCTAGGTTAGGAGCCTCAAGAGGGGCCAAATAAGCCTTCTAAAAATAGTTTACAACCAAGAGACCAATCTGGGTGGGCGTATTGATCACGTCTCCCTGCTCATTACTCAATTTAGTTATTTGATTCCTTTTCTTATGTTTAATGGTAGAAACATGAAAAAAAGTGGTATTCATGTTGCCTTCTTTTAGCCATTAGACACTGGATTTCTGTTTCCAGAAAAAATCCGCTTTCCTTAGAATTTTCTCCCACTCCCTTTAGCACTCTTTTTCTTGGTTGCAAGTAGGAAGAATGACATCTCCCTCCTTGATTTTCTTTTGGATAATTTTCAATTTATCCCCAACAATTTTTTTTTTGGAAAAGTCCCCAAAAACTCTTTTGTTCCAACCTTTTCACCATACTTTTGATATGTTTAAGTTTAAAAAAGATCCTAAAGATGGGGAAACCATGAACAGGAATATTCCACCATTTAGATACTTTGTTCTTGAAGTCAGGGTGGGAATTCCACATTATCTCAAACTAGAAAGAGAACGGTCCAACATTAGAATGGTCATCCAAAATCAATAGCAGAGGATTGTGATCTAACACCATCCTAGGAAGAGCACGAAGATTGGCACTAAGCAGGCCAATCTACATATTGGAGCAAAGGAATCTATCTAATCTGACCTAAATTAAGTCCTCTCCAAGACACCTGTTGGTCCAAGTAAAAGCTTGGCCTAATAAGTCAATATCAATTAGGCTAGTAGAACTCAAAAAAAATTCCAGATTAGAATAATCCACCAGACCACCACTTTTCTTCGAAGGATATAAGGGGGAGTTGAAATACCCAACCACCAGCTAACGAGATCCGCTATTATTTTTAACCCAAACTGAAAGATCCTGCCACAAGGCATTCCTAGCATTTCTCTGGTTGGGAGTATAGACATTGATAAGTGACCAAGAGCCACTCGGGTAAGAAAAGGAAACTCCCAAACTACTTCGGCAACAAAATAGTTCAAAGCCATTCAACCTAGAAGGGTTCCATAGAAAAACAAGACCACCCGACGCCCCTTCAGTATCACTATAGGAGTAAGTGGCACGTGACCATAAATACTCATCAATATTGTCAAAATTAGCTTTCTTCATCTTGGTTTGTTGTAAAAGTAAAACATCAATCTTATATTCTAAGACATAGTTCTTCAGAGCAAGCTGCTTATGAGAGTTTTTCAGCCCTCGCACATTCCATGACATGACCTTCATTTCTGACCCTTCTTGGAGGACACTTCCAATGTCCTTTGTTTACAAATGGCTATCTCATTTGTAGTCTTTCTCAACCTAGTTTGTCTATGGTTGGGTCTTCTAGGTTTGGAGTCACCTCCCAAATCCGCCTTCTTCTTTCTCCCTCTTTTCTTTGGGGTTACCCAATTATCCTCTTCTACAAATTTCTCCTGATTCAATCCATCAGAACTAAAAACTGTCTGTTCTATAACTCCAGTATCCCCATCCTCCCAAATTTTTCCCTTTTCACCCATAGTCTCACTAGTCCCAATAGAACCCACCTCTAGTAGGGAGCCACCTAATAACTCTTCCCCCCAAGAGTTGAGTCAGAGGATAGAGCATCGACATCCAAAATCTTATCAACTGCTACCTTCTCAGTCAGAGTAGGAATAGCAAGGCTTGAAGCTGGATCCACACTAGATATCTCCACCCCACTAGGAGGATCCCCAGAGATTGAGGGTTCAACCAAAACTGATGAGAAAAACTTGGCCAAAGAGTCACCATCCTTCAAAATGTCATTTTCCAAAGGAGGGTGACCAAAAGTAGCAGAGTCCCCTGAGTTAGGCTCCTGATTAAAGGAAGATTTATAGTCAAAGATAATGTGGCCAGGTTTAGCACACTTCTAACAATAAACGACAACATTTTCATAGCAAACTGGTTGCACCCAAGTACCAAACTTAGAGCACAACTTCACAGAGTTAGGAAGTGTTATTCACACCAATATTCACACAAAAGTGGGAAAACACTAACCTATATTTGGATTTGGTGATGGAGTCTAAAGTAATGAACTGGCCCAAGGAATCCCCAATTCTTTTGAAGATGGATTCATCCCAATATTCCATGGGAAACTCAGGCAGATGAACCTAGACTGACACTAATTTATTTAGATCCACAACAGGGTCAAGACCTGACTTCCAATGGCATAATGCCAAACTATGCTTTCCATACACCCAAGGCCCAAAGGAGAGGACCACAAGCAAGTCTTCTGAAGTTGTGAATTTGAAAAGGAAGAGACCACCTAACATTGCACAGATGCCCACACTTCCCTTGAGGTGCCATTTAGCAGCAACCCATCTTCAAACCATATCCACAAAGGGAAGAAAAGAGAGAAAATGACCCACAATTTTGTTCTCCATGGAGGAGAGAATCCTATCACTGACTGTATCAAAGATAGAGAAATATGTTCCCAAACCTTTAACTTCTTCTTCATAAAGAGGTGAAGGGTTGGAGCTCAATTTACCATTGGTCAGCACATCCTTCCAACCTTTAGTTTCCAGAATAATCTCGACTGCCGACACTTCCACATCAGACAATACTAGAATCACAGGTGACTTTGAATGACCCGCAATTAAAGGATCATACCCTCCAAGAGTGGCTTCTGAGGGACACGAGTTCGCATGTGACAGGGTGAGATGCAGGTCAGGCAGGGACAAAGGGGGACCGCGTGGTACCCCCCAGGGTAGAATCCACCATGCACGCAGGCTGTTCAAATGTGGACAAAGGAGAGAGGAGCGAGATTTTTTTTTTTACTGTTGGACATTGTTGCAATGTGTTGCAGTTTTATGATTTATGTCAACCTCTTGTGTAATGTTGAGCAGGTATTGTAGATGGGGGTATTGTTGGCATTGTAGATGGAGAGATTGTTGCAATCTCTAGTGTGGTCATGATGAGAATTGGTTGTGGTATTGAGCACAACTAATTCTCATCATGACCACACTAGAGATTGCAACAATCTCTCCATCTACAATTGAGTAGGTGTTTTTGGTGTTTCTAATGCAGTTGGTTCCCTTGGTTTCTAAGTGCTTTTGAGAAATTTTGAATAAAAGTGTGCAGTGTGATAGAGGTGTGTTTATTGTCATGCTCTGCATTTCTTCATGGTTGAGGATATCCTTGTATGGTTTGGATGTGATGATCAAAGGTATTCAAAGGTGTTATATCTAGAGTTTCAGGTTCTAGATCATGCGATAGTGGAAGTTGTGTTTGACAATGTATTTCTTGTGTAGAAGGTTGTTTGGGATAAATGAGATTGCTCTATATTTCTTTGCATTAAGATTTCTTGTCTTATGGATTTGGGAATGTGCTGATATTGTCTATATCTACCTTCCCATGGAGTTTTGCGTCTTCAAGTATTCTGCAAGGTTGGATAGTGTTTTGCATGTTTGTGGTAGTGTTGTTGGTTGCACCAAATGATGGTGTTCTTAGTTGCAGGTGGTTGTTGTAGTGTTGTAGAATATTCTAATGATGTTGGAATATTCTAGGATGTTGTGTGGATGTTGTGAAGTGTTTCTTTGTGGTCCACATGATTTTTTTTGGACTTAGAGAGTCATGTATGTGGTCTCTTGTTAGTGTTAGTGTAGGTTTGGTCGACTTGGGTTCTAGTGCTAATTGCAGAGATTGTGTGTTGTTTGTGAAAGCATGGAAAAATGTGTCAATGTAGATTTGGGTCCTAATTAACCCTTTGTGTGGTATGCCTTCACTTATTTCCACCAAAAACATGTTTGGTGCCAACCTATTTAGAATTTACATGTTGAGGTGCATACGTTTCATTGTGGCCAACATGGAGAAGGTTTTTGAGGTTGTGGAGAATATATAAGAAAGATTAATTATTGGAGATGTAGTAAGGTGTGTGTGAGATGCAAATGTGATCAAGTGTGGTGATTTGAGTACAATATTAAATGCCTATGAATCTGGATGCAATGAGTAGAAGATGTCTACATTTTCAAAGTGCCTAAAGTTAGTAGAGATAGTAAGTTGAAGGTTATGGATGGTGCAAAGTTGCAGTGGTGGATTTTTCTTGTTGCTCTAAGATAGTGAATCTCTCTGAAACAATCTTCTTATATTATTTTTTCTTCTAGGAAGTGATCCTTTCTTCTCTTTTGGGTAGTGAGCCCTTATGGAAGTGAGCCTATTGTATTCAATGTTTCTATTCATATATATGTGAGTTAATCCTCGCCGTGTTTTTCCTTGATTAGGGTTTTCCATGTAAATCTAGTGTTTTGTTGTGTATGGTGTTGAATGTGTTAGTGTTTCATATGTTTACATTATACTGATGATTAATAAGTGTTTGATGATTGATGAGGGTTTAAGGTTATAATGTACAAATGATTCACCCCCCCTCTCAGTTGTCTTGTGTGTCTAATAGCCATGAAAGAAGTCACATCTACTCTTCGTCGTGAGATGAAGTATGAATATAATATTAATATTTATATGGTAAAAGAAAATGTAAAAAATTATAATTCACAAATTGAAGCTGAACATAACACTTTCAAATCTCTTAATACTTTGATTCCATCTTCAAAATTAAAACCGTTACGTTGCAATGATAATGATACTATGGCTACACTCTTGGGTGACGATTGGGAATCGTTAGATTTTACACCTCATTTCATTGGGGAGTCTAAAATATCACCATCAAAAACCTGAAGAGTTCAATATTGTAGCATCTATTCCAACTAATAATCAAAATAATGCTTCATCCCCAAATGCATGCCTTGGTTATTATTGGGTTTCATTAGATTTCACACCCTCCTTTGTGGGAGAGTACACAATTTCATAGCCTCAACATAAGGAATCTTGTGTTTCATTTGCTCAATCTTGTTCTACATCAAAAAATCTAAAAACATCATCCCATTATGGTGATGGTGTCTCTTTAGCTTTCATCCCTCATGTGTTGGTGATGCCTAACATTAAAACACTTAAAAGGGATTTTCACTCCTATGAAAGAATCATTTTTTCTCATTTAGACAAGACTTCTCCATTTGAGTTGGAAAAATGTTATGGTCTTGGATATAAAATTATTTCTAAAAATGGAAATAAGAAAGACATGAAACAAGGAGTTAAGGGTCATGTGAAGTCATACCGTACCTTTTTAAAAGGGATTTAGGTTTCCAAACTTCTCTATCTACATCTCATGCTCCATCATCTACTATTTTAAAAACATCATGTGGTAAGCGAGCAAGATTTTCTTCATAAGAGAAAAAATTATGTCCTACACCTTTATCAAAGCAAGAGAATATTTTGTTGAGGCTTCTCAAATCCTGCTTGATTACTCATCCTCAAAAACGTAATAAATTTTATAAAAAATAACTCATTTTTTTCATATCATCGAGTGCATGGTCATTCCACAAATGAATGTCAGGCGTTGAGTACTAAAATACAACTTAGTGATTGTGGTTCTCTTCCATGTGTTTATGCACCATATCCTTCCAAGTAATAATAATCTATTATATGGTGTTTCCCCTCACTATGTGGCATTCATAGCTTCATATGTTTTCTTATTTCCATTCATGGTGGTACACCCATATTTTTGTCTATGGTAGAAACACAATAGTCTCTTGTATGGTTGTCATTGCGTTTACACTTGGGGGGAGAGGATATCTAGTTTGGGGAGTTGTGTATTCTTTTTAAGGAGCCCCTCTTCATCCCTTATTTCTTTAAAATACCAACATAACAAGTATTTTGACATTTTAAGGGGGCCATATCATGTTATCCATTTCATCAACATGTTGTGATATTTGATTTATTGACATACCCCTTTGGTGGTGGTGTTGCTTATAACACTCCCTAAAGCGTGGTTATCAATTTTTCCCCTACAATGTTAAACTTTTGTGTTCTCCCTGAAACATGATGAGAAAAATAGTTCATGGATTTGGAATAACGAAGCTTGCACATTCATGAACTTAAGTATTTTTACATTTCCACCTAGCATAACACACCTTGCTTTCCAGTGGAGTCATGTGTTTCATGAGTGATTTGGTATAACACAACTTTCTATTCCTTATGAGAGCACCATTTTGTCTAGCACATTCAATGGATGATGTTTGGTATTTGAGACAAATTTAAGATTGAGGTCCCTTATGCTTACTAACAAGAATCCTTTTAGTGCTAACCATGTGTTTTTGTTTTCTTATGTGTCTTATTTGTGTTTTCTTTATTTTTGCACCATGTAGTGTTTCCATTTCATTTTTATGTCTATATTATATTATGTATTATGTTTTCATTGTGTATGCTTCATTTTTTCATGTTGCATTTTATTTCATATGTGTGTCCAATTTGCCTTACATTGTCTTGCCATAGGATCTTAAATCTGGGGGCTACGACTTCCCCTAGATTCAATGGCATCCTATCTCTTCAATGTTTGGATAATTGAACCCTTCTTGGCTTATTTGTACTTTAGTGTGAGTCAGTATAATTTTATACTCTCACTAAAGTGGGAGCTAAATGTAACATCAAAAATTGTCACCCTTGACAATTTCACACTAGGTTTTGCTCCTCCCTATGTGTTTAGACCTAATTATGCATTTTATCCATTTTATAAATATCTTCATAAAATCAAACAATGGAAATCAAAATAAGAATTTAATATTTCAATTGATGTTTAAGGCCCTGAAAAGGATGGGTTTGGACTAGGGTGCCCCACACCCTTGTATAAGCATTTTTTACTCTATTTTGGATATGTCGGTGTTGACATGTTATCATTTGAAATCCAATCATTTATTTGTTATCAAATTTGAATTTCAGGAAATTAGAAAAATTGCATATAAATACTAGTCATTTTCATCATTTGAAATCCTAAGACGAGCTAGAAAATATATTGAGCAAAATTGAAGATCCTAAAATCAGTCGAGGCAATTCAAGGGTACAATTAGCAGAATTATTACAACAATTTCATAAATCAAGTTCAATATTGCAAGACATCAAGAAGAATGAAGTAAATTATGTGCAAGGATATATTATGGTCAATCATGTCAAATTGTGAAGATGTATTGAGTTATCTACATGTTAGTTGCAACAATCTATTATTCTTTGGGAACTAACCTTTTATAGGTCTATCAAGCAATCAAGGCATCCATCAATCAAAATTTGTGGAAAATTTTGGTGTGACATAATTTCATCAAGGATTTCACATCAAGGTAATATTATCATTTATCATTTATAATTTTAGTCAATTTTCATTATTTTTTCCTATGTCTGACCTAGGTTATGCCCTCTTGATCATCATTTCATGTACATGGAGGTAGAAATACCAAAACAGAGTTTCACTTAGGAAATCCCCTCTATGACACAACCTTTTCCCCTATTTTCATGTGTGCAAGCCAGATCTGAAGGTTTCAACAGAAGACAATTTTAGAAAACTCAGTGCAGACCATAACCTACATTTTTGAATTTGAAAATTCAAAAAAGGAGGAGGTCGGTCTAGAGCACCCCATGCCTTTGACCTTTCAAATCAACTCTAAAATTATGTCACAAGTTCCTCTTTGTGTCTCAATCTCATATCTGAAGCTTTTCTATGACTTATCATATTCATATGTGCGATAAATTACATTTTTAGGTCTAGGATTACATGTCAAATATGCTTGTAAAATCACACATAAAATTTATCATCCTCACAACTAAATAAAACATAAACCCTAGGAGGCTGGCTCTCCCTTGTGGTAGCAATTCAATCATAAAACCCTTGTTGGTTTTGTTGCAATTATGTGCAGTTGGTGTTGTCTCTGATGATGCTTTGAGAAGTGCAATGCGAGATTTCATGTGTTAGATTACTGAATGCAATAAGCAGAAGATGTCTATAATTCTTCAGAAAGACTACAAAGGTGTTGGTGATGCTGTGGTGGATTTTTTTGTTGCTTTGAGATGAATTTCTCATTGTAACATTCTTCTCTATCTTCTCTTCTATTTTGGAAATGATCCTTTCTTTCTTTTGGGAAATGAGCCCTATTGTATTTGATATTGATATTACTTTATATTGTGAGTTAATCCTCATCGTTGTTTTTCCCATCTTGGGTTTTCCATGTAAATCTATAGTTTCTTTGTGTATGGTGTTGATGTGTTTCTATTTTTGTTATTTGCTTTCATGATAAATCACTTTAACATATCAAGGGTTAATTGGATTAATGTGGATCTAAATGTTTGTGAGGGTTTTGAAGTTTTAAGGTACAACTAATTCAACCCCCCTCTCAATTATTTTGTGCATTCAATAGGTTTATGTTTGAATGTGGAGTTAAAGTGAAAAGGAGATAATCCTAGTTAATCTAATTGGATCTAGGATCACTTTTCCTACTCAACAGGTAGAACATTTAGTTGTGTACAAATAAAATAAAGGGGAAAGACATGCATGAAGCGATTGACCTTGATGGCTTTGATCCATTTTTAGATTAGGTAAATTGATCCCTTTTTTTGTGTTGATAATATAGTCATTTGAAGTGAAAGATAACACAATCGAAAGTGAATTTAGCAACATATGAAGAGGTGGAAGATGAGCCGTCAATGGAGGGTTTATTGCATTCACATCATGATTCTATGCTTGAGGCTCCTATTGAGGATGATATTATTCCTCAAAAAGACATAATGAATATAAATATTATTAAATTCAAGGACACCCACAACCATTTAGGAGTTTTAGTTGAAGAAATCTATAGATTATGAAAATGAAATCATAATTTGTAACTTTAATTTAAATTGAAACTTGAAGTGGATATTTATTGAACTTGTTTTTTTATTTATATATAAAGGTAATTAGTGTACAATCAGTGCATCTCAAAAATTTGGCTACCCTGATGGCTATGCTCGTACGGGCTACACGTGAGGATGATCCTCACCCTCAGCTCGTGGTGGTGCATCTGCCTAATCCTGCTACCTGGTTGGCACTTGCTCTTAGTCCTGCATCTGAACATTAGCCTAGACCGGTTAAACTGGAATCCTGACAGGCTGATCCTACCACACACCATCTCTCCATCCTCATCGTTCCCCTCTTCCCCTCGATCTCCACTGAGCGAAGGTGCTCCTGGAACTTTCAACCATAGGGGTGGCCGAAACCAATCTCTATAGGCCTATGTCACACCTAGATCTGTAAGTCCCTGATCATATACTCAAGGTCAGGCCACCAACTATTTGAAGCTATCTAAAACCTCAGAGGCAAGAATGTATTTCCCCCATGAACCCTGTGATACAGTGTGGGAAAATATGGCCATAAAGTCATCATCTGGTCGGTCCTGTGGCTCACCAAACTAATGTTGAACGTGCCCGAGTAGGTATCTCTCCACCATCGTATGCTCCCGCCCCTGCATAAAGCAGTCCTAATGGAAAAAAAAGATCTACTGTCCATCATTGACCCATCTAGGGTGAGCAAGGTACAGACACCATGTGAAAACCTGCATCTCATCCAGGACCCTCCTCTAGTGAGGAATATCATTCTCACCCATGTGTGTAAAGGACACACCACCTCTGTAACGCCACACTAGGGGATCATTAGGCCCCATCAGGACTACAATGACTCACGTCCAAAAAACTATGATATGCTCCCATGCTTACATGTGAAGAAGCATAACACCTGCTCCAAGTGCTCTACCATTAGGGTAGATGTACTCATGTAAGTCCCTATAAAGGGAGGCTAGAAGAATGGGACCCTATGCAAAACAGACTGGTCGGTCACAAACCATCCGCTCTCAGCAAAGCCCCCAACCAAGACTGAAATATTAGCCTCGTCGATCTGGGTCAACGAGACCTAAAATAAAGCTGCAACCACTAGACAGAAGGGTGATGTGAGTGTCTTATAGCACTCTAGCTCTATCTGGCCCTCGCAGAACATAACCTCATCTGTGGCGAGGACTGAATGACAAGCATCCCACGCGGTAGCCATATCAAAAATAACTTGCCGACCATGAATCAACAATCTAAGGATGTACCACATGTCCTCTAAGGTGATGATGGCCTTGCTAGTAGGAAGGTGGAAGGACGAGGTCTCACTATGCCATCTCTCAGAAAGCCCTGACATCATCCCAAGGTGGGTCTGCACAGGTGTTGCGTAAACAATGTACCAGAGTCCCATGTCCCGCAACTAATCATGATCCCTATCACTAAGATGTCGCAGGTAACCAAAAATATCCCACGATATGTGCTCCTAAGAATAGAGCTCCCTTGCCATGTCCTGCATTAGGAAAGGTCACCATGTTAAATTTTTTGAGAAATTTCATTCTGGGCATCCAAAAAACCAACCCAACGTCGCTATCTGTGAAGGTGTCATAGTTTGAAAATTGCAAACTGTGACACTGGAATGCTAAACTCTAAAAGAGCACCGCTGCAGTGCACTTTGGAAATATTCCAGTTCAAAAATGCACCACCATGTCGCACTTTAAAATGACCCCCCTGGGGATGGATTGAGCATCGAAGTTTGGAGTTTGTTTCCAAACTCCAAACTCCACCGTTGCGGTGTACTTTAATGATGGTGGGTCAGTTTGACCTCCGATTAGTGCACTTTGAAATTTGAGCAGTGCTATATAGCACTAGTATGGAGGAACTAACTTTAAAAGCATTAAATGAACACAAAAAACAAAAAAAAAAGCTCAAGAAAGGATCACTTACTGGTGCCCCAATGTCGGGTGGTCACTGGTATGTCCGGACTTGGTCAGAAATGTGCATCAAAAGCTATCATTGCACCATCTCGCTAGAATATCAGAGCTCAAATCTCAGAATTGCTAAAGGGTTGTGTGTGAAAATGAATTGAAAGTGACCCCTCGGAGCCCTTTTAAGCCTAAAAATTAGGGTTTTTTGACCCTGTTTGACTATCCTGCTAGGGTTTTGAACTCTTCAGCTTGTTTTTGTCTAGTTGAGGCCTATTTTACATTTTTTTATTATGTTTAGACACATTTTTTTCCTCCTGGAGCCTTTCTGGACTTGTCAGGCACCTTGTCCTCTTTTTTCGCGAGATCACCCAAAAATCAAATTTTTTGTCCAATCTCTTGAGGGGGCAGTATAGTAGCATGTTTTCTCTCGCTGGGCAACAATAGGGAAAGTTATTAAAAATGATTTTTTTTTGGCTTTGATCGAGACCGTTTATTCTTTGAATCAATGCAATGAGTGCATTGCTTCAAAGAGGGGAAAAATGTAGACATGTAAAATGTACTGATTAATATTGGACATCTGATCCTGACCACTAACATTGCTTCATCCCAAATCATCCTTTGGTCTGACCATTTAATCAAATGCCTTTATTTGATTAAATTCATTAATATTCCTCTCTTAATTAAATAGATCAGTTATCTAATTAAGTCATCCTCTCTCAATAGTTAAATTAACCAGTCTGATCTAATTATCCCTATTTAATTAAATAAATAATTTTATTTAATTAAATCTCTAAAGTCTATCTATTAAATTAAATAAATTAAAACCTTATTTAGTTTAATCTAACATCATCTCTTTTAATTAAATAAATCAAAAGTCCTTATTTAATTAACCCTTTATCCTATTCTTCTCATATTTGATTTAAATAAATCCACAAATTTAATTAAAATAGGTCACATCATTTAATCCCTTCATTAAATTAATTAAATTTATTAATTTAATCTCTTCTCATGTCCCATCCTCCATCTTTTACCACTTGCACATGAAAATAGATTTATTTGATTTATTAAATCTCTATTTTCTTCAACAAGGCATCTTTTAAGGAATATTCCTCAAATTTGAATTCAAAATCCAATTGGACTTTGTCCTTCCAACAAGGCATTTACTCCACCTACAAAGTCCTTTTTCCTTGAGACAAGTGGCATTCAATGCACCTTTTTCCCTCTTACATGTCATTTCAACAATTTCAAAATTCAAATATATGCATTTATTGACACATTATTCAAAACTTGCACATCCTCCATCCATTCACATATTGACAAGTGGCACTTTGTCATTGGTTAATTCTTAGTCCCACATTGCGCTATTTTGGACATCTCCTCAACTTTTCTTTCTATAAATAGAGAGCTCCTCTATTGTATTTGGCATCCACAATTTGAGTAAACTTACTATGATCAAATATTTAGCAATCTTCACCCATTTTCATCTAATCTTAGTTAGGTTTTGCAGATTTTCATCTTAGAGCACATTGGAAGTCTTCATCAAGTGGATCACTCTTCATCATTAATCAATATTTGCATCATTGGAGTTGGGAAAGGGCCAATTTTCACATCAAATTGGCACCAATTCCCCCATGGGATCAAGAGTTTGCATTGTCTTCAATAGGATTTAGCTTACTTTCTTGTTCTTTTATTTCATTCTTGCTTTATTTCCTATTTCAAGATTCGCTAAATGGATTTCATGGGGAATCCTTTTTCTTACTTGCATATGATCTCCTAATATGTTTGTTTATTGTGTTTTGTAGGTATTTGGATTGGGTTTCTACAATTAGTAGCATGTTCTCTAAATTTAGTAATATGCATTTTAAAGAATGTTTCTACAAAGTTATGTGTTTTCTAATGTTAATAAAAAAATGGGGTCTTTTTGTAACTTTTTTCGAGTTCAAGTTTTTGAAAAAAATAGGCTTTCCAAGTTTTTGTTGAGTTCAAGCTCTTCAAAAAAATTGGGCTTGCCAAGTTTTTTCCAAGTTCTAGTTTTGAATTGTGGATTCAATTACTCTATGATCTACAATTCATTCCATCAATGTCTAGCACTTCAATTCCCAATTTTTGCATATTTATTGCATAGAGAAGCTCATGAAGCAAGAAAACTTGTTTTGAATGTGATGGATCAATGCATATAGAATTGCATTCACACTTGAAATTATTTTCTTTTGGAATTTAAGTAGATATATTGGTTTTTAAGCAGCAAGCCTTTCTTTCTTTTGGTAAATGATCCCTCCAACAGTGAGCCCTATTGTATTTGATGTTGATATTACTTTATATTGTGAGTTAATCCTCATCATGGTTTTTACCATCTTGGGTTTTCCACATAAATTTATTGTTTCTTTGAGTATGGTGTTGATGTGTTTCAGTTTCTGTTATTTTCTTTCATGATAAATCACTTTAACATATTAAGGGTTAATTGGATTAATATGGATCTAAATATTTTTGAGGGTTTTGAAGTGTAAGAGAGGGGGACCACTGCATGCAAGATCCCAGGTCACAGAGGGTCAAGATGTGAGAGGTTGTTGTAAATTACCTCAACTAAATGTAACATTAAGAAATGTGAGGCAAAAGTAACGAGGACCGTGAGGCCTCTTAGTTTCTTTGCAGACCCAAAACAAAGAAAGGGGCTAGGTGAGATGGTTCTTAGGTCTAACACTGCGTCTTGGGAAGCTCTATGTCTGAGGAAAAAAGTGCAGTCTCTAGACATCAGCGCAACGTGCTAGCATCTCAAAAGGGTGTTGGCATCCGTACGACCACACAATAGCAAAGGCGAGGTAAAACCACAAAAAATAGCTAATGACCCAGCTAACTAACTAAAGGGCCAAAATGACTTGATCAAGAAAATGAAGTACTCTCTTAAATTGTAAAGTAAATACACAAGGGTAAAGAGAGCAAGGAGAATCTCACCAAAGAATTCGTTCGCCAACTGATCCTCTGAGAAACACATACTCCTGCACACAGAAAGAGAAGAGAATGTTGGGTGGCTATATAGGGGTCTTCCTCAGTGAGACCCTCATTTAGGTGTTCCCACCTCCATGGATAGCCTAAGAACGAGATAAAGAAAGCAATACAATAAAGAGAAAAAGAGCACTACAAAATAGTAAAGTGCTAACTCAACCAAATGATAGAGAGGAGAGGGAAGCTCACCACCTCCACCAAGAGCACTCAAGGCTACTTGGGGTAGAAAAATGAGAGGGACTCAAGCCTCTTCTACAATGGTGTGGTCCAAAACATGCTCTACCAATGTGATGGAGTGTTGCTTTGGTTGCTATGGAATGTAAGAATGCTACTTGAAGCTTGAAGTGGTTGAAGTTGAAGCTTATGGAATGATCTCTTGAAGATTGAGGAAGATGAAAAGCTTGTTCAAGGAGTGAATATGAAGAAGGAATGAAGTGAAATGGCCATATTCAGGTTGGTCAGCCGAAGGGGGCATTACAACTTCATCTCTAATGAGAAGAGAAATGCCTCTACAGGTTCAACCGCGGGAATCTGTCGAGGACGTAAGCATGCCACGCAGATGTCTGCCTGCCACGTGGGCGTCCTGAATAGAAACGCCTCCACCGATGCTCAAAATAGGCACCCAGTGGACTTCCAACAATGAGCTGAAGTGGAATTAATCCTCCGAGCTTGGTTTTCTAAGGTGGACAAGGGAAAAAAGGGGAATTGCACATAGGGTGCAAATTCACTCTTATACATTTTACCCCGACTTTAGCAAGCACAAATACTGGTGAGTGCTCGATAAAGTAGATCAAAAAATATTAAGGTTAGAAATATATACCTGAACCGTTGAGGAAGTAGACCGCAATTTGGCAAACCTGAAGGTGTAGGGAAAGCAAAGGAATTCATAGCTTCTCAAAACTATGAAGTGAGAAAAACAAAGTGTCTTACAGGCCCGCAGACCTACAAGGAGGAAACCCCTAAGATCTCTCACATGAAGGAAGCCCCACAAGGTAAGCGCCTTATAGACCCGCAAACCTATAAGGAAGGTATCCTACAAGATCTCTCATATGAAGGAAACCGAAGGAAGCAGACTCTGTAGAATCAAGAAGCGATGACACGTCTATCCGCAGATAGAACATGTCAAAAGCAGCGACACATCTACCCACAGATAGAACATGTCAAAAAGCGGTCATGTAGGCAAATAAGCAGACCCTCGAGAACCTGACATAAAAAAGAGGGGTCCACTCAAGGGACGCGTTGTTCGAAAGGTAAGGTCTAGTTAGATTTCCCCCAAGATAGACGCGAAAAGGCGAATGGAATAAGTCTAGTTAGGTTTCCCCCAGGCTAGACGTGAAGGAATCCATTCAGAATAAAGACTTTCAAAGAAGTGTCCCTTGGGAACCTACCGTGAGGAAGAAGGGGGGTCCACTCAAGGGACGCTCAATCTGAAAGCAACTATTCTTCTTAGAGCGATCCTTCATCAAAGAATCCTTTCAAAAGATGTTTACTTCATTAGGGAATTTCAAAGGAAGGATATGCCCCCATGTGAGGGGAAGATAAAATTTGTTCCCACTTCAGAGGAAGGTCCTCAAGTTCTTTCTTTACGAACCCGTGATGAAGGAAACATGTTCCATTAGGGTTCCAAGTTGAGATGCGATTCTCAGGAAAAGTTTGTGAAGAATTTCAAGAAAAGGTTTATTGGTAATGAATGCATTTTCTAAAAATTGAAGTGTTAAAGAAAAGCATTGTCACACATAAGAGGGACAACTCAAGCAAAGAAGAGAAAAAGGTAAAGGTGAAGCAAAAGAGAGAATACAATTAAAGGACACAGGGGGATCTGGTTTAGTAGGGTAAAATATGTTTGAGCTCATATAAATAATAGGTAACCACAATACAAGGTGAAATATCATCAATCCCCAACCAAATTAGGAAGAATGTATGAGAAGACAAAGTAAAAAAAATAAAATTGGTCAACATGGAAGGGAAGCCTAAATGCTTCCGATGCTTTGCATCATCCCCAATTTAATGAAAATCAAGCACAAACATGGAAGAATGATGATGACACAAAAACCATGCCTCTATCCAAGCACCAATAGGGGTGATGAGGGTCATCCAAGCACACATAACACGAGCACGGGGGAACACATCACAAAACACACACACAAGATCAAGAAAAGGGGCCTCCTCCTAACATTGATCGGCCAAGAGGTCATCCGCTTCCCAATCTAAATGCTCATAAGGGGAAGGAGGTCGAGCCTGCAATGGTAGGATGTTAATAAGAGGAGTGTTCGTTCCTCCTGCAATAGGGGCTAAGGAAGAGGGCCCCTCGAGGTCATCTCCACTGAGCTCTTCTGGAGTCAAGGTCAATGATTTTGCGAAGATCGTCGAGAAGGCCAAGACCTCGTCCACAAAATTAAACATATAGGAGCATGTTTTCTAACCTTAGTGGATGGGACAGGTTGTGCCTGAGGTTCACCACTAATCTCATTGAATGTCTCGAGAGTGGTGACAAACTCAGGATAAGTTGGGACTAGTTTTGTTATTAGGACAGAACAAGTCAACGTGGGGCCACCATGTGGAGAAGGTGGGGTCCTCCTATGTTCTTTGTTCCCAGAGGGACCATCCTCTGCCTCCTATTTCATCGAAGGAGATGAACTCCCCATGGATGAGGCTAGAGGTGTGGAGGAGGGGGAGGAAAGAACTGCAATGGATACAACTGAAGTATTGATCATGTCCATGGGCTTCGGGAATGACTAGATATCCAGAATGGAAATCAGTAAAGGCGGCTCCACTGAAGGAGCGATGAACACTTGTAGCAAGAAGGGAGGAAGAAGACAATGTAGTAGGCCCTAAAGTAGGGGTGATTGTTTCTTCCTCCTTTCTTTGCGAGGTGGCCTGCTTAGCCGAGAGAGCCTTTCATCGACGCTTGCACTCACGCGCAAGGAAGTTTCTACAACGCTTGGATTTAGAGGCTATAGTTTGTGAAAGGATAGGAGGTTCTTGCTCAACCATAGGAAAATCCACTATTACCATTTCAGGTGGAGGAATAGGTTCCTGCATGGGAGTAGGAGGAATAGGCAAGGGAGCGATAGAAGTAGTCGACTCGAGAGCCTCGGAAGTAGGCCTCTTTATGCTCACTGCCTTGGGAGCAGTTGCAATAGGAGGCCATGGGTTTAATTCTCTATGAGAACCTTTCTTTCTTCCATATAAGTAGTACCACGCTCTGGGGTATTCATTAGGGAGGTCCACGATCTTGATCTTGGACCTACGCCAAGGAGGAATCATCAGACTCAATGGTTAACCACCAGGCTAACTCATCCAATACTCTTCCCAAGAAGGGGAAGATGACGAGGTAGACCAGCAAGAGGTAGCCTTCTCTTTTCCTTTACAGGAAGGAGAGAGAGTCGGCATGGACTTCTTCTTCTCTTTCAGAGAAGGAATAGTGGTCGGTGCGGGCTTCTTCTTCTTTTCACGGGAAGAGGAGGCTATCGGTTGTTCTATCATGGGAAGGGTCAGCTTTGGCTCCCCTTTTCCCCTAGTTTTATACTTCACATAGTTCTTGTAAAGTAGGATCATTCTCAAAGGAAGCGAACTGACCGAGGAGGGCCAAAGGTGATCCAATGAATATCCCCCATGAGATACCAAGGGCTGGTATATGGTGTCATGCACTACGTGCACAACACCTTCATGGGAGAACTTCAAAAATTTGTGAATAACAGAGGTGATTCCATTCATGGAGGCAAGCCAAGATATGCCTACCTTTAGTGTGAATAGATCCTACTTCGGAATAACATTGAAGACTGTGTCGACAACCCTAGGTCCAACCAGGATAGACAAAGTGATCGAGCGATAAGCTTTAAGGCATATACTATTGTGCATATGGATGGTAGATTTTGTTTCTTTATATTTTTCCTTTTGTAACGAATTTAATACTAATGTATCCTCAGTGATAACATTCACATGGATCATAGGGTCTATCAAGACTCTTGTCACAATGTTACCATTGACACGAGCAAGAATGTAAGAGGCGAGGGTTTGTTGTTTGATGCTAAATCTTGTGATGTAAATGTAACATCCAACAAACCGGGTACGGGTGGAATAGTGGAAGTCACCGTGACCATATTAACATAGGCCTCAGGTTATGCAACAAAATAAATGGGATCGATAATCAGGTTAGTAGAGTGTGATAGAAATGGGTCAGTGTATATCTACAATTCACTATTAGCCTTCGCCACTGATTTGTTAGCATTTTGTTTGTTCCATTCAAGATGAATGGTACCATCCTCGATGTAGTCTTGTATATCATGACACAACTTCATACAACATTAAGTATCATGTCCATTAACATGATGGTACTGGAAATAAGTGCTCCCATCATACCAATTAGGATAAGGTTCTTTAATAGGATTAGGAGTCAAAAAAGTTATGATCTTATCCTTTGAAAAAGTCATTAGTAGCGACTGCTACATTCGCAATGGCTTTACCTTTCCTAGAGATTGATACAATGGAATTCCCTTCAGAATGGGAGAATGAGGAGGATCCTCCTAACTAAGCAACTTTCTACTGATATTCTCCTAACACCGCACACAAGTGCGTGAAAGAAGGGTATTTCATGAGGGTGAACTTCTCTTGCCAAGGCCTTTGTAAGTTCCCTATGAACACCTTTTGCACGTCAAAATCGGGAAACTAATAAGAGATTTGTGAAAGGAGTGCTTGATAATGTGCTATGAAGTTAGTAATTTTTTCATTATCTCCTTGTTTACATCGGATGAGATCTGAAAAGGTCATCTTCAGCCTTATGTTTGCTTGGAATTGTCTAAGGAATTGATTTACTAGTTAGTCGAATGAGAAAATATAATTGTCAGGAAAGGAACAGTACCACTCAAGTGTTGTGTCCTTGAGAGATCGAGAGAAAAATTTAGCCATCAAGGAATCATGGTGGAAGAAGTCAGTGTAGAGGGTGTTAAAGGCAGACATGTGCATTTGCGGATCTCCCTTACCACCAAACTTATCAAATTTAGGGATCTCCATTCCTTAAGGGAAATGAGGGTTCAAGATGGAAACCGATAATGGGATATGTCGAAAGAAAGGTTGGATGATAGGTTAGGTAGAGGCTTGGGAAAGGCTCACTAACTGGCTCTACATCTTACCCATGTTTTGAAGCAGAGTGTTCAGAATAGGGTCATTAGAAGATAGAGGGCCAGAGGAACCTCCTCCAGAACCACTGCCAAGGCCTCCTCCAGAGGTGCCACCAGAGTGACCTCTGCCAGAACCACCACCAGAGCCAGTGCCACCAGTAGGGCCTCCGCTAGAACCACCATCGAACCCACCTCCACTGGCACCACATCCGTTACCAAATCCAACACCACTACCAAAGCCTCCACCACTCATCCTGCCAAAGCCTCCACTACTGGAGGTGATAGGAGGGGTGAAGCTAAAGCCCAAGGGGACTCTATTTACTCTAATAGTTTTGGGTTGTTTAGAAGGGATGATGATAGAAGGGACCGCGTCACCCATATAGATAGATGTGGCAGGAATTGATACCCCTTACTATCCTTCATGTTCACCAAAAATGTAAGAGAGGGGGATCACCGCATGCAAGACCCCAGGTCACAGAGGGTCAAGATGCGAGAGGCTTCCCTAACTTACCTCAAATAAATGTAACATTAGGAAATGCGAGGCGAAATTAATGAGGACTGTGAGGCCTCTCAATTACTCTACAAACCTAAAACACAAAAAGGGGCTATGCAAGCCAATTTTTAGGTCTAACACTACGTCTTGGGAAGCTCTTTTTCTGGGGATGAAAGTGCAGTCTCTAGACATCAGTGCGGCGCACTGGTGTCTCAAAAGAAAACTGGTGTCCGTAAGGCCAAACAATACAAAGGTGAGGTGAAACCACCAAAACTAGCTAACAACCCAACTAACTAACTAAAGGGCCGGAATGACATGATCAAGCAAATGAAGTACTCTCTTATATTGTAAAGTAAATACACAAGGGTAAAGAGAGCAAGGAGAATCTCACCAAAGAATTCATTCGCCAGTTGATCCTCTAAGAAATGTGTACTCCTACACACAAAAAGAGAAGAGAATGTTGGGTGGCTGTATAGGGGTCTACCTCAGTCAAACCCTTGTTTAGGTATTCCCACCTCCATGGAAAACCTAGGAACGAGATAAAGAAAGTAATACAATAAAGATAAAAAGAGCACTACAAAACAGTAAAGTGCTAACTCAACCAAATGATAGAGGAGAGGAGAGGGAAGCTTACCACCTCCACCAAGAGCACTCAAGGCTGCTTGGGGGAGAAAAATGAGAGAGACTCAAGCCTCTGCTACAATGGTGTGGTCCCAAATGTGCTCTATCGATGTGATAGAGTGTTACTTTGGCTACTATGGAATGCAAGAATGTTGTTTGAAGCTTGAAGTGGATGAAGTTGAAGCTTATGGAATGATCTCTTGAAGATTGAAGAAGATGAAAAGCTTGTTCAAGGAGTGAATATGAAGAAGGGATGAAGTGAAACAACCATATTTAGGTCGGTCAGTCAAAGGGGGTGTTACAACTTCATCTCCAATGAGAAGAGAAATTCCTTTGTAGGTTCAACCATAGGAATCTGCTAGGGATGTAAGCGCGTCACACAGATGTTTGTGCACTGCACGGGCATCCCCGATAGAAACGACTCTAGCGACACTCAAAATAGGCATAAATTGGATAGCCAATAGTGAACTTAAGTGGAATTAAGCCTCCGATCTTGGTTTTCTAAGGTGGAAAAGGGAAAAAGGGGAATTGCACATAGGGTGAAAATTTGCTCTTATACATGAAGTTTTAAGGTACAAATGATTCAGCCCCCTCTCAGTTGTCTTGTGCATTCAATAATTGGTATCAAAGCAAGGTTCCTTAGAAGAAATCTTAATAGATTGAGGTAGATCTTGGATGACACATAAGAAAGATGTTCCTATATTTGATGGATACAATTATGCATTCTGGAAGACAAGGATGGAAGGTTTTTTGGTTTCTCTTGGATTTGAGATTTGGAGGTATGTTGAGAGAGGATATACTATTCCTGAAAATGGTATGAGCATTGATGATGAGATCAAGGCCTATGAAAACAATAGTAAAGCATGGTATGCTCTCTTAAGTGGTCTTGCTAATTCTGAATTGGTAAAAGTTATGAATCTAAAAACTGCTAGAGCAATTTGGGTAAAGTTAGAAAGAATTTATGAAGGATATGGCAAGATCAAGCAAGCTAAGATAATGAATTTGAAGATCATGTTTAAGACCTTGTAAATTTCTAAAGATGAAAACATCACAAGATACTTATAGAATATGGATGAAGTTGTCAACAGTATTAGAGGTCTTGGTGGAAAACTAAAAAAAGATGAAGTGGTAAAGAAGGTACTTAGAACTCTTCCTAAACCTTATAGTCATAAATTTATTACTATTGAAGAATCATAAAATTTGAATCAATATACCAAGGATCATTTGTATGGTTCTTTAACTGCTTTTGAAATGAGAGAATTTGGTACAAGTAGTGCAAAAGTTGAGACTACTTTTAAGGTTGGAAAATCAGAGAAGATTGTGGAATTAGATCAGGAGGATATTGATGATGTGGAAGCTAACTTTGTAAGAAGAATGAAAAAGGGTACTAGAAAGTGTATACACCTAAAAATGGTCACATCACAATAGTCTGGTAATTAATTAAATATTTTTATTATTTAATTAAATCTCTGAATTCAATCTACATTATTCATTCTTTCATCTCGATTAAATAAATAAGTTTATCTAGTCACTTTTCTTATCCATTTCTTAATTAATTAAATAAACATTACGATTTATTTATATTAATTATCATATAATCTTGACTTGAATATTTTATTCAAATTTAGATCATATATTCTTTTTTTCTAAAAATCCTCAACATTCATTCAAAATACCATTCACAATTAAATATTCCAAATATTTAATTAATTCCTCTAATTTGATTCCAAATATTCCATATTCTTCTAAATTCCATTTACAATTAAATATTCCAAATATTTAATTAATTCTTCTAAAGTCACATCACAATTAAATATTTCAAAATATTTAATTAAATCTTCTATAGTTCTAAAATAAAAAATTAAACTCACATAAATGAAATTAAATAAATTTATTTATTTAATTTGCATTAGCTTCAACAACCGTGAAACAAACTGCCAAAACAGAAAAATTAATTTCTCTGTTCCTATGCAAGCTTGTTCCCATGGGTTGAAGACAGGCTTCCATTCTTCTCTCCAACCTCCCAACCTCTTCCATTTTCCTCTCAACCTTTCCATCTCTCATCATTCAAACTTACCAAACAACCTCACAGCCGTTGATCTTTGCTAGCCAGGATCTTGCCTGCAAAAAGCTATAAAAAGGACTGCCTGGTCTTTGAAATTATAGAGAAGATTTCATATAGAGAAACTATAGCCAAATAGCTTTTAAGCATCCATAGCATAGTCTTATAGCATCCATAGTTTTTAGAATTATAGCATATTATGGCCAATCATCCACATAGTTTAGTTTCAATCCACAACCCCTGTTCATAATTCACAGCCCCTGTGCATATCTGTATCACCATTTTACACCACAACATATAGGATAGAGAAGTACTATCATTTTGCATACTCATTTTGTAGGTTGTCATTCAGAGAAGCCTTTCTTACACAATCTGAGAGCAGTAGCTTCAAAAGAATCACTAGAGATAGAGAAAATGGAACGGCTCTGAAGAATTCTTATTTATTTAATTTCATTTCAATTTCTTCAGTTTAAAGTTCCATTATGTGTGTTTTTTTATTTCATTTTGATTACACATATTTAACATACACATTTTTGGCACCCACCGTGGGGCTCTTGCCCCAATTCTCACATCTTTTTGCAGGTTTTTCTGATAGGTTACGGCCAAAAACAGCAGATTAGCGCAATAAACACGTTTCAAAAAAAATCATACTCAGTTCAGCGCCCTTAAAGTATCCTACAATTCCCGTGAGCCATCCTACATCGCCCTTGAGCAATCCTGCAGCACCCGTGGGCAATTTTGCACCGCCCGTAAGCCATCCTACAGTGCCCATAATCCATCTTGAAGCACTCATAAGCCATCCTGCAGCGCCCGTGAGCCATCCTGCAGTGCCCATGAACCATTCTGCAGTGCTCGTGAATCATTCTGCAACACCCATAATGTCTGTTGTAGCGCATTTTTGAAAAACCTGCAAACTGTAAATTGTAATTTGAATACAGCTTGACTGAATCCGATGCACCACAGACAATAACAAATTTTAAATGGAATTAACCAATCCTAGGGTAGTTACATAATTAAAAATTAACCAATCCTAGGGTAGTCACATAAATTAAAATCAAGCAATCCTAGGATAGTCACTTCACTTTTAATTTTGGGCTAAAAATAATTTCATGTTTTTGTGAAGCAACATCTTCACCTAGCATAGAAATTTTTTATTTTGGGCTTAAAACTGAATCTTTGATTGCTTTGCTTAAATGGTGATAGGCCTATGCTCTCCCCTTAACTGGGTGATCAAAATGCCAAACTCATCTATTTCTCTTTATGCAATTTCCAGCTTTATTAAAACCTTTTAGAGAGCCTGCTCTTGTGGGAAAAAGTACTCACCCAAGAGGAACAACTCAAGTGGGTTCAAGCCAAAGCCAGGCTATTCCACCCCACTATAAAATTTAAAGAAAATTTGGGGAAACCCTCTTTTGACAGTAGTGTGCATTGATAACCATCCCCAAATCCTTTGTTCTAAAGGTAGGGAGGTCTCTCGAGGGAGTATATCATTTGCCGCACCAAACGGAAACCCTTACTACGAACTTAGTGTAGTATTCAACCGAAGTCAGTTTTCAAACATCATATTAATCACAGTGCAGGGGAGGGAAGAATCTACCCCCAAGATACTCACCATATAACTGCCAAGGATTGTTTTCTCAGGGGATCTGGTATCCACTTCCGTCACTCTGAGTACACACCTAAAAAAGACAAAAACACGGGCGCCCTTTCGGGGGTGACATGGCTGTGTGAGTCGACGCAGTTCTAAGATGTGGGCTATTGATTAGTATGATGACCTATCTGAGTACTAAGAGTGAGTCTGTTTGAAATGTTTATCATGTGTAAAACCTGTTAAAACAATTTTTGAAAAACATTTTGATCATACACTTGATGTTTAGCATAGTACTTAAAACAACCATTCAAAAAATTGCTTGATGTGTTTTCAATACATTAATTCAGTAAAAATCATCCAAAATTCATGATCATATTGATTACTCTCATGTTAAGAGATTGGAAATCCACAACCTTTGTTAAAAAGTCCGTTCTCAAAAGGATCAAAAAGCCAAAGAAACCTCTTAGCTACAAGAAACTATTGAAGAAAAGACGATTCTTGTATCAAAGCCAAAATTTTTTACTCAAATATAGAACCTTTCTTCATCGCTATCATGACTGTGTTAGAGGTTTTACTGATGATTATGCCATAGAACCTTTGTACTCACAAGCCTTCTTTCAAAGAAGAGCACTTTCTCAAAGGAATAACCATAGTCAACGTATTCATTTTTCTTATATTCCCCAACCTGCAATTGAATATTCTACTTGTCCAAATTAAATTTTGCAATAGAGAACTCAATAATATTAGGCATTTATTACAGATCCATCCTTTTACGAAACTAGGATCAAACTTCATAAAGTGCAAAATCATCCTTTCCTTGATCTTTTGCTTAACATTCCCCTCAACAAGGTTTTCATCCTTTCAAATTAGGGAACAACACAAGCTAAAGATTAGAAACCTTTGTAAGTCATAGAATCTTCATTCTATCATGACTTTCATATCCATCACAAATTGCACTATTTCATCCTTTTGATCAAAAGTGAGCAGAATTTGGAACAAAGCTTATGCCTGTCCTCACGAGATCTCGAAAACATATGGAAAAAGACAAAGGAGAAACCACTACAAGCAAAATGGGAGACCATAATGAGAAAGAAGATGATACATTTAATGTTGATGAATTAACAGAAGAAAAGCTTCAAGAAGCAGAGCAAGATCCCGAGTTCCATACTCTTATGGAAAGGATTTTAGAACGAAACAAAGAAAGATATTTTCTTTCATTAGCTAATCAAGGAGCTAAGTTACCTTACAATTTTGATATAGAAGGGATTAAACAAAATCTTGAAACTCCTCCTACTGACTTTAGTGCCCTTACTCAATAGATAAAAGAATTACAAGGGAAAATAAAGGAGATGCAAGGGGGCACAACAAAGAAGTATGTTGTGGAAGACATATCTCCTTATCCATTCGATAGGAGTCTTCAAATGATCCCTTTTCCAAAACATTGTGAAATCCCTAAATTTGATAGGTACAATGGAAAAACTGATCCCATTGAACATGTGAGGGATTTCTGAAATATGAGTCTAGAATTCGCTTATGACGATACCTACTTAATGCGATTATTTCCACAAAGTCTAGGTGCATAATCCATGGAGTGGCTTTCCAAGATCACTCCCCCCATCAAAACCTTTGAGGAGTTAATAAATCAGTTTATATCACAATACTCCTACAACATTCAACACCAAATAACAATGCTTGATCTTTGTAAAGTGAAACAAAAAGTAGGAGAATCCTTCACTACGTTTTTGCAAAGGTGGAGAAGGTTGTTTGCGCGATATTCCCGTCCCATTCCTGAAAAGGAAAAGATGGATATCTTCATCAATAGCCTAGACCAAGAATTAAGCTACAGGCTTAATCTTCATTGTCCTCATAACTTTGAAAAATTGATTGAAAACACAATCACCATTGAAGGGGCCTTGGTTAAACGAGGAGTGATAAAACTTGATAACCCAAGTATATCCAACCAAAACAACAACGATAAAACAAGGTTTTGGAACAGAAATAAAAATGTTGTCAATGATGGTATAGTGGATGCAAATAACCTACGAACAAGACCATCTATCTTTAATCTATCAAGTGCTCCACGAAACAATCAACAAGCAAATACCAACCAACAAGGAAGCAACAATCAACAAGGACAAAACTCCAAGCAAGAAAGCATGACCAATCAAAACACCAAGGATAATCATGGTAATTTCAATAACAATCTTGGCAATACTCAAACATCAAATCCATCCAGACCTCCATTCTTTTCAAATCGACAGAATTTTACCACTTTGGGTCAATCTCTTGAGTCTGCTCTCAAGGAGCTTCTTGACAATAAGGTTATCACCTTACCACCACAAAGAGATTATGAGCCATGAGTTAAACCACCATCATGGAATGACTCGTATTATTGCAATTATCATCGATGTAAAGGTCATAGAATGAATAATTGTCAAGCTTTGCAAAATCTAGTACAAGATTTAATTGACAATGGCACAATTACAATTGAAGGACATCATACCAATGATGATCATCAAGAATTTAAAGATCCTTTACCGAATTATCAAAAGGGGGAAACATCAGATGCAAAAGAAAAAAGCATACATAATGTTGAAGACAATATAATCAGTCACATCTATGTTGATGATCAACGGGTTAATGTTATCAAAATCAAAGGAAAACAAGAATGTCAACAGGTTAATGTGATTACAAGAGGACAAGCAAAAGTTGTCCTAAAAGGAATTTCATCTAAGACAACTATTCCTTCTCCAAGTCATTATAATCTAGTTGATCAATTAATAAAAACATCAGCTCAAATCTCCATCCTTGAACTTCTCAAAATATCCCCCATACACAAGAATATTTTAGAAGAAGCTCTTGTAAACACAACTGTCGACACTGATCTGGATGTAAACAGATTTCAAACTATGGTGGGACATTTGTCTTCCCCCACTTGTCTTTCATTTTTCAAAAAAGATGATGCTTCCATGACAATCCACATAATTCATCGCTCTATCTTGAAGTCATGATCCATAAACACCGAATTAGATGTGTCTTAATAGATGGAGGAGCCGGTTTAAACATTTGTACCTTAAAGCTAATATATGCCTTAGGAATATCAGAAAATGAAATTGATCCACAAAGGAAAATAAATATCAAGGCATATGATGATGAAGAAAGAGCTTCTAAAGGACTAATAATGCTACCTATCAGAGTGGGACCTGTGGTGAAAAATACATTTTGTCAGGTTCTAGACTAAGATCTTTCCTATAACATACTTTTGGGTCGTCCATGGATTCATGATATGCAAGCGGTACCATCAACATATCATCAATGCCTCAAGTTTCCATATGATGGACAAGAAATAACCATACAAGCTTATTACAATAGCACCCAAACTTGTTCAAATCTTCGAGCAACTCAAGACATCTTTGTGCCACATAATAGGGAGGCTCTTGCTATTTGTTCTTCCAATCTACAAGTCCAATTGCAAGAATTGACAAAGAATCTTGACACTAAGCTAAATTTTAAAGACAAAGGGGTAGGTGAATATTCACTATCTCTTTCTACCTTACCTCCTTCTCCAAGGTCGCATGGTCAGCCAACCTTATCAAATCAAAAGATTGCAATAGCCTCTACGTCCCAAGTTTCTGTGCCAATTACAAAGTTTGACGGAAAATTCATTAAATTCAACACCACTGAAGAAGAAGCTGAAGATAGGGACATTCTAAGTTGGTTATACAAAGATGAAGATGAATCTCTCTTGCACATTAAGTTACCTATAGAACAATATGGTAAGGGGTACACTATCATGCAGAAAATGGGCTATGAAGGAAATGGTCCTATAGGAAAAAGAAGAGAAGGAATTGTGGAGCCAATTCAACCCATTTCAATACATCCAAATGATAAAACAAGATTGGGATATGGTAAAGATATAGAAGACTCTACTTCACAACAAGCACAACCAACTCATGAAGGAGGATCAATTTCAGATAAACCCCATGAATCAGTTTTCCAATTGCAAAACAGTTCAGATACTGATTCTAATGAATATGAATGGGACACCATTTATAATGATGAATTTTGGAGAGACAAACAAGTTGATACCATACACAAATATGCACCTGTTCTCATACAAGGAGAAGGTTCGAGCCCTCCACTTGATTATGTTTTACAAAATGATCATGACTCAAGTGAGGACAATTCAGATTTTAACGAGATTGACAATCAACAGAAGAATACCATCATAGATCTTGTCTACCATGAAGATGACAACCACATCATGACTTTGACAGATCAAGACCTTACCCAACCTAATGATCCTATGCCTTTAGTTTATCTAGAACTTATTGATTGGTACAATGATGCACCTATCCACATCCCTACATTTCATGATGATGAGGACATTATAAATTTCCTTTATTCCTCTAAAGAGGAAAACAATTGTTTCATCCAAGAATGTCATACTCGTGATTTTGATAAGGAGGGTGTCAAGTTTCTTAGCTGCAAAATAAATGAAATAAAAGATGGATCTATCGGTGAAAACCAAAAAATGGCAGTGGTAGATCATAACAAGAGAAAAATAAAGAGTGAATCCGACAGTGAAAACCTCTCTGAGGCACTGAAGGATGAGAAACTTTACATTCTTCGCAAGAATTATCATGAAAGATCTTCTATTTTGATTGAACCAACATAATCAATCAACATAAGTTTAACAGAGCAGCCAAAAATCTTGCAACTTGCAGCGTCGTTAACAGTTGAAGAAGTATTGAAATTCATGGAGTTCTTGAAGGAGAATCAAATCAACTTTGCTTGGTCGTATGCTGATATGCCAGGGTTAGATCCTAATCTGATAATGCATCATTTATCTATAAAAGCAGGGGCAAAACCTGTGAAGCAAAAATTCAATAAAATGCATCCACATGTTGCATTATTGGTCAAAGAGGAATTAAAGAAGCTTTTAGATGTTGGATTCATTCGGACTATTGACTATGCAGAATGGATTTCCAATATTGTACCTGTTTCAAAGCTAGATGGAAGGATAAGAGTTTGTACAGATTTTAGAGATTTGAACAAAGCTTGTCCCAAAGATGACTTCCCTTTGCCCAACATAGATATGATTGTTGATTTAACTGTTGGTCATGCAATGTATTCATTAATGGATGGATTTTCAGGATACAATCAGATAAAGATTACACTAGAGGATCAAGATAAAATAGAATTCACATTCCCTTGGGGTACCTATTGCTGGAACGTAATGCCATTTGGGTTAAAGAATGCAGGAGCCACTTATCAGAGAGCAATGACAACCATTTTTCATGATATGATGCATACATTTATGGAAGATTATGTTGATGATTTACTTGCTAAATCTCACACACGAGAAGGACATCTAGAAATTTTGTCAAAATTCTTTACCAGAATGGAAAAGTTCAATGTTCGACTCAATCCAAAGAAATGTGTCTTCGGTGTTACATCTGGAAAACTCCTAGGATACATTGTTTCAGAAAAGAGTATAGAGGTTGATCCAGAAAAAGTACAAGCTATAATGGACATGCCGCCACCATGAAATATCAATCAGCTTGGATCATTACAAGGGCGACTACAATCCATCAGGTGGTTTATAGCTCAACTGGCAGACAAAAGCTTACCATTTACACATTTATTGCATAAAAATGTCCCATTCAAATGGGAAGGAAAATGTGAAACAACATTCAATCAGATCAAGCAATATCTTATGAATCCACCAGTTTTAATTCCACCCATTCCAGGAAAGCCACTCATACTCTATATTTCAGCAATAGAAGTATCCTTGGGAGCATTATTAGCACAAGAGGATTCTACAGGTAAAGAAAGGGCCATATACTATATCAGCAGAACTTTAACAGGTCATGAATTAAACTATACTTTCATTGAAAAAGCTTGCCTTGCAGTGGTGTTTGCTTCTCAAAAGTTGCGACATTATATGTTGGCTCATATAGTTAAGCTGATAACCAAGATTGATCCACTAAAATACCTTTTAAGCAGAGCTACTTTAACAAGGAGACTTGCAAAGTGGGTAATGATCTTAAGTGAGTTTGACATTCACTATGTAGATCGAAAAGCTATTAAAGGATAGGTCATTGCAGATCAATTGACCAAAGCACCTTTACAAGAAGAAAATCCAATGCACATTGAGTTTCCTAATGCAGATGTCTTCACAGTAACAATTCAGAAATCATGGACATTGTACTTTGATGGATCTTACACACAACAAGGCTCGAGGGTAGGAATTCTTTTTATCACACCTAAAGGAGATAACATTCCAAAATCATATCAGTTGATGTTTCCTTGCACAAATAACATAGCTGAATATGAGGCATTGCTTATAGGGATAAAAATAGCCTTGGAATGGTGAATTACAGAGCTACAAGTCTACGGTGATTCACAACTTGTCATTAATCAAATAAATGATGATTATCAAACTAAAGATGATAAGTTACTACCTTACAAGAACATGGTGGACGATTTCAAAAAGTATTTTGTGTCAATCAAGTTTTCACAAATCTCAAGGATTGATAATAAAGTTGCAGATGCAATGGCTACAGTTGCTTCCTTGTTACAATTGTCAGAAGATCAAAAATGGTATGAATTCTTGGTGGAACAATTGTTTTCTCTTGCCTATGATAATCCTGAGACCCAAGTCATATATCATTTAACCGGTTCTGATTCCCCTTTATATGGCAAGACTTATACATACCTGAAAGACAACATTTTACCTCTAGACTTATCTCGAAACCAAAAAAGGAATTTTATACGCCAATCATCATGTTGTACCTTGATTGTCGACATCCTTTACCGACGTGGTCTTGATGGTACACTCCTTCGATGTCTTGAACATGACGAATCTGAAAAAGCCTTATAGGAGGTTCATGGTGGTATTTGTGGAACTCATTCAAGTGGTTTGACTTTAGCCAAGAAACTTGTCAGGATGGGATATTATTGGCCTACCATGGAAAAAGATTCTTTTACTTTTGTCAAGAAGTGTTCTAAATGTCAAATTCATGGGAATCTTATTCATGCACCTGCACAGGAACTGCAACCTTTCACTCTGACATGGCCTTTTTCTCAGTGGGGATTAGATCTTGTTGGAAAAATTCATCCTTCATCATCAAATGGGCATAAATTCATTATCACAGCTACGGAGTATTTTACAAAATGGATTGAAGCTGTTCCTTTGACGACTATGACTGGTTAACAAATCTCTTCATTCATTCTGAATTACATCATTTGTAGGTATGGAATTCCAAATTCTATCATTACTGATAATGGGAGGCCTTTCAAGAATTAGATGTTGATGAACTTTGTGAAAGATTTCACATCCAACACAGATTCTCTACACCTTACTATCCACAAGGTAATGGTCAAGCGGAAGGTTCAAACAAAACAATTTTGAAGATCTTAAAGAAGATAGTAAATGATGTCGGTCGTGATTGGCATGTCCAATTAAATCCAACTTTGTGGGAATAAAAAACCAATATTCGAACACCAATAGGAGCTACACCATATGCCTTGGTCTATGGAGTAGAAGTGATCTTACCATTAGAGGTTGAAATACCTTCGCTTCGGGTCTCACTCAAAGGATTGATAAATGATGAAGACTACAGAGTATCTCGCCTGCAAGAGTTAGAACTGTTAGATGAAAGACGTCAACATGCAGCTGACCATTTGAAGGGTTATCAACAAGTTATGTCTCATAGCTATAATCACAGAGTTAAACCATAGACATTTTAAGTAGGTGACTTAGTCTTGAGAGAAAATCCACGTAATCAACAAGACAGGGAAAAGAAAGGAAAATTTGAACCAAACTGGCTTGGTCCATTTGTCATCATTGCAACGTATGGTTCTAGTGCATATCAGTTATCTAGATCAGAAGGGGACCTGTTTGAAGAACCAATCAACAACATTCATTTGAAGAAGTTCTATGTTTGAAAAAGTCCTGAAAAAATCAAAAAATTCAGAAAAAGTCCTTAAAAAATCAAAAAAATTCTTGAAAAAATCAAAAAAATTAGAAAAAGTATTGAAAAATCAAAAAATTAGAAAAGGTCTTGAAAAAATCAAAAAAATCAGAAAAAGTCCTAAAAAAATAAAATAAAAATCAGAAAAAGTCCTGAAAAAATCATTAAAAAATCAGAAAAGTCCTGCAAAAGTGCAATAAAAACAAGTGGTGAAAACCTGGCAAACAGGCGCTACTTGTGATCAAAATAGGCTCCTCCATCTTTTAGCTTATGTCTTGTATTCACTTTCGGCATCATCCATCCATATCTATCATCTATACATATCTTTCATATCCATCTCATGCAACGAGAATCCTTGTGTTTCATCATAGCTTGATGAAATTTGTACATATCTATAATCTTTAGGTTGTGTTTACACTGGGGGCAAAAGCAGAAACACAAACTAAACAAAGAGAGGCAACGAGGTTTTTGAACATAAAAGTTGGATGATCTTAATCTAAATAATGTTTGAATTATTTTAGGCAAGATTTGAGTGGTTGTTTGATTTTCTATCATATCTCTGGAGCAATTCAATGATGTACTGAACTAGAAAAAGCAAGGAAGGAGTATGATTTTTCTTTGTCTGCTGTTTGCGAGGAAATCATTAGTACTATGCAAATTGGTCACGAGACATGCTCTACTAAGTATCATTGATGACATTTCGGAATTTGCATAGGAAACGGGTTAACTCTTGTCTGTTTATGCAAGCAATACTCAGGTCATCTTGGTTCAATTATACCTAGATGCTTGTATTATCTTGCTATATCAAAAATCATGAAAGCAATACTCAGGTCATCACTGGTGCTAACATACCCTTTGATTCTTTGTATTAACTTTCAACATTTCAATGCTCTATGATGATAAAAGAGCACAAATAAGCTCTCAGAATGGCAATATTGTACGAATATCCTGCATGGTTAGTATAGATTGCATTCATGTTAGAATCTGCATTTTGCATTTATAGATTTTTTTCAAAAGCTGGTAAAGTTTCAAATGTTTCATGTCTTTCTAATAAAATGATTGAGTACATTTTGACATTCACAAAAACATCATTTCATACATTTTTCATATATATTTGCATTAAAAAATCATAAAAATAAAGTATACATCATAATCAAAACATTTATAAGCATTCATAAATTGTACCATTCATCATATTTATACAATCATTTATCAATAGATTTCACTCATCTCATAAATCATGCATACATATACATCATAAGCATAAAATTTGAGAAATCATCATATCCTAAAACATCATGCATATAGAAAATAGACGCATTTATCTCATCATAAATCATCGCTGCATTTTATATATCTCAAAAATGAATGTCAAAATGTACAAAGATGTCAATCATATATGATATAACATCATAAAAAATGAGACCATCTCAGGGTGTATACAAATGTCTAAACAAAGTATCATAAAAACATCATGTATGATGCACTAGGCAGTGCTATCCTCTGATGGAGCTGGTCTGGGACCTGTACCACCTGCACCTGATGGACCTGCTCCACCTGTCCCTAATGGCCCTCCTGGAGGTAATGGCTGTGTCACACCCCTGCTGGTAGTCCGAGAGTGACTATGGGTAGACCGAGACTGTGTATAACTCTCCCTCTGCTCAGATGGAACAACATCATGATATCTGGTCCTATAAAACTTGGCCTCCCGGGTGGCTCTGGTCACCTCTCTCATCATGTCACCAGGCAAGGTACTCGCTGCCACTCTTTGTAGACTATCTGCCAAAGCAATGGCCTGCTCACCCCGTTGTCTGGCTGTATCCCTCTTAGCAGTAACTAAAGTCAACTATCCCTGAAGCTGTGTAATCAAGGTCTGTGCCTGTGTTAGATGACTCTGTAAGCCCTGCACTGTACTCTGTAAAGAGGATATCTGACCTGACACCACTAGATCTACTGAAGGTGATGGATCTGTATGTCTCATTTGTGGTCCACCTCTACCACCTCTCCTACCACCTCTCCTGCCACCTCTATCACCTCTCCCATAATCATCATCTCCTCCACTCTCATCATCATCATCTCCCTCTGAATCGTCACCCTCTGAAGTTGCCTCTCTCTATCATCTTTGACTGCCTCTCTGTGGTCTCTATATAGTAACTGGAGCAATAGGCTCATCAGGATCAAACATACGTGGTACAAGATGCTCTAGCACATACTGACTATACTCTGGCATCGTCCCTGCATCAAGGACATCAACTCGGTAATCCCACATCACAACTCCTAAACTAGTGAACTCTGCCACTGCTGCCTCATAAGAAATCTATGGACCCCACACTACAATCTCTGGCTGTCGCCATGCATGAATGGCAGAACCCATAGGCATAACCTGAATCCAACCGTACTACCGACATACTCGTCCAGCAAGAAATCTCTCAATAATCCATGAAGTACGGCTAATAAGATATCTGGATGTACAGACATAAGGCATCTCCCTTGCATCCTCTGGCCATGCCTCACAATCTACATATGGCCGCCAGTATACTATATCAAGACCATCTAAGAGACGCTGCCAATGATCCAATTTGCCTAGTCTCGGCTGAGCAATAATATCGGCATATCCCCATCTGTACAATCGACTGACAGGTCATCGTCCATGAGTCAACAGTCGCAAAATGGAAAAGTGCTCCCATGCCCATATCTGTAGTAACGAACAACCAACAACAAAACTCTGGCCTCTACCGTATACAATATGATGTAACTCATCATACAAATGAGCAAGCATGCATGTCCCCCATGCATACCGTGTACCCTGCATCACCATACTCTCCAGAACCCAACCCCACCCGACTGCAAACCCCTTTGACCTATGGTCGAGGCACAAAACACCTCCAATGAAACCTACCAATATAGAAGGTAAGGGTGGATATGAATCTACCATCTCGCCCCATGGGATGAAGTATCCAACAATATGATCATCTCTAAAAATTCATCTCAAAGCATCAGTGCCTCCAGCCTCTCGGCTATCAAAGACCACTATATCTCCCATCACTAGGATCCTCAAGATACGGTACACATCCTCTAGTGTCACTATAATCTCTTTGGTCGGTAAATGAAATGTGTTGGTATCACTATGCCACCGCTCTGTAAGTGCTATCAATAAAGCTCTGTTGAGGCGCACCTCAGGCATATCAAGCAATGCAGTCAATCCACATGCCTCGATCACATCCTGATCTGACTGTAACAACCGTGGAATCAATGTCCATGTACTCAGGAATGTCTCCCGTAACTGCAAAATTCCCAATCTCTCCTGTTGAAACATCATCAAAGCAAAATCAATATCAAATCATCATGACTCATCAATCAAATATGAATATCACAATCATGTTTGCTTTTAACAACTTTAGAAGCAAACATATCAATCACATTATTTGTTTTTCATCATCATGGAAAGCAAATTAATCACAATCATGTTTGTTTTTAACAACCTTAGAAGCAAATATATCAATCAACTGTTTGTTTTTCATTTTCCTGAAAGCAAATAATCAAAATCCTATTTGTTTTTAACAACTTTAGAAACAAACTTATCAATCCTATTTGTTTTTAACAACTTTAAAAATAAATTTATCAGTTATTATTTGTTTTCCAACAACTTTGGAGAACAAATTTATCCCTCACGACAACATCCAATTATGGGCGCTATGAAAATGGTCAAGGGCGCTACAAAAAGCATCAAAGGCGCTACAAAATCAAGGGCGCTACAGAACACATCACGGGCGCTACATAATTCATTAAGGGCACTATGAAAACAAAGGCACTATGGAAAGGATTAAGGGCGCTACAAAAAGCATCAAAGGTGCTATAGAATCAAATGCGCTATGGGAATTATCAAATGTGCTATGAAAATAATTAAGGGCGCTAAAATACTCTTTCTCAATCAAACATCGATAAACGTGCAACGAACAGAAAATTTTCAAGAAGCAAAAGTTTAACGGGGTACATACCGGAGGTCCATAGTGCGCCGGCCGCTGATGTCGTCGGATGCACTCGAAACGGTGCTGGTGAATTGGAAGTGCCATAATTATCTCTCCAGAGCTCAAAATTTACAATTTTTACTAGGTTAAAATGGAAAATGACATGGAAAATGACATTTTTAACCTATTTAATGGCAAAATTGGGGCATTTATCACATTTTATCATAGCAGGGGCAATTTTGATCAACAATTTTTCATCTTACATCTTTTCAAGTTAATTTATTCACATCATTATTTTCAAACGATGAATCAACATCTTGAAAAATCATAAAAATCATAAAAATCAAAAAACATTTTAAATTTTTTTTTTTCAAAAATCTGAAAATTCACAAAAAATCAAAATTTTATCGATTCATCGTCCGAGGGGGCATATACCTATCAACATTTGACAATCAACATCTGGGGAAAATTTCAAAATTCTTTGAAGCAATGCGTAAAACACATCACTTCAAAGAGGGGCAAAATGTATACACCTAAAAATGGTCACATCACAATAGTTTGGTAATTAATTAAATATTTTTAATATTTAATTAAATCTCTGAATTCGATCTACATTATTCATTCTTTCATCTCGATTAAATAAATAAGTTTATCTAGTCACTTTTCTTATCCATTTCTTAATTAATTAAATAAACATTACGATTTATTTATATTAATTATCATATAATCTTGACTTGAATTTTTTATTCAAATTTAGATCATTTATTCTTTTCTTCTAAAAATCCTCAACATTCATTCAAAATACCATTCACAATTAAATATTCCAAATATTTAATTAATTCCTCTAATTTGATTCCAAATATTCCATATTCTTCTAAATTCTATTTACAATTAAATATTCCAAATATTTAATTAATTCTTCTAAAGTCACATCACAATTAAATATTTCAAAATATTTAATTAAATCTTCTATAGTTCTAAAATCAAAAATTAAACTCACATAAATGAAATTAAATAAATTTATTTATTTAATTTGCATTATCTTCAACAACCGTGAAACAAACTGCCAAAACAAAAAAAATAATTTATTTGTTCCTGTGCAAGCTTGTTCCCATGGATTGAAGATAGGCTTCCATTCTTCTCTCCAACCTCCCAAACTCTTCCATTTTCCTCTCAACCTCTCCATCTCTCACCATTCAAACTTACCAGACAACCTCACAACCGTTGATCTTTGCCAGCCAGGATCTTGCCTGCAAAAAGCTATAAAAAGGACTGTCAGGTCTTTGAAATTATAGAAAAGATTTCATACAGAGAAACTATAGCCAAATAGCTTTTAAGCATCCATAGCATAGTATTATAGCATCCATATTTTTTAGAATTATAGCATATCATGGCCAATCATCCACATAGTTTAGTTTCAATCCACAACCCCTATTCATAATTCACAACCCCTGTGCATATCCGTATCACCATTTTACTCCACAACATATAAGATAGAGAAGTACTATCATTTTGCATACTCATTCTGCAGGTTGTCATTCAGAGAAGCCTTGCTTACACAATTTGAGAGCAACAACTTCAAAAGAATCACTGGAGATAGAGAAAATGGAACGGCTCTGAAGAATTCTTGTTTATTTAATTTCATTTCAATTTCTTCAGTTTAAAGTTCCATTATGTGTGTTTTGTTTATTTAATTTTGATTACACATATTTAACATACACAGAAAGTATAGTGGTAAGTTTTCTTTCAAATTTTTAATTGTGAAAGATAGTTCATTATGTGAAAGATAGGTCATTATGCGAAATATGTCCAAACAAAGCTTTGAATAACAAAAAATAAGGAGAAAAAGTAAGAGGATTAAAAAAAGTTACTATGTTAGAGAAGATGCAAGTATATCTGATGATGAATCTGATTATGGAGATGATGAGGATAGTGAATTCTTGTTCATGGATTTAAAATATGAAACTAATTATGCTAACTCTGAGAGATGTGTGAAGGAAAGGCTCTGGAAGCAAGTGCTCAAATTGAAGGCACTTTGGTGTCTGTTTTTCATGCTAGCTAAGAGAAGAACTACTAGATCATTGATAGTGGATGCTCTAATCATATGACCAGTGATAAGAGTAAGTTTGTTAAACTTAAAAAATATGGAGGGCTAGTTAGGTTTGGTGATGATACATCTGCTAAGATATGTGGAAAAGGTTCAATGAATTTTGATGGCAAGCATTATACTAATGATTTTTGCTATGTTAAGGGCTTAAGGCATAAACTCTTGAGATTTGGACAAATGTGTAGCAAGGGATACAATCTTATGTTTCGGGATGATTTTTTTGAGATAAGAAAAGGCTCCAAAACTATGATTGTTGCTAGATGGAAAGGTCTATTAGCTCTAAGGTGTTGATGGTTATTTTTTCATGACTCAAATTAATGAAAGTTGGCTATGGAATAGAAGAATGTGTCACGTCAATTATGATATCCTAGCGAGAATAAGTTCATTTCAAGGTATGAGAGATCTTCCAAAAATTGCAAAGTCTATCAATGTTGTCTATAAGGAATATCAAGTTGGAAAGCAAGCAAGAAAAGCTTCAAAGTCAAAGATCAATATTCTATTGGACTAGTGAAATTGGTGCATATAGATCTTTGTGGTCCTACCAAAGTAAGAAATCTTCAAGGTGAAAGGTATTTCATGCTATTGATTGATGATTATTGTAGAATGACATGGGTTACTTTTCTCAAAGAAAAATTAGATTCCCTAGATAAATTTAAATCATTTAAAGTATGATTGAGAATGAAATGGATTTGAAAATCAAATGTTTGACATCTAATAGAGGTGGAGAGTTCACCTCCAATGAGTTCAATATTTTTTGTTGGAATCATGGAATAAAGAGGCATTTATCTTCCCCTAGGACTCCTCAACAAAATGGAGTGGTTGAAAGGAAGAACATGATTATTCAAGAAGCTGCAAGAACAATGACGAAAGAAGAAAATCTTCTAAAAGTATACTAGAGAGAAGCAATTCATATTGTTGTTTATATACTTAATAGAGTACATGCAAGAGAAAACAATACGAAGAGTCCTTATGAGCTATGGTATGGAAGGATTCCTACCATCAAATACTTCAGAGCATTATGAAGCAAATATTATATCAAAAAAGATGAAGAAAACTTAGGAAGTTTGATGCAAGGTATAATGAATGTATCTTCCTTAGATATTCTATTAAAAGAAAGCTTACCAGTGCTACAACAAGAGGCTAAGAAATATTTTTGAGAGTTCAAGTTTCAAGGTTGATGAAGAAAAAAAAAATTCAGTGCTAATAGATGGATATGAATCAGATGAGTCTAGCAACAGAAAAAGGAGAAAAAGCTAAGGAAAAAGAAGTAAAAATTGAAGAGGGACAAGCTCCAAAAAAGATTTCTAAAAATACTAAGTATGTGTAGGAGAATCATTCTAAAGAATAGATCATTAGTGATAAGAACAAATATTTACTAATAAGAAGGATTTTTTTTGAAGAATAGGTAAATCTATGTTTACTTTTTGAAATTGAATCGAAAAAAGTGATTGAAGCATGCAAGGATGAGTATTGGATCAAGGATATGGAAGAAGAACTAATGTAGATTGAGAAAAATAAGACTTGGCAACTTGTCCCAAGACCAAGGCCAAAAAAAAAAAATTAATTGGAACTAAGTGGGTATTCAGGAAAAAACTGAATGAGAATGGAGAAGTGGTAAGAAATAAAGCAAGGCTTGTGTGTAAAGGTTGATCACAAGTAGAAGGAATAGAATTTGAGAAGACATTTGATCTGATAGCAAGAATGGGATCTATCAGGATGTTTTTGGCTTTTGCAACACATAAATATTTCAAAGTTTATCAGATGGACGTGAAGTCTTCTTTCTTGAATGGTGAATTGGAAGAAGAGGTATGCTTAGAACAATCGAAAGGATTTTAGTTATCAAATACATGAGATTTGGTCTGCAGATTTGAGAAGGCATTATATGTATTGAAGCAAGCTTCCAAAGCTTGGTATGCAAGGTTAGACAAGTACTTTTTACAAAAAGGATTCAATAAAGTTACTGTAGATAGCAATCTCTACTTCAAAGTTGAAAAAGATCAAATCATGATTGTGGTTTTATATGTTGATGATATTATTTTTGGAGGTAATGAAGCTATGTGTGAAAATTTTGCATAGGAGATGCGGAAATAATTTGAAATTTCAATGTTTAGGGAGATGAATTTCTTCCTTGGGCTACATATCAATCAGACAAATAAAGGTATTTTCAATTCACAATCAAAGTATGTCAAGGAAATGTTGAAGAATTTTGGAATGAAATATTCTAAACCAATATGCACCCCTATGGTTACTATTGCAAGCTGATAAAAATGATGAATCTCCTAAGGCTTATTAGAGCAAGTATAGATCAATGATTGGAGGATTGCTATATCTAATTGCTACTAGAATGGATATCATGCATGCAGTTTGTCTTGTGGCTAGATTTCAAGAAGATCCTAGAGAGTCAGATGTTGTAGCAGTGAATAAGATATTTAGATACTTGAAGGGAACTCTAGATCATGGCTTGTGGTATTCAAAGGATATTGAATTTACTCTAAGTGCTTACAAGGATGAAAATTGGGCTTGTTGTGTAGATGATAAGAAAAGTACAAGTGGTGGTGCTTTCTTTCTTGGATGTAGATTGGTTTCATGGTTAAGTAAGAAACAAGATTCAATGTCTTTATCTACTATACATGAAAAATATATTGCAGTAGCATCTTGATGCACACAAGTGTTGTGGATGAGGCAAAAATTAAAGGATATCAGAGTAGTGCACGATGAACCAATTTTTATCTTCTATCATAATACACGTGTAATCAATATTTCAAATAATTTGGTAATTCATTCAAGGACAAAACATATCTTAATCCAGTATCACTTTTCGAGGGAGAAGGTTGTAGAAAATAAAGTGAAGCTTGAATATGTGCCTACAAAGGATAAAATTGCTGATATATTTACTAAGACTCTTCATAAGAATACTTTTGAATTTCTCCAAGAGAAGTTGGGGGTTATTGCCTCTCCTTATTTGAAGTAAATACATAATGGGATGCATCAGTCTAGTGGATCTCAAGCTTCTTCTTTTTTTCTAGACTGATGTTGGTGGGTACCTCTCAGGGGGAGTAGGTAGTGGCATTTTTGGTTGTTGTAGTTAGGATGAGTGAGTGTTGTGATTGTGCAGTGGTTGCTGGTTGATATAGTTTGGTGTGTTCTCTTAATGGGGAGTATGCAGAGTAGTAAAGGAAAGGAAGTTGCAAAGCAGTGTTGAATAGTTTGATTAATGTCAAAGGAGGAGAATAAATTATGCAAATAATTTTTCCTTTGCCATTGGTGTCAAAGGGGGAGAGAGTAATGTGAAAAAGATCTAAGGGAGAGAGAGAAATGTGAAAAATGTTCAGTTGAGAAAAGGGAAGAGAATCATGTGAGAGAGAGTAATGAGGTAATTGTGTAAGGGGAGAAATTAAAGAGAAAGATATTATGAGTTGGTGTGGAGTAAAGTATTGAGGATCAGAGTCGTGTTTGTTGTTGATGGTTTTTCACAACATGTGTTGCCATCAACGACAAAGGGGGATATTGTTGCAAGTATGTGCATTTGGTGTTGCCATTGATGTCAACAAGCTTTGGTTTTTTCATTAGTGTCAATTGTATGAGAAAGAGTTTGTTGCAAGGATGTGTAGTTGGTGTTGAGTTGGTGTTGTCTCTAATGATGCTTTGATTAGTTACATTATGTTGACATTAGTAAGCTACTGGTGTCAACCTCTAGTGTTGCTTTGATAAGATTTTGTTTATCAATGTATGGTTGAGTTGTTATGTTGCAATTGGTTTGGTGGTGATGAAAAATTACTGAAGATGTTGATGATAAATTTATGGTGCTTGTTTTCTAAGTGATTTTGAGAAAATTGAACAAAAAGAGGAAACAGTATGTTGTGTGTTTTGTTTTAAATAGTGGTGTTATAGTTTCACTCCACAGTTCTTCTTGGTAGAAGATATGCTTGTGCGGTTTAGATATGTTGATAAGAGGTGTTTAGTGATGTTGCATTCAAAATTTGGTGTGTTGGTTCATTGCATAGATGAAGGTGTGTTCAACAATGTGTGAACTATGTATTGTAGAGTTGTATAGGATAAATGTTCTTGCTCTGTATTTCTCTGTAGAGTGGTTTCAGGTCTTACAGATCTGGAAGAGTGCTAATAGTGTATCTTTCTTTAGATGAATTTGTTCATGGTTTGGTGCTTTGGAAGTCATTTTCTTGACTTACAATGTATGAAAGTGTTATTTGAGTGTATTGGGTGTGTACATTCTTCAAGTGAAAGTTGTTGTGAAGGAATTTTTTTGTTCCTAGGAATTTATGGAATATTATAGAGAATGTTCAAGTGTTATGTGGTTTCTGTGAGTCATCTTTATATTTGAGAAAGCTTGTACTTAAGTGTTAAATGGTGTTAACATAGGTTTGACCGACTTTGGTGTTTACACTACTTGTTAAGTTTCTTTGATATTTGTGGAAGCATGGCATGGCGTGTATGAGTGGTTTAGGTCCTAGCTAAGGTGTGTTGTGGTATGCATTCATTCCTTTCCACCACAAGAATGTTTTGGTGTCGACCTAATTTGAATATGCATGATTGAGGTGAATAGCCGACCTTGGAGAATGTTTTCAAAGTTGAAGATGATATAAACAAGTGTTGATTTGTTGAATGATATTGATAAGATAGATGAGTATGATGCGAGTGATGTGATTTGTAGAGTTATAGGGTGCAAATTTGAGAAGTACAGTGTGAGCTTTCATGTGTTAGATTACTGAATGCAATAAGTAGAAGGTGTCTACAATTCTTCAAAAATACTACAAAGGTGTTGGTGATGTTGTGGTGTATTTTTTTGTTGCCTTGAGATGGATTTCTCATTGTAACATTCTTCTATATCTTCTCCTGTATTCTAGTAGTGAGCCTTTCTTTCTTTTGGATAGTGAGCCTTATTGTATTTGGTGTTGATATTGCTTTATATTGTGAGTTAATCCTCACTTTTTTTCCCATTTTAGGTTTTCCACATAAACCTAGAGTTTATTTGTCTATGGTATTGATGTGTTTCAGTTTTTTTTATTTGCTTTCATGATAAATCAATTTAAGAGATTAAGGGTTATTTGGAATAATGTGGATTTGAATGTTTGTGAGGGTTTTGACTTTTTAAGGTACAACTAATTCACCCCCCTATTACTTATCTTGTGCATTCAATAGGTTTATGTTTGAATGTGGAGTTAAGGTGAAAATGAGATAATTCAATTTAATCTAATTAGATCTAGGATCACTTTTCCTACTCAATAGGTAGATCATTTAGTTTTTTACAAATAAAATAAAGGGGAAAGACATGAATGAAGCACTCGACCTTGATGGATTTGATCCATTTTTATATTAGGTTCTTGACCCTTGTTTTGTGTTGATAATATAGTCATTTGAAGAGAAACATAACATAATTGAAAGTGAATTTAGCAACATATGAAGAGGTAGAATATGAGTCATGAATGGTGGATTTATTGCATTCAAATCATGGTTCTATGCTTGAGGCTCCTATTGAGGATGATTTTATTGCTCAAAAAGACAATAAATAACACTAATATTAAATTCAAGGACACCCACAAACATTTAGGAGTTTTAGTTGAAGAAATTTATAAATTATGAACATGAAAGCATAATTTGTAACTTTGATTTATATTGAAACTAGAAGTTGATATTTATTGAACTTGTTTTTTTATCTATATATGAAGGTAATTAGTAGCATGTTCTCTAAATTTAGTAATATGCATTTTTAAAGAATGTTTCTACAAATTTATGTGTTTTCTAATGTTCATAACTAAATTGGAGTCTTTTTGTAACTTTTTTTGAGTTCAAATTTTTGTTAAAAATAGGCTTGGCAAGTTTTTTCCAAGTTCTAGTTTTGAATTGTGGATTCAATTACTCTATGATCTACCATTCATTCCATCAATGTCTAGTACTTCAATTCCCCTTTTTCACATATTTATTGCATAGAGAAGCTCATGAAGCAAGAAAAATTGTTTTGAATGTGATGGATCAATGCATATAGAATTGCATTCACACTTGAACATATTTTCTTTTGGGTTTTAAGTAGATATATTGGCTTTTAGGTAGTGATCATTTCTTTCTTTTGGGTAGTGAGCCCTCTAACAGTGAGCCCTATTGTATTTGGTGTTGATATTACTTTATATTGCGAATTTATCCTCATCGTGGTTTTTCCCATCTTGGGTTTTCCACGTAAATCTAGTGTTTCTTTGTGTATAGTGTTGAGGTGTTTCAATTTATGTTATTCGCTTTCATGATAAATCACTTTAAAAGATTAAGGGTTAATTGGATTAATGTCCAAATCTGAATATTTGTGAGGGTTATAAATTTTTAAGGTATAACTAATTCACCCACCCCCCTCCTCTCAGTTTTCTTGTGCATTCAACAAGTGGTATCAAAGCAAGGTTCCTTGGAAGAAAGCTTAACCACTTGAGGTAGATATGGGATGGCACATAAGAAAGATGTTCCTATATTTGATAGATCAGATTATGCATTTTGGAAGATAAGGATATAAGGTTTTCTTGATTCACTTGGATTTGAGATCTGGAGGTATGTTGAGAGAGGATATACTATTCATGCAAATGGTTCGAGCACTATTGATGAGATCAAGGACTATGAAAATAATGGTAAATCATGGTATGCTCTCTTAAGTGGTCTTGCTAATTCTAAATCGATAAAATTTATGAATTTGAAAACTGCTAGAGAAATTTGGGTAAAGTTAGAAAGAATTTATGAAGGATATGGTAAGATCAAACAAGATAAGATGTCGAATTTGAAGATCATGTTTGAAACCCTATAGATGTTTGAAGATGAAAACATCACAAGATACTTATAGAAGGTGGATGAAATTGTCAACAGTATCAGAGGTCTTGGTGGAAAACTAAAAGAAGAAGTGGTAAAGAAGGTACTTAGAACTCTTCCTAAAGCTTATAGTCATAAAGTTTTTCCTATTGAAGAATTACAAAATTTGAATCAATATACCAAAGATAAATTGTATGGCTCTTTAACTACTTTTGAAATGAGAGAATTTGGTACAAGTAGTACAAAAGTTGAGACTACTTTTAAGGTTGGAAAATCATAGAAGAATGTGGAATCAGATCAGGAGGATCTTGATGATGTGGAAGCTAACTTTGTAAGAAGAATGAAAAAGGGTACTGGAAAGTATAGTGGTAAGTTGTATCTCAAATGTTTTAATTGTGGAAAGATAGGTCATTATGCTTCTAGATGTCTAAATAGAGCTTTGAATATCAAAAATAGGGAGAAAAAAAGTAAGATGATTAAGAAAAGTTACTATGTAAGAGAATATGTAAGTATATTTGATGATGAATTTGATTATGGAAATGATAAGGATAGTGAATGCTTGTTCATGGCTTTAAAAGATGAAACTAATTATGCTAACTCTGAGAGATGTGTGAAGGAAAGGGATTTGGAAGCAAGTGCTAAAATTGAAGGCACTTTGGTGTATGATTTTCATGCTAGATAGGAGAAGAACTACTGGATCATTGATAATGGATTCTCTAATCATATGACCGGTGATAAGATTAAGTTTGTTAAACTTAAGAAATATGGAGGGCTAGTTAGGTTTGTTGATGATACATCTGCCAAGATATGTGGAAAAGGTTCAATAAGTTTTGATGGAAAGAATAATAATGATGTTGTTTACTATCTTAATGGCTTAAGGCATAACCTCTTGAGAGTTGGAAAAATGTGTAGCAAGGGATACAATCTTGTGTTTCAAGATGATGGTTGTGAGATTAGAAAAGGTTCTAGATCTGTGATAACTGCTGGAAGAATATATGGAAATGTCTATCAGCTCTAAGGTGGTGATGGTTATTGTTTCATGATTCAAATCAATGAGAGTTGGCTATGGCATAGAAGAATATGTCATATAAATTTTGATAGCCTAGTGAGAATAAGTACAATTCAAGCTATGAGAGATATGCCAAAGATTACAGTCTATCAATGTTGTCTATAAGGAATGTCAATTTGGAAAGCAAGCAAGAAGAACCTTCAAATTCAAAGAACAATATTCTACCAAACTGTTGGAATTAGTGCATATAGATCTTTGCCGTCCTACCAGAGTAAGAAGTCTTCAAGGTGATAGGTATTTCATGCTATTTATTGATGATTATTATAGAATGACATGGGTTACTTTTCTTGTAGAAAAATCAAAAGACCTAGATAAATTTAAAGCATTTAAATTATGGTTGAGAATGAAATGGATGTGAAAATCAAATGTTTGAGATTTGATAGAGGTGGAGAGTTCACCACCAATGAGTTCAATATTTTTTTGTGAGAATCATGGAATAAAGAGGCATTTATCTACCCCTAGGAATCCTCAGCAAAATAGAGTGGTTGAAAGGAAGAACGTGATTATTCAAGAAGTTGCAAGAACAATAATGAAAGAAGAAAATCTATTGGAAGTCTACTGGAGAGAAGCAACTCATACTATTTTTTATATACATTTAATAGAGTACAAGCAAGAGAAAAAAACACAAATACTCCTTAAGAGCTATGGTATTGAAGGATTCCTACCATCAAATACTTTAGAGTGTTTCGAAGCAAATGTTATATAAGAAAAGATGAAGAAAACTTAGGAAGTTTGATGCAAGGTCTGATGAACGTATCTTCCTTAGATATTCTATTAAAAGAAAAGATTACAATTGCTACAACAGGAGGCTGAGAAATATTGTTGAGAGTGCAAGTGTCAAGGTTGATGAAGACCCACAAAATAATTTAGAGCTAATAGATGGATATGAATTAGATGAGTCTAGTTGTAGAAAAGAAGAAAAAGCTAAGGAGAAAGAAGTGCAGATTGAAGAGGGAGAAGCTCCATAAAAGGTTTATAAAACTCCTAATTATGTGTAGGAGAATCATTATGAAGAACAGATCATTGGTGATAAGAACAAAGGTGTACTGATAAGAAGGAATTTTTTTGAAGAACATGTAAATCTATGTTTAATTTTTGAAGTTGAACTGAAAACAGTGATTGAAGCATGCAAGGATGAGTATTGGATTAAGGCTATAGAAGAAGAACTAATGCAGATTGAGAAGAATCAGACTTGGGAACTTTTCCCAAGACCAAAAAAAAAGAATGTAATTGGAACTAAGTGGATATTCAGGAACAAATTGAATGAGAATGGAGAAGTGGTAATAAATAAGGCAAGGCTTGTGTGTAAAGGTTACTCACAAATAGAAGGAATAGACTTTGAGGAGACATTTGCTCTGATAGCAAGAATGGAAGTTATCATGATATTTTTGGATTTTGCAACACATAAATATTTTAAATGTTATCAGATGGATGTGAAGTCTTCTTTCTTGAATGGTGAATTGGAAGAAGAGGTATGCATAGAACAACTGGAAGGATTTCAGTTATTAGATAAACTAGATATGGTCTGTAGATTGAAGAAGGAATTATATGGATTGAAGCAAGCTTCCAGAGATTGGTATGCAAGGTTGGGCATGTAATTTTTACAACAAGGATTCAATAAAGGTACCATAGATAGAAATCTCCACTTCAAAGTTGAAAAAGATCAAATCTTGATTGTGGTTGTATATGTTGATGACATTATTTTTGGAGGTAATGAAGCTATGTGTAAAAGGTTTGTAGAGGAGATGCAGAAAGAATTTGAAATATCAATGTTTGGGTAGATGAATTTTTTCCTTGGGCTACAAATCAATCAAAAAAATAAAGGTATCTTCATTTCACAATCAAAGTATTTCAGGACATTTTGAAGAAGTTTGGAATGGAAGATTCTAAACTGATATGTACCCCTATGGTTATTGGTCGCAAGCTAAGCAAGAATTATGAATCTCCTAAGGCTTATTAGAGCAAGTATAGATCAATGATTGGAGGACTGCTATATCTGACTGCTACTAGACCAGATATCATACATGTATTTTTTCTTGTGGCTAGATTTCAAGATCCTAGAGAGTCACATGTTGCAGAAGTGAAGGGGATATTTAGATACTTGAAGGGAACTCTAGATCATGGCTTGTGGTATCCAAAGGATATTGAATTTACTCTGAGTGCTTACATGAATGTAGATTGGGTTGGTTGTGTAGATGATAAGAAAAGTACAAGTGGTGGTGCTTTCTTTCATGGATGCATATTGGTGTCATGGTTAAGTAAGAAATAAGATTGAATGTCTTTATCTTCTACAGAGGTAGAATATATTGCAATAGCATTTTGTTGCACACAAGTTTTGTGGATGAGGAAAACATTAAAGGATATCGAAGTAGTGTATAATGAACCAATTTCTATCTTCTGTCATAATACAAGTGCTATCAATATTTCAAAGAATCTAGTAATGAATTCAAGGACAAAACATATCTCAATCTAGTATCACTTTTTGAGAGAGAAGGTTGTAGAGAATAAAGTGAAGCTTGAATATGTTCCTACAAAGGATCAAATAGCTGATATATTTACTAAGACTCTTCGTAAAATACTTTTGAGTTTCTCTGGGAGAAGTTGGGAGTTATTGCCCCTCCTTCTTTGAACTAAATACATAAAGGGATGCATCAATCTAGCGGATCTCAAGATTCTTTTTTTTTCTGGAATGATGTTGGTGGGTATCTCTTAGGGGGGTAGGTAGTGGAATTTTTGGTTGTTGCAGTTAGGATGAGTGTGTTGAAATTGTGCAATGGTTGCTAATTGATACAGTTTGGTGTGTGCTCCTAAGGGGGAGTATGCAGAGTAGTAAAGGAAAGCAAGTTGCAGAACACTCTTGAATAGTTTGATTGCTGTCAAAGGAGGATAATAAATGATGAAAATACTTTTTCCTTTGCCATTGATGTCAAAGAGGGAGAGAGTAATGTGAAAATGATCTAAGGGAGAGAGAGAAATTTGAAAAAAACTCAATTACAAAAAGGGAAGAGAGTCATGCGAGAAAGAGTAATGAGTTAATTATGTAAGGGGGAGAAAGTAAAGAAAAATAGATAATGAGTTGGTATGGAGCAAAGTATTGAGGATCAGAGTCGTTGTGTTTGAAGTTGATGGTTTTTTACATCATGTGTTGCCATCAATGACAAAGGGGGATATTGTTGCAAGTATGTGCAGTTGGTGTTGTCATTGATGTCAACAATCTTTGGTTTTTTCATTAGTGTCAATTGTATGAGCAAGAGTTTGTTGAAGGATGTACAGTTGGTGTTGAGTTGTGTTGTGTAGTTTTGCACACATGCCCCACTTGGAGTAGGGACCCCCTCTTTTCGTGATGTCTTTTGACCTTTGGTTTTATGAGATTTGTCATTTTAAGGTCTTGAGATATTGATCTTACTAGTTTTGGTCTTGCCTTGACGCTTGAATTGGTTAAAGTTGGGTTTTAGTGAAAATCTGGGTTTTGACCTGAATCCCAGATTTTCCAGCTCCGGCGGATTTTCCCGGGCTCTAGTTCTTTGTCTATTTACTGCAAATTTTCCTGGACTGTGCCAAAATCCTGAACTTTGTTAAAATCCCAGTTTCTACCATTTCCACGGAATTCGTGTTCATCCGGATTTTCCGCGTGTCTTGGTTTTCTCTGAAATTTCGTCCTGGGCTCGGGTTTCTGGATTTTTCTGACATGTCTTGTCGTTCATTAATGCTCAAGGTACCTTTGCTCAGACACGAGTATGGATGGATTTAAAGTCTTTTGGGCATCGTTTCAATTTCATTATTCACTTGCTTGCTGCTTTGGCGATTGAGAGTTTTCATTCAAGCTTCGGTCATTGAGTTTGAGCTGCCTGCGTGTGAATTGTTTGGGCGCTGGTGTCAGGATTTTCGTTGCTTGGGCGCATTCATTTTGCAATTGCTTCTTTGAGTTTGAGTTTCATCTGGACTAATCCATGGTAGGTTATCGTTGGCCCTTTCATCTGTTTGCATGATGATTGAATTGTTCTATGTTGATTGATTGATGGTCGGCCTATGCTTGGTTACGATTTTGTATTTATCAAATTAGGGTTTGACCCATCTTTTCATGAAACCTCATCACCCATGACATGTGTGCTTGTATTTATCCATTAGATGATGGGTGCCTCCGTGTTGGTGGTTGTTCTGGGTCAGATTTTTTCCCTCTAGGTGCGTAATTTGATGTATTGTGCGAAGTTAGGGTTTTTTCGGTGCTCGGCCCGGATTAATGAATTCGTTATGATTTGTCTATCTTGCGCCTGTATTAAACTAGCCCCTGCCTTGTGAAGACTCTGAGTGTTTTAGATTCATCTTTAGGGATAGTGTTCCAAACCTTGAGCCTACCCTAGTTTTCATGGCGAAGGGTTTATTCTTCGAAATTAGGGCATCATCGTTTCGCCATGAAGTTTGGTCATTCGAGGTCTTTTGAAATTTAAGTTCAAGCACATTTCGAATCTTGTTGGTTGGCCTCAATTTTGAAATCATTTGAATCCCAATTAGCAAGGTTTTGCATGATCATTCAGTCGCTCATTCGCGTGTTGTCACTCGTCGGGTTTTTGAGGTGTCCGCGGAATTTCTGCGCACCTGGATTTTCCCTGTTTCAGCCAATTCCGTGGAGTACGGTGAATTCTGGAGTATTTGAACTGTCCGCAAAAATCTGTCCTATCCGAACTTTTCTGGTTTTCCTGCCTGGTTTCATTTCTTTTGATTTCTCGAGGCTAGGACTAATGAAGTAAGCGTTAAATGCTGATTTCTTGTTGCTAATAAATGAATTCCATGATAATCTCATAATCTTTGTCTGTACTAACAATTTATTTGGAAAATGGTGTCTTGGCAACAGGAATCTGTCTGGGTTGAATTTCTCCGAAATTCCGCCCCGACTGGATTTTCTCGGCTTATCTTGTTTTCCCGGATCGCTTGGTTTTCCGGATTTTCAAAGATTGGCGATTTGTGATAGTTCTTAATTGCCTTATATGATTTTATGCTAACCTTTGGATTGGAATACGTATGATAATTGGATACTCATGATATTCTTTTGTGAATGCAGGCTGAATCAAGTAAGGCTGCAGCAGGAAAATCTAAAGGTGACACAGAGGGGTCCTTTATTTTAGATGTAGAAAGATTAAGATTGGACACTAAGAGTCAACTCCCTGAAAGCAAGATATCTTCGGTGTGGTTTGAGGTCTCAGACACCAATGTTGGAGCGTGGAGATATGAGGAGTTTAAAGAGAGAATAGCTCAGAAGGATCTATCGGTCCTGAGACAGGGAATGATGAAGTCCGGATTGGTTCATGGCAGGGTTCCCTCCTGCAATCCAATGCTATGAGTTACTACTTGAGTGTGCCCGATAGTATGACTTCGACACACAAAGGGTGGTCAGCACTGAGGGAAGGGTCTTGGCAAATTTCAGTCCTGTTTCTATTGCTCAAGCCTTTGACATGCCAGATTTTCCTTCGGTGTGTGCTTTGAACATGGAATTGGCCAGAACATATTATGAGAATGAGCCAACCAAAGCTCAGCAGATGATTAATTCTTGGTTGGAAAAGCCAAAGTCACACTACTCCAAATTTCCCAAGAAATTACACAGGGTTAGATTCATATCAGATATTTGTGATGCAATCACATCCTTGAGCAGAGTGGTAGGTTTGAAAAGCATTGGAGTGTTGGAAAGTTGGATGGTCCATGTGATCAACAAAATTGAACAAGGAACCAATTACCATTGGGCAGGACTTATTAGCGCTGTGATTGACAAGCAATTAAGGGATGTCCTAGAAACAAAGAAGTTCACCATGTCTTCTTATGTGGTGTATGTGTTAGCTAGATTCTACCCATACAGGGGTTTGAATCCGCAGGGGACATTTGGACAAGATATTGTCTATGAAATATACTCGGAATTGCACCTAGGACACCGGGATTACCAAAGAGCCAGTGATGCATTCACGATGCACATCACTAGGATTCTTCAAAATGCGGAGCATGTGAGACTATCAGATGGAGCGAAGGAATTGGTAAAGAGATATGGAGCCTGGTTCATTCAATTTCCCACCTTCTCTTACATTAGAATTGACGGATGCCCGGCTGCTCCATACAGGTTACCTAGGTACCCCACTGATCATATTGTGTTATTAGAAATTGTTAGACAGATATGCGAATTTGGTGCAATTGTCAAAAAGGAAAAGCATAAAATAGGTTTTGGTGGGGATTTCCCTCTTGGAACTGGCGTAGCAGAGGTGTGCCCTTCTATTCAATCAACACACGCAGCACGTGATGAATTGGCTGCTCATAGTTTCTCCTTCCACTCCAAAAGGACAAATTTTGATATCACTGGGGAAGCACAGAAGAAGGCTACCAAAGAGTACCGTCATAAGGATGACCTAGAAGACTATTGGGCCAATATCAAAGATGATTTTGAGGAAAGGAAGAAAAGGTACTCTAGGCTGCCTGTCGAGGTGATTAGGCAATACAATGTTAAGTTAATCCCTGACTAGCTAGAGGACGATGGAAACCTGGTGCAGGATCATGCCTATGAGTCTGTTAAGGACAAATCAATTGGAGAGATAAATTGGAACGATGATGAGGTAACTGAGCTGGAGGACCTAATGGCTCCTATTATGAGATTCACTACTTCATGGCTAAAACATAAGGTTTGGGAGTTGGAGAGTGAGAAGGTACCCTGTACCTTTAATTTGATGGGAAATCTCAATCCTATGTCTACTTCAAAAGAATCCGGGGAAGATGACCCCAAAGGGAAAACCAAAAGGAGCTCACCCTTCAAAATAAAAATTAGAGGCCCTAAAGAAAGTGAGCTAGAACCAAAAAGAAAGCCAAAAGGAAAGAAAAGGAGTCAAGCCTTGAAAATAGGCAGGTCCTCTGATGAGGAAGGATTTGAAAAGCCAGAAGAAGAGGATGCTCCTCCACCGCCAAAGAAGAAAGGTCAAGATACCTCTAAAGATGAGACTCCGATTGTTGATGTGGAGAGTTCCAGGGAAAAGACAAAGGTTTATTCGAGGAGATCAAGGACTCCATCCCCTAAGGAAACTGTGCAAAAGATGGATCCTCCTCCAAAGTCACAAGTTGTGGAGCAACCTAGGGCTACTTCCCCTTCGCCAAGCGTGCCTGAGCAAGAGACTCTTGAGGAACATGAGACCAGCAGAGAGGCATGAGGAACATGAGACCAGCGAAGAGGCAAAACCTTTCAAGGAAGGAGAGCTCTTTGGTGTGGCAGCTGGGCTCGAGGTTGAAGAGGTAGAAAAGCACCCTTCTCCACTAGTCCAATATGAAGATTCTCCGGCAAGTAGCAAAGGTAATGGATCACCTGAAAAGGAAAATATTCCTGTTAGAACCCCATCGCCGGTGCAAGAAGTGGAGATTGAAGTAAGTGATCAAGCTGAGCAGTTCCCTGAAAAGGAAGAGGATAAAACAACAGAATAGCATGAAGAGGCAAAAACAGAGGAAATCTGGGTGGAACCTGTTGTCCCGGACTGGCTTGAAAAGGAGATTACAAGGAAGAAACAAGTTGTTGTTGAAGACACTCCTTTGGATTGGGATGGGATGCTGTCTAAGATCGGTAAAGGTAAGAAGAAGAAGGCAGCTAAAGTGGTTTCAAGGATAGAAAGGGATGAGGTAAATAACAGAGTTATCCACATTGCTACCCCTACTGTAGACAAGACTAGAGAAGATGTCACTGGTGAGGATTATAATGTGCAGACTTTTAACCTTGGACAGGCTTCTGTAGAGCAAGATATTGAAGAGTATGAAGGGTCCAGTGTTGTGATAGTTGGCAGATTAAGGAAAGAGACTCAGACCAAGCATGAGCTGAGAAAGGAAAATGAGAGGCTTAGGAAATGCTTGGAAGAGGATGTAATGAAACCTCTCCAATCTCTTCACCCATCTTCCTCTGCTACTCCTGGTTTCCTACCCAAGGAAACTATTTCCGAGATTGAAAAGATGAAAGCCTCTGCTCAAACTACAACGGATTGGTTAAAGGATGTGCAAGTAAGAGGAGACAATGCAATCAAGGATATCCTTTCAGTTGGGAAAGATGTAGTCAGAGCCAAGGAACTGTTGGAATATGTGCTATCCCAGGATAAGGAGGATATTGATCTTCTGCTGCAGAAATCCAAAGTAATTATGGAATATGGAAAAGATCAGTTGGTTGCAGATGGGATCCTTCCTTCCTCCAGACTTAATGAGCCTTGGGAATGGTTTGAGGCTTTGCAGATTTGGCAGAAGGCCATGAGGAATATTTAGAAGTGAAAGAAGTTGATAGATGGCGACTTGACTGGAGTGTATGAGGTATGTATTGCATTTTTTGAGGTTATGACTGGTAGGAGGAGGATTGCTCCTAAATACCTGATTCTGGAACCACTAAGGGAATGGTGGCATAAAGTCTATGCCCCAGATTCTGAGAAGGTCATAACAGAACACCAGCTAGATGATGCAGCAACTTATTTGGTGGTGATGGATAAGTATCAATCTGACAGGGATGATTGGAATAAGACTGTTAAGCAATCAAAGGAGGAGATTGATTCCATTGAGTGCTGACTTAGGATCTTGACTTTTCCACCTGTCACCGAGCTAGATAAAGTGTTTTTGAGGGTTCAAGGATCGTTGGCCAGAGTAAGGATAAGGGAGGCGGTAGTTAATGCCATTTTGAGATTTGTGCTTCCCTATTATTATAGGGCATGTATTGATCTAGGCTACCTTGGGGAGTGTGTCTAGGCTGACCTTGATGATGTATCGGCATTTAATGTGTGCCTTATTTTGAAATTCCTAAGGCCAACTTGTTTTGGCTGTTTTATTTTGTAAATGTTTGGCTGGGCCAACATGTCTTGAGAATTTGTTATAAATAGGCATTCATGCCTCATTGTAAAGGGCTAGATAGAGAAAAAGATAATAGAGACAAGTTAGATTAGTAAGAGCTAGAGCATTTTTTAGTAGGAGTAGTAGTCAATTTCTTGAAGCAAATATTGTAACAAAACAGTGGAATTGTTGCAGCATTTTGGTGATCTAATACAATTGAAGGCATTATGGTTTTCTTGGTGAAATCTCTTGTGTTAGTTTATCTTGCATGGTTCCTGTTGTTTCATCTTTCAAATTGCTTAAAGATTTAGAATTTAGTGTCTTGGAATTAGATTAGTTTGGTGAATGATGTTCATGATTTCATATTTGGAATGTTTGTAGCAATCTCTGGTCTATACTCCCAGTAACTATATGATTGTAGTAGGCTGGTGAAGTCAACCTGGACCATATATTTATATGTGCTTAAGTTTGATTGTGGATGAATATCTGTGATTTAAAAATCTATATACCTTAGAAGATTGCACTGTTCTTGTGATATTGCATTGTGGGTTGATCAAGAATTGGTTATTTGAGATTGGTCCATTCCCAATATCTGTCATTTGCATTGTTCATTCTAAGAATAGTTTAGATCTTATCATATTCTTGCACCCTTATCTTTTGCTATTTCTTTATCATTTGGTTAGACTTAGGATTTGAGATCATCATATTGCAAAATCCAATAAGTGAGAAGATACAGTTTGCTTGTAGTAAGGTCCCTTTGTGATTACCAGCATTTTCACATATTATCTGAGTTGTTTATGCATTGTCATGACCTGACACCCGAGAGACCTTGGGGTGATTTTTGATAATTTATTGTTGAAGATTACCTTTCAAGAGAGATAGAATATTGTATTCTGTCTGAGTTGTTGCTGTGCAGAAAACACCATCAACAGATTTGCGCTAGAAGGAGGGCCTGAATGAGCACACTGGATCATTTCTTGAATGCCATCTCTCTAGAGAGATATAGGAGAAATACCAGATCTACCACAGGAGAGGAAGATTTACATGAATTACATTTCCCTACTAGGTCAAGAAGGACTCGAGAAAGGGGAGAATCATCACCTGTTCCTTCACCAGCATCATCCACATCTTCACATCCATAAGTTGAAGCCATACCCATCCCTAAGGCAGTTCCCATTCAAGAACCTCAGCCTATCGTTAACCAACCACAACCACCTCCCCCACTTTTACCAATGGATTTCCTGGCTAATAATTCATCCCCTTTATTTTTCAATGCTTACAATGTAATGCCCAAAAATCCTGAACACTTTTATTCAAAGTTTCATGTTAATGACCTAAACAAGACTGCAAAAGAGTATATAAGGATCTTCCAAACCTGTCTCAAAGATAGAGGGATTATTCATGAGGATGTTGCCTGTAGGTTGTTCCCTTATTCACTAGGAGAAGAGGCTTTTTAGTGGTACAATCACCTCCCTTCTGGCTCAATTCTCAATTGGAATGATCTTGAAACTGCCTTTTTACAGAAGTTTAGAATACCCATCAGTGCCAATGAATTATACCTGCAATTCACCAAAGTAAAGAGAGAAGTCAATGAACCAATATCCAGTTTCAATAATAAGTTTCACCAGGCGTACACCAGACTTCAAGATCCTTATGTTTTGGATAACAATACAGCCCTAGGAGTCTATTACGAAGCATTGGACAACCTTATAGCAACCTTTCTGAAGTGGAGACCCAACCCTCCAGCTAACCTAACTGATGCCTATATAGAAGCTATTAAGCTTAGCACAAATCTGAGACAACATGTGACTGGACCGTTGCCTTCTTTAGGACCATTTGCACATCCCAATCAGGTTCAGGCAGTAAAACAGGCACTTACCAATCATACTCCAATCATGAATCCAGTACCTCAATTACCCTTGGTGCCACACCCTGGTCCTCCCATAGGCCAAGCCTCCCTCATGATGAATTTTCCCCAGCAGTAGGTTAACCAGCCTATGTATCAGCCGCAGCCAAATAGGTTCCCTGCTTATCTACAAAATTCTGAGGTATTGCATCAATCTATGGGATCTACTACAATGTCTGTCCCTTCTCAGAGTAACCCAATCCAGATCCCTTATTGAGATCCAAATAGGGAGGGGATTGATGAAATGGCTGAACAGCTAAAGAAGTTGAATCTAGAGGTGACTTACCTAAGGAATCAAAATAGTCAATTACAAGCTGCTCAAAAGAGTATGCAGTCCAATCAAAATAGAGAGTTTCCACAAGGGCAGAATTTTGACAGAGGATAGCATAACAAAAGAGGATTCTATAATGACAGAGGATATAATTAGGATAGGGGTTACAACAGTGATAGAGGCTATAATAATGATAGGAGACAGAATTTTGACAGAGGACAAGGTAGTGGATCAGGATTTGATAAGAGGCAGTCATAGGGACAGAATAGAACATGGAATATAGGACCTAATAATGGAGGAGTCCCCACCCCATTGGATCAACCAGTTAATCAAGTCGTCAACCAATCTGCAAATCAGCCAGTCAGTCAAGACAAGCCTCCCAGTGGTGTATATCTGGTTGAAGCAGCCTTATCAGGATGGTGTAGGCTTCATAAGACGAGTCAGCATTCAGAGTTAGAATGTCCAGAATTCCAAACCGTGGCCTCCATTTTTTAGTATGAGGTAGAGAATAACGCAAATCGGCAGGAGATTGTTCCCTCCAACCCTTATGATTCTCTTGTGCTGGTATTAAATCACGCTTCCTTCCTAGCAAGTAAGGAAAATGTACCAGAGGAGGAATCTGATTCTCAGGAGGGGAAAACAGATCAAATTTGTAATGGGGATGAAGTGGCTCAGTTATTCAATGAAGAAACAATGAATGATAATGGCCCCCTCGATCAGGAAGAAGCTTATGTTGAGGAAGTAAAAATGTTCCAGAGGCAAGGTCTGAGAGATATGCCTCATAGGCGCCCACAGGCTGGGGGACCTTTCACCACTTCCATTCCTCCTAACAACTTTAGTACTCCCCCAAATCCTAATGCTAGCAATAATCCGTCCTATCCACATGTTTCTAGACAATACCTTTCAAAGAAAAGACAGGCCCAAACTAACCCACAGAAGGAAAAGGTTGTTCAAGCAAGCAAGGACAAGGCAGAGGAACCTTCAAGGGAAGCTTCCACTGATATGAGTGAGGAGAAAATGGCTTCATATGTTGTTGAGGAGTTCAAGAAATTAAAGGTAAATCTTTCAGCATTTGAGTTATTAAGGTTCCCTCCCATTAGGAAGGCAGTTTTAGGTACTTATGATGCACATCTTGTGTCTTTGGATAAACATTCTAATGAGCATAACAACAAGATTTCTAGTTCTCAGCCTATGAAAATACAAGATCAGACACACACTCAGACTGAATTTCCCCCTGGAGACAAAGGAAAGGAAAAGGGCAAGACTCAAGTGGCTCAAGTGGATACTCAGCCTACTTTGTTTCAAGGGAAGACAAAAACCCCACCATTCCTGATCTCTATGCACATATTCGGTAAGAATCTACATAATTGTTTACTAGATTCTGGTGCTTCCACCAATGTGATTCCATTTGGAGTTTGTAGAGCTTTAGGAATTACACCTGCTGATTCCCAGAAGAAGGTGACTCAATTGGATAGAACTGAAATAAATGTGGTGGGAGAATTAAACATGATTCACATGCAGATAGCTTCAGACCCAAGGATTCAACAGGTTATCAATATTCAAGTAGCTGATATCCTAGATGCATATGGTTTGATTATAGGAAGAGATTTTACTAAGGCTTTGAATGGTTATGTGTCTACTGATCACTCTCACATGTGGCTTCCCTAGAAAGGAGTGCCCAATCAGATCAGAATTGAGAGAGAGCCAAGAATGAAATACATGATTACAGAATACCAAAAGACTTCAACAAAAGTTTTGATATTAGAAGTTGGCATGGGAAATTATATGTTGTCGACACGGTATGAGGAGGCAGACTCAGAGGAGGTATTGATGCTACACACGATGCCTATCGATGTAGAAACAGGATCTAGCCATGTTATTGTTCTGACAAAATTAGTGGAGGAAGAAGAGGAAACTGAAGATAATTAGATCAGCCTATTAGACAGTTTTCAGAAATTCATCAAGTAGTGTGTTGAAAATCAAATTCACCTAGGTAGAAGGACAAGCTTTGAAGAATTGCTCTTACCTAATTGGTGTAGAGTCCATAATGCTTCCCATTCAGAGTTGGAGTGTTGTTTATGTCAAACAGCAGTAGAACAAGTGCAGAAATGCATGAATCCAACCCTGGTAGTTAAAACAGATATACAAAACCCTCAGGAAGACTATCAAGAAAAGAAGTTCGTGTCGTCTGAAAAACCTCCAGCAATATTAAGCCAAAGGATGTGATGAAAAAGATTATAGCTGCTGAGTGTTGGACACTTAGATTTGATGGATCCAAGTCCAAGCATGGAGCTGGGGCAGGGTTTAAACTAATCAGTCCAAAAGGTAAGAATTTCTTTGCATCCCATAGGCTTCAATTTCACTGTACTAATAATGTAGCAGAATATGGACTTCTTATGACACTTAAGAAAAATGTTAAGATTCTGCAAGTTTTTGGTGATTCTGAGTTAGTAATTAAGCAAGTAAGGAAACAATATTCATGCCACGATAGAAGAATGACTAATTATAGGCATAGAGTGTAGGACCTCATTGAGGGATTTGATGCCTTCAATATTCAACTAATACCACGGCAAAAGAATCAAACTGCAGATTCTCTGGCTCGGGCGGCAAGCACCCTGCAACCTTTATCTTTGTCAGGTTTGAAGAAGTTCACTGTAGAATTGACTCCTGTGCCATCGGTCCCAGATAATGTTACTAACTTCCAGGTATTTGAAAATGACAAGCATATTCTGGATTTTATCACAAATACAGACATTTTTGCCTCTCAAATCATTGATGAAATAGAGCTCCAGGAAGCAGAACTGGATTTACAAAGAGTGATGAACCTAAAATCAAATACTATTCCAAGGGGAATGGTACAGTTGGAACAAATTTTTGATATGGATAAGATCAAGGATCAGGAACAAGAGTCAAAGAAGGAGTCTATCAATGGACAGTGTGATACTTACAATATGGGAACTGGAGATAACACCAAGAATATTCTTATTGGCAAAGTATGCACTCCAGAAGAAAGACAAGGAATAATTGCAGCATTGGGTAGTTTTCCTGATATAGTAGCCTGGAGTTATGAGGACTTGAAAACTTATGATACATCAATCATAACTCATACTATCCCTTTGAAGCCAGGTGTCAAGCCTTTTAGGTAAAGGCAGAGACCAATTAATGCATTATTAGAACTAGTCATACAGAAAGAAGTTTAAAAGTTACTATCTGCCAGAATCATATTTCCTGTCAGGCATTCAACATGGGTGGCAAACCTGGTTCTAGTGAGGAAAAAGAATGGAGAAATTAGACTCTGTGTTGATTTCAGGAATTTAAACAGATCGTCAGAAAAGACAACTATCTAGTCCCTTCACTGGATGAAGTACTTCAAGTAGTTAATGGATCTTAGATGATGTCCTTTCTAGACGGTTATTCAGGGTACAATCAAGTAATGGTTCAATATGAGGATAGGCACAAGACTGATTTCACAACTAAATGGGGTACCTTTGCCTACAGGAGAATGTCATTTGGACTCATTAATGCAGGGGCCACATTTCAAAGGGCTATGGACATTGCTTTTAAAAATATCATAGGCAAATGCATCATTATTTACATGGACGACCTGACTGTTTTTTCAAAAAATAGAGGGGATCACATCTTAGATCTGCACAAAGTGTTTCAAAGGTGCAGGGAATTTGGCATATCCTTGAATCCTAAGAAGTGTATTTTCGGAGTAACAGAGGAAAGCTACTAGGACATGTGATATCAGAGAAGGGAATTGCTATTGATCCAGAAAGAGTGGAGGCCATCCTGAAGATTCAGCCACTTGCTAGCAAAAAGGAAATGAAATCTTTCTTTGGCAAGATCAACTTCCTCAGAAAATTTATTACTAGATTTGCTGAAATTGTTAAGCCATTGAATGCAATGTTGAAGCAAGATGCAAAGATCGAATGGACTACGGAAGCAAAGGAAGCATTTGCAGAAATCAAAAGAGCCATTGTTGATACTCCAGTATTGGTAAGTCCTAACTACAGCAAGCCTTTTCACATCTATTCATTTGCTTCAGACCATTCATGCGCAGGAATGCTAACTCAAAAGTCTAATGAGGGAAATGAGCATCCCATTGCCTTTATGAGTGCCCCATTAAAAGATGCTAAGTTGAGATACCCAAGTGTAGAAAAGCAAGCATATGCTCTGGTTAGAGTAGTGAAGAAATTCAGACATTATATCCTCAGGAATAAGGTTTATGCAGTTGTCCCAGACCCCGCAGTCAAGTTACTTCTAATGCAAAATGAGTTAGGAGAGCGTAGAGCTAAGTGGGTGACAATGCTACAAGAGTACGATATTGAGATCTAGCCCATGAAGTTGGTAAGAGGACAGGGACTTACTCAAACCATGGCTGAAATAGGCCCTGAACTAACTGTTTAGAATTATAACGTTGAGGAGGTTTCCCCAGGTGGCTGGTATGATGACATAGTTTATTATTTGTTGAACCAACGATCTCCAGATCATCTTAATGTTGTTCAGAGGAGAGCCCTACGATTGAAGAGTGACAGTTTCATGCTAAAGGGAGTTGTTCTGTACAAGAAAAATCATGAGGGCATTTATTTGAGATGCATCAAAAAATAGGAAGCTGAGAGGGTGGTAAACGAATTTCATGAAAAGTATGTCACTGGCCATGGTTCTGCGATTTCCACAGCAAATCATATTTTGAGGGCAAGATATTACTGGCCCACGTTATTCAAAGACGTCCACCATCATGTCAGGATTTGTCACACGTGCCAGACCGCAACAACAAGGGAAAGGTATGCAGTGCTTCCGCTCCAACCGGTCACTGAGGTAAGGCCTTTTGCTCAGTGGGGTATGGATTTCATAGGTCCCATCAACCCACCATCTTCTGCAGGACATAGGTACATTCTCACTATTACTGATTATTTCACAAGATGGACTGAGACTTTTGCTTGTAGGCAATGTACATCTGAGGTAGTGATTGATTTCTTAGAGTCTGCTATTCTTAATCGATTTGGATGCCCTATTGTTGTTGTCTGTGATAATGGTCCTGCTTTCGCATCTTTAAAATTTTCAAATTGGGCTTTTGATCATGGCATTATTGTAAAGTTTGCATCCAATTATTATCCTCAGGGTAATGGCTTAGCAGAGTCCTCTAATAAGAACTTATTGACTATCATCCGTAAGCTGTTAGAGAGGAACCCAAAAGACTGGTATACCCAGCTTCGGTTTGCCCTTTGGGCAGACTGTACAAGACTTAAATCATCCATCGGAACATCTCCCTACCACTTAGTATATGGTCTAGAGCCAGTATTCCCCATTCAACTCAAAATCCCAACTTTACAGTTTATAAATGAGTTTTATGATGAAGGGGACAGAAGGGAGACTAGGTTGACAGAACTATTGCACCTTGAGGAGAAACGAGACAATGCCCTTGAGAATTTTACCAAACATGAAGGGGTAGTTAAGAGGTGGTTTGACAGGAGGGCTAAAGTCAAGGCCTTTAGGATTTCTGACCTAGTCCTATACTGAGATAAGCCTCATGATAAAAAAAGGGGACCATGGGAAATTTGACAAACTGTGGCTTGGCCCATATCAGATTGCTAAAATACTTGGAGATAATGCCTTCCATCTGAGGACTCTCACAGGAGAAGATATTCCACTACCTGTCAATGGGCAGTATTTGAAACATTATTTCCAGTCCTGAGCTATTTTCAGCTCCCTGCTTTGTATATAGTTAGTTTAGGTTGCTTTCTGTTATTTTGTTTGGTTAGATTAGGTTTCCTTTTGCTCTGCTTGTTCTGCTTTGGTTAGAATAGGTTTTCTTTGGTTTGTTTATTTTGGTTTGCGTCACTCTTGCTCTTGGTCCCTTCTCTTTTGGGGATCCCTAGTTGCATTTGTATGATAGTGGTGACAAAGTAGGTCTGATGTTCTTGGTATTTCTTTTACAAACTCTAATCATCCTTCCAGGGCATTATGGTATGAATTCCCTGCCCAATGTCACTTATCCTTGTGCTGAGGCAAAGGGTTTTCTAGTCAGTTTGAACATGAATATATTAGGGTCTCATATTTTAAATTAAAGATACCTGAAGTTGCATAAGGTCCTTATGAAGTTTGAACAAGTGAAAAATCATTTTTTCTGCTCTAGTGCCACTGTGGTTCTCATCCCTGAGTGTGAACTTCATTGTTCATAGGTTGAAGCGAAAGCAGTAAAAAGATAAGCAGTATAAAAAAAGAGAGGGAAATACATATTGAAAATTAAAAGGTTTAAATTCAACTCATCAGGGGGATCTGGATATCTCTACCGGGGCTATAGAAGCCTGGCTAGCAGTAGAACTATGTTCAGGAGAATCACAGCGATAACCTCGTTGGGGCTATGGACGCCTGACTGGCAACGAGGCTCTATCCAGGTTACTTTTAGAGTATGAATCTTTATGTAGCTTGTTCATACCAAGGTTGGTTCCTGTTGCAACTAAAGGAGGATAATGAATGTATTTGCACACACTTTGACCCTGGTGTAGGAAAGTTTGGATGATTAGGGGCTTCTTTGTTTTACCATGGGTGGTGGTAGGATAGGTGAGTTGAAACCATGAGTTTTGGGTTCTTGATTCTAGTTTTTCCTCGAAATGTTCGGGAGCATTTCCCCAGCGGAGTTTCCATTTGTTGTGCATTTTTGCACACACGCCCCACTTGGAGTAGGGAACCCCTCTTTTCGTGATGTCTTTTGACCTTTGGTTTTATGAGATTTGTCTTTTTAAGGTCTTGAGATATTGATCTTACTAGTTTTGGTCTTTCCTTGAGGCTTGAATTGGTTAAATTGGGTTTTAGTGAAAATTCGAGTTTTGACCTGAATCTGGGATTTTCCAGCTCCAGCGGATTTTCCCGGGCTCTGGTTCTTTGTCTATTTACTGCGGAATTTTCCAAATTCGGGTTTTTGCTTGACTCTAGGATTTTCCAGTTTTGGAAGATTTTCCTGGACTGTGCCAAAATCTCGAACTTCGTTAAAATCCCGGTTTCTGTCATTTCTGCGGAATTCGTGTTCATCCGGATTTTCCTCATGTCTTAGTTTTCTCTGAAATTTCGTCCTGGGCTTGGGTTTCTGGATTTTTCTGACATGTATTGTCGTTCATTAATGCTCGAGGTACCTTTGCTCAGACGCGAGTATGGATGGATTTAAAGTCTTTTGGGCATCATTTCAATTTCATTATTCACTTGCTTGCTGCTTTGGCGATTGAGAGTTTTCATTCAACCTTTGGTCATTGAGTTTGAGCTGCCTACGTGTGAATTGTTTGGGCACTAGTGTCAAGATTTTCATTGCTTGGGTGCATTCATTTTGTAGTCGCTTCTTTGAGTTTGAGTTTTGTCTAGAATAATCCATGGTAGGTTATCGTTGGCCCTTTCATCTGTTTGCATGATGATTGAACTGTTCTATGTTGATTGATTGATGGTCAGCCTATTCTTGGTTACGATTTTGTATTTATCAAATTAGGGTTTGACCCATCTTTTCATGAAACCTCATCACCCGTGCCATGTGTGCTTGTATTTATCCATTAGATGATGGGTGCCTCCGTGTTGGTGGGTGTTCTAGGTCAAATTTTTGCCCTGTAGGTGTGTAATTCGTTGTATTGTGCGAGGTTAGGGTTTTTTCGGTGCTCGGCCCAGATTAATGAATTTGTTATGATTTGTCTATCTTGCACCTGTATTAAACTAGCCCCTACCTTGTGAAGACTCTAAGTGTTTTAGATTCATCTTTAGGGATGGTGTTCCAAACCTTGAGCCTACCCTGGTTTTCATGGCGAAGGGTTTATTCTTCGAAATTAGGGCATCATCGTTTTACCATGAAGTTTGGTCATTCGAGGTCATTTGAAATTTAAGTTCAAGCGCATTCCAAATCTTGTTGGTTAGCGTCGATTTTGAAATCATTTGAATCCCAATTAGCAAGGTTTTACATGATCATTCAGTCGCTGGTTCGTGCTTTGTCACTCGTCGTATTTCTGAGGTGTCTGCAGAATTTTTGTGCACCCAGATTTTCTCAGTTTCGGCCAATTCCGCAGAGTACGGTGAATTTCAGAGTATTTGAGCTATCCGCGAAAATCCGTCCTGTGCGGACTTTTTTGGTTTTCCTACCTGGTTTCATTTCTTTCGATTTCTCGAGGCTAGGACTAATGAAGTAAGTGTTAAATGTTGATTTCTTGTTGCTAATAAATAAATTCCATAATAATCTCATAATCTTTGTCTGTACTAACGATTTATTTGGAAAATGGTGTCTTGGCAATAGGAATCCGTCTGGGTCGGATTTCTCTGAAATTCTGCCCCGACTGGATTTTCCCGGCTTACCTTGTTTTCCCGGATTGCTTGGTTTTCTGGATTTTCAAAGATTGGCGATTTGTGATAGTTCTTAATTGCCTTATATGATTTTATGCTAACCTTTGGATTGGAATACGTATGATAATTGGATACTCATGACATTCTTTTGTGAATGCAGGCTGAATCAAGCAAGGCTGTAGCAGGAAAATCTAAAGGTGACACAGAGGGGTCCTCTATTTCAGATGCAGAAAGATTAAGATTGGACACTAAGAGTCAACTCCCTGAAAGAAAGATATCTTCAGTGTGGTCTGAGGTCTTGGACACCAATGTTGGAGCGTGGAGATATGAGGAGTTTAAAGAGAGAATAGCTCAGAAGGATATGTCGGTCCTGAAATAGGGAATGATGAAGTCTAGATTGGTTCATGTGGCAGGGTTCCCTCCTGCAATCCAATGCTATGAGTTAATACTTGAGTGTGCCCGGCAGTATGACTTCGACACACAAAGGGTGGTCAGCACTGAGGGAAGGGTCTTGGCGAATTTCAGTCCTGTTTCTATTGCTCAAGCCTTTGACATGCTAGATTTTCCTTCAGTGTGCGCTTTGAACATGGACTTGGCCACAACATATTATGAGAATGAGCCAACCAAAGCTCAACAGATGATTAATTCTTGGTTGGAAAAGCCAAAGTCACACTACTCCAAATTGCCCAAGCAATTGCACAGGGTTAGATTCAGATCAGATATTTATGATGCAATCACATTCTTGAGCAGAGTGGCAGGTTTGAAAAGTGTTGGAGTGTTGGAAAGCTGGATGGTCCATGTGATCAACAAAATTGAACAAGGAACCAATTACCATTGGGCAGGACTTATTAGCACTGTGATTGACAAGCAATTAAGGGATGTCCTAGAAACAAAGAAGTTCACCATGTCTTCCTATGTGGTGTATGTGTTAGCTAGATTCTACCCATACAGGGGTTTGAATCCGCAGGGGACATTTGGACAAGATATTGTCTATGAAATATATCCAGAATTGCACCTAGGACACTAGGATTACCGAAGAGCCAATGATGCATTCACGATGCACATCACTAGCATGCTTCAAAATGCAGAGCATGTGAGACTGTCAGATGGAGCGAAGGAATTGGTAAAGAGATATGGAGCCTGGTTCATTCAGTTTCCCACTTTCTCTTACATCAAAATTGATGGATGCCCGGCTACTCCATACAGGTTACCTAGGTACCCCACTAATCATATTGTGTTATTGGAAATTGTTAGACAGATATGCGAATTTGATGCAAATGTCAAAAAGGAAAAACATAAAATAGGTTTTGGTGGGGATTTCCCTCTTGGAATTGGCATAGCAGAGGTGTGCCCTTCCATTCAATCAGCACACGCAGCAGGTGATGAATTGGCAGCTCATGGTTTCTCCTTCCACTCCAAAAGGACAAATTTTGATATCACCGGGGAAGCACAGAAGAAGGCTACCAAAGAGTATCGTCATAAGGATGACCTAGAAGACTATTGTGCCAATATCAAAGATGATTTTGAGGCAAGGAAGAAAAGGTACTCTAGGTTATCTGTCGATGTGATTAGGCAATACAATGTTAAGTTAATCCCTGACCAGCTAGAGGACGATGGAAACCTGGTGCAGGATCATGCCTATAAGTCTGTTAAGGATAGATCAATTGGAGAGATAAACTAGAACAATGATGAGGTAACTGAGCTGGAGGGCCTAATGGCTCCTATTATGAGATTCACTACTTCATGGCTAAAACATAAGGTTTGAGAGTTGGAGAGTGAGAAGGTACCCTGTACCTTTAATTTGATGGGAAATCTCAATCCTATGTCTACTTCAGAAGAATCCGGGGAAGATGACCTCAAAGGGAAAACCAAAAGGAGCTCACCCTTCAAAATAAAAATCAGAGGCCCTAAAGAAAGTGAGCCAGAACCAAAAAGAAAGCCAAAAGGAAAGAAAAGGAGTCGAGCCTTGAAAATAGGTAGTTCCTCTAATGAGGAAGGATTTGAAAAGCCAGAAGAAGAGGATGCTCCTCCACCGCCAAAGAAGACTAGGACAGCTAGGGTTTCAAAGAAGAAAGGTCAGGATACCTCTAAAGATGAGACTCTGATTGTTGATGTGGAGAGTTTCAGGGAAAAGACAAAGGTTTATTCGAGGAGATCAAGGACTCCATCCCCTAAGGAAACTGTGGAAAAGATGGATCCTCTTCCAAAGTCACCAATTGTGGAGCAACCTAGGGCTACTTCACCTTCGCCAAGCGTGCCTGAGTAAGAGACTCTTGAGGAACATGAGACCAGCGGAGAGGCAGAACCTTTCAAGGAAGGAGAGCTCTTTGGTGTAGCAGTTGGGCTTGAGGTTGAAGAGGTAGAAAAGCACCCTTCTCCACTAGTCCAATATGAAGATTCTCCAGCAAGTAGCAAAGGTAATGGATCACCTGAAAAGGAAAATATTCCTGTTAGAACCCCATCGCCGGTGCAAGAAGTGGAGATTGAAGTAGGTGATCAAGATGAGCAGTTTCCTGAAAAGGAAGAGGATAAAACAATAGAATAGCATGAAGAGGCAAAAACAGAGGAAATTCGGGTGGAACCTGTTGTCCCGAATTGGCTTGAAAAGGAGATTACAAGGAAGAAACAAGTTGTTGTTGAAGACACTCCTTTGGATTAGGATGGGATGTTGTCTAAGATCGGTAAAGGTAAGAAGAAGAAGGCAGCTAAAGTGGTTTCAAGGATAGAAAGGGATGAGGTAAATAACAGAGTTATCCACATTGCTACCCCTACTGCAGACAAGACTAGAGAAGATGTCACTGGTGAGGATTATAATGTGTAGACTTTTAACCTTGGACAGGCTTCTGTAGAGCAAGATATTGAAGAGTATGAAGGGTCCAATGTTGTGATAGTTGGCAGATTAAGGAAAGCGACTTAGACCAAGCATGAGTTGAGAAAGGAAAATGAGAGGCTTAGGAAATGCTTGGAAGAGGATGTAATGAAACCTCTGCAATCTCTTCACCCATCTTCCTCTGCTACTCCTGGTTTCCTACCCAAGGAAACTATTTCCGAGATTGAAAAGATGAAAGCCTCTGCTCAAACTACAACAGATTGGTTAAAGGATGTGCAAGTAAGATGAGACAATGCAATCAAGGATATCCTTTCAGTTGGGAAAGATGCAATTAGAGCCAAGGAACTATTGGAATATGTGCTATCCCAGGATAAGGAGGATATTGATCTTTTGCTGCAGAAATCCAAAGTAATTATGGAATATGGAAAAGATCAGTTGGTTGCTGATGGGATCCTTCCTTCCTCCAAACTTAATGAGCCTTGGGAATGGTTTGAGGCTTTGTAGATTCGGCAGAAGGCCATGAGGAATATTTAGAAGCGAAAGAAGTTGATAGACGGTGACTTGACTGGAGTGTATGAGGGATGTATTGCATTTTTTGAGGTTATGACTGGCAGGAGGAGGATTTCTCCTAAATACCTGAGTCTAGAACCACTAAGGGAATGGTGGCATGAAGTCTATGCCCTAGAGTCTGAGAAGGTCATAACAGGACACCAGCTGGATGATGCAACAACTTATTTGGCGGTGATGGATAAGTATCAATCTCACAGGGATGATTGGAATAAGACTGTTAAGCAGTCAAAGGAGGAGATTGATTCCATTGAGTGCCGACTTAGGATCTTGCCTTTGCCACCTGTTACCAAGCTAGATAAAGGGTTTTTGAGGGTTCAAGGATCGTTGGCCCAGAGTAAGGATAAGGGAGGTGGTAGTTAATGCCATTTTGAGATTTGTGCTTCCCTATTATTATAGGGCATGTATTGATCTGGGCTACCTTTGGGAGTGTGTCTAGGCCAACCTTGATGATGTATCGGCATTTAATGTGTGCCTTATTTTGAAATTCCTAAGGCCGACTTGTTTTGGCTGTTTTATTTTGTAAATGTTTGGCTACGCCGACATGTCTTGAGAATTTGTTATAAATAGGCATTCATGCCTCATTGTAAAGGGCTAGATAGAGAAAAAGATAATAGAGACAAGTTAGATCAGTAAGAGCTAGAGCATTTTGTAGTAGGAGTAGTAGTCAATTTCTTGAAGCAAATATTGTAACAAAACAGTGGAATTGTTGCAGCATTTTGGTGATCTAATACAATTGAAGGCATTGTGGTTTTTCTAGTGAAATCTCTTGTGTTAGTTTATCTTGCATGGTTCCTGTTGTTTCATCTTTCAAATTTCTTAAAGATTTAGAATTTAGTGTCTTGGAATTAGATTAGTTTGGTGAATGATGTTCATGATTTCATATTTGGAATGTTTGTAGCAATCTCTGGTCTATACTCCCAGTAACTATATGATTGTAGTAGGCTGGTGAAGTCAACCTAGACCATATATTTATATGTGCTTAAGTTCGATTGTGGATGAATATCTGCGATTTGAAAATCTATATACCTTAGAAGATTGCACTGTTCTTGTGATATTGCATTGTGGGTTGATCAAGAATTGGTTATTTGAGATTGGTCCATTCCCGATATCTGTCATTTGCATTGTTCATTCTAAGAATAGTTTAGATCTTATCATATTCTTGCACCCTTATCTTTTTCTATTTCTTTATCATCTGGTTAGACTTAGGATTTGAGATCATCATATTGCAAAATCCAATAAGTGAGAAGATACAGTTTTCTTGTAGTAAGGTCCCTTTGTGATTACCAGCATTTTCACATATTATCTGAGTTGTTTATGCATTGTCATGACCTGACACCCGAGAGACCTTGGGGTGATTTTTGATAATTTATGGTTGAAGATTACCTTTCAAGAGAGATAGAATATTGTATTCTGTCTGAGTTGTTGCTGTGCAGAAAACACCATCAACAAGATGGTGTTGTCTCTAGTAATGCTTTGATTAGTTGCATTATGTTGACATTAGTAAGCTACCGGTGTCAACCTCTAGTGTTTCTTTGAGAAGCTTTTGTTTATGGATGTATGGTTGAGTTGTTATGTTGTAGTTGGCTTGGTGGTAATGAAAAATCATTGAAGATGTTGATGATACATTTTTGGTGCTTGGTTTCTAAGTGCTTTTGAAAAAAATGAACTAAAAGAGGAAACCATGTGTTGTAGTGTGTTCTGTTTTGAAGAGTAGTGTTCTTGTTTTTCTCTGCGATTCTTCTGGGTTGAAGATTTGCTTGTGTAGTTTAGATATGTTTTTTAGAGGTGTTTAGAGGTGTTGCATTCAAAATTTGATGTGTTGGTTCATTGCACAAAGCAAGGTGAGTTCACCAGTGTGTGAATTGTATATTGCAGAGGTGTCTGCGAGAAATGTTCTTGCTCTGCATTTATCTGTAGAGTGGTTTCAATTCTTGTGGATCTGGAAGAGTTATTATAGTGTGTGTATATTTATTCAAATGAATTTGTTCATGGTTTGGTGCTTTAGAAGTCAGTTTCTTGAGTTACAGTGTATGAGAGTTATTTAAGTGTACTGGGTCTGTACATTCTTCAAGTGAAATTTCTTGTGAAGGAATTTGTTGGTTCCTAGGGTGTTTTTGAAATATTCTATAACATGTTCAAGTGGTATGTGGTGTCCACGAGTCATCTTTGGATTTGAGAAAGTGTGTACTTAAGTGTTAAATGGTGTTAAAATAGGTTCAACTGACTTGGGTGTTTACACTACTTCTTAAGTTACTTTGATGTTTGTGGAAGCGTGGTGTTGCGTGTATGAGTAATTAAGGTCCTAGCTAAGGTGTTTTGTGATCCACCTTCATTCCTTTCCAAAAAGGGAATGTTTTTGTGTCAACCTAATTTGAATATGCATGGTTGAGGTGCATAGATGACCCTAGAGAATTTTTTCAAAGTTGAAGATGATATAAATAAGTGTTGAGTTGTTGAAGTATATTGTTAATATAGATGAGTATGGTGCAAGTGATGTGAATTGAAGAGTTGTAGGGTGAATTTTGAGGATTGCAGTGGAAGCTTTCATGTGTTAGATTACTTAATGCAATAAGAACAAGGTGTCTACAATTCTTCAGAAAGACTGTGAAAGTTTTGGTGATGTTGTGGTGGATTTTTTTGTTGCTTTGAGATGGATTTCTCATTGTAACATTCTTCTCTATCTCCTCTTCTATTATGGAAATGAGCCTTTCTTTCTTTTGGGTAGTGAGCCCTATTATATTCGGTGTTGATATTACTTTATAGTGAGTTACTGCTCACCATTTTTTTCCCATCTTGGTTTTTTCACATAAATATGGAGTTTCTTTATGTTTGGTGTTGATGTGTTTTAGTTTCTATTATTTTTTTTCATGATAAATCACTTTAAGAGATTAAGGGTTAATTGGATTGATGTGGATCTGAATGTTTGTGAGGGTTTTGAAGTTTTAAGGTACAACTAATTCACTCCCACTCTCAATTATCTTATGCATTCAACAGGTTTATGTTTGAATGTGGAGTTAAAGTGAAAAGGAGATAATCCCAGTTAACCTAATTGGATCTAGGATCACTTTTCCTACTCAACAGGTAGAACATTTAGTTGTGTACAAATAAAATAAAGGGAAAACACATGCAAGATGCACTTGACCTTGATGGCTTTGATCCATATTTAGATTAAGTTCTTGAGGATATGAATCCCTTTTTTTGTGTTGATAATATAGTCATTTGAAGAGAAATATAACAAAATGGAAAGTGAATTTAGCAACATATGAAGAGGTAGAATATGAGTCACCAATGGAGGGTTTATTGCATTCACATCATGATTCTATAATTTAGGCTCCTATTCAGGATGATATTATTCCTCAAAAAGATATTATAAATAGTACTAATATTAAATTCAAGGACACCCACAAACATTTAGGAGTTTTAGTTGAAGAAATTTATAGATTATGAACATGAAAGCAATAATTTGTAACTTTGATTTATATTGAAACTAGAAGTGGATATTTATTAAACTTTTTTTTTTATCTATATATGAAGGTAATTAGTAGCATGTTCTCTAAATTTAGTAATATGCATTTTTAAAGAATTTTTCTACAAATTTATGTGTTTTCTAATGTTCATAAAAAAAATTGGGGTATTTTTGTAACTTTTTTTGAGTTCGAGTTTTTAAAAAAATAAGGCTTTCCAAGATGTTGATGATACATTTCTAGTGCTTGGTTTCTAAGTGCTTTTGAGAAAATTGAACAAAAAGAGGAAACAATGTGTTGTAGTGTGTTTTGTTTTGAAGAGTTGTGTTCTAGTTTCGCTCTGTAGTTCTTCTGGGTTGAAGATTTGCTTGTGCGGTTTAGATATGTTGATTAGAGGTGTTTAGAGGTGTTGCATTCAAAATTTGGTGTGCTATTTCATTGCACAGAGGAAGGTGTGTTCACCAGTGTGTGAATTGTATATTGTAGAGGTGTCTAGGAGAAATGTTCTTGCTCCGCATTTCTCCGTAGAGTGGTTTAGGTTTTGCATATCTGGAAGAGTTTTGAAAGTGTGTGTATCTTTCTTCAGATGAATTTTTTCATGGTTTGGTGCTTTGGAAGTAAGTTTCTTGAGTTACAGTGTATGACAAAGTTATTTGAGTGAACTAAGTGTGTACATTCTTCAAGTGAAAGTTGTTGTGAAGGAATTTTTTGGTTCCCAGGGCATTTGTGGAATATTCTAGAGCATGTTCAAGTGTTATGTGGTGTTTGTGAGTCATCTTTAGATTTGAGAAAGTGTGTACTTAAGTTTTAAATGGTGTTAACATAGGTTTGACCGGCTTGGTTGTTTACACTACTTGTTAAGTTGCTTTGATTTTTGTGGAAGTGTATTTTTCCATGTATGAGTTGTTTAGATCCTAGCTAAGGTGTGTTGTGGTCTGCCTTCATTCCTTTCCACCACGGGAATTTTTTGGTGTTGACCTAATTTGAATATGCGTGGTTGAGGTGCATAGCTGACCTTGGAGAAAATTTTCAAAGTTGAAGATGATATAAATCAGTTTTGAGTTGAAGGATATTGATAAGATAGATGAGTATGATGCGAGAGATGTGAATTGCAGATTTGTAGGGTGAAATTTTGAAAATTGCAATGCGAGCTTTCATGTGTTAGGTTACTAAATGCAATAAGAAGAAGGTGTCTACCATTATTTAGAAATATTGTGAAGGTGTTGGTGATGCTTTGGTAGATTTTTTTTTTGCTTTGAGATGGATTTCTCATTGTAACATTCTTCTCTATCTTCTCTACTATTCTGGCAGTGAGCCTTTCTTTCTTTTGGCGAATGAGACCTATTGTATTTGGTGTTGATATTACTATATATTATGAGTTAATACTCACCTTTTTTTTCCCATCTTTGGTTTTCCATGTAAATCTGGAGTTTCTTTGTGTATGGTGTTGATGTGTTTCAATTTATGTTATTTGATTTCATAATAATCACTTTAAGAGATTAAGGGTTAATTGGATTAATGTGGATATAAATTTTTGTGAGGGTTTTGAAGTTTTAAGGGACAATTGATTCACCCGCCCAACTCTTAGTTATCTTGTGTATTCAACAAGTTTATGTTTGAATGTGGAGATAACGTGAAAATGAGATAATCCTAGTTAATCTAATTGGATCTAGGATCACTTTTCCTACTCAATAGGTAGAACATTTAGATTTGTACAAATAAAATAAAGGGGAAAGACATGCATGAAGCACTTGACCTAGATGGATTTGATCCATTTTTAGATTAGGTTCTTGAGGATGGGGATCCCTTGTTTTGTGTTGACAATATAGTCATTTGAAGAGAAAGATAACACAATAGAAAGTGAATTTAGCAACATATGAAGAGGTAGAACTTGAGTCATCAATGGAGGGTTTATTGCCTTTACATCATGATTCTATGATTCAGGCTCTTATTGAGGATGGTATTATTCCTCAAAAAGACATAATAAATAACACTAATATTATATTCAAGGACACCCACAAACATTTAGGAGTTTTAGTTTAAGAAATTTATAGATTATGAGCATGAAAGCATAATTTGTAACTTTGATTTATATTGAAACTAGAAGTGGATATTTATCAAGCTTGTTTTTTCATCTATATATGAAGGTAATTAGTAGCATGTTCTCTAAATTTAGTAATATGCATTTTTAAAGAATGTTTCTACAAATTTATGTATTTTCTAAAGTTCATAAAAACAAATTGGGGTCTTTTTGTAACATTTTTTGAGTTCAAGTTTTTGAAAAAAATAGGCTTGCAAAGTTTTTGTTGATTTCAAGCTCTTCAAAAAAATTGGGCTTGCCAAGTTTTTTCCAAGTTCTAGTTTTGAATTGTGAATTCAATTACTCTATGATCTACAATTCATTTCATCAATGTTTAGTACTTCAATTCCCATTTTTCACATATTTATTGCATAGAGAAAATCATGAAGCAAGAAAACTTGTTTTGAATATGATGGATCAATGCATATAGAATTGCATTCACACTTGAAAATATTTTATTTTTGCATTTAGGTACATATATTGGTTTTTATAAGATAAAATGGGATATAAGGATTCCATCCCTACTATAAAGCAATCTCGTAGGAAAAGAAAAATACAACTTCCTCTCATATGGAGCTAGACACAATTGCAACCAAGTTGCCAAACATAAACCTACTCAACTACAATCCAAATGCATAAAAAAAAATTACCCAAGGATCTAGCCTAAACAACATCAGACCCAACCAGGCTATTCAATCTCACACCCTTCACTATCGTATGTGATTGGAAGACAAATCTAGGAAGACCTTTATTCTACCTCTGTACAACTGTCAAAAAAATCATCTTCCAAGTTCTCAAACCTAGATGAAATTAGGGGATTCCACCATAGAGAGACCAACTGTGGGCACAAAAAAAATAGAGGAATATTAATATTAAATAGCCAAACATCAAATTGTTGCCTCAAGAGTAGGATGAAGTTAATCTAAAGCCAATGGAATAATAGATTGAGAAATCAGAGTAAAAGGTAGGTGGGGTTCACCAATATGAATTGAATCATAAATAGGAGTAGGATTTTCTAGAGTTAGACCAATTGCATGAGAAACCCCCCTCAAGAACCATGAAGGGAACATGAAAATAAGATCTAGTATCCTAAGAAGACTTGTTTTCTTAAGAGGAAACATCAACTACAGATTTGGAAGAATGAATAATCAAGTGATATTTGTGAGCATTCATCCACCATGTCACCATTCCCTTGCAACAAGAGAGAGGGCAATCAAAATAAAATTGACAAATGGAAAAAAATCATCTACTCTAAAGGGAAGACCCTCATAGTTAAGTAGTTAAAACCAAGGCCTAACCCCCACCATCAAAATAATGACCCTATGAAGAGGCTTGGATATATCCATATTCACTAGAATATGAAGAAATGTAGAGTGACTGACGTAAGTAGTAGATACAACCTTAATAAACAACCAATAAAAATTTCAATGGCCTTGTAACAAGAATTTCCCATAACTAGAGAGGAAGATTCAAAATTAAAAGCCACACAATTCTAACATTGGAAGGTTCATAAAGAGAGTTGAAGGAGATAGACGAAGGAATAATTAAGAGAATACTCTCCCAACACCCATCTTTTCGCAAAACATCAGATCCATGACATTTGAAGATACAAATAGTGGTATCAAGAAACCCTTGACACAAGGAAAGAACTCAATCTCTCTCTCGATGAGAAGCCTCCATGAGTCCAATACTCAATTGTGTAATTTGGGAAGAGAAGGATAAAAAAAATTTGAACCTAAAAATGAAGCCCCTATATTAGTAAATCATCCTTATCAAGCACATCTTTTCCACAAACCACCACTAGGGAAGATTATGCATAGGGGAGGTGTTGTAATGTATTATACAAAGGGCATGGAGCATCTCCAAAACCCATGATGGTTGTGTAAGAACACTAGTGACCTACACTTTAAGCTTCAAATTTTGTAACACTAGTAGCACAACCACCTAGAGAAACTCACTCGCCAAAATATAAACTTAAATAAATATATATTTTTGATAGACAAATAGATTAATATTACGTTGTCTAATAATCTAAAAATTGTTGAATGGATTTTTATTAATGTATAAAATATCCAAGATGGATCTAATATTAGGGGGATTCACTTAGTTGATTTATTCTAAAGCGTGTTTATACATACACTCTTAACTAATGCCCCTAGTTTTCATTTCCACCTCTTCATATTAAATATTAATACCCCTCATTTCTATGGAATATCCTAGATACTTAACTTTTTAATGATAATTTTTTACTTCTATTTACTCATACTTCTCATTTTCAATTGAACATATCATTCACTTCCATCTCTTAAAAAAAGGAATTTATATTGGAGATTATGAAAATGAAACACATTAAAAATATTATTATAGTTTATAAAAAGTATATAATGTTGGAAAATGCCAAGATAAAAGAGAGCATGAAACAACTTCCACAAGTCAATAAAATATGCACAACAATATGTCTATAAAATATGAAATGAAGAGTGTGTAAATACAATGATTAAGCCTTGCATATATAGGAAAGGATGACGAGTTAGCAAGGTAAGACTAGACAACTAAATAATCCTATATAAGTGGGACACTTGTGAGATCACTTGACAAGTGGGTGAGCAATTTTCAATAAGTGTCTCAAGTCGTGAGGACACATGTCTCAATGCTATGAAGTGAAACAAAAAGCAAAAGAAGCCTAAGTAAATTTAAGCTAGGTGTGAATAGATTAGTCCTAGATAGGTGATTTTCACTAATGATGAGTCCCAACTACAAGGCCATGTTAGGTACTCATGTAAAACTATCTCAAAGTAGAGTAAAGGTGAAAAATACAATGGAAAATAAAATACCCCTCTCCAAAAGAGAATGATGCAAAGAAATGAAATGTACAAGTAATGAAGAAGTGATAGATGGAGAACTCATAATGAGCCCCCAAGGACTACTTCTTGCACATAAGTACATGAAATTTTACCCTCATAGGAGAGAAAGAGAGAGACTATGGACCCCCCTATAAGATCATAGAACCTGTAGTGTTGAGTGATGCTCAAAGAAGAATGTAGAATGTGATCCCTAAATGTCAAACATTTCTTCCTCGTGAAAGAAAATGAACTGCAAATAGGTGCATGTTATCTTCCCATGTCAAAAGAATGGAAGTATCTTAATGATGCACAAGAACAAATACAATGGTGAAATATTTGAAAGTTTCTCAAATTCTCCATGTGAAGGTTGATTTAGAACAAAAACCAAAGATGTAGATGGGTTGAAAACAATGTTGATATGGATGCCATCAAAGGTTCTTGTCAAATATATAAAATGGGATTCACTAAACAAGTATGATATTCCATGTAATTAATCATCCCATTCAACTTTAGTGGAAGCACAACTATGAATATCCTACTACCCTAAATCATGAGAAACCAATATAGGAACACTCAATACTGAAGAAGCAGAATATCAAGGAGATGTGATATCAATGTAAGGTGAAGGAACTGATGAAGAGGATAGAACTCCAAGGTTCAAATAACCAAATTGTATCTTCGACATGCATGTTGAAGGTATCGGTGTTATTTATACTCAAACCATCATTAAAGTCAGGAAAACCAAAGGAAGAAAGGGAATACAATCTAGAATCATGTTCAACATGACCCATGGCAATGATGTCGTTACTCTACAAATATTTGATGATCATAGAATGTAGTGTGAACTCAACTATTTTTCTTGTGCCACTATGTGTATTTGATAAATGGAAAGGAGATTATTGGATAAGGAAGGTACACAAAGTACATCATTTAATGTTCCTTCTCCAATTTGAATATATCCTTTTATAAGAGCTAACATATAGGTGTTATTCGACATCAATATTGGTAGGAATGAACAAGGTTCAAATATAGAAAACAACTCCTTGAATGCAACCATGTGGTGCAATGCCCCTAAATCAAGAAGCTACTTTTGTGATGTGTTGTTTGTAGAAGAAATGTGTGTTACACCCTCATTGTTATCCTTTGCTAAAAATGTGGATGATGTTGATGCAGAAATGAAAGAACCACTTGTCTTAGACAATTGAAGTTTTATTTTTTGAAGAATAGTTTTCAAGTGATCAATTTACTTTTTGTAACATTGGTGTTCTTCATGCCCTATTCTCTTATAATAAGTACATTTAGGATTTTCCTTAGAAATTTTCCCTTTTGATGAGGGAGATGAATCCAATGAAGTGTCTAATTTTGATCGCTTAGTGTGATCCTTAGTTTTTTATTTCCCTTGGATGATTGAGAAACTAATGCTTGACTTTTTGAAGAGGTGATATCATCCATGGAGATTAATTTATATTTTTCTGGTGTGATTCTATCACAAAATTGTTCAAAAGAAGAAATTACACATGTTGTTCCAAGAGCATCCATTGTAGAGTAGAAAGAAGAACCAAACATTGATAAGGACTTTTGAACTTTGATAGAATCAAGAAGACACAAATTACTTATCTATTTTTATTTTACCACAACCTTGAAGTCTATAAAGAAAAGACTTAAACTATACCAAGAAGTCTTCAATAGATGAAAATGAATCGGGAGAGAACATTATTAATTTTTCATCCAATTGTAAAATCTTGAACTCGTCAACTTTACCAAAGAGATCTTCAAAATTTTCCCACATTTTCTTAGGAGTTGTACAACTAGAAATGTGAAATTGTAAATTATCTAAAACAAGAAGACCTATTAGACCCATTGCTTCATCTAACTTGTTATGATAATTAAATTGCTCAAACTCTCTAGTAAACTGCATTTGTTGTCCATTGATCATTTTCCATAATCCCTTAGATTGAAGTAGTTGTATTTTGACTTTCCATGTGTGGAAATTATGTGGTGTTAACAATTCAATTTTTGGATCCATGATGCAAAATACAACAAGGCACTTGAATTGTGCCTTCGAAAACCACCCAAAATTGTATTATATCTAATTGTAGATCCCCAAGAAAGATGCAAAACAAGAATTAAAATTTTGTGTTTAGTTTGGAAGCCAAATTGTCCATTTATAACTCACGAAGATTTTTATAATTACTAAAAAATGGGCTTTCCTAAACTGAATTTTGATTACAAATCTCAAATCCTTGCGAAATTGTGATGAATTTTAAAAAAAAAGTTTGTGATTTTTTTGTAAACAAGGTGAAAGTTATGCCTTGTCAAAAATTTCACAAGTACACTAATTTTCAGAGGTTAAAAAATAGATTAAAAACTATAATTTTAAAGATGTCTCGACACTAAAACGTTAACGACAAAACCAACTTCCCCTCAACTATTCATACTCAAAAACAACCCTTCATTTGCAAGTTATGCAAAAATGAAAAAGGCCCCCTTTTGTAAGCTATGGTAAGAAAATGTCTCTACTCCCCTTACAAAAATATGCAATTTGACCCCCCTTTTGAATATTAGCAAAATTTTGATGGTTAATATTAAGCACTTAATGGTTTAGAACAATTTTTGCAAGTTTAACAATAAATTTTATAAGAAAAAATTATTAAACAAATATCAAACTATTTTGTTTGTTTTTTTGTTTTGTTTGGGTTAACGACTAGGGTATCCCTGCAACCCTGCCCAATAGCCCAACGACCCATATCTTGGGTACTTGGGTGAGCAAGGGTGAGACTAGTCCCCTGTGGGGGGACCCAATAGCGGGCAAGTAAGTCCCAACCAGGTAAACCCGAGAGCGGACTTGAACCTGAAACCAATGGGGAGCAAACCCACAACCCAAGCCAACTCTGCTAATGCCAAGTGGAGTCAACTAAGTCAAATGCTCACAGTCTAGATTAAAACGATTGAAACAACATGTTTCATGGAGGTATTGAGCAAGTCCTTAGGAATCATGGATGAGCAGACCAAGTCTTGTGTTGTGGAGGATGTCGCTTCAAAGTAAATGTGGTACCAAGAGGAAGTAATAACCTTCCATGCCACAATAGCATATCTAGAAGCTAAGTCTAGAAAGACACAAGTTGCAATGAAAGAGCTTCCAAATACAACATGGTATAGAGACCACATGGAGCATGGAGTGTTGGGCATGATTCCAAGTCAAGTGTCCTTGAGAATAGGGAAACAATGAACTGTCAAAAAATCATTCCAAAGCCTTTCAATTACCCACACAAGCATTCATACCTAGTGCAGAGGAAAGTTCAAATATGTTAGATGAAGTGCCCAAGGATAGGAAGGCATGCTAGCTATTGGGAACTGCATTAGGCTATAGATATCTCTATAGAAGACCACGCTAGAAAGGAGCCTCCTATTGTATGATAGAGTACGTGTGGGTACCTGATTTGACCATGCATAAAATTTTCTCAATCAAAGACCCAAAAGGTTGGCTTGTTGGCTCTCAAGCTTGATAAACTGTTGATCAATGGAGAAAGGAAAAAAAATGGAGGTGTTGTTGGCGATGCAAAGGGCGTCTTGAAGAGTAGCCACATGGAGCCTATGGCATAAGGCCCCCAAAGAAATAAACTATCGATCAATCAAAATCTATTTAAACATTTGGATGCAAGCAACAAAGTTAGAAGAGTTGTAGCAAAATCTTCACTCTACACTTTGGGAAATGACAATTACAATGACAACAAATTATACAAACCAAAACTCTCAATATGCCAACAAAAAACCACTGCCAAAAATGTGTGAAAATGAAACAAACACCCAGAATGCTGCAAATTCCAGTACGTGTAGAGAGAATATCGTCCAAACAAAGGTAGATTAGGGTCAAATAAGACCCCAAAACAAAGTGATTAATTCAGATAATTTGCAAAAATAGGCCAAATAGGCCAATTTTTTTGTGCAAAATATAATTATCTACCCAATCGGAAGATGGGAAAAGGGTCAAATTTCCCCTCTACTAAGAAAAATTTGAGTTTTTACCTTTTATAAAATAAGCATGGTAGCTTGAAAAAATTGCAAAAATTCAAAGTTATTGAATTTGAAAAAATAAAAGATATTTTTTCATTTCCCGAGCCTTCTAAACACAATGGTGTTGTTTGTTTGGCTTTATGATTCTTCATTGATAGGGTTCTACTTAGGGATCACCTCAATGAGAGAAGTAACGTGCTCTTATGGCTCTGATACCATGTTGGAGAATTCCAAGATCAAAGAGAACATGAAACAATTTCCACAAGTGAACAAAATATGTGCAATAGTATGTTTATCAAATATGAAATGAAGAGTGTGCAAATACAATGGTCGAGCCTTGCATATATAGGAAAGGATGAGAAGGTAGGAAGGTAGGACTGAACTATTGACTACCCCTCTATAGGTGGGACAATTGTGAGCTCACTTGACAAGTGGGTGAGCAAGTGTCAATAGATGTCTCAAGTTATGAGGACATGTCTCAATGCTATGAAGTGAGATGAAAAGAAAAATAAGCCTAAGTAAACTTAAGCTAGGTGTGAATAGGTTAATCATGGATAGGTGATTTCCTAACTAGGTGGATAAAGACTCTATTTACACTTACATATAATAGATGGAAAAAAAAAGCAATTTAAAAAAAGGGCATAAATAATAGTAGAACAACAAAAGTGTCATTAAAAAGAAAGGGGTTTTAAAGAACAAAGGAGAAGGAGAAATACGGTGCAAGGATCTTTCCTTCAACATCATATGTCAAGAGGAGGAAAGGAATGGAAGCAATATTGTCTTAGATAGTCAAGAGCTTCAAAATATCTTGATTCAATAGATAATGAATCAAAAAAGGAAAGGGAGGTGCAATAACCTATATAGAAGAATTGTAGATATCACTTTTCAATGTTAATATGGAGGTGGATTTTGAAATTCTTTGTGTCAATATTTTGAAAAAAAAATTAACAAGATGATGGATAAACTAAAGAAAACACCTATGATTGCAATTTCATTGGGATTTTACCATTGATGGAAAGAATCAAGTCTTGGATCAACCTAAAATGGTTGAATTGCCTCATCTCTAAGGTAAGTGTTTTGGCATTGGGCTTTATTCAAATAATTTTTCAATTAGAAATGGACCGAAATAATATTCTTAAAGGAGGCCCTTGGTTCATAGGAGACACAATGATTTATATTAATGCTTGGTCACCTAGCTTTGACCAAACCAAGGAGTTGATAAAGGAAGTGTCATTATGGATTCACATGTACAAACAACCACATGAATTATGGTCAAAGAAGGTTTTTAAGATGATTGGAGATTCATTGGGGGAATTTATCTATCACTCCTTAGCCATGGAAAAGAGGCAAGTGGCTACTTATCCTAGAATTTGTGTGAAAGTTTATTTTTATCATACTTATAAAACAAATAATTAAATTGAAGTTTAATTTGGGGGATTGAATTACAAATGGCTTCATATAAGGTGTTTTAGATGTTGGATGTTTGATCATATTGTAAAATAATGCATCAAAGCTCTAGGTAAGGATTTCAGGAATCCACAATTGAAAGATAAGGGTGTGAGAAAGGGATGCTTGGCCATCAATCCTTATACCATGAAATAAATTGAGATACATCCCCTAGTCAATTCAAAGGGGAGAAGATGAAATCGATTGCTCCTTTCCAAGAGGGGGGAAATTGAAACTTAGAGTAGATATGTTGGAGCTTGAAGAGTTGATAAAAATAGGTGATGGTATTAAGGTTCCCTCAAAAAGGGAGGATGAGGCCAAAAGTATCAAGAATCCAATAGATAATGATAAAGATTTGGTAAAGGATACATATGAGGATAAGGAAACAAATTCAGATTGGTGTGTAGCCACTAGAAGGGGTAGGAAGAACAAAGGAAAGAACCATAATGGTCACCTAGTAGATACATAGAGCAACAATGCTAGATGAATGGAAAAAATGTACACAAGGCTATGTTGAAGGCCATAGACGGACAAGAAAATGGCATGCAAGGATCTATCCATAAATTTGACAAAGTACTTGAAAGGAAAATAGATCCTTGATGGGAACATTCTATCAAGCACAAGAAGGGATGATTTTGAAGTTGGATATGGATAATGAATCTTATAGGGTGTCATGGGAATTACTAATTCAAGGGGCACAAGATTATTTTGGATTTCTCTCTAGCTTTGATACTTTAGAACATTTTCTTGGAAAGGAAATGTAATATTTTCTAAAGGAAGAGAACTATCGTTGGAAAGTGTAGGATAATATTGAGTCGATTGTGAAGGAGTTGGGTGATCATAGTCGGAGGGAAGATTGGGACATCAAGATTGAGGAAAAAGGTTGGATTGGATTTTTCCTAAGGTTTAAGTGGGTCAAGTTGGAGTGGAAAAAGGAAAAGTGAATTAGTTGGAGTTGTTCAAATCCCAATGGGCCAAGTTTAACTTTGATGGTGAAACCAAAGGAAATCCTAGCATAATCAAGAGTGGGTATGTTTTTAGAAATGAGGGACAATATTTTTGCATATGTTCCTTTGACTTTGGTGTTGAGATAAATACCATGGTTGAAGCAATGACTTTTTTGTGGGAGTTGAAAGTAGCAAACATAGAGTATGGGAATGGATTTAGTTTGAGGGAGATTCAAAGTTAGATATTGAATTTATAAAGGGGATTGCAATAATTGGTTCTTAGAAACTATACTTTTTCAAGGAAATGATGTTAGCTTGTACATTTAAAGTGGCCACTTTTAATCATATAGGAAGGGGAATGTTGTTGCAAACCGAGCTGGTAGCAAAGGAGTTGGTTTGAAAAAGTATGGCATGATTTGTAAGCAATTGAGGGAAAAACTTTTGAAATAGGTTTTGAAACTTATTTGCAAGGATATCCATGTATCATAACCCAAGGATGGTTTGGTGAGGTGTATCACATCATTATTTGAGGGGATGGGAAGTATGGTGATATGACTAATGGGATCATTAAGGAATAGGGGCACTTACTCCTAGTAGAAAGTGTCAACAATGGTTTAGAGTTATTTGGTTATGAGGATGTTAATAGATGAAATATGTGGTATTCATAGAGTGTGTGCTTGATGAAAAATGGCATCCTTGGTTGGTAATCAACTTGGGAAGGCAAGGTTGGACAAGCTAAAAGGGAAGAAACCTATTTTGGCAAGAAGTGAAAAGAAAAGGAAATAGAGGGTGTTAGTAAGGAAATTCTTGTGGATTTTGAGACTTTTGTGGAGAAAGAAAAAAATGAAGTTGATACATTAGATAATTTGGAAATGAGAGCTAGTGAAGGACATGAATGGAGCTCTATGTGTTCAATATACAATAGAAAATTTACTTATGGATTCAAGACATACAATGGGGTGAAGGAATGTGTTCAACGTAGCATAGACCTTAAGTTGTATCTCAATGCTTTCCATTGTGGCAAGTTCTTGCTCCATTATGATATCAAGGATGTGGTGCATCAGTCAAAGGTGTATTTTGACTACCTTCTTGACCATTTACATGCCATGCAGCGACAACATTAGTGCCTACAAATAGAAATTGAGGAGATTACCAAGGGTATGAAGTTGAAGCTTCTTTTGGAAACCAATAATACTTTTAGGACTACTTTTATGAGGACTCTAATGATGTTCTTAAGGTGAATCTTTATGGTAAATTTTCTTCTATAAAATGTATGGTTCCTAAGGCGAGGACATTGAAGTCTATGCAATTTTCCCTAGTCTGCATTTTATGTTTTGGTGATATGCTTTGAGTTGACTATATAAGACTATAGAGAAGGGGGGATTCCTGCTCATGAGTCTCTTAGTTACCAAGAGAGTCACAAGGAATGAACTACCCTAAACTACCTCAGACTACCTAATAAGTTGAAAAGGAATAGAGCTCAAGTGATGGGGTAAAAATCTAAGAATCCCAAAATTGGAAAGAGTAGGTCAAAAAGGTTTTTTGAATAGACTAACGAGTTCTTGGTCAAAGGATGGTAGCATGGCACATTGGTAGAAACGCGGCACATTGGAGTTTCATATTGATTAAAAACTAAAAATGTCACAAAAAAAAAGTGACTAATTCTACTTTGACTGCTAATAACTTTTAAAATGCAGGAAAGTAATAGAAAACAATAGAATTGAAATAAGGTAAAGTAAACTAAGTAAAATATAGATTAAATGAAATATAAATGATGAGATGAAAGAAGAGGAAGAAATCACTCACGACCAACCAAGCAATGAAACCTCTAGTAAATAAATGTCTTCAATACCTGCACACATAAGACTAAGGAAAATTTTTGGGGTTGTTTAGGGGCTTGATGCAGAGCACGGAGGAAAAAATCAACACCTTTCAACAATCTTCATTGACTAACTCAAAACATCTTGAACTCACCTTCTTTTGACACACTTATTCAACTATATTTCCCTTCAAACATCAACAAAGATCAAATTCTTTCGCTATATACCCTATATACCATGGAAATTTTTCTACAAGTATCAAACCAAAGCATATGTCACCTTCATTTGAGTCAAAATAACAAACAAATACTTTCACAATGTCTGCCCTTTCATTTACTATTAACTCTTTATGACTATCCTATAGTACATATGTGGTATCTACAAGCCACCAAGCACCAAACTTTGATCCCAAGACAAATATAATTCCTTCAACATGTGGAAAAGCTTTAAAATATCTAATTCAATATGTACAAACTCTTTCCAAACCCCAAGAACTCAATTTAGGTATGATTCCTTCATTCCTCTGCCCTCTTCCTAGTAGGTCTACCATAGGTCTATCAGAGATTTTCTTCAAACATAGACCCTTATCACCAACTATAAACAACTTTTAAGTTACCCCCTAATGTTCCTTAGAACTTATCAAAAGTATATCATATGTTGTTTTGGAGAAAATTGCTCAATCTAGGATTGATCACTGTCAGCATAGGCCTAATTAGGTCTCAAGTACAAGAGAGCTTATTGTATATATAGGTTCCAATCATGTTTTCCCTTGAAAAATGGTTCAAACATGTTTATTTTGAATTACTCAAGCTTAAATAACCATTATATTCCCACTTCTTTGAGGATTTTGAAAAACCCTAGACTATGTTCCCTTAAATGCTATGTTTCATACTGTAAACTTAGAAAAAACCAATCAAATTTTAATCCTCAACACCTAAAATATTATAACCTTAATTCAAAACCACTTGAATATGAAACCATATACATAGAAGAACATTATCACCAAAACTAGATGGTTTCATCCACAAATAAATGAGAAACATAATTTTCTAAACCTGTTGTTACCCTAATGAGGGTTTCTAACTATTATGAGAGAAACGGTGATATCTCATTCAAATGATCACCAAAATTCATGAAAAAAGATTCATATGGAAGGTGATTGGATTATTTACCATTTAAAATCATTTAGTCACGCATTTCTATTCGTACAAATCTGTACAAGGGTCTGAAACACATAAATTATGTAGAAAATGCACAAAAATAGTGATATTCTTTATTCCAAACGTCAAATCTCCATCACCCACACGTACAAATGCATAGAAAATCCTTTTTAAAGGCATTAAAACTAACCTTTCACATTCTAAGTGTTCTCTAACTACCCACCAACACCAAAACTAATGTGCCCCTTCATATTCTATATGTAACTTTTTTGCATTTTTTTCAAATTTGTAACAACTTTTGCATTTTTTCCACATTTTTTGCTCTTTTTGGACCTAATAAACATAAAATGACCTCATCATGACCTAAATATGCACAAAATAACTTATTTATCCTTGTTACAAGGTCAAGATCCCAAATTTGTTAATTTTTTCAAGAAATTACATGATGAAAACATGAGTTGCAAAGGTGCTCTTGCACCAGGGCTTGCCTCAGTCAAACCCCTATTTTGGTGTTCCCACCTCCATGAATAGCCAGATAGATAGATAGATAAAATAATACATTGAAATAGATAAATAGGCGAGATAGATAAAATGCATAGAGAAGAGATGTGAGAATCCCAAGATGCTCAAAGACACAAGACAAGAGAGATATCACGTACAAGGCTTGAGGAATCCAAAGAGAGAGAGAGTTGTGAGTGCCAAGAGAGTAGTAGAGAGCATTGTGACAAATTTAGAGTGTTGTAGCAAGCAAGAGAATGAGAGATAAGAGAATTTCCAAGAGAGAAGAGGAGAGAGTAAGAGAGCAAGTGAGAAAGACCTGGAAGAAGCAATAGAATGAAATAGATAGATTTAAAAGAGAGAATAGGAGGGAAAAGAAGGTTCATGAGTCATTACCACTGACAAAGGTAGGTGACAAGTGGAAATAAACTTGGAAACAACCATTTGAACATTGAAATTTTGTGGGATGCTAATGCAATAGGTGGACATCTATGTGGTGTTCTAGTGTCTAGACAAATCATTTTGAAAACAATACAAACGAGGAAACATAAGGTTTGATGCAAAGTTGACACACAAAGATAGTTGTTGAAAAGCGGTCCTAAGCATCTTGAGAGGGGAATATGCTGGTGCAAGAGCTAAAATGAGCCTACACAAGTGCAAAGGGAGTTAAAACTAAAGTGGATACAAAAACACAAGTGAAATTGCAAGGGGCGCAATTTTACAACATTACAAAGACTATATGGTTAAGGGTAGTTTCAGGTGATGTTTTAGAACTATGGCATGTTGAAAGAACACCGATACACTAGGGGGGGTGAATAAGTGTATACTAATTTTTAATACATATCAAATTAGAAAACAAGATTTAAGAGTACACAAATCATACACATATGAGAAGACACCAAATATGTGTGGAAACCCTAAAAGGGAAAAACCATAGTGAGAAAAATTGCTTGATTCTACTACTCAAATCCAACCTCACAAAATAAAAAATATTACAAATGTTTTGTAAGCACCAACTCATAGGTACATTAACACCCAAGATAATGTTTTGAGACACCAACCTCCAGGTACACTATACACCTAATTGAGCACCAACCCAATTTTCTAAGGCACCAACCTCTAAACTATTACAAATACATATATGCATATATTGATTCTTCTCTAACCTAAAATGCACCTTTTCAAATCATATATGAAACTTTTTTATTTCCTTTTCCATTTAATTTATCATCAAAATTATATCCTCATTAACACAGTCCCTTGTTTGAACCCTTGTTACACCTGACTATAAAATGTTCAATTCAATAATCCATGTGTATCTTCAAATGCATTGCATATTGATTATTTTCTCTATATTCTCACAACACAACTTGAAAAACCCATGAGCATAACTTTTTCCATCAATATGCATTACCCTAATTGCTTCACCTTCCAACACAACCATCATTTAAAATGATTTTCAAGAAATGTCATTGAATCGAATTCTTCTTTGTAACTACCTATCAAATTTTACCTACATGAAGTACTCATTTGCATACTTTAAATATCATCCATTGATCGTACCTTTATCACCAATTGAATGGACACTTGATATAATCACACACTATCATTATTTATAATTGAAGAGACATACATCCTTATGTGATATCGTGATAGTCGTTTGATAAGAGGACACTTGGAATCATTGCACACCTTCATAGTTTATTATTATTGAAGCAAGTTCCTTTATGTGATGCAACAATAGTCATCTGGTCTCTTTCTTCAATGCACACTGTTGATTTGAAATCTCATTGACTAACATTTACCGTTTGCAAGCATCATCAAGGACATGTGTAAGCATCTATGTTCCCGCATAGCTAACATTGGGACCCTCCATTATTTTTTGTGAAATAGTGGAAATGTGCCATCTGGTTGTAATGAAATAACTTGCACAATAGAAGAATATGATAGAAAATATGCTACAAATACTGAATAATAGCTGAGAATAACAAGCCACTTCGAGGGGGAAAACCTCCAAATATCTCCAATGAGAACACAATTCACAATATAATGATGAAATAAGACTCACAACCTCCTATATATATCTATTTTATGCCTAGGATTCCACCCAATCCAACTTAGATAACCCTATATAAGCCCTAGGCCAACCTAAACAACTAAATAACAATACAACAATGATAATATGACTTAATTGGCAGTTAAGATCGCTACAAGCCGACTATTCATAGCCTGATGTACTCTAATATTAAGGGTGTAGCATGAACCCCTCTTCAAATAAGCATTCTCCTCAATGATAGGGAATTTTGGATGCTTTTGAATGAACTCATCCTCCCATGTGGCATCTTCAATCGGTAGATTCTTCCATTGGATGAGATGCTGAGTAAGTGTTTTGGTCCTTAGATTCCTTGTGTGTCTCTAAATAATATATTTTGGTTTCAATATGATTCTTCCTTCTTTGTCAAGCTTAGGTAATATTGTCTGAGTAGGGATATTATTCCCAATTACCTTCTTCAAACAAGAAACATGAAAAAATGGATGTATCTTTGTTGTTGATGGAAATTCAAGCTTGTAGGAAAAACTACCTATCTTCTGCATGATTTTATATGGGCCATAATATTTTGGAGACTGTGACTGATGGATTAGTATGGGCTGACTACACTTGATCCATGAGGATATGAAGCATAATCACACCACTAAATGTTAATCCAATAGAGATCGTTCAAATGAAAACTAAATTAAGCATCCTTTAAAACTCAACATACTAAACTATGAAAGCTTCAAAACACCTATTCTAATCCATTGCAACTTATCTTATTGGGGGAGTGGTGTCGCATTGATGTGGAATGGTGACCCTTTCCCAATCCCGGGGATAAATAAGTTTGTTTCAATCAATTTTATTAAAGAAAATTGATGAAACCATTGTGAGGTGTGTGATGAAACATGATTTAAATGCTAAACTAACATGATGCAAGCTATTTAATCATGATTTATGCTAAGATGATCAAGATGTGTGAATGCAAAGCTAATCTAAAAGGATTTTAAGCTAAAAATATTGAAACCCTTATTAATAAGCAAGCTACATGAATGCATCTATGTTACCATGGAAGCCATTAGTAAAATATGTCATTAAGTAAGCTAAAATGATACTAAATAAATGCTAAATATGAGTATGAATGTGAGTGATTTCAATAGCATGAGTTTGCTCTAAAAAAGATGGATCCTTTTGTCTCCAAATAGTTATCTATTTATTGGAGGACAAATGAGAAATGGAGGGTTGAGATAAAAAAGGTTGATCAACAGTCAAGGATGGAACAAGTTGGAGGCATGGATCATGGATTCTCATCAACGGGTGAGAATCAATGATGTGATTAATCAAGGGTTCACCTTATCCAAACAAACACACTTTTAACTTGCACAAGAAGTCAAGTAAGTTTGTTATAGAAAAATAAATATTCCCCTTTTTCAAATGAGTGAGGAGAGAGAATACTCTTTGGAATATTCTCATGGGTGAGGAAAATAGATATTTAGAAAATTAAAAGAAAGTTTTAATGTGCAAAAGGGGAAGGAATATTCCTTTTGGAGGAATGTGCAAAGGAGGAATATTCCCTTGCAAGTGGGGGAATTAGATTTATTAGTAATTGATAATTAAAACAATGTTAATTATGCAATTAGGGGAATTAGATGATATTCATTAAATTAAGTGATTTAATGAAAGGGGAAAAGTGAAATGACATTTAATTAAATAACTCAAAGGTAAAAAATTAATTAAATAAGAGGATTTAGAGATTTAAATTAAATAGTTTGATGTATTTAATTTAATATGATGAAATATTAGTGTGAAAGGGGGTTATTAACCTGATTAAATTAATTAGGTTAATAGATGCAAATGACATAATTAATTAAGATAGCTAGAGACTAGTTTTATTAATGTTGTGCCCAAAATAAAAAATTTCTTTAAAGAGACATTTTTGTTAAAATGATCTAAACCATGTAAAAATGTTGTCAAAAGTGTTGAAAATTGAGGTGTTTATGTAGTTTAATACTTTGTAAAACTTTAAGATTGTTTATCTAAACATGCTTTCCTTTGTTACTGTGATGCTGGTGTTTTTATCCTAATCTACGCATGCAAACTAACTAAACTAGAATGCAAAGCAAAACACAAGATCACCTCAAATGATTAACCTAAGGAAGAAAACACAAAAGAAAGATAACAAATCTAGTGATTATACCTTTTGTGTGTCGATCCCCTTGGTTGGCCCTTGATGTGGTTGATTTGTGTGCTCCTTGGATGGCTATGAGATGAAGGGTGGATGCAAGATAATGAAAACTTGATGAAGCTACAATGGAAAATGCACTTGAACTTGGATGCTAATGCAAGGAATAATGCAATAAAATGGCTTGATAATTTGGTAGCATAAGGGTGCAAAATGAATAAGTTATGCAAATACATTAGAAGAGGGGGTATTCATAGAAGAATTTGAATCCTCTAGAAAATTCAACGGTCAAGATTGTGCCACCATTGCCAAGATGAAGGGCTATGGTGAGTTGAGGACTCACAAGCCCTCACATCTTGACATGTGGAGGGTGAAGTTTCCAAGGATGTGATGAGGTGTAAGTGAGGTGGAATAAGGAAAAATGAAAGTACCTTGGGAGATGAGAAGATTTCCTCAAAAATAAACTTCTTGTCCCCAAATGAGAATGTAAGTGACACTTGAAGAATTTTAGAATTCCTCAAAAATCTCCATGGGGAATAGGAAAGTAGTTAGGAAAATAAATGTGAATTAAAAATTCACATGATTGGGAGAATCTAATGGATAAGACAAGGTTCCCAAAAAGGTGGAATTTTGACACATGTGAGTGATGTGACAAGTCAAAGGTTCTAGAAGTTGCATGGGGATAAGGAGAGCTTTGGAAGGATAAATGTGAATTAAAAATTCACATGGAAAAAGAGGAGTCTTGGGTGAATAAATGTGAATTAAAAATTCACATGGGAAAGAGGGTCAATGCTAAATATGGAACATGTAAAGGTTGACCAAAAAGGTATGCTAAATGTGGTAAGCTGATTAGATTAAGGTTGTGTAAATACATGGTTAAGGAAATTAATAAGAGATTAGAAGCAAGTGGGAAAATTTGGAGGATGTGACATTAATCCCTGATGAAGGGTGTGCACATCCTAATCATGAATTAATTAAATTAATCCAAATTAAAAGAGGATTATGGAGGATGTGACAAGGAGAGAGAAAAAAGAAGAATTTAAAAATTGATTTAAAAAGGTCAAATGACTAAATTAAATAAATTGACATGTTTATTTAATTTAGAGAAGAAAAGGTGCAGGGTAAAGTATTTAATTATAAAATTAAATACTTTAGGTAGAAAGATGAAATATTAATTAAATAAATCATTTAATTAATATTGACGAAATAGATGAATAGAGTAGACAATTTTGACCATATGGAAGTGGTCAAATTTGGATGTCTATAGTTACAAATTCTTTGTGGGTGATTATCTGATTAATTCATTTTATTGTTTTTAGAAAGAAGACAGAAGTTGATAGAAGAATTAGAAAGGATATTAGAAAGATTACACAAGCATATACCATGGAGAAACCTTTTCGAGAAAAAATTCCATCAAGAATTAATCTAGTATTCAATCTATAAAGTAGATTACAATAGCTCCAATTCTTGCTTGAGAATGCTTCTTTTTCCTTCACCAAATCTTCTTCACAACCTGCAATAAAACTGATACTAACTCTCTTCAACTTGCTTGAGATAAATAGGCATTAATCAACTTTGTAAACTCCAAAAGAGTTACAATTACAATGCTCAATCCCTATCCCTAAAAGACATTCCTATCTCTTGCAAGTAAAGTTATTCCATGAAGAACAATGCCAAATCATCATCTTCATCCATTTGGGTGTCCGAAACTGAAATACAAACTCAACCTTTATTCTGTAAATATCTTCAAGGCTTTATCCTCAAAGTAAGCACCCAAGAGAGGGCCCACTTAACTTAGCCTTCTAAAATATCTTACAATGCAAAGGAGTTAATTTCAAGAAGCCAACTTGGGCGCCCAAGTTGGATCCAAGTCATTTCTTGTTAACTGAAACATTTCTCAACACCATTCATGCAAGAATGGTCATCCCCAATTAACTGAAGGTAGTCCCTATTATCTTTCATTCAACTCAAGCCATTAGTCATGCATTCCAAGTTAACTCAAGTCAACTAGAATTCAACTAAAACTAAATGAAGATAACTGAACCATAACTGAACTGAACTAGACTAAACTAAACTAAACTAAAATGATTATGAACTGAACTAAACTAATCTGAACTAAACTAAACTAAACTTCATGCATACAAAAATCAAACCCTAACTCCTAGGATCTTTACATGCATTTAGAGGTGTTATCTCTTACTCCAAATAGTTAACTGAACTCAAGGTGAGTGTCACCTACCATGTGGGTGCCCCATGTGCCCCTATTATTTAGGAACTCAATGGACACCCTCACATGCTAGAATTAATTACAAATGTCAATTAACATGATTATTTCATCAAATATCAATCTCTCTCTAATCATAGTGTTTGAGAACACTTTCCAAGGACTTGGGAGATACATGAAATAAATAATGTTTAGGATTTCAATTAAATGGCATCCTATTTTCAACATTCTCCCACTTGACATTATACATTGTAATTATTCTAAACAAAATAATAATTTTAAATCAAGTATAGGACTCAAGGCCAATGACCTTCCTACACCAACTAATCAATCCATTCCAACTTCAAGTGCAACCTGCATAACCATGAAGCTCCAAGAAAATGATTAAAACCAAGAGAACTTATCTATAGGATCTGGTTTCATAAGATAATTTGTAACATTAATTAAAGTGTCAACTTTTCTCAATTAATACCTTCCCACTTTCAACCATTTCTCGCAAAAAGTGATACTGAATATCAACATGCTTAGTACGAGCATGATACATAGGATTTTTGGCTAAACACGTAGCACTCTGACTGTCACATTCAATTTTAACTTACTTGCAATTAAAACAAATACCTTTCCAAAGTCTCTATAACCAAACTGCCTCTTTGAAGGCGTGTGTAACCACTGAGTGTGTTGAACTCACATTCAACCAAGGTGTAGGCTCTGTTGGGACTGTAAAAATTTGATGTTTTTACATATGTTTTCACTCATAAATTTCTAGATTTGGTCCTACCATATCCATATTTCACCCATATTTTTCCATATTGTCCCATTGAATCCGTTGGGTCATGCATATTTTACATTCTGGTCTATTTCAGCTTGTGATGGTCTGGGGTTCCCCAACCTATGTTGCATTTTCTGCTTGCATGAGTCTGAGTTTCCTATCAGCAAGACTCATCCGATGTCACGACGATCATAGGTTTTTTGCATTCATCTTTCGGCTTGACTTTCACACTATTTCAGCGATAGGTGGATACGCATATCGGCAAAGGTTTTTGTTCTTGGTGAAATGTCATAACGATATCTTCTTGTCTTGCCGACCCGCATTTGGAGGATTCTTATCGACAAGAGTTAAAAGCTTTGGTAAAGGTCTTAGCGAACTCAATAAGTCCAACCGACAGTGTGCAAAAGATTATATCAATAAGAGTTTGGGCGTCGATGTAATGTCACAACAAGGTTGCTTTGTCTTGCCAACCGGTGAAAGTGGGTGCCTGTCGGTGTGAGGTTTCACATCTGTGGTATGTCATAGTGATTTTCGTATGTCTCTCTGACCGGCACATGAATGTTTCTTTTCAGCGAGAGACTCTTCTTCGATATATGGTCTCGGTGAGCTTGTCGGGTCTTGCCGACAAAGTTTGATGTGGCCTTCGGCATGAGTTTTATGTTGTCTTGGCGAACTAGTATGTGCTCGGGGTGTTTCAGTGAAGCAATGCATACTCTACATGAGGTCTCCCCGACAATTGTATGTTACAACAGCATACATGGGCATATGGTTTCTATCGGTGTGAGATTTGGTTTCTCTTGGTGATCTATATATATGCTCGGGATGCGATATCGGCATAGGTTAGGATTATCGATATGAGGTCTCGGTGAGTGACCTATGGTCTCACCAATGGAGCACAAAGGGGACCTTGTCGGCATAAGAAACATTTTTTCACAGTGACTCGAGGATGGTTGAAGACTTTCGGTGTGACATGAAGATTCTACAAGAGGTCTCCCCGACAGAGGGAAGCTACAGCGATAGTGAATAAAACAAAGGGAGCATTTTGGTATGATGATTCTTGTGTCTCAGCGATCAGAACAAATGTAACACATATGTGCTCTCAGTATGACTAAGGGTTTTTGATATGATATCTCCACGACTCAGGTGGTCAGGGCGATGAACAAGGGAACACGAGATGACAGTGATCAACATTATAGTTGCCTTTGGCATACCTGCAGGGTTGTTTGGGTGATTGCCTTAGCGGATGATTAATTAAGATTTATACACTGTGGACCGACATGTAAGATTTTCTAAAATGTCGTTGGAAGCCGACATGATTTGGGCCCAATTTCTACGGGGGCCGACATGAATTTGAAACGATATGTTTTCTAATGCTGGTGTATAAATATGCACCCTGATTGTAATTGAAAGAGGATCAGATTATAGATAGATACAATAGATTAGGAATGGGCACAGTAGAATAAAGTTCTCATTCTGGAGACTATGTTGCATGTTTTCAAATGGTGAATTCAATAAAAATCAGCTAGTGTGGCAGGTTATTTCTGGTGTCAATTGTATGTTGAACTTATTGAAAAGTATTGCTGAAGCTATCTCCAAGTTGATTCTTTCTAGTTGTTTAAATTGATGTAACAAGTTTACTTTTGGTTTATCAATGCACATTTGTTGTATTTGTGTGATTAATTGACTAGTTCTCTCAAGTAGAGATTAAATCCTTTTTGTTGATCACAGTAATCGGGAAGATTCATTTGGATTATTAAAGAAGAGCTCAGTGGTCATAGTCTTGCATTGTTTATACAAGTTATGAACAGATCATATACCTGCAATTTGATTTTCTGCTAAAATAAGTTGCCCACTTTTGTTTCATTTGACTCTGCATACCCAATAAGGCACTGGTCTCTGCAATTTCATTATTTGAATTCACTCAGTTTCTTTATATTGTTAATTAAGTATTCTAGGCTTTAGATCTGAAGATTGCTATCAAGTTTGATTTCATTTTGTTCACTATCATCTGCCATTATGGGCAAAGCATTTCAGAGGGATAATCATATGTCAAGTCTGCTTCATTCAAAAAGGTACACCCGCCTAGGTTTAGCAGCACCTAAAGAGTAGAAGGTTTAGTTTTCTTGGCCTTGTCTGTTACCCTAAAGCATATCAAGAGATTGGCAGCCTCTTGAGGCATTCAACCTGCATTTTTGAGAGCTAACAAATTGGCGACTCTATTGGGGATTACATCAGAAAATTCGGTTGAAGACCATCATATAGAGTCAGTGAAGAAAAGATTTGTAATTTGAGAAGTTTCAGTAAGGGTGATTCCGCTGGGAAAGATCAGAAATAATAATGATTTTCCTACTTTTGGAAAAGTAGGTGGCGACTCTGAAAGAATATTTTGCAGCTGTTCAAACATGAATAAAGGAAGATCTCAGTTTTGGGGAGGTCATGGTGGAGCTCCTCATGGTCAGTAGTATATTCCATATCATCATGCACAGCACTATGGTCCAATGTACCAGCATCAGTACCCACCTTGTGCCCCCCCTCATCAGCATACAACAATGATCAAACAGTTTGATTTGTCAGGGATTCAATTATCCCCTTATCCAATGGATGGCAGTTGGAGAGGTATTGTCCCAAAGTTTACAAGGAGTGATGCAATTACTACTGAAGAGAATTTAAGAATTTTCAATGCTTTCATCCAATATTTGGGTGTGCCATATGAAGATTTACACATGAGGCTATTCATGATATCACTTATTGAAGATGCTAGGGATTGGTTCAATAGCCTACTAGCGGTCTCTATTGATTCTCTCCAAGAATTTCAGGATCAATTCCTCAAACAATTTGGGAATCTAAGTGCACCAGATTTTTCTCTTCATGAATTAATGCACATTCAAAAAGATCAAAGTGATACAATTTATGGTTTCAATCGAAGATTCAATAAGTTGTAGAATAAAATACCTCTCAGATCAAAGTTGTCGGATTCTGTAGCATTGAGTATTTATTTGAATGCTTTTGATCCAAATACAGGGTATGAGTTGAGAAATAAATTCCCAAGAAGTTTGGCTGAAGCACAGAAGATGGCACAAACAATTGAAAACAATAAGAAGGCTGTTGGGATAATCAGTAAAAGAGATATTCCTAGGGTTTCTCAGCAAAGTAGCACATATAGGAACGAAAGGCCGAGGTTGCATGACATGCCTTATAATACAAACTAGAAGGACAACAAACCTATAATAGCTAGGCCTAGAAACAAGGAGGCTCCTGATCCATTGACAAAGGGAACCTATATGGTAAGTAACAATTACTTCTGTGAATTTTGTGATATGCCACATTCCCCAGATTATTGTGTTGTAGCCCAAAAAATGCAAGAAGAGGGAATGCTGATGGGAAACAATGGAGAAGATCACATAGTATATCTGGCTTCAAATACTTTTCACCATGTTGAGGAGGATGAAGGTGCAGGGTGTCTTCCTTGCACAATAGATTGTCACAGAGAGAGTAGCGTTTGTTGTGAGGGATCCAATGAATATCCTGATGCTGATGATGAACCTGAGGTTTTTGATCTGCAGTCAAGGGATTCTTCTACCTCTTATGAAGATTAGGATGAAGAGGCAATGGGAAATGTTGATTCATCAGATAGTAAGTATACAATACCTCTGGCTGTAGTTGAAAGTTATGAAGATACATTTGATCATGATGAGGTTTGTACATTTGAAAGTGATTTCCAAAAAATTTCAAACTCGTTGTATGATGAAGAGTTAAATGAAGATCAGATGATTTTTTGCCAAGGTGTGTCAATGAGTAAGTTTCAGATATTTTCAAATCCATTCTATGAAGAGGAAATAATTTCAGACAAGCAAAATGATGGAATAAATGACTGCGCTGATGATGTTTTTGATTTCCCATTCTTTGATGGCATTGGATTTTTGTTTGATGATGACAAAAGTAAGGAGTATAATTGTAATGATGAAAATGTTCAAACTTATTCACTTGTCAGTGAACAGATTGTAGATTTTTTTACTTTTGAATACCAGGGATGTGCACATATAGATGATCTTGAAGTTTTGTCTCCAGCTTACTTTTGTTTTGATAGTGAAGAATCTTTGTGTAAAAATTAAAATGACTCCCTGTGTATTTCTTGGAATGATGGTGATACTTTTGGTGTTGATCAAAAGTCTGCTTCCATTTGGGATGAGGTATGTGATTTTGAAATTTCTAATTCATGTGAAGAAGACATTTGTTTGCATACCAAGGATGATAGAAGTCCAGATTTTATTGGTTCGCATATATATGATATGGAGGATATGAGTCATGATCCAGTATTGTCTCTAAATAGAGATACTGAAGAGGTGCAGAAGGTTTATGACTTGTTTTCCTCAAATAGTAATGATATGACAGAGTTTTTTGTTTTTCAAGAGAAGCACTTTGATTGTGAAATTTTTTTACAGCTGGGAGAGTGTTTCATAATACATAATAGTGAGAGAGATAATACAAAATTTTGCATTAAATATGTATGCATTTTGTATGCTGGCAGAGATTTGTCTGATGATGAAGAATATAAATTACAGAATGGTGTATGGATTTTGGGCCAGGCTGAGCATAGTGATTCTCTAAAAACTTTCAGTGATAGGAAAGATTGCATATGTGTCTTCAAGAGAAATCTGATGAACTCAAAACAAAACCAGGTATTTGACAGGGGAAAGCTTGGTTTGAGTTTCAGACCGCTCAGAATAGATGAAGCAACACAGAGGATTAAGGGTTGCCAGTGCATGGACAACTCTTTCTTTTCCTCTTTAAAATTCTTTTCCATGCACAATAGTTTAGGGTTCTGGTTCATCTCCATCTTGCATTCATTTTGCATGCATTCCTTCATGCTTCATTTCCATTTCCATTCTACTCACTACTCATCATTTTGTGTCTGGTCTACTCACCCAAGATTCTGGATCCTTGCAATGATCTCACTATCATTCATCCCCAGACAGAGCCACTGTTGGGACTATAAAAATTTGATGTTTTTACATATGTTTTCACTCATAAATTTCCAAATTTGGTCCTACCGTATGCATATTTCACCCATATTTTTCCATATTGTCCCATTGAATCCATTGGGTCATGCATATTTTACATTCTGGTCTGTTTCGGCTTGTGATGGTCTGGGGTTCCCTGACCCATGTTGCATTTTCTGCTTGCATGAGTCTGAGTTGCCTATCACCAAGACTCATTCGATGTCATGGCGATCATAGGTTTTTTGCATTCATCTTTCGGCTTGAATTTCGCACTATTTCAGCAATAGGTGGATACGCGTATCGGCAAAGGTTTTTGTTCTCGCTGAAATGTCATAATGATATCTTCTCGTCTTGTCGACCCGCATTTGGAGGATTCTTATTGGCAGGAGTTAAAAGCTTCAGTAAAGGTCTTAGCGAACTCACTAATTCTCACCAACAGTGTGCAAAGGGATTTTATCGGTAAGAGTTTGGGTGTCAATGTAATGTCACAGTGAGGTTTCTTTGTCTTGCCGATCGATGAAAGTGGGTGCCTATCGGTGTGAGGTTTCGCATCGGTGGGATGTCATAGCGATTACCGTATGTCTCCCCGACTGGAACATGAATGTTTCTTTTCGGCGAGAGACTCTTCTTCAATATATGGTCTTGGCGAGCCCATCGGGTCTTGCCAACAAAGTTTGATGCGGCCTTCGGCATGAGTTTTATGTTGTCTTGGCGAAATGGTATGTGCTTGGGGTGTTTCGGTGAAGCAATGCATACTCTACATGAGGTCTCCCCGACAGTTGCATGTTACAGCGACATACATGGGCATATGGTTTCTATCGGTGTGAGATTTGGTTTCTCTTGGCGATCTATATATATGCTCGGGATGTGATATCGGCATAGGTCAGGATTATCGATATGAGGTCTCGACGAGTGACCTCCAGTCTCGCCGATGGAGCACAAAGGGGACCTTGTCGGCATAAGAAATGTTTTGTCACAGTGACTCAGGGATGGTTGAAGACTTTTGGTGTGACACGAAGATTCTACAAGAGGTCTCCCCGACAGAGGGAAGCTACAGCGACAGTGAATAAAACAAAGGGAGCATTTTGGTATGATGATTCTTGTGTCTCAGCGATCAGAACAAATGTAACACATATGTGCTCTCGGTATGACTAATGGTTTTTGATATGATATCTTCATGACTCAGGTGGTCACGACGATGAATAGGGGAACACGGGATGACAACGATCAGTGTTATAGTTGCCTTCGGCATACCTGCAGGGTTGTTTGGGCGATTGCCTCAGCAGATGATTAATTAAGATTTATACACTGTGGGCTGACATGTGAGATTTTCTAAAATGTCGTTGGAGGCCGACATGATTTGGGCCCGATTTCTATGGGAGCTGACATGAATTTGGAATGATATGTTTTCTAATGCTGGTGTATAAATATGCACCCCGATTGTAATTGAAAGAGGATCAGATTATAGATAGATACAGTAGATTAGGAATGGGCACAATAGAATAAAGTTCTCATTCTGGAGACTATGTTGCATGTTTTCAAATGGCAAATTCAATAAAAATTAGTTGGTGTGGCAGGTTATTTCTGGTATCAATTGTATGTTGAACTTATTGAAAAGTATTGCTGAAGTTGTCTCCAAGTTGATTCTTTCTGGTTGTTTAAATTTATGTAACAAGTTTACTTTCGGTTTATCAATGCACATTTGTTGTATTTGTGTGATTAATTGACTGGTTCTCTCAAGTAGAGATTAAATCATTTTTGTTGATCACAGTAATCAGAAAGATTCATCTGGATTATTAAAGAAGAGCTCAGTGGTCATATTCTTGCATTGTTTATACAAGTTATGAACAAATCATATGCCTGCAATTTTATTTTCTGCTAAAATAAGTTGCCCACTTCTGTTTCATTTGACCCCGCATACCCAATAAGGCACTAGTCTTTGCAATTTCATTATTTGAATTCACTCAGTTTCTTTATATCTATTAATTAAGTATTCTAGGCTTTAGATCTGAAGATTGCTATCAAGTTTGATTTCATTTTGTTCACTGCCATTGCCATTGTGGACAAAGCATTTCAGAGGGATAATCATATGTCAATTCTGCTTCATTTAGAAAGGTACACCCACCTAGGTTTAGCAACACCTGAAGAGTAGAAGGTTTAGTTTTCTTGGCCTTGTATGTTACCCTAAAGCGTAGCAAGAGATTGGTAGCCTCTTGAGGCATCCAACCTGCATTTTTGAGAGCTAACAGGCTCAATTTTTTATGTTGGAAAAAAATTTCTTGCTAGTAACCATTCCAACACATGTCTCTAACCATAACAAAACTCAAGCCTCACCTATTTCTCCAAGTATCCATGATGACCTATAACAAACCAATCCATGCCAAACTCCAAATGCAACATAGCACTATCATGAAGTAATCAAGCAAATGATTAATGTACCCAATACATAAGAGAACTACAAAAGATCAATGTCAAAGCTCCAATCTTGAACATAAACATGACATCCATGATCTAAACATCTCCTCTTAGGAGATCACATGCACCATAACATACATTTTGATCTCAAGAGAACATGTAATATGCCAAATTATAATCTAGAATCAAGAGTAAACCATGAAATAATAGCAACCACTCTAAACCAAGAAAAAACCATATCCCCAATCACATGAAGATAACCTTACCAATGATGCATCCATGTCACTATCAACAAATCCCACTGAATCATGGTACCAAGTCACACATGGCATTGTGACTACCATCCTCTCTATGAAGATCACTCTGAAACATGAAGCAAAGAGTTATCACAAACAATATTAGCTGAAATGACCAATGCATCATTACTATCATTTGAAGACTCCTCTGTAGAAGAATTAGAACTCTCTTTCTTGTTCTTACAATCCTTATTCACATGTCCTGGTTTCCCACAGTTCCAACAAATTACGTTACTCTTACCAGGGGTTTTAGACCATCCTTTAGGCTTACCCTTTCCTTCCTTGTCTCCCTTAGGTTCCTTTTTCTCAAGCCTAAATTTTACAAATAGGGCATCTTGTATTCCCTCTTTAGACTTCCTCCTCATCTCCTCTAATAGGAGAGTAGGAATTATATTGTCCATCTTAGGATCTGCACCACTACCACTGATAGCAGCAATTAAATTTTCCCAAGACTCTGGTAAAGAACAAAGTAACAAAATAAATTTATCTTCATCTTCTAGCTTTACATATACATATGCTAACTGACTTAGAATCAAATTAAAAGCATTCAAATGATTTGCAACAAAATCACCTTCTTTCATCTTTAAATAATACAACTCTCTTTTCAGATACAACTTATTAGTAAGACTTTTAGTTTGATAAATATCACCTATTCTCTTCCACAACTTATATGTAGTAGTTTCTTCTGAAACATTCAAGAGAACAACATTAGTAAGACATAGTCTTATGGTCCCTCTTTCCTTCTTATCAAGCTTAGCCCAATCCTCATCTAACATTGTTGTAGGTGACTTTGTCTCATTACCAATAGGTAACCACTGATCTCTCTCTTCAAGGAGATCCTCCATTTTTAATTTCCACATCTCATAATTAGATCCATTGAACCTTTCAATTTCTAAATGAGGATTCAAACTCATTGTAACAAACTTATTTTCCAAAATAAGCAATAAATAAAAAAAGCTCCCACTCAGCCAAAAAACCTCCAATCTTTTAAGAGAAAGGCATCCCAATACTCTACCCAACCTCAGCTCTAATACCAAATGTTGAAAATTGAGGTGTTTATGTAGATTAATATTTTACAAAACTTTAAGATTGTTGATCTAAATATTCTTTCCTTTGTTATAGATTCTTTGTGGGTGATTATCTGATTAATTCATTTTACTATTTGTAGAAAGAAGACAAAATTGATAGAAGAATTAGATAGGATATTAGAAAGATTACACAAGCATATACCGTGGTGAAACCCTTTCAGGAAAAAAATCCACCAAGAATTAATCTATTATTCAATCTTTGAAGTAGATTACAATAGCTCCAATTCTTGCTTGAGAATGCTTATTTTTCCTTCACCAAATCTTCTTCACAACCTGCAATAAAATTGATACTAACTCTCTTCAACTTGCTTGAGATAAATAGGCATTAATCAACTTTGTAAACTCCAAAAGAGTTACAATTACAATGCTTAATCCCTATCCCTAAAAGGTTCGCCTATCTCTTGCAAGTAAAGTTATTCCATGAAGAACAATGTCAAATCATCATCTTCATCCATTTGGGTGTCCCAAACTAAAGTACAAAATCAACCTTTATTCTATAAATATCTTCAAGGCTTTATCCTCAAATTAGGTGACTAAGAGAGGGCCCACTTAACTTAGCCTTCTGAAATATCTTACCATGCAAACAAGTTAATTCCAAGAAGCCAACTTGGGCGCCCAAGTTGGGTCCAAGTCATTTCCTGTTAACTGAAACATTTCTCAACACCATTCATGCAAGAATGGTCATCCCTTGTTTAACTGAAGGCAGTCCTTGTTATCTGTCATGCAAATCAAGTCATTAGTCATGCATTCCAAGTTAACTAAAGTCAACTAGCATTCAACTAAAACTAATTGAAGATAACTGAACCATAACTAAACTAAATTGAATTGAATTGAACTAAACTAAACTAAACTAAACTAAACTTCATGTGTGCAAACATCAAACCCTAACTCCTATGATCTTTACATGCATTCAAAAGTGTAATCTATTACTCCAGATAGTTAACTGTACTCAAAGTGAGTGTCACCTACCATGTGGGCGCCCCATGTGCCCCTATTATTTAGCAACTCATAATGGACACCCTCACATGCTCCTAACATTTAGAATTAATTACAAATGCCAATTAACATGATTATTTCATCAAATATTAATCTCTCTAATCCTAGAATTTGAGAACACTTTCCAAGGACTTAGGAGATACATGCAATATATAATGTTTAGGATTGCAATTAAATGGCATCCTATTTCCAACAAAAAATATATTTTAGGTCAAACAAAACATAAGGTTTTGGTGGGTTTATGTCAAGGAACATATATGTAAAATTTTGAAAATTTGAAAATTTAGGGTTTTGTGCCCCTATTTTTAGGGAAACCCCTGAAAATAAGACCTTTCCTCAATTCATTGAAAATGAATTTGATAGGCTGAATTTACTTAACGATCACACTGGTCAAGTCAAAATCACTAAAAATTTAGTTTTACTCTGGTGGGTCTATTTTCATTTTTCAGGAAAGAAATTAAGAGCTTTACAGCCATTAATGGCAGATTGGCTAGTACCAGGTGCTGAAAGCTAAGCTTTAATGATGAAACCATGGTGGAAATACTTTGAAAAGATGTTGTCTCATGGAGGGGATCCTCAAAATTAGAAAATGACAAAAAATGACTAACTCTGGAAAAACCAACACCTTGCTACCAAGGAGGATATGCAATCAAAAGGTCAAAAAGCACCCCTGTTGAAGAAAGGAACCCTTTGATCTCAGAGGAAAAATGTAGTCATCAGATCTATCTAAAGCAATCATCTTTCTCATGTTTTTCTTGGCTTTCTAATGCATCGTCAAGCAAGACCATCTGATTCAGAGATCATGAGTGAATGTCAACGAAGTATGGGGGTACTACAAACAAGAACCATCCAAAATGACGTCCAACATGAAAAGACGCCCCTACTAAAGAAAGGAACCCTTGAACAAGAAGACGCAAATTCCATTTCTTGAGAAAACTTGTCTTCGAGAGATCCCTCCAACATCATCCCAACTTTGCAGTGAACCTGTTAGTCAGCCTGCGAGAAAAATCAAACAATAGTAGTGATCTCATATCAGAGCATGCAAAATGGAGGAAAAATCAGTACACTTCAAGTAAAAATCACCCCTGCTGGCCAAGGGCACCCTTCTTTTCAAGACACCTAATGAAGTTATCAACAACTGCTTTGTACAAGCCATGTCTTCAGCTCTCTTCCAGCTTCATGACCAATCTAGCTACACATCCACAGGACCTGTTAGGAAATCAAAGGTAGAGAATCAAGCAATATACACCTAATGGTGAAAGCTAAAGGAATAATTCCAAGAAATTGGCTAAGTGTTGAACAAAAGTTCCCCTGCTAAAAAAAGGCACCCATCTTTTTGGGAACTTAGATGCAGTTTGTAGACTTGGTGACCTCCAGGACAACCTCCTCCATTTTGATTGATCTCAAAAATGATACCATTAGCAAAGATATCCGTCAAATCAGTCATCTAATGACAGAGACCAAACTAAGGCAATTTACAACATGAAAATAACTGGTCAAAAAGTCAAAGGCACCCTTGTTGAGAAAAGGTGCCCATGCTTTTGAAAGAATTAAACTAATTTTTGAGATCTGTAAAAGAAGTCATCCTTTCCAAGACTGAACTAGTTATCCAACACACCATCAAGCGAGGTCATCTGACTCGTCAATCAACAATGATATCAGATCAAAGCACAGAGGGTCTAAATGGATAGAAAATTGAAGAACAATAAAAAAATGGCTAAGAATGAGGCAAAAAGTGCCCTTGCTAAAGAAATTTGCCCTCGAATTTGGAGCTCTAGATGTAGGTTTCTGGCTTGAAATATCCCAGGCTTACCTCTTCAAGGTTGTTCCATCTCAACAATGGATTCATCAGTAGCTTCTAAAGATCAATTGAACGATCAGGAGTAAGGATCAAACAAAGGCACTCCAACATTAAAAAATGATGAATAAGTGTTCAAACTCAAGAATGATGCCTAAAAAGTCAAAGAGAAGTAGCTTGACTTGAGTTGGAGATTTTAGATGAAAACTTGGCCAAAACGTCCTAAAATCAGTGGAAATCATCTTTTAAAACTCCATATCAGGCTAAATTAGGCTTCAATCATGAGTTGGCGCCCATACTTGATGCATTCCAACTTGAATCATTATATAATCAAGCTAGGCATCCCATTTCATTATTTTCTTTTGCAGCATGAAGGCTAAAACAACAATTTTCTCTCCAAGGCGTGTTTTCAAGATCTAATAGAGGCTTTGGACCGTTCTTCATTATATTTCGAAGATCAGTGGCAAAGAAGCATAATTTCATAGGGGTTGAATCTAGGGATATATTTTTACAAGAAGGAAGCTAATGAATTCCAATCTTCCTCTTGTCTACTTCCTCTCTTCTGTCTTAAATTTCTTGCATGTCACAAAAAATGGTAGGCTACCATAGATCTGACCAACTGGGTATGATCAACACAATTTTCCATAAAACCCATCTCTTCAATTTTTTTAGAAACAACAAAATTGCTGCCCCAATTTTTAGGGATTTCTCCATAAAATTCTCAAAATCAAAAATCTAACAAACTGGGTTTTTTCAGCATTGAAGCACGAACAAAACCCGTGTTAGAATTTTTGCAGAAAAATACCTCTCAGTGGGCACTATTTTTAGGGGTTTTTAGAAATTGTTAGAACAAGGTCGTGTGCATAGTTGATCTTTAAGTTTTTTAGGATGTAGACTCCCAAGTAAAATACAAGACCAAAATGGTCTTGTACCATGATTTCCTAAAAAACAATTGACATAGACTTGCATCAGGTAAACCCAGTGGTTGATTCAGAAGATTTGGAGGGCATGAACCAAATCACGCTACAAAACATAGAAGAATTCAAATTGTTTGAGGCTGCGTCAATCCCCATCGCATTATAGAATGTGGAGTTTGCAATTTCTTGCATTAAGCATTACAACCCTACCACACATGAAATATGATTAGTGGATGGGAGGGTGATTTGTAGCCTTAAACCAAAGGACATTGAATTTTTATTTTTTATTCCAACATGCCCGACCAATGTGGTCATATCAGTGACAGAATGTGAAAGATAATTTGAAGTTGTGAAGGATAAATATCAAGGAATAATGGCAGAAATATGGCTAAAAGTGAAAAAGGCCAACTTCCCCAAAATGGTTGGGTGAGGAGAATTATGAGATGAGAATGCAGTGTTGACCACTCTACTCAACAGGATCACTAGACAAGAAGATGGGAACCAATTTTAGTTTTGGATGTACTACATCATCACTAAGATTATTAAAAAAAAGAGAATTATGACTGGGCCACCCTCATTAGTGACACGCTCTAACAAATGACCAGGTTTCTAAAGGCTCATAGGTTCCATATGTGTTCCTACCTTGTATACCTGATTTCCTTCCAAGGTGAGTTCAAGACACTAAACATTGTGGGAACCTTAGGTGTACAAAAGGTCCATGATACTTTCTATGTCTTGAGTTTACAAAAGCAGAATGACATTTCAAGTGAATAAGTGATCTTTTCATTATGCACACTGTATGAGACCTTGACCATGAGATGCATGTATGTATATCACAAACAACCCAATTCCCCACCTTCACCTATATACGTGTGAATGGATACAATGGTCACCCCACCATGATTCCACGCTACCCTTCTGACATGATAGTTTTCATGGAGTTCTTGCAACAGTTGGTTGAAGTAAACTCTCACCGATGCCTTAAGAAGAAGGCTGCTGCAAAATTTCCTATTCAGATGGGACTCTATAGATGTAAAATAGTGGTTGATGCCAAAATGATATGCCAAGATACAGTGAGACTCGATCTCAAATATCTCATTGAGAGGTCGTATGATCCAAGAGGCCTTTATGCAACACATCTTGAGTAGCACTCATCACATGAGTCTTCCATGTAAGACTACTAGGTCAACTATGATGATGAGTTTTATGTACAAAGAAGGAACTATAGCCAGTTTAGGCTCCCAAAAATTGTTGACTTTATGTCAGAAGACATTGAGGGCCTATCTGATGATGCAGGGGAAGTCATTCTCCCCTCATTCTTTTTGGATCAAGTAGACTCACAACCACTTGGAAAAGTGGATTGGTATGCAAAGGAGAGTACATCTATAGAGGAAAGAATGGGTAGGGTTGTTAGAAACAATCAACTCTACCTAGACAACAAGAGGACAAGGAAGGTAGTACTTCCCTGAATAGAGTCATCACCAATTCAATCTTCACTACCTTCCACTTCAAGGAAGAAGCCAAGATAGAAGTAGTGGAGAAATTCTCCCAAAGGGATGCAAATGTTAGGGCACATGAGGGGAAGAGCACAAGGGTTATATGTGGAGACAACCACACACACACTTGAGATAGTCATGAGAACCATTGTAGTTGAGCCAGTGATTGAGATAATCACAGTAGAGATAGAGCCCATAGCAGAAGCAATTGTAGTGGATATAGTGCCTATGATAGAGACAAAGTCACCTACTTCACCACCATCACAAAAGTCACAAGTGCCCATTGACTTGGACTCTCCACCACGAGACATCACCGTAGCACAATCTCATTCATCAGGAATTCAGGGGTCTAACATTCCTCCTTCCAAAGAGGCTAGTCAGGATTCAATCTGGCTTGAGGGTCTCCTAGGAAGGAAGAGGGAAAGTTCATCCTACCGATTTGAATTCACAAAGTTTGATCATGTCCCTCAATACATGCCAGTGAAGAAGTTGAAGAAGCAAATACATGTAGGAAGAAATGCAGACAATGAGTTTGTGATAGAGACAACTTCCCCACCTGAGGATAGAAATATACATGAGGTAGAGGTTGAAGACTTCACATTGTCGAAGGTCAACCTTAGAAAGACCACCCGTTAGGTGGAGGAATATTTTCTCGGAATTACCTTAGTGAGAGTTCAAGAGAGAATGGCTATGGATGGAAGAGACAAAGTAACCTTAAAGGCTGAAAATCAGCAATTGAGGATGTACATATCTAGCCTAATTAGTACCCCTAATGTATCATATTTTCCACAAGAATTGCTAGACCTCCCCGCAAAGCAAAACCATCATCAGCTGATTTCATATGGAAAACACTTGAGAAATCAAGTGGAGGAATTTGTTGTCAAAGGACGGTGCATATTGACAGAATTGTACCAATTGAGGGACAACACACATGAACTCTGAACAGAGATCTAGCAGTCGAAACTAGAGACAAAAAAAAAGGGGCCTGGAGATGAAGTCACAATCACAAATATACAAGTGGTGTACCAAGCAGTTACCACTATAGAGAACAAGCAACATCTCTTTGCTTGGAAGGAACAAATGGAATACAAGCTGAAAGCCTACAATGCCAATTTTGTGGAACTGATCGACTACCATCATATTGTGGAAAGTATTATCAACTTCACAAGAACATTCGTAATATCCATCCCTTTCCCTTATCATAATGACGGAGGTTCCTACATTGAGCTAGGCACAGTACAAAAACAATTCCATGATATTGTCCATAGCACATTCCTCAATGATCTTGATGGTTGCAAGTTGAACAAAGTTGCAACCATGTCCACCAAGCTAGATGACGCAATTTCCAAGTGCATAGAATATCAACAATAGCTTATGACAAGTGAAGAACTGCTGAAATGCTACATCATCATCCTCTGAAGCATTAATTGTCCAAAGGTTGAAGAAGTCAACAAATGGATAGAAGGGATGTTGACCAATGGAGAAGATGTGTAAATCACCCAAGAAGGATGTCCTACCCTCCAGAATAGTATTAATGATGGTTGGAGTTAACTTGATGCCCCTTTCTGAGTTAACTCCATGTCCTGCAAATAATGCATGTTAGATCCCATTAATTAAGGATGTCTAAATTGACTTCCATGAATTATGGATCTCAGATCTCCACTAATTTTGGATGTCTATTTTGGAGGCACTTTTTGTAATTGAAGTTCACCTTTAGTTTAGTTTCATTCAACTGAAGTAGTTTTCTACTAGGACTCTTTGTTTAGTTTTAGTTAACTGAAGTAGATTTCCAATTAACTGTTTGCTCACCTACTTTTAGACATAGGAATAAATATTGTTGATTGGAAAGAATTAATTGTTAACTCAAGGAGATTTTAGGGTTTCCTACTCCTTTGAGTTCTATAAGTAAGAGCCTTGGTCTCATTATTTTGTAACTTTACTTCATGGCAGAAAAATGTTAAGCAAATAGCCTTCATATTGTTTGCTTAGTATATGTTCTTGGATCGTATTTGTTATAGTTAAGCACCAAGTACAACTTGTTCTCTCTCTATTTAGATAGGTGCATCCAATCATTTTTCATGTATTCTTGGTTTGATCACCTCATGTGTCATTGTTTCTTTGAAAAAAGTTGCTATCCCAACATGTAACTTTTGGTGGAATATTGAGATAATAAATCAGGATAGTTACCATGCCTTTGATCCAAAAATCTCAAAGTTTTATAATTTTTTATTGTTATCAATAATCTATTTTTGATCTACACCTCGGAAAGGTCTTGGTACCTCCTTGGGAATTTAGAAAGTTAGATTATTGTCCATTTTTTTTCTAGTAGTTTAATTTTCAGCCTACACCTTGGAAAGGTCTTGGTACCTCCATGGGAATCTTGAGATATAAACTATGGTTTGAAGATTACTTGTGTGGATTTGACTTCAGTATAGATATGGGAGTTCAGAGCCTTTGGATGCATCCTGTGAGACTGATTCATCTAAATGATCAAACCCTACATTCCCACTCTTATTCCCTCATGCTTTGTTTGTCTTGAGGAGATAGGATAGATTAAAAGCTAGTTTAGTCATAGTTAAGATCTGTAGAAACCAAAGAAAAGCTTAGCTACGGTGCATTATGTTTATGCACCCTTGTGTCCTACCACTGAGTAAAAAATATAGGAATAGTAGTTTACTTTATTCTTTTTACACAAAAATCAGCAACAAGAGGGATCTTCCCCTCCCAATTTGAAGAAGCAAACACTACAAACTTGCAATAGCTGATCATTTCCAATAAGCACTCCAGATGTGCTAATTAAAACACCAACAATTAATTAAGTGAAAACAGGATAGGTTTTAGGAGAAAATGATGTTAGTATACCTGATTCGAGTGTATGATATCATTCATGACATTTTTTAGTGTCTACATTTTTCCCCTCTTTGAAGTGAGGTACCTACTACTTTGGTTCAAAGACTAACACTCTTTTGGATTACAGATTGCTTCTTAAATCAAAATTATTATTTTTTAAAATTTTTGGATGCCCCACTACTACCCCAGTGGAAGGAATAAGTTGTTTCCCTACCCCCTCAAGATATCGGGCAAAAATTTTGAATTTTGGCTTTATTTCTTGACAAAAGTAAAATGTCGTCTTAGGGGTTCAAAAAGGCTCCAAGATGCCAAAAAAATGCAAAAAATGCAAAAAATAGTATAAAATAAGCTTCATTTTGGCAAAACTGGTGAAAATGGTGAAAAACCCTAGATTTTGGTTAAATTAGGCCAAAAAACCCTAATTTGGAGGCATAAATAGGTTAGGAAGGATCACTTCCAATTCATTTGTGCATTCATACCTGAGACAATTCTTGCATTTTGAGCTCTAACCTCTTGACAAAATGGCGCAATGAGTGCTCCCATGACACATTTCCGACCGGGTTTGAGATTACCAGAGGCCTCCAAGTGTAGGACCATTGGTATGCAATTTGAAACTTGACTTGCATTTTGACTTTTAAGTGCATTTATTGCATTTTGAAATTTGAGTCTAGGCGGTGTCACTATATAGCTACAATATTTTGATTTTTAGCAACACTATTGTGATTAGCAACGTAGTTCGAGATTTAGATTTAAGGTTTTCGTAGTTTAAATCGCACGCAGGTGTAAATAGCGATGCACCTGCCTAGTTTGGAATTTAGTATTAGGGTTTGCAGCTTTCAAAGAGCAACACAATTGTGATGAGCAATGCAAGTCACAATTTGCAATTTAAATGCACATGTCGCCATTTGGAATTTTAATTATAGTGACGCTATCATAAATAGTGACTCTTTTGCCATTTTGGGGGATAAAAACTCCAAATTTAGCCATTTTTGGCAAATTTTGATGTCATGCGCTACCTAGGTGTAGGAGGTTATCAAGCCTTTGATGTCCCACAAGCATCAACCGACTGTGTTGTCTAGACTTGATGATTTGTCTGAGCTACGACAAGAACACTTGGGAGAGATTGGATTGTGTTACGTCACCTACATGCTCATTGTGCGGACCCATTTAGCGATCATGACTACCCTATGCAAGTGATGGAATAGCGAGACCTCGTCATTCCACTTACCTATCGGTGAGGCAACAGTGACACTAGAGGATGTATGGTGGATTTTGTGATTGCCGATACATGGTGAGCACATAATTTAAGACAGTGATGTAGGATATGATGCCTATCACGAGGTTCTTGACCAGGAGTCCATTGTCCTGGTCAACTCCCAGATTGACCTCGACATGTATAGAGGTCATGTGTCGACTTTTAGATTGCTTATTGTGGCAATGGCTTTAGGGTTGGTTTCTCCAGAATGATAGATTAGGGGATTCAATTTGTGATGGGGGTTGGCTTGGCATAGGATGCTCTTCTGGAGGACTCAGTATGCATGGGGGCCAATGATGCTAGCCTCCCTTTACCATGATATGCATGACTTCGTATATTGTAATGGGAGAGAAATTGGCACAATGGTCACCCTTCTTCACATATGGGCTCAGGAGCACATTGATGTGCTTCGACCAATTGTTCATATGGTAGATGTGGAGCTAGATGATTTGGTTGTCTAGCGGTATAGGGGTTCCATCACTCTGGAACACATAGGGCAGCTTGAAATTCCTTACTGGCGTCAAGTGATCAACGACATGACAGTATTTCGATGGTGACCATGGCTTCATATTTTGGCATGGTACAATGATTTTCAATAGTTATTCTTTCCTTGATAGACCCATTTTATGTAGGGTCGAGAGCATACCATGATAGAGAGATATCTGCCCGATAGAGTGGCTAGACAATTTGGTGAGAGGCAGGACAGGCCTAATGATGCATATATAGCCATTTTTTCCAAGTCAGCACAAGAGACACCATGGGGACACATGATCCCATCCCATGAGGTCATTGAGGGCTTTAGACAGTTGGTTGTCAAGCCATGGGCTTACAATCAAGAAGATGCACAGACCATGCCCGCATATGATGCATGGTTTGTACCCCCTCCCAGATTGATAGATCTAGTAGGTATACCTCCATGAGGGAGGCCAAGAGGGATGGGTATAGGAAGAGGTCTAGGCCAGTTATAGGATGGGCAGGGCATAGGGCCAAATGGTCAGGATAGAAGATAGGATGGCCAGGATGGCCAAAAACATGATGGACAAGTTTTGGGTGTAGCACCATTGTATCAACAACCACCTTAGTAGCCACTGATATAGTAACAACCACCACAATAGCCATCACCAAGGCCAAATCCCCATGATGCACAAATTCAACAGTTACAACAGTAGCTATAGGTGGTTATGACTAAGCGAGATTAGGCTTGACAGTAGATATTGGCTATCACAGCTGAGAGAGACTAGGACCGACATCAGGTTTTGGTAGTCACAGCTAAGAGGGATTAGGAGTGTCAACTTAGATAGACCTCAAATATGTAGTTGGCATAGTAGGTCAAGTGACGCTAGAAACTAGAGGCTATGAGAGTTGCAACATAGGGATGAACAATTTCTTCTCGTTTATACAAAGAGGTTGTGACCGAGGCTACCTATTATCATATGCATTATCATCGAGATTTCCCTATAGTGATGAGGCAACCCAAATTTTCATAGAGTGGAGCACTTCTCCAGGCTAAGGATCAGCCAGAGAGACAGCCCAGGGAGGGGAGCATCCATCAGGGCTAGCTTGTTTGTATAGACACTTTTTGATTATTGCCCGATTTTTTTCATACATATATACATTCATGGGCTCCTTTTTGATAGCCTTGTGGATATTGTACTTTTTATGGATATACAAACACTGATTTAGATATTATATTATGACAGTCACCATTTTTTGATATATATACGAGATTATACAAATTGATGATGTGTTGTGACATACTTATGTATTATGAACATGTATGAATGCAATGTAATGAATGGATGCACTTCTTTTTGTGTACTTTTTATGCAATTTATGAGATGATGGTGTATGCATATGAATTTATGTATGGATAATGCAGGTGTTCATGCTTATGATATGATAATGCATTGTATGCTTATCATATGTGTGCAATGATTTAATATGCTTAGAATAACAAATCTATATTATTCATCACAACTTAAATGATAATGATGTTGTAGTGAAATATGTTTTTTCTATTATGATATGTTGTGATTATATGAGATGTATGCATGCTGATGATTTGTGGATGCAAGATGGATGCATTGATGATGTTTTTGTTGACTATCATGATACCAGGTTAGCGTGGAGAGAAGATATAAGAAATAAGATGAATGATTTGACCATTGATTTTGAGATTGATTCAAAAATTCCAACAAGTCTATGATCCATCGAGACTTTATTAGAGATGGTGATGATGATGATTTGCTCATATCTTGGGATTGGGGTTTTCCATCATTCCTTATTATTTGATATAACACATAGACATGATGCATCAAGGTATTGATAACCAGGATGGCATTGTATCTAGTGATATGGACTTTGACTCTACAAATAGATAGGATAGTTCTTGTTCACACCTTGACATACAGAAACCTTGTCAGAATGTATCTTAGAAGTTTAGAGTACATCAGACCAGATCATACGCAATAGTCAAAAATCTACTCCAAACAACATTCCTACACACAACTAAGCAAGTACGCACCATGATTATTTTACAAGAATACCCACAAGAACAACAAATGAAAGATAATGATCGATGCCCCATTCCTTTCTCTCTAAATCATTTTGATAGACATCATTGAGAGGTCCTCGGAATCGGTCATTAAGATAAATCATAAGAATAGATCAAAGAAAAAAATTCAATGTTATCCACACCTCTTGACAGTTTAATGTAGCTAAGGTGATTTTTTATACTAATGTCCATCACAAGAAGGATGCATCCTAGGACATGTTGATCAGATGTTTTGATTAGGATGATATTTATGATAAGTCATTGATACAAACTTCACTGACTCGTTTACCTATGACCTAGACTCTAGATTTCGACACTTAGGTTCACAATTTATGACTTGCGATACTTGCTTTCTATTTGTTATGCCAAAGGTTGAAGGAGATGATCGATTTATGGATGAAGTTTTATTATGGGTAAAAGCAAAATGGGATGGGTGGTTTTTCATTTTCTATAATTTTTCAATGTTTTTTGGTATTTTGAAAATGTTTTTGAGGTTGTTTAGGGCTTTCTGAGATATTTGATGTTGTTTAGCGATTTTGAATTTTTTCTAATGTTTTTGTGTTTTCAATTTTCAAATGTTTTTGTGTTTTCTGTTATTTGAATGTTTTAGGATTTTCTGAGTTTTGACCAAGAACCTAACCTAAAAGACCTATCCTAGGGGCCTCGGGGGCTAATCAAAGATGAGCCTTGCCTATGTTATACACATGGAGACCACGTAGTTTGACTGACTTGACTTATTTGGAGATGAAGATGAACAGTTGATGGATTGCTAGTTTATTATGAAAGACTCCTAAAGGACTGACCTAGGGTGTCTCAGGGGCACATCAATGATGGCCTTGCATACGTTCAAGCTCAAAGACTAGTAGTTTGATTGACTTGACTTATTTGGAGATGAAGATGAACAGTTCATGGATTTCTAGTTTATTATGATAGACTCTTAAAGGAATGACCTAGGGTGTCTTGAGGGCACATCAATGATGGACTTGCTTGCTTTCAAGCTCATAGACTCATAGTTCAACAAGGTACTATTTTTGGATTTTAGATGTTTGACCTTTTTAAGGATTTTAATGTGATTTGGATGTTTTGGATTTATACTTTACAATTTTTGAATGTTTTTGTATTTTAGCTGTATAGGATTTTGCAAATGTTTTTGGATTTTGATGAGGTTTTTATGAATGTTTTTGGAATTTTCAATAACCTTAAGATATACAAGAACTTGATCCAATCCATAATGAATTTCCCCAGGTATGATATGATAGACTACATTGATATAGGTAGGACAAACTAACCTTAGGAATACGCCAAGCAGTACTGAGGGGATACAAGACCTCACAATATCAAGCTATGATATGGACGTGGATGGATGATGGAATAAATAGGATGAATGATGCAATGGATGGATACGATGACAGTGAATGATAGGATAAAGATCCTAGGTAGATGAAGGTGCTTTATTTATGTGAGGTGCCTATTTTCTAGGTTTTCACCAAGGTACTTGCCCAAAGTGCCATCGAAGTGGTTTTCACTAGAGGATGATTGTTTTTCTTTACTTTTTCAATCCTTTTTCTTTTTTTTTCATATTTTGATCATTTTTTTTTCTTGTATTTTCAGATTTATACCCTTCAAGTCTAGGCTTAAAAAATTTTAAGATGCAAGTTGTTAGTTGGTTCCTGCAAGAGTTCACCTTCAAGTGTTGACAATTGATAAGCTCCTGATCCATAACTTGTTGTAATGACAAAGGGACCTAACCAATTAAGCTCAAACTTTCCTTTGATGTCCTGATTTGGGAGATTTTTCTGATTGTACTTTAGGACAATTTCCCCTACTTGGAAAGACAAACACTTAATCTTCTTGTTATAGCTTTGTTTCTGTCATTTTTGATATACTTGCAAGTGATTAAGGGAATCAAGACAACACTCATCCAAGAATTATAGATCATTTAGGTGAGATACTCTATACTCTTCATCAGTGATTAGGTTCTGTAGTGACACTCATATTGATGGAAGATCAACCTCGATAGGAAGGATGGCTTCTAATATGTAGACTAGGGAGAACGGGGTTGCACCTGTTGGTGTTCGAATACTGGTTCGATAGGCCCAAAGAGTGGGATTTAACTGCAAATGCCAATCATAGCCAACTTCATTGACCATTTTCTTTAGGATTTTTAGAATGTTCTTGTTCATAGCCTTAGCTTGATCATTTCCCTAAGGGATAATATGGGGTAGATAATCGATGTTGGATGTTGAACTTTTGACATAGCTCTTTCACATCCTGGTTCTTGAAGGGTGTTTTGTTTTCTGAGATAAGAGTTTGTGGAACACCATAACGACAGATGAGGTAATTCAAGATAAACTTAGTAATTTGCTTCCTCATTATGTAGATCATAGGAATGGCTTTGAACCACTTGGTAAAGTACTTAGTGGCTATTATGATAAACTTGTGGCCATTAGATGAGGTTAGGGTAATCTTTCCTATGAGGTTAATCACCCACTACAAGAAAGGCCAAGGTGTGACCATTGTTTGAGACTCCTGAGCTAGAACATGAATCAGATCTCCATGTTGTTGATACTGGACACACTTCTGCACATACTGATGGGCTTATCTTTCCATGGTTGGACAGCAGTACTCCGTCCTCAACAATTTCTTAGCTAAAGCCATGCCGCTAGAATGAGAACCACATATACCATCGTGTACTTCTATTAAAGCGGACAAGGCTTCCTCTTGGTTAATACATTGTAGTAATATCCCCTTGATTCTTCAGTGATATAAGGTATCACCTAGGATCACAAATCGAAATGCCTTCTTAACAAAGGTCTTTTTAAGATTGGAGGTGATATCGAATGGGAGGGTTCCTCTACTTAGCTGCGTGAATATGTCATGATACCACGGGGATCCAGGACCAACAATGACACATGAAAATTCAGATTTAGGGATTTCAAAAGTTGGTATGAGAATATTTTCTACCAAGAATTCACATTAAAGGAGATTATGTAACATTTCTAACAATAATCCAATTGTTGTCATAGCATATGCTGCTCGATTGTTCATGTGAAGAATCTGCTCAAAATTTATATCAATAAAAAGTTCTTTGAGACTCTCTACCATATTCTTGTAAGGAGTGAGCTTATTTTCCTTGGTCTGGTAGTCATCATTGACTTAGTTGATAACCAACTGTGAGTCTCCATAGACTTTCTTTTCTTGTATTTTCCATTGAATTGCTATCCTTAGACTTGTGATTAGGGTTTCATACTTAGCAATATTGTTAGTACATGGAAATGATAGCCTATATGACTTTGGAATGCAATCACCTTGAGGGGTGATGAAAAAAATACTCGCCCTTGATCCATGTTGGGTGAATGATTCATCAAAATACATCTCCCAAGGACTTGTTGCATTGACAAGGAATATTGATTCATCCAGGAATTCAAATATCAATGGATTCTTTGCATAGATAGGTGCCTCTTCCAATTGGTCTATGATCACTTGTCCTTTGATTTCCTTTCACTCTACAAACTCTATGTCAAATTCCTTCAAGATCATTACCCATTTGGCCATTCACCCAGTGAGAGTTGCTTTAGATAACAGGTATTTCAATGGGTCAATCTTTGCAATGAGTTTGATTTGATATGACAACTTGTAGTTTCTGAATTTTTGTGAAGTAAAAACCAATGCTAAGCATGCTTTCTCAATGGATGAATAGTTCATTTCATATCCCACCAAGGTCCTACTCATGTAGTAGATAGCCCTTTCCTTTTCGTTTTCATCATGTTGTGCTAAAAGAGCACCTAGTGTTGTTGATGTTACCGAGATATATATGATCAATGGTTTGTTAATAGATAATCCTTTATTTTCTAGAATATTTTATCACATTTCTCATCTCACTTATAAGTTATTCCTTTATCGAGAAGATGCAAGAAAGGGTGGATTTTGTCTGATAGTTGTGCTATGAACCTCCTAATGGATTGCAATCTTCCTTGTGACCCTCTCATCTGCTTCAATGTTTGTGGTGGTTCCATGTATAGGATGGATTTTACCTTTGTTGGATCAACTTCTATCCTTCTCTATGAGACAATATAGCCAAGGAGCTTTCATGATGTCACCCCAAAGACACATTTTTTTGGATTCAACCATACCTTATACTCTTCAAGCCTATCAAAGATGGGCCCTAAGACTTATATGTGCTCACTCCTTTTCTTTGACTTTTCCAAAATATCATCCACATAATCTTCAACTGTTTTGTGGATCATATCATGAAAGATGAGGGTCATTTCTCTCTGATAGGTTGCTCTTGCATTCTTTAGCCCCAATGGCATCATGTTCCAGTAGTATGTCCCCCATGGACAAGTGAATGCAATCTTGTGTTGATCCTCCTTGGCAATCATGATTTCATTATAGCTTGAAAAACCATCCATGAGTGATAACATTTTATGCCCAGCTGTTAAGTCCACTATGATGTCAATGTTAGGAAGAGGGAAATCATCCTTCAAGCATGCCTTGTTCAAGTCTCTGAAATTAGTGCAGATTATGATGCCCCCAATGGTTTTAGATACCGATACCAGGTTTGAAACCCAATCAAGTTAATCTATGGGTGGGATGAATCCAATATCAAGAAGCTTTTGTAACTCTAGTTTCATCAAGAGTGCTATCTGAGGGTGCATTTTCCTTAACTTATGTTTTACTGGTTTGGCTTCAGGATAGACCACTAGATGATGCACAACCACTTCTGGATCAAGCCCTGGCATATCCATATATGACCATGCAAATTTATCTCTTCACTCTTTCAAGAATGTTGCTAGGTTCTTTTTTTCTTCATCCAATAAGGATTCGACATAGAAAGTGATCTTGGGTGCTTCTTTTGTTCCCATGTTTACTACAGTGGCCTTTTTTGCTAAAATTGTTGACTTATCTAGATGCATCGCACTAAGTGGGAGATCGAATCCCTCATCTTTGGGTGCCTCAAAGAGGTTTTCACCCTCAGATACATCCTTTCTTTTTATTATTTTAGGACCAGAAAGTGCCACAATGTGGTTTTCACTCAAAGATCTGCAAGTTAGTTGCATGTCATCAATTTTGTGACTGAAGGATTCAATCGTCTCCCCGTAGTATGCTCATGTGCCAAGTTCTATGTCAAAACAAGCCTTGTGATCTTCCAATGATAAGTTGTCACAAAGTCCCATGAATTATGATATTGCTTCATTTTTTTTGAATAAATCTAGAATCAGTGGTCCTTGTTGCTCTAAGTTAATGAGTTGTAGGTATACTAGGCGTATTTCATTTCATTGGTTTCTTGGGGTGAAGGTTGATGTAGATATCATGAAGAGGGAATTATTCTCAAATAGGTCAGCAAAATCAAGGTGGAAGTCATCTAGGGTCGTATCATGCGATGTTGTTAACCAAGAGGATGCCTCAACCCGTTTAGAAGAAGTTCCTTTGCCAATAAGGGAAACCTTGCTAGTTCTACAACCTAGGACAAGATTCTCTGGATGTTTCATAGGAATGATAGGTTCTTGCAAACCATTGTCATTTTGTCCTAGTTTCTCGTTCTTGGTATATCCCATTTCCTTCATTAGTTGCAAGCCTTTGTTTTTATCCTCCATGGGAAGAAAAAGGATGGGTCATTCATCTTGATAGAGAAGTTTAGAGATATCCTCCTCATTGAAATCTTCTTTGTTCAGTTCTCCCCACTTGGTGAAGGTAGTAGGTGCCATTTTTTATAGTTTCAGGGACGTTATTGCTAGGTGTGGGCTTCCCATGATATTTGGGAGAAAGAGGCAGCTCTCCCAACACAAAAGTATCCTTCGTTAGCTTATAGTTCCAAAAATCATCATCCTAGATCACTACTTTGATGTCGGGTATGTTATGTACAATGGGTGTTTTTGTTTCTAAGGTAGATGTAAGGGATGATGGGTCAACAAATGAGGTAGAAAGTGTAGGCCCTTCTTCATTCTTGGGTATTTGGGGGATCTTATAAAACTTGGCCTCTAGATTCTTGCAGTGGTAAAAAGGCTTAGGATCTCCATGGATGGTAACTTCTCTACCCTCGAAAGTAAACTTTACACACTAATATATGAATTTTTCAACGATTTCTTGGGAATTTTTGATCTAGGAGGCAATTGAGAAAACCAGTCTATGGAAACGCCTATTAAACTTCGTGGGAAGAGGCGCATCAAATAGGACTCATTATAGGCGGCCTCCATACACATGACGTTAAACTCTTTAATAGGGTCCACAGGACTTCCTCTCCCTTTGTATTTGTCAAATTTGGGGATTTCAAAATCAGGAGGGAATGGCACCATTGTAATGTTTAGATCAAATGGATATGGGCATAGGTTTCATGTATGGGGTTTCTTTATTTTTCCCATCTGGATATCATGCATTTCTTGTGTTAAGGCCTTGAGTTGTGATGCCATATTGTCGAGTGGACTAGGTGGAGGAACATATATTGCATATTGTGGGATGGTGGAGGAAGTGTATGTGGTATTTTGATATGATGATGTGTTGTATGGAGTGTATGGTGGTGTATGATAAGGTGATGATGGTGTAGGTGTATATGTTCCTAATGTGTTTAGGTTGATGATGTTTTTTTAGGGTTATAGTATAAACCTTCTTCTTGTTGTTGCACAAGAAATTGTTGTTGTTGGGAATATTGTTGAGGTTGTTGTTGTTGTTGAGTTGCTAAGGCTACTTGTTGTGCTACTAAGGCTTCTTGGTGTTGTTGCTATTGTTGTTGGGCTACTAAGGTTGTTTGTTGTTGTTGTTGTGTGACTAAGGTTGCTTGTTGTTGTTGTTGTGTGACTAAGACTACTTGTTGTGCTTGTTGTGTTTGTTGTTGTTGTTTTCCAACTAAGGATACTTGTTGTTCTTGTTGTTGTTGGACTACTTGTTGATAATCATATTGGGCTTGTTGTAAAGCTAGGGAATTTGCTTGCAATGTAGGATCAATCAGTGGTTGGGACACCTGTGATGGGTTTTGGGTGTTAATGTTTGGTGCAGGTTGCATATTGTTGTTAATGAGAGGTTGGGGGTTTCCTTGGTTAAACATTCCTTGTAAGATAGTGGATTGAGATGGAGGAAAGAAAGTTTGAGGTCCTATTTTATTTTTCATGACTTGGGGGACAAATGGTAAAGATGAGGATGGTACTATTAAATATTGTGATCTTAAGGGAACATTAGGACCTTGAGTCCACTAATTGAAAGGGTTCCCTTGACCTATGTTTTTAGGATTCCCTTGCGCTTGATATGTGGCCAAGAGATTACCTTGGTTGATGGGATTTGTGATCAAGGAATTTTTTTGATGTGGGTTGATGATGGATGGGATAGATGTGTGTTGGGAAACCGTTGGGTTTGATGTATCAACGGGTGGATTGGATGAAGATGTTCCTTGTTGTGTTAAAGGTTGATTTTGCATGAGGTTATTTCCTTTCCCTTTTAGTTCTACTTGTGATACTTGGTCCACATTACTCTGGAGGATGTTGGGAACACTTGTGGTACTCATGGGTATGGAGAATAGGGGTTTCCTCGATATGTTGAGGTTGTTGTGGAGTAATGAAGTTTAAGTGGTTTATATGGATTTTGTGGATTCTCAGGAATAGGAGGAGAACCAAATGTTGGCATTTGAGTGGTTGTTTTGGATGGGGGATTGGTATCCAGGGTACCCACAAGTGTGTTGATTTCAAATTGAAGAGTATGGCCAAAGTCCTTAGCAAGACTAGCTGCAATACTAGATGTTAGTGTTTGATTGATCCCTAGTGATGGAGTTGTTTGAATAGTGGATGAATTCAAGCCTTATGTAAATGATTCTACAACAAAAGATGGGGCATTAGGAACTATATTCTCTAAGGCTTGGTGCTCCATGATTTCTTCCCTAGTGAGTCCAAATGGGTTGTTCGTAATATCTTCTATCTCATATGGCCCTGATGGTGACAAATGTTGTTATAATGGGATAACATGACTTCTCGGATAAAATTATAGAGGATTTGGATCACTTGAGGTAAATGTGACTTTGGTTTTCTCCATGATTCTCTTGTGTTGTGATCTTGTTTTTACCATAAATTTTGGGTCACCTTTGGGAGATTTATGTTGAGATTTGTAATGTTTGAACTCTCTAGTTGACTCAAAACTAGGTAAAAGGGACGCTCTAAGTCTTTTTGGAGCAATGATGGTGGTGGGAGATGAAAAGATGAATGATATGGGGGGTGATCTTTGTAAACATTTTGGGACAACACTTTTGACTTAAGTTTGATGTATTGATGTTTGGATAAAGGGTGTTTATGAACTTGTAAATCTTTAGGGTAGACTTGTGACCTTCAATATAAACTAGTAAAAAGATGTTAACTAACTTAGCCAAATGCATGTAAAAGAATTCATTTCACATTAAAAGTAGCTAAGTTAGGGGTTGGTTTGGTAGATGTCTAAGTCAAAAGGTTTGATATATTCAAGAATTTTGCAAAGTTTGGTGAAGTGGAATTTGGAATTTGATGAAGGGGTGGATGAAATGTTTGACCCAATATTGAATTAGAGTGAACCTTTGTTTGATAAGACCAAGGTAGTGAGAAACACGCTATACCTCTAAAGTTTTCAAATCCTAAAGACCCAATGATTTAGATAATTTCAAGATCATGAAAAAGACCAGGGTTTTGACTCCAAAAGAATGCATACAAGTCTAGATTGTTCCTTGAAGCACATTTATAGAAGTTGTATACCAACTCATTTCTATTTTGGTAAAGTGCTAAAAGGTGTTGTTTGATAGAATTTTGTCTATGATGCCTAAGTTTGAGGTGACAGAATGTAGAACTTCTCTTGGGGATTTTGATTTTGCATGAGATCATTTAGAAAAGCTCAAGTTTATGGAAGAAAAATAGGATATTTATTTCTGCACATGTGGTGGTAATATGGGCCTTCTTTCCACAATTCAACTTGTTCCTCTTCTTAGTCTAAGATTGTTGCTATGTTTCTCCACTGAATGGGTGTTTCCTTTGTTCCAAAAGTGAAGCTTCTCAAACTACTAATTATATCATTTTTTTTTCCCTCAATTAGTTCAAAGTTTGGTTGAATGATAGCACCCATAAGGTCAGGTTGTTCAATTGGAGCAATCGGATTCCAAATGGTCATGTGGGGTTCAATTTTTTAAGTTATCTTTCTTAGATGAGTTTATTTTACCACAAACACTTGTCTTGATTAAGTTCAAACTGAATGTCTATGTAAAAAAACATCATAAATTTCACAAGGTCCATTTTGTGAAAATCATGAGGTTGAAGCCATAGTTGCCTATGTTAACTTTGGCAAGTATGGATTGAGATATAAGTCAAGATATTTAGAAATCTCTAAGGATATAAATCCTTAGGACAAGCATTAATACCTAGGCTATTTCAAAGGGTATCCATACTTAGACCAAAGGGTTTGAAATTTTAAGGAGAATTGTGAATGTTTGCAATGTTTTGGAACCAAGCAAAGTATTAAACTAACTTACAAGCATTTACCACCTTAGGTTCAGAAGATACTACTTGTCGAATCACCACTAGGATTTCTCTAAACACTAAGACAATGTGAATAACTAAAGATTTGGTGAAACTGGCCCCCCCTTACATGGAACACACTTCTCAGGACCACCAAATCTCAAATCTTGAAGATCCAAAGATCCTAAGGATTTTCCTATTTCACTAATGAATAGTAAAATGTGGGGTGGCTTCGAAACAACCTTTTTGCACCAGCAAGCATAAATTTTTTTGGCTTCTAAACAATTGGTTCTTAGTAAGGACTTTCGTACAAGGTGGCCATACATGCAGAAAGATTAGCTCAATATTATTTCAATCAAGAGGCCTCCAAGTCCCTTCCTAAGAAAGGATTTTGATGTGCCACATAGACACTAAGGGTGGCACTTGTTGGTATGATGCATCCACACCTATTGCTTATGAATTTTTTCACAAACACATTTTTTATATAGTGGTTTGAAAGAGCTTGGCTTTAGCTCATTATTGCTTGGGTCATTCCCACCTTTTGAAGTAGGGTGGTTGGCCCTCTAAAGGTACATAAAAGCAAGGAAGTACATTTGTTGTTTGATCTCCCAAGTCAGATGACACAAGGAGAGAACATTCACAGTGCCTTTTCCTCACACTAGCATGGGGCTCATTTTAATCCAAATCAAAATATGTGGGTGATTATACAAAATTTCAAAGGAATGATTTTGATTCCCAAGATTGTCAAGTGGCACAAGAGAAGAGCATACACATTCAATGACAAAAATGTAAATCACAAGACATAGAAAACACTCATTAATGTTAACCTTTAAAGCAAAAGGTAAGTAATCAACATTAGTGTATTAATTAGGCATCATTGTATTAGATAGAAATAGTGTCACTATATGGTGATGCCTTACAAAAGCATTGTTGAAATCCCCTGGAGCATTGTTATATCTGCAAAAACTAGAAAATGGACTTTGAGAGAAAAAAATTGTTAAATGTGATAAGTTATTTCCTCCTTCTAGCGCCAAAATGTGATCGATGGATTAGTATGGGCTGACTACACTTGATCCATGAGGATACAAAACATATTCACACCACTAAATTCTAATCCAATAGAGATCATTCAAATGAAAACTAAACTAAGTATCCTTTAAAACTTAACATACTAAACTATGAAAGCTTCAAAACACCTATTCTAATCCATTGAAACTTATCCTATTGGGGGAGTGGTGCCCCATTGATGTGGCATGGTGAGATGTGTGATGAAACATGATTTAAATGATAAACTACCATGATGCAAGCTATTTAATCATGATTTATGCTAAGATGATCAAGATGTGTGAATGCAAAAGCTAATCTAAATGGATTTTAAGTTGAAAAAAATTGAAATCCTAATTAATAAGCAAACTACATGAATGCATCTATGTTACCATGGAAGTTGGTGCATTGATGGAAGCTAAGATAATTAATGCTAGTAAGTAAGTTAAAATGATACTAAATAAATGATAAATATGAGTGTGAATGTGAGTGATTTCAACAACATGAGTTTTCTTTGAAAAAGGTGGATCTTTTTGTCACCAAATAGTGATCTATTTATAGGAGGATAAATGAGAAATGGAGGGTTGATATAAAAAGGTTAATCAACTGTCAAGGATGAAAGAAGTTGGAGGCATGGATCATGGATTCTCATCAATAGATGAGAATCAATGATGAGATTTAAGCAATGGTTCACCTTTATCCAAACAAACACACTTTTAACTTGCACAAGAAGTCAAGTAAGTTTGTTACAGAAAAAGGAATATTCCTCTTTTTCAAATGAGTGAGGAGAGAGAATATTCTTTGGAATATTCTCATGGGTGAGGAAAATAGATATTTAGCAAATTAAAAGAAAGTTTTAATGTGCAAAAGGGGAAGGAATATTCCATGAGAATATTCTTTTTGGAGGAATGTGCAAAAAAGAAATATTCCCTTGCAAGTGGGGGGATTTAGATTTATTAGTAATTGATAATTAAAACAATGTTAATTATGCAATTAGGGGAATTAGATGATATTCATTAAATAAAGTGATTTAATGAAAGGGAAAAAGTGAAATGACATTTAATTAAATAACTTAGGGTTGTTTAATTAAACAAGAAGATTTAGAGATTTAAATTAAATAGTTTGATGTGTATAATTTAATAGGATGAAATATTAGCATGAAAGGGGATGAATTAACCCAATTAAATTAATTAGTTTAATAGATGCAAATGACATAATTAATTAAGATAGCTAGGCTAATTTAATTAATTAAACGAAAAGAGGATGGGTTTTAGGAGGAAATAATGTTAGTATACCAGATTCAAGTGTATGATATCATTCAAGACATTTTTTAGTGTCTACAGAGACAACTTGTTATTCTTTGATTGTTGCTTCAATGACAATTGCTTGTAAGGCTGCAATCTCAAGAAAACCCAATCCCAGCCTCAAAACTTCTTTCACTACGGTGTTGGTCTACCTGTTGCTTCATTCGATTTTGTGCCATGGATAGATTATCTTTAAGTCCTGAAAGTACTTGTTGATTAATCATGTGGTCCTCCATCACATGAACTCTTGGTGACACCTTTAATGATGATGTGATGGAAGGAGGATGATATCCATACAATGCCATAAATAGAGACATTTTTTATGAACTATGGAAGGAAGTGTTATACCACTATTCTGCTAGTGGTAGTCAGTCTACCCATTGAGATTGTTTATCTGAAGTGAAACAACTTAGATATCATTTCCAAACACTTATTAACCACCTCTATTTTCCCATCAGATTGTGGATGGTATGAAGAACTATGAGCCAATTGAGTACCCAAACACTTGAATAAATCTATCCAAAACCTACTAGTAAAGATAGGATCACGGTCACTAAAAATAACCTTAGGTATACCATGTAGCTTTTGAATATTCTCCAAAAATTATTTTTCCATTGTACTTGCTATAAAAGGATGTGATAATGCAATAAAATATGCATATTTAGTGAGGCGATCTGCCACTACCATGATGACATTCTTACCATTAGATCTTGGAAGCCCTGTGATGAATTCCATGGATACCTCTACCCAATGTTGGCTAGGAATAACTAAGGGTTGCAAGAGACCAAGTGTCTTAATTGTCTCCCCTTTATTTCGTTGACAAAACCAAACATTCTACCACAAATTTTTGAACATCCTAATAGATTTTGTAGAGCAATCAAATTGCATTCTATTGCATTACAAGACACATATTTATACAATGAAATATGATGAACCTCATCAACTTCAGGTTCAACAAAATCACAACTAATATCCTAAATACACTATCCAACAATAATAAATATAAAACAAATAATAACAAGAATAAACAAACTATCTATGTGGAGTAATGATGGAATATCCAACATTCCCCCCTTATTACATCATTGCTTTAAAGTACTAATAAGATAATCTTGAAAACTTTCAAACTTAACACGTGCGAGAGGCTTTGTGAAGATATTAACACGTTGATCCTATGTAGAGCAAAACTAGAGTTGAATGTTATTTTTTTGAATGTGTTCTTGTATGAAGTGACAATCAACTTCAATATGCTTGGTCCGTTCATGAAGCATTGGATTATGAACAGCCTTGAGAACACTTTTATTGTCACAATAGAGGATTATAGGTTGGTTTTGTGGTACCCCCAATCCTTCTAATATGCGATGTAACCAAAATGCTTCACAAACTACTGCACTTGTTGCATGATATTCTTCTTCTATTAAGGAATGAGAAATTGTGGCCTGTTTCTTACTTCCCCAAGAAATAAGACTTGAACCCAAGAAGAAAACAAATCCAGATGTGGATTTCCTATCATCAACTAAACCTGCGTAATCTACATCAGTATACCCTATCAAGAAGAATTGATCATTCCTTTTGTATTCCAAACCATGATTGATAGTACCTTGGATATACCTTAGTACCGATTTTGTTGCTTTCCAATGACACATCTTTGGTTCTTGCATAAATCTTGATAGATAGTTAACAACAAAACTAATATCTAGTCTGGTATAAGTCAAGTAAACCAAACCTCCAATCATTTGTCGATAAAGAGTTGCACTCACGTGAGGAGATGAATCAAAAACAGATAACTGCAAGCCTGATTCTATTGGTGTAGACATGGGTTTGGAATCCATCATTCTTAATTTCTCAAGCAAGGTCTTGGCATATTTTCTTTGATATACAAAGATATGGTGATTTTTTTGCCATACCTCTAAACCAAGACAATAGTGAAGTAGCCTGAGATTTTTCATATCAAAGGCCTTCTTGAGATCATTCTTGGTTGTCTCAATCATTGCTCCTAAGCAGCATGTGATAACTAATTCATCAACATATATAACAATGATCACAATATTCCCCCCTTGATCCTTGAGATAGAGATTTGGATCATATGGACGCCTAGTAAAACCATGTTTTAGCAAATGTTTATCAATTTTAATATACCAAGCTCTTGGAGCTTGTTTGAGACCATATAGGGACTTGACAAGTTTGCATACCTTTTCGTCTTTACCAGGTGCAACATATCCCTCAAACTTCAAAACTTTGAGGATAAAGGAGTAGATTTTATTCTGATTCTTTGCTTCATACACCATCTTAAACTTTTCCCATGCATTTTTGGTTGTGGACGAGTCACGGATAAAGGGTTGGACATCATCAGACACACTGAACAAAATGATCAATTTCACCTTTCTATTTGCTTAATCAAATTTATTTTGTTCATTAGCATCTGTCTTATGGTGTGTTGTGGTTCCACTGACCACATCCCAAACTTCCTCAAAATTGACTTTAGTTTTTATTTTGGTCTTCCAAGTGGAATAATTATTTCCATGTAGAAATCGTGAATCTGGAAGAAGGAATTTTGGAGAACTTCCTACCATTGTGGAAGAATAATAACACCCCTTGGAAGAGTTGAAAAATACACAATTTTGTCCAAAAATAGAGTTATAACTAAACTTCCTGAGGCTAATAATATGCTTGGAAATTTCCTATTTTTCAATTAGCATATGAACCCCATGTAGAGAACCTCTTCCGAGAGGTGTGAAGTGTATATTCCATGGATACTACCAAAGAATAGAAATGTTTGAAAAAATGGAACACTCCATAAATACAATGTTTTCATTAAACAGAGACTAATAGAGATCTTGCCTAGAATATATTTCTCAGACCCTTGAATGGGATTCAAAAAATGTAAGCCTCAATGATGATCATGCCTACTAAGTGATTGAATAATAGCAAATTAAAGTAAAAAAAACATCCTACAAACTTCAACATGCTCAGACCCACAAAGAGAATTCAAAATTTCTGCCTCACTAATCACTCGTTTCACACTTGCCTGAGGATCACTTGATTATGGGTGCAAGCAGTATGCTAGAGCTATTTGAGGAAAGAGAAACACCTTCATTGTGCCTCTCTTCACATACGTATTTAGTGCAATCCAGTCACCATTGAAGGAGAAAGCCATAGAAGTTGTGATATCTGCTAATAAAGGTGCTCCTCTCGCAAATATAAGACCGCCTGATTTGAATTGCCTATGCATCACATGGGAACCTCCACCTTTAGTGAATATACCATGCTCGACTCTGCCAACGTGACCAAGATTAATAGATCATAGCAATAGAGCAAAGTGTGCTGCCAATGGCATTTATGGCCAAGGTTTTGTCCTAGACTGTTTTGAAGTATGGAGATAGCATGGATACTCAATGCCAAAGCCAATGGCTTCCAATGCTAATACCATAGTCAACGCTAAGGATGATCCCACTCTACCAAGTATGGGAAAATAAAACATAGTTGTCAATGGTAAAGAAGTAGATAAAAAAGCCACGAGGATACAAACAATTCATTTCCTCTCCTCTCAAGTTGAATTCATCTTATCACTAAAGAGTAGGCACATGAAATAATATTTCTCTAATACCATAATAGATTTTGTAGAGCAATCAAATTGCATTCTATTGCATTACAAGACAAATATTTATAAAATGAAATATGATGAACCTAGTGAACTTTAGATTCAACAAAATAACAACTAATATCCTAAATACACTATCCAATAATAATAAATCTAAAACAAATAATAACAAGAATAAACAAACTATCTACGTGAAGTAATGATGGAATATCCAACACATCCCCTTTAATCCTTCCCAAAAGAATTCTTTCTAGACCCAATGATATGTCTTCAAAAATCCTGAAGGACCACCCATGGGAGACTCATGTAGTTCTGTGAGAATCTTTTGTTTAAGAGAGGAATTCTTCCAAAGATGCAATCGCTCTTTATACCACAAAGTATCTCCCTTCGAACAAAATTTATCTAAACTACCAGGGTCACTCTGTAATTCTTGAATGATATTACTAGTAGCCACATCATTTTCCCACTCTTCTTTGGATTATGTTAGCTCTCAAAAACACAGGTTTGAACCATGAAAGGTTGCCAAGCTTTCACAATGTTTTAGGGTAACAGACAAGGTCAAAAGAATTAGGCCTTCTACTCTTCAGGTGCTGCTAGACCTAGGCGGGTGTACCTAAATGAATTAGGCAGACTTGACTTTTGATCTTCTCTCTTGCAGTGATTTGTCCACGATGGCAGATGAAAATGGACAAATGAAATCAAATTTGGTATAATTGTATACAATATTAAAATCTAAATCCTAATATGCTCAGTTAACAGATGTAAAGAAAATGAATGAATATAAATGGTGAAATGCAGAGACTAGTGCCTTATTGGGTATGCGGAGTCAAATGAAATAGCAATGAGAAACCTCTTTCTAGAAAACACTCAAATTGTTGGCATATGTTTTGTTTATGACTTGTATAAATATGCAAGACTGTGATTACTAAGCTCTTCTTAATGATCCAGATGAATTTCCCTGATTACTGTGATTAATCAAAAGGATTTAATCCCTCCTTGAAAGAACCAGTTAATTAACCACATAGATACAACAAATGTGCACCGATAAACTGAATATAAACTTGTTATACCAATTTAAATAACCAGAAAATCCAACCCTGGAGACAAATTTAATAATACTTTCAATAAATTCAACAGAAAATTGACACCAGAAATAAGCAGCCGCATCAACTGATTTTCATTAAAATCTCCATTTTGAAATCATACATCATAGTCCCTGTTTAGTGAGAATTCTATTCTACTGAATATTATCTACCCTATCTACTGTCTAATCTAATTCTAATATCTCCCCATTCACAATCAGGAATGAATATTTATACATATATATCTAAACAGACATGTCGCTTCACATTCCAAACGTCGGCCAATAGTATTAGGGCTCTTTGCAGGACAGTCGCCGAGACACTCCGTAGCTATGTCGAAGGAAAAAGTATCACCGTCAGTCGTCCTGCATCCTCTATGCTTAGCTGAGACAATTCATAGTCAAGGAGAGGTTTTATAGAAATCCTTGAGTCTCACAGAGAAATCTCCTTAATGTATGTTTCGGTCGCCAAGACATAACCATTCTCTCACCGATGAAACAATATATCGGTGTGACATTCAGATCGGCAAGACTATATAACTTCACACCGAAGACCATCGATAGAGCCCCTTTGTATTTTGTCGGCAAGACTGGAGCCACTCGCCAAGACCATACTCTGATACACTTTAGTCATATCGATATGTTTTGCTTTATCGTCGGTCGGCAAGACACCACAAATTCACTGAGACCTCATATCGAAAACCTTTAGTCTGGCCAAAATGTTTGCTTGGACCCTGATAGTCGATGAGACATAAAGGGTTCGCCATGACATTACATTGATGAAAAGATCCTTCGCCGAAACTTTCCTTCTGCTGCCGGTCGGTGAGACAATACGCGATCAGTAAGATCTCACCCCAAAGTCTTTGTCTGGCCAATAAACTTTTTGTCCCTGAGACAATGAAAATGTCCTGCCAATAGGTGTATGTATATGATTTCTGATTGCTGTGACATCAAAAATGTCTTTCCGATAGGAAACACAGATGTTTATTAGCAGAAAATGTAATATGGATCGAGGAGACCCTGATAATCTCATGCCGATATAGATCACAAAGTGAACTACTTAGACCTAGATGGATTTCATGGGACAATTATGGGAAAAATGTGAGCAAAATATTATGAAGAAAGGCCCTGAGCATATGGTGAGGACTTGATTGGAAACTTAGGGATATGAAAAGCTTGTGAGATTATTCAAAAATTTATAGTTCTAACATATTCTTCTACCCAATCTTCTTGTAATATTGAAAGGGAACACAATAAAACTTCGTCCTTCCTTGATAGTGCATCTACCACAACATTTTCCTTCCCTTTCTTATATACAATCTGAAAATCATATCCCAACATCTTAGTAACTCATTTTTTTTGTTCTTCTGAAGAAAATCTTTGTTCCAAAAAATATTTTAGGCTATCATGATTTTTCTTAACCTTGAAGTTTCTACCTATTAGATAAAGCCTCCAATATTTTATTGCATGAAGAATAGAAAACATTTTCTTCTCATAAATAGGTTTGAGTTGATTCTTCCCCTTTAATTGACGACTCTCAAAAGCAATGGGCCAACCCTCCTGCATGAGAATTGCACCTATATCATTTCCAAAAGCATCACATTTGATGTAAGCAAGGTGGTTAAAACTCCATATCAACCTCGAAATGACCAATCTCAATCAGGAAACAACTCTTTACAACACAAGTCTCTCAACTTGACTCAAACACTCTCCTTAAGGCTTAGAGCCCTCAAAATCCAACTCTTGGTGATATCTTTTAGAGAAGTCTGTATAGAGGCCAACTCAACATCAATTGAGACTCACTCAAGGATCTAACACCACTTTCCAAAATATCCCCTAAGGTTTCTATGAGAAAAACTTGCAAACCACTAGACTTCCCATGTCCTAAAACCACCAATTAGCCCTCTTTTACAAAGGAGGTTCCTCCAAATCACTAATTTTCAAACCAAACTCAATGTAAAGTCTCTAATTATGCATCAAAACAACAGATTCCACCATTAGTTCACAGGTTTATGACATCTAAACCACTATTCCATGAAACCCTCCCTCTACATGCAAAACACCAAGGCTTTATTGGAAATCCTATATCTTAGGCTTATCAGACTCAAAAAATTCCTTCAACACTTCAAAAGAAATCATCCCAAACTCAATCCACCCTTACTTAGATAGTACCAACAACATTTTGACGAAACCCTTCTTTAACCCACCATTTTTACATGAAAATTTCATTGTTCAGCCTTAGGGCATCCTCCCAAACTGAACAACTTGACTCCTCTGCCTCTTAAACCATAATAACACCTATCCTACCACAAAATAAGTCAATTCATCGAGTTACAAGGTTTGACAGTAGGTGGATTGACTAAATCATCATATAACTTCAATCAAAACCCTTAATTTTGTGTAATAGGGCTACTACAGAAATTTGATGAAATCTCCTTCTAATCTCAGAGTTAAACTCTCAAAATGGATGAAAAATAAATCTAACTCATGATACTATATTATCCAATGAATTTTAGAGCATTTATACCCTGTACGGGTCCATACAAAATAAAAAAAAAGTTCAGAAAACATAGAAAATTAGCAGAAAATTTTTGTGTCTTATTGAATATGATTTCAATCCACCATAAACAACCTTGGACGAGCCTTTGAGAGGATTTTTATACATTTTCCATTCAAAAACCAACCACCCCAATGCCTATAACTACTTTTTGAATTCCAAGACTCTTCAACTTCCACAAAAATGCAAAATTTGCAACTTTTTGTGTTTCACAACATTTACAACAAAGTGCAATTTTGCTTTATCAACACAATTGACCCCCCTAATCACCTAATACCATCAAACATGACTATTTTAACATCAAAATGGTCATTGTGACCTTATTTAGACAAAGAAACTCTCAAAACCTATAACCTACTCATGATCAACATAGATTGACAATTTTTGACCAAAGGTGCTCCTGCACCACACACCCCAACATAGAACTTTTCCAATTCCCTTGGAAAGAATCTTACAATTTTTCCTCCATTGTTCATCACTTGTCTCTGACCTTCATGCTTGCCTTCAATAGGTTCATTTTGTTCTTGACTCTCACTGTCCTTGTCACATTTTCCATCACCATCCCTTGATTTTCACTCCAACTGTGCACTCTGCTTTTTGGGGTGTTTTCCAACTTTTCCTTCATCAAACTCTAATTTCACACTCATCTTTACCTCTATACACATGCTCTCATCTTCTTCCATAACTTTAATTTTTACGTCTTGTATAGTCCTATGCTCAGTATCCTTCCTCTCTACATTTTTTCCTCTATCAGCCTTACAAAAGTCTGTACCAATGCATTTAGTGGTCCCTATCAGACCTGCACATACCTTTTCCATTGTCCAAATAGCATCACAATCCACTATCCTTTTATTCACTTCCTTACCAATCTTACAAACTTTTGTCTCAACATCACTAGGCTACCTTTTTACATGTTTCATCACCACAGGGCACATGATTGTCCCTATCAATATTCCTTCACTTTTTCCTTGCACTTCACACTTACTCTTGTATGTACTAACCTGAGACATCATTCCACATTCTTTCCTTTTATACACAAAAGCATCCTTCTTCATCTTTGTCTGCACATTATGTTTATCTTTCCTATTCACTATCCTAACAATATCAAACTGTAACTTAGCTACAAACTTCATAGTCTCACCTTCCTAATTGCTCGCATATTATTTTCTCCCTATCATTATGATCTCATCTTGCTCTCTTACCTCTTCAACCAATGGAGTTAGCATGAATGATCTCCCATCCTTTTCAACTATATATGTATTTTTTTCTCCCATGATAAACTACAGACCTATCAAATTGCTAGGGTCTCCCAAGCAAAACATGGCAACAACTCATAGGCAGAATGTCACAAACAACTTTATCTCTTTATGGACCAATTTGAAATTCCATAGTATCTTGTTCACTCACCAAAATGGTTTTATTTTCACTAACCCAAGACACTTTATATGGTTTTTGTTTAGGTACTCTTTGAAAGTTCAAATTTTCCACCATATCACTAGATACCATGTTGTCAGTGCATCCAGAATCAACAATCACTTTACATACCTTATTTTTACATCTGCATGTTGTTCTAAACAAGGCTCTTCTCTGAATTTTCTCTCTCTCCATGGATGTCTTCAAGGTTTTTCTTCTCATCATCATCTCACCAACTTCAGGAGTAGCACAGAGAGTGTTGGATTTTGAACTTTCAACTTCATCTTCATAAACAATTTGGGCTCTCCTATCAGGTTTCCTTTCTCCTCCACTTGATTTGGTTCCAATCTTCTTTGGACACTTGAAGAAAGGGTGACCAAACTCACCACACTTATAACACCTTCCTAAAAACTCATTAGAATTTCTTCTTTGCCTAAAGCTTGTTCTTCCACCTCTCCATCCACCTCTTGATTTAGGTGCTTGTTCTTTTCTCTTATCAGCATCTTCAAGATCTTCTTTGGACTATCTTGGTGTTGAAAATGTACCTCTTCCCCTAGAAGTACTTCCTCTTCCTCTTATCGCCTTCTCTTGTCTCCTCTCAAGTTTTTCTTCTGCTCTTATTTCCATTTGAAAACATTGTTCCACTGTTCTTGGCGCCAACAAACTAATTTCATCTTGAATGTTATACCTTAGGCCATTGAGATATCTATCTACTCTTTTTTCATCATCCTCCTCATGGTTTGTTCTTATACTTATCCTATAGAATTCTTCAGTGTATGCTTGCACATCTTGTTCTTTTTGCCTAATATTTTGTAATCTTTTGAGTAATTGAACATTATAATCACAAGGAAGGAACTTACATTTCAGTTTTGTCTTCATTCTCTCCCAAGAAGTGATTGTGTTCCTTCCCTTTCTCTCGCTTTCATCTTGCACAAAGTCCCACCACAACAAAGGATGTCCTTTCAATTTGGTTTTGGCCTTCTTCACACTGTGTTCTTTATCAATCTCCTCACTGTCAAAATAGTTCTCCAAAGCCCCTATCCAATCCAAGAGCTCTTCTCCATCTAGTTTGCCCCCATACATAGGCACATCCATTTTTCTATGTCCTTCTTTCTTCACATCCTTCAAAAGCTTCATCATCCTCACATCATCTGGATCCATCTCTTCTTCTTCACTAGAAGTCTCTTCTTCTTCAATATCACTCTCATCCATATCCACTCTGTAGTGCCCTCCATTTTGCGTTGGCTCTGTAATGCACTTCAACTCGTTGTGAGGTCAAGTATTGTTGGACTTTGAGTGCATTTGATTTATTCTGGTCAATAAATTTTTTTGATCAAATTATGACATTTAAATAGGATTATAAAATTAAAAGGTATAGTGGTTAATTAAAAGAAATTATTATAAAATTTAAATAAATTAGTTTTATAAAATATTAATTAAAGAATTATTAATAAATTAATTAATTAATTGTTTTGCATTCTTTTAATAATATTCGATAATAATAATTAATAATTTATTAGTTGTTCAAAGGTAATTATCCCAAGTAAAGGTAAATATTATTGGCAATAGATTTTAATTGATTGGCATGATTTGAAATAAAAGTTATAATACTTCTTGTTTTGGAAAATAAAATATTATGGTTAAAATGAATTAAATAAATAAATCTTGAATATTAAAATTAAATAAATAAATACATAAATTAATGATTAATTAAAGTGGTGAATAAAATTAGTTATTTTGAAAATATTTTACGGAGGAGAAAGAGGAGTTAGGGCAGTTGAACGGTTTCCAGAGAGGAGTAGATTCCTCCTTCTTAATAAGGGTTTCAGTTACTCTTTTTGAAAAGGGGGGGAATTCTTTTAGAAGTTTTTCACCCTTCTCCTCTGATTAAAAAAAATATATATATATAATAAGAGCGATGGGAACTTCAGATGCCGGGGCATTGAATCTATCTTCATTTGCAAGTAGCATATGGTGATGAATTTTGGTTTGGACAGGAGGATCTACGTGAGGAACAGAGATATGATTCTCAACCTGCTTGCTTTTTATTTATATAAGCTATTGCAAAATATTATTTACCTTTTTGCATTGTGTGGTTCAAATTATTAAGTCGCACAAGAAAGGTTAAGTTTTAATCTTAGTTGATTAGGTTTAAGTTAGATCAAAATGTATTCTTGCTTCCCTTCCATTATCTTTCCATTCCTTCAACCAACTAGTTTTGAAATCAGATATAAGTGTACAGTTTGATTTTATTGTTTGGAATTTGAATGATTGAATTTTTAGCAGAATTCCTCATGTTATCATGTACTTGTAACCTATATTTTCTATTTGGATTGATATGTTACTTTTTCTTGAGTACATTTGATAGTGAATGGCTGCTTTAGTTTCTGCCTATCATTAATGATTGTATTGTATTTTATATTAGATTTCCTTTGTTAAAACTGTTTCCATGTTTCAAACAATCTGCACAAACAACAGGAACCCCGTGTAAATAAATTCCTCTTTTCCTTCTCTGAGAATGTGCCCTATTATTTTTGTAACTGGACCACTTTGTGTTCCAGCAAAAATTCTACTGTGGCATTTCTTGAAAGTTCCTTAAGTATTTTAATCAAATATGATCTGTGCATATCCTGCAATCACTGCATTCCTTGAGATGATGTCTTTATTTCTGCTAGTTGCGCTTCCTTGAAAGACGCTTAAATCACGTACTTGCGCCTCACCTTTCTTTCGCCCTCGAGTCTTGTGATAACATTTGTGATTTGATAATAATGCAAGTAGATGGCGATATTTCCAAATTCCTAAAATTCACCTTCTCATATAATGGCGCCTCACCTTTTTGCAACCGTAACCATCTCAAACTTGGAGGAGGCTTGGCTCGTGTGTCTTCTCTGATGCCGTCAATGAACAGATTGTTCAAGCGAAGAAATTGAGGACCAACGAGCAGATTATTTAATTCTCTTGGTCTGCGCAATGTTTCAAGCCCTTGCCAGTTACCTCCGTTCAGTCGAAGCTGAGAGAAATTGATGTTATTGGATATAGCGCTTAGATGAGCTCCTTCACATAGTCTGGTAATCTAAATTTGTAAAGATTTCTCCGAAACCATAGGAAAACTATCACAGCTGCAACGTTTAGACTTGCAATGGTGTAGTAACTAAAATAGTCTCTCTGGTTTATTTGTTAACCTGTCACTATCGCGCACCTGATCCTGATAGAGTGTGTAGATTTAAGTAATCTCTCTCTGTTGTCTCTGTCATCCAATCTCAGTCGCAGCACATGAACTTAATAGGAAGTTTATAGAGTTAATTAACCTGCTTGATTCTGCTGTCTTGAAATAAGTGGCCAATGTCTCCTTTATCACCTTTGCTATGACAAGATCGAGCAAGAATATATTATGGTTGAGACTTCATGAGAGGTGGTCAAATGAATTAGGGGCTATGTCAGTTCACTGCCTTGCTTTAAGCATGAAAAAGTTTTGTTTCCTCCTGCCTCGCTGCATGTTGTGACTCTTTCCCTCTGCTTCACTTTTATACTAAAAATTGTCCTTTACATTTTAGTCTTCATATACCTTATAGGGGATATTCGATGGATATGATCTGTGTCTTTTATTCAATCAAAACACATTGTGAGATATTGTATCTCATATAGTATTTGTTGGAGTTCAGTATTTGTGTGCCTCAGTGCAATCTTAATTCCTACGTTTACATTCGGTGCTGAATATTTCAAGGTCATCTCAATATTTATATTGTGTTGGGTTTCATCATGTTCGTGTATTGTTGTCTTCCTATTGTTAGTGTTTCAAGTCATTGGCGTGCGAGACTTACTTCAGTTTGTTCCTCTTAGTAATATCATTAATCTCCTGAGCATAGATATTGTTTTTAAATCATGTATCCCCCGCCTAGAATAGAATCAATGTCAATAAAGATGTGTAATGAATAAATCCTAATGTATAATAACACAACGGTGAGGTGTAAATAAGTGTTGCGAACATTGGTCAAGTGCTCTTAAAATTAGTTTTAATCACAAGTGCTTTCAAAATTTAGATTAATTATTGATATAATAAATAATGTATTATTAAAATAGGTTGCTTGATTTATTGACTTAAGGTGTATAGTACGTGAATTGGTTTTAGAATGGTAAAGGGACTTTAGAAATAAATTATAGGTATCTTCATGGATTTTGTCTTGCTTTTATTAGAAAAATTTATGGTTAGCAAAGTTGAAATAATGAATAAATAAAAGGGAAGAGTAATTGCATTGGTTTAGATTGTTTAAGGGAATATGGAAATAATGATGTAGAAAATATTATAATTATATGTGTATTATGTTTTATAGAGATTCTTTAGTAATGATTCTTTAGTAGGGTGCTTATAAGATATGGAAGTATTCTTTAAGACTTTGTAATTAATGTGCTTATATTCAGAAAATGATTTAATTATAGGAGCTAGAAAATTAGATTTATTAGGTAGTTAAGTTATGTGATATGTTATTGAGTAGGTTAGTAAAGTAATTAGAGAGAGTTCCTGATGTTAATTTGGGTAACATTGATAGATTAGTTTATTCTCAATTTGATTAATTTCAAGTGGAATAGTTAACTTAGAAATAATGAAAAGTAGAGTTTTGTATGATGTATGTAGATAATATTGGTGATAGGGATTATTTCTGTTTAGGTGGGAAAATTGATTTATAAGATAAATGGAAGTAAATAAATTTGAAAACTTTAAATAGTTGGGTGGTACGATAAAGGCCAGTGAATGATTGTAGATTCGATAAATGTTTTGATTAATTATATTTAGTTAAACAAAGGGTTTATGTAAATGAATAAAATTAGATGATCTCTTCTAAATCAATTCCCTCATATTCTTTTAATGGTTGATTTGTGGGGTTTCTATAAGAATAGTGCTAGAAAATACTTGTGAGTGATATTATGATCAAATTGTTTGTTTGAGTGGGTTGATCTTCGAAGGGAGATTGTTGTTATAATGTGTAAATTGGAATATATTTGTGTTTGGAAGAGTATACTTGTGAATAGTGTCGTATGGCTTAAACCATTAGTTTTTATCTTCACTTCGCAATATTGTGCTGTCCTTAAATGTTGAAAATGTTTGATCGTTAGAATGATGTTCTTTTCTAGATGGGTTCAAGATACTTCTTATTGAATGAATGGATATATTATATTTGAATTAATGGTTTTATGTATTGTCTCGATAGGTCCTTTCAATGTGACTTTTCGTGAGCTGATTTTGAGTTAGGGACTTTCTCTCATTTAACTTACATTTCTATATGTTTTCTTTTGCTCTCTACCTAAGTGGCAATTTGGTTAAGGTTATCTTTGTCATGATTGACAGTTCTACTTGAGTTGTTAATGAGTCAAATTGAAAAGTTCTTTGAATTATGGGTATTCCGAGAGGAGAAAATAGAGGTTTCCCTTGGATGTCCGATTTAATTCGTATCGAAGTTGTTGGTGTTGTTGAGTGGAGTTGTTGATCTTATTTTGGTGTATTTGCTCATTATATTTACATTGGAAATAGTTCTTTGAGGTCTTGCAATTATTGCTGTCAGTTCTTTGATGGGGAAACCCTAGTGTAACTTTATGAGAATCTTCCAGAGGTTTATTTTACTATTGGTTAATGTTCCTCCTTTTATGTGCCCTTGTTGTGGCAAATGTTTTGGTTTCATGTTTTTGAAAGGGTTGTACGGGAATCATGGAGATTTTTGATTATGTATTTATGGCAAGATGGGTAATGCCTTGCATGTTGCTCTGTTGTGATATAATGTTCTTGTTATGTTGTACAACCCTTGGATTTTGGTTTTATGTTTTGAGTGTCTAGAGAGAGAGAGAGTGACTCTAAGTGGGTGGTCGGCGCACAAAGGGGCGCCAGGATAGCCCTCGTTAGAGTGAATTTAATAAGTGATAATTTAAATAATTAACTAGGGGTGGGTAGAATCACATTAAAAAGATAATTGATGCCTCATCCGCCTTTGAGTGCTACCACAGACTAAAGGGGATTGAGAAGGCCGTGGTTGGTAAGATCGTTGCCTTGTCTTCATGAAAGGTTAACAGTTCCGCATGAGCAACCCTATGGAGCGGTTCCTTGAGATAGGTAGCCTAGATAACCATAGATGGAGGCGGTTCCTAGTGCTTGGTTGCCTAGATAATCCGTCAGTAGATGGAGGCGGTACCTTGCAGTAGGTAGCCTGGAGAATCCATGTTAAGCCATGCGATGACACTCTCCTCTAACACTCCTTCTTATGTTGTTACTTTGGAAATCCTCTGGAAGTGGGTCTTTGTCTTGAATTGATGGAACATAGTTGTTTTGAATTGATTTATGGTTTTACCCTATTTGATCTTTGGTGTATTTTTTGCCCTTGTATAAATCTTGTGGATGTTTGGGTTTTGACCTTGTACTCTTATGGTACTGTGATAGGATGTTATCATTGCGTTTCTGAATTGTGATATGGTTTTTAATTCAACTTGATTTGAAAGTGTTTTATGATCTTCTTTTGGTTCCTTGTTTACTAGCTATTGTTTTGATTTATGTGATGAGATTTATGACTCCTGGATGTGGTTGATTATGTCATTTTAATTCCTGAGTGTTATGATACCTTGGTATGTTGTTGAGTCTTTTGGTTCCATGTTTGGATGTTCTTGGTTGAGGTCTCTTTCTTGTTAGCTCCTAGCACGGGGGGTGGGTCTTCAGACTCACATGGTCAGGTGGAACGTGCTATGCACCCCATTGGGTCCCCAGTCGAGGATCGAGAGGTGCGGATTGGTGCTATTGCAGCGACTCCAGAGTTGTATCTATCTTGGAGCCAATTTTGATACTTGTATTTCTCTAATTATTTGTATCATGGTATCTTGTGTATGGTTTCCATTCATATTTGGAACACTCTTGTATCATTGTACTTCTTAAACATTGTACTGTAATGAAATGTTAAACTTGGTGTGGATATTGACCATGGTAGTTGTTCTTCAATGTGTTATGTTAATCATGCATATGTTGTATTTATGTGCAGATGGCTTCTTATCAATGAATTTTTCATGTATGTGTTATATTTATTGTTAATGATTATATCTTTGGATTTTATTCTTTATTGATGTTGTATGGATCTAAGTCGCGTAATGACTCCTCGTGTACCCCAAGGGATGTATGTGTTAATGAATCTATTTAAATGAAATTCATGTTATGGCTTGATGTGTATTACATGTATGTTTTGTGCATTTTAAAAAAAAAATAAAAAAATTGTGCGGTAATTATTGTGTTAATGTCCTTTGGGGTTCGCACGGCGGGGCGTTACACACTCTAGTTTTATATTTCAATGCAGCCATCTCTCTTTTCAAGGATTCTATTTCTTTAGCCCGCTCATCCATCTTTCTTGCAACTACACTTCCTTTGGGAGGCATCTTGACAATATTGCCTCTTCACCTTCCAACCTGCAAAATCCAACCAAATCACCAACAAGAGATCTAATAACTGATATTTGATACCACCTGATGTAAGCAAGGTGGTTAAAACTCCCTATCCAACTCAAAATGACCAATCTCAATCAAGAAGCAACTCTTTACAACACAAGTCTCTCAACTTGACTCAAACACTCTCCTTAAGGCTTGTAGCACTCAAAATCCAACTCTTGGTGATATCTTTTAGAGAAGGTCGTACAAAGGCCAACTCAACATCAATTGAGACTGACTTAAGGATCTAACACCACTTTCCAAAAGATCCCCTAAGTTTTCTTTGAGAAAAACTTGTAAACCACTAGACTGCCCATGTCCTAAAACCACCAATTAGCCCTCTTTTACAAAGGAGGTGCCTCCAAATCACTAAGTTTCAAACCAAACTCAATGGAAAGTCTCTAATTGTGCATCAAAACAACAAATTCCACCATTAGTTCACAGGTTTATGACATCTAAACCACTATTCCATGAAACCCTCACTCTACATGCAAAACACCAAGGGTTTATTGAAAATCCTATATCTCAGGCTTATCATACTCAACAATTTCCTTCAACACTTCAAGAAAACTCTTCCCAAACTCAATCCACCCTTACTTAGATATTACCAACAATATTTTGACAAAACCCTTCTTTAACCCACCATTTTCACATGAAAATTGCATTGTTAAGCCCTAGGGCATCCTCCTAAATTGAACAACTTGACTCCTCTGACTCTTAAACCATAAGAACACCTATCCTACCACAAAATAAGTCAATCCACCGAGTTACAGGGTCTGACAGTAGGTGGATTGACTAAATCATTATATAACTTTAATCAAAACCCTTAATTCTGTGTAATAGGGTTGCTACAGAAATTTGATGAAATCTCCTTCTAATCTCAAAGTTAGACTCTCAAAATGGATGCAAAAGAAATATAACTCATGATACTATATTATCCAATGAATTTTAGAGCATTTATACCCCGTACGAGTCTGTACAAAATGAACAAAGTTCAGAAAACACAAAAAATGAGCAAAAAAACATTGTCTTATTGAATATGATTTCAATCCACCATCAACAACCTTGGTTGAGCCTTTGAGAGGATTTTTATACATCTTCCATTCAAAAACCAACCACCCCAATTCCTATAACTACTTTTTGAATTCCAAGACTCTTCAACTTCCACAAAAATGCAAATTTTGCAACTTTTTGTGTTTGACAACATTTACAACAAAGTGCAATTTTTCTTTATCAACACAATTGACCCCCCTAATCACCTAATACCATCAAACATGACTACTTTAACATCAAAATGGTCATTGTGACCTTATTTAGAGAAATAAACTCTCAAAACCTATAACCTACTCATGATCAACATAGATTGACCATTTTTTACCAAAGGTGCTCCTGCAGCAACATTCCGCAGTAAAATCCTTTTGTGAAATCAAGAGTGGCAAGTATTAGCGTTGTGCACATAGCCTCCTTTAACATTTCAAATGTTGAATTGGCAGATTCTATCATGCCTAAAAATTTCATCTAGAAAACCTTACAATTTTGTTTTTTTAATTTAAATACCACCCTCATTAAATGCCCAATTTAATAACACTCTTACATTTTTTTTTATTTAATATTATTTTTACTTAAATAACAATAATATAGTATTCTCAATTTTACTCTTCATATCAATGTTAGATATATATTTATAATACTACCAATTCTACTTCTAATAAAACCAACATCATTATTCATTATTCACAGGTGATGTGAAATTACTAGGTCTATATATATATATATATATATATATATATATATATATATATATATATATATATATATATATTCCATTTACTATAACTACTAATTTTACCAACCAATAATTAGGTAATAGTCAAATCTTTAAATATAATATTTTTACCAACTATAACTACCAATTTTACCAACCAATAATTATGTAATAGTCAAATCTTTAAATATAATAGTTTTACCAAGTATAATTTTTACTATAAATTTTACCATTTATATATATATATATATATATATATATATATATTTCCATTTACTAGAACTATCAATTTTACCAACTAATAATTAAATAATAATCAAATCTTTAAACATAAATCTTTATAATAGAATCAAAACAATAATATCCTTACACACAAATATAATCCATGATACAATTTACCAAACAATGTGAAATAGTTATAACTAACTATGTTGGATGGGTATTAATTACTAATTAGCAATTATTGATAATAACACTTATCCACAAATAACCTTATTATTAGTAAACTAATATTTTTCCAAAAAGAATAAACAATGTCTCTTACCTATATAAGGTATTTATTTACTTAATTAACTATTACCCCTTTTATTTTATTTTTTATTTTTTTATTTTTATTTTCCATTTATGAATAATTATGTAAATTTTTTAACACTAAATAGAAATATATACTTATTTATACATATTTATTTTATAAAAAAAGAATTTTAAAGAAAACAAAAATAAATATTTAAAGAAACCTCTTGATATCCATTATTTTGACTATATGTATATATTTTTTCCTCCCCTTTTTTTGCCTTTAACTTTATTTATTTTCTTTACATTTTAAATTAATAAAATTTTAAGTTAATATTTTACCCCTCCAAAAGGGGGAAAAAGCAAGAATCATTCTATTCTTAAAGAATGTGAAAAAAAGAACATTGGATAAGGTGATTATATTCCAATTTAGACTTTCGTAAGAGAAACGTGAGAACTACAAGACCTCCTCCATTATTAATAGTTTAATTTAAAATTTATTCGTGGAAGTGCTTCCCCTCCTAAAATTCATATCACGATATACAATTTAACAGGTGGCTTTGCATTGAATTTATAAGCCACGTCCATTTTGAAACCAACTAAGCGCCTGGGAAAAAAAATAGATAAAAGAAAAGAGAGCTCACGGGAGGATAAATAGAATACAATTAATGACGGCGAGAGAACACCTAACCGCTATGTTAACCTTTCTTCACATTGCAAATTGGAACAGGAGGCGATTAATGGTGGTGCGGCAGAATAGATACAAGCACAAGAGGAGACGTTAGATTGGGTTGCATATATGCATTGAGGTGTTTTCAGAGCTACGAAGATTGGTTCCATTTATATACAAATGGTATAGTGAACTGACTATCTTATACAGTGTTATCAATGCTATTTCCTTTCATCTTTAACTCTAATGTTGTCCGAAATATTTATATACAATATATTATTCTAAATAGGGCTGAGTAGAATTCATGATTTACTTTTCAGATCATAGCACCGATTATTAATTTACTTATCCAAAGCACAATAAATTTGATCAATAAAGAAGGCCTAGGCTGACTGGTCTTGTGAATAGATTCTCTAGCTTCCACACCGCCTAGCATTCCAAGTGAGTTAGTATGCCAGTGTTCATCATTCACGAGGTGACGAGACTATCTTGCATTTGGAGGGAAGATAATTCGATAAGACGTCTTTTTGTTTTTCTACACATTCTTATTTCGTGTTGCCAGCAGCTATCATTGAATTTACCTTTATCATTGATCACATCAATATTATTATTATCCTTGGTTTTGATGTTGGTATCCTAATACGACCCTCCAATAGAGCATTCAACTAAGCATTTAATACTCTGCTAAACCCTTACCAATGCCACACCAACCAAGTTAAATACAGAACCATTGTTGTGTGAGTACAAACTGACACCAGATATATCAGATCAACCACTTAAATGAAATAAACTAATATAACACAAATCCCATGCGTATAGGTTCTCTACTTTCTAGCTTCAACCATGATCCATACAATATGTTACCATTTTACAACCAATAACCAAGGGTGGAAGAAAATAGGAAGAACTTATCTCTTTTATGTTAGGTGAAGTGATTGAGCTCCTTTATCCATCTTTCCTCTCCAAGCCAACATCTTGATCACTATCTCTACAAGAGGTGGACTCCTCTCCTCTTCACATTCTTTCTTCCATCTTCACTCAAGTTCTCCAAGAGGAGAAGTGGGTAACAACCTAATCATCCTTCCTCCCCAAAATATATAGGAGTTTCAAATTGAAACCCTTGGATGGGAAGGTTTGGAGTCTACCTCCCTCCATCAAGAGAGGTCTTTTCCTCATTATTGAGGGGAACATGCACTTGGACAACCTTTCAATATTTTCACCCCATCATCTCCATAAAATTCGTCACTCTTCATTATGAGGACTTTTGAGGGGTCGAATCATGTCCTTAGGGCACTATTGTATGCCTACTTGACCCCTACCACTATGGTATAGACCCTAGGGGGTTAATTTTTGCATCTTAACCAAGGAAATTGACCAACAACCCTCTTTAAAGCCCTGTTTAAGGATCCATCCGAATTTTCAATTTTAGATAGGGGTTCCTAAACCCTAACCCCACTTAAACCCATATGACTCACCTTTAAATTCCCTCAAAAACCAAAAGTAAGTTATCCTTTTAATATCAAACCTCACACCTTAATCTACCAACACATTAACTTTGTTTCTTTATAAGCCCCAAAAGGGGTCAAATTCATAACCACAAGAAGGTGTCTTTTGATTTGCTTTTCGAGGGTTTTCCTTCCCGATACTGACATCCTTACTTTCCTACACATTACCTTCTCGATAACCACTGTCACACTAATTTGATCATTAGTCTCAAAGCTAATATTATTCGTATGTTAGCTAGTTTAATTTAAAACAATGCACATGGCCTTTCTTAAGTACAAGCTAGTTAACACTCTAAGTGTTTAAGGAGTGTCTCTAAACGAGATGAGGAAATAACCCTAACAATAACAACTACTTCCTAAGAAAACGGTCCACTAGGCGCAATGAGATAACATGGTTGTATTGGCTCAATTAAGGGCTACATACTTCCTTTAAGAGATTTATGATATTTTATTAATATCAAACTAGCCAATACTAAGATTATTATTTACTACAATGTAATCATTTAATGAAACATTAACCTTAACCAATAGCCCCATTAGACTCCTTGATGATATCGTTAAATTTATGTTGACAACTTGATCTTAATAATATGAATATTCATGTTTCCCCCAATTAATAAACAATAATCATAGTCACAAAGATTTATCCACTATATATAAAAAAAACATCTATGTTAAGATTTGCCATGAAATCAATTTTTAAGCCTTAGTAGCAATGTAGCCATTGCCAAACCCTTTTAATAATAATAATAATAATATTTGAACTGACTTAACTAATACTTGTTATTTAATCTTGGATTAATTCTGGTCATATTGTTTTCTTAAATCAACATGTTAATATTGTTAATTATTTTTAGATTAACACTACTATTATTAAACACATTGTTTGAAAAACTTTTATTACCATCATTATCAATAGAACACTCTTTTTAACCCCAATGATTTTATTTGTTATTTATTTTAGTATTAAGATCTTCATTTATATTATCCTAAATAATAATATCACTATCTATTATTATTATATCTATTTTTAATTCTTTTATCTAATTCTAATATATAACTGTAGTCTTTATTTATTTAATTATTTGTCTTTGTTACACACAAAAATAATTATATGATTAGTTATTTTCATTTATATATTTTCCATTTATTTATGGAAAAGATTTATTTTTTTAAAAGAAAGAGATAAATCCTTCTCTAAAGATTATTAGCATTAACTAATGTTTATTTTTACCCTTTTAATTTTTTTATCCTTATTAAATATAAGGGTTTTAAGTGCACGTATTCCCTTTCCAAAGAAATAGGGATATATTCCATATATCTTGTTATTAACGAATAGATAAACATGGAATTTAAATCGAGGTCCCTTAAATAATAAACAAAACAACAATTATAAAAAGATCATAAAGTAACTAACGGTGTTTTTTTTAGTGTCATTTCTATTTTATTTTGATTTTCTTCAACATCCATGCATTGTTTTCTACCGCTATTCAAGGGGGTGTGGGTAAAAAAAATATTAACAAAACACTTAGCCATAAACTTTTATAAATTTTCATATCAATAAATTTTCTACAATGTAATCATTTAATGAAAGGAATCATTCTTCAATAAATTTGTGAGGGGTGTTGTTATACGACCATAATTCTTCACAAATTTGTGATAGTATACAGTCAATCCCAAGAAACCCCTCAATTTCTTAATGGTTTTGGGAATAGGCCATTCCATGATCGCCTTAATTTTGTTAGGATCCACCTTTACTCCTTCATGTGAAACTATGTGTCCCAAGTACTCCACCTCATTGAGGCCAAAAGCACAATTTTATGGCTTAGCATAGAGTCGATGCTCTTTGAGAACTTGTAATACTTGATCTACATGTTGCAAGTGTTCTTCCCATGATTTTCTATAAATCAGTATATCATTAAAAACACTAATACAAACTTGCTCAAGAACTTTGAAAAGTAGATGGAGCATTAGTAAGACCAAATGATATCACCAAAAACTCATAATGACTCTCATGATTCCTAAATGTTGTCTTACAAATATCTTCTCCCTTAATTCAAATTTGGTGATAACTGTATCTAAGATCTAACTTTGTAAAATACATAGCTCCATTCAATTCATCTAGCAAATCATCAATGACTAGAATAGGAAACTTATCTTTGATGGTGTACATGTTGAGCACTCTATAGTCTGGACACATGCGCCAAGTATCATCATTCTTCCACACCATCACCACTAGTGAGGAGTAAGCACTTTGATTATGTCTAATAATTCTTGCCTCTAACATCTCCTCAACAATATTTTATATCTCACTTTTTTGTATATGTGGATATCAGTAAGGCCTAATGTTGGGGGGTTGGCTCCCTGGAACTAGTTGTATGGCATGATCATGATCCCTTTTAGGAGGAAGTCCTTTAGGCATATCTCTAAAAACCACCGAGTGATGCTCAATTATTGTTTGTAAATTTCGATGGGTAGGATCATTAGATTGAGATACTTCTAATGAACATAACTAGGTCACAAATCCATCAACTCCTTTCTTGAGTAGCTTCTACATTTGATGAGAGACAACTATTTGTGGGGACTTTTCCTTCAACCCTCTTAGCTCTATTGTCTTTCCTTTTGATTGGAACCTCATAAACAATTCTTGGAAGTTCATCTCAATTTTTCCCAAGGTAGTAAGCCATTGTACTCCCAAAACAATATCTGTTGCACCCATGTATATAGCATACATTGGGCTATCAAGGTGATAATCTCCCATGGATAATTTAATGCTATGACAATTTCTAGAACAAATGACGGTACCACCATCTGCAATCAAGACTTGAAATTTTGGAGCTAGATATATAAAACAATTTAGACGAGTAGCCAACTTTTTGTTGGTGAAATTGTGAGTACTACCTGAGTCAATCAACATAGTTACTTTTTGCTTCTTTAAGAATCCAACTACCTTGAGAGTTTGAGGGGCACTAAACCCAGAGAGTGCATGACAAGAGATGATTGGTTGGGAATCATGTGATTCATCATCTAGATCCCTTTCACCCTGTAATATTGGTTCCTCTTCCCCACTTGATCCTTCAATATAAAACAATTTCTTTTCACTACATATATGCCCTCAACTATATTTGTTGTCACAATTGAAACATAACCCTTTTGCTCTTTTCTCCTCAATTTGTTGTGAAGTCAACCTAGTAGGTTGTGGTAGTGAATGTGTAGGAGATCTCCTTTTGCTGAAATTTAGATTCCCTTGTCTCTTACTAGCCAAAAAATTCTCCTCTTGTCTTGCCATTACTATTGCTTGCAATAAGACTTGTGGCTGGAACAATCGTATTTCATATTTTATGTGATCCTTTAAACCGCCTAGAAATAGTTCCTTCATATTTTCTTATGCCACATTATCTACTCTTAGAGAAAGGGTTTGAAATTGTTGAATATAATCCTTGACCATGCTCGTTTTCTTTAATTGGGTGAGTTGGTAGAAGTAGCTATCCATAAAGTTATCTCCATAATGACTAGCAAGTTCCTCTTGAAAAATTGACCATGTGACCACACAACCCTTTTTTTTCTTCTCATCACACAACCAATGATATTAAATAAATTGATCTGGTTCTAGGTATAATGATGCCATAGCCACCTTTTGTTGACTAGGAACATGATGAATATCAAAGAACTGCTCCATTTGGCATAGCTAATTGGTTGGATCCTTGCCATCAAACTTTCTCATATCCAACTTAGGTATGAATTGCCTTGGAATATGATTATTAAATGAAGGATCCTTCTTGAAACCAAAGTCAAGTCCAAGGAATTCATTTCCAACAAAAGTATTATCTTCCACCTTATGAAGTGAATCTTCACCCGTACACCACATACCTTGAATAAATGATTTCAATTCACCCATTTCTTCCATAATCTTCTTCTCTAGTGATGAAATATCACCCTTGAATTTGTTTATTTCATCCTTAGGGTTAAAATCCTCATTTTCTACTCCCTCATTATTTGAAGATTTCCCTAGTGTGGTGGCATTCTTTTTCCCTCTTGTTGCAGGCCCCGACATGATGGTAGAAAATAATTTTGCAATAAATCACACAAATGAAACTTAAATTCTATGAAATTTTTATTGTAACTTACTAGGGTCGAGATACCACTTGCCTAGAAAAAAATACAAGAAAATAGTAGATTTGTAGCCTTGAGAGCTAATTTGTTAGAAACACTAATTTTGCAATAACTCGCTTATTTCAACTTCAATTGCTCTAAATTTTGGACTATAGACCCCTCTATGATTTCTTCAAAAACCTAATAAAAATAAGGCTCCAATTATGTAGGATGTGAGATATTTAGCTTCCAAATAAATTGTGCAAAAACCTTAATTATGTGGTAATTCGCTCAAATATGCTCCAAGTCCTCTGAAATTTGGACTGTAGCTTCTTTAATATGGTATTCAAAAACCCTTTAAAAATCAAAAATTAGTTCACCAAATTTGAAATATATGCGCCTTCCAAAATGACCTCCAAAATTGACAAAAATGCCTTGTCATCATAGTGCCAAGATCATGCTTTGATACTACTTGTAATGAAATAACTTGCACAATAGAAGAATATGATAGAAAATATGTTGCAAATATTGAATAATAGCTAAGTATAGCAAGCCACTTCGAGCGGGAAAACCTCCAAATATCTCCAATGAGAACACAATTCACAATTTGATAATGAAATAAGATTCACAACCTCCTATATATACCTATTTTATGCCTAGGATACCACCCAGGCCAACTTAGATAACCCTATATAAGTCGTAGGCCAACCTAAACAACTAAATAACAATACAATAATGATAATATGACTTAATTAGGAGTTAAGATAACCACAAGTTGGCTATTCATAACCTGATGTACTCTAATATTAAGGGTGTAGCACTGGCAATATTGTGCACTTTTGCACAAGGTAGATCTTTGATTTTACTTCCTTGTGAATGTGATATTTAGACACATGGCGTAGTTTCGCATTATCACAAATATTGTTGTGTCAGTGCAAGCCAAAGATGCACTAACGAGACAACCGTCAATCTGATACAAGTTTTGTGCTATTCGTTATATTACCATCAAAACACACACAATTTAGTCTTCTTTGCAGACAAGAAACAAAATACCACCTAAACCAATAAACACTAAAGAGTGGGGTCGGTAAAAAAATTGACGACAATGTCATGAGTTGTCACTCAAGTGACTTCACGTCGGATGAAGCAAATCAACAAAAAATTAAAGGATAAAGTGCACAACTAGATAAAAACACTTAGGGTTTAAGAGAATTAGGATAAAAACCTAATCAAGGAACATGAAATTCTAACATTTGATTAGACCAAAGTATCAACTTGAAGAACTCTCTCGTACAACACTATGAACATATGAATTGCTTCCTAACATGCTTCAACTGTGCAGAGACACCATCCCTTGACATCAATGACAATGATGCCAACAATCTCCCCCTTTATCACTGATGGCAACACCTGAAAATGGTAATAACTGAAAAAATCTGTATAGGAAAACAAATCTGAATAGGAATGACAACTTTTTGGTTCTCCCCCTTACAACAAACAACAATCTTTGAAGCATACCTTGTTCTCCCCCTTTGACATAAATTACAAAGGGATAAACCATGGATAAATAATTACTTTCTTATGCTCCCCCTAGATGAATACATTTTATATTCAAGGAGAGAAAGGAGAAGGAACAACAACTAACACGTATCTGAGTTGCTCAAAATGATTCCTTTGAAAAAGGTTTTGTAAATATATATGCCAATTGATCTTGTGTAGCAACATATTCCAATTTGACTTCCTGTGCTGCAACTTTTTCCCTAAGAAAATGATACTTAATGGATATGTGCTTAGTCTTAGAATGCATAACTGGATTCTTTGAAATGTTTATTGCACTAGTATTATCACAACAAATCTTAACTGGCTTGTCAAAATCCACCTTAATATCTTGCAATGTTTGCTTCATCCATAACACCTAAGTACAACAAGATACTGCAACAATATATTCAGCTTCAACTGTTGATAGAGAAACTGAATCTTGTTTCTTACTCAACCATGCTACCAGTCTCTCCTAGAAAAAATGCACGGCCACTAGTGCTCTTTTTGTCATCCACACAACCAGCCCAATCTACATCAGTATATGCAGTTAAGGCGAAATCATTACAAACAAGATACCATAGACCATATTCTAATGTATTATTTAAGTATCTAAAAATACTCCACAACTTTGACATATGTCTCCTTAGGAGCAGCTTGAAATCTAGCAACCATGCATACAACTTGCATGATACCATGCCTTGTTGTAAGATATAAGAGACTCCCGATCATGATCTGTATAATGATTGATATGCTAATTCAGATTCATCATCTTTACTAAGCTCACATTCAGTTACCATAGGTGTACTAACAGGCTTACAATCTTCCATCTTGAATTTCTTCATAATTTCCTTTACATATTTAGTCTGAGAAATGAAAATCCATGTATCTCACTGATTAACTTGTAAACCAAGGAAAAATGTTAATTCTCCTAGTGTGGACATTTCAAACTTGTTTTGCATAGCAACAACAAAAAAATTGCACATTTTATCACAATTACTACCAAAAATGATATCATCAACATAAACAATAACTAGTATATGTTCTCCTTCACATTTGAAATACAAATTGCTATCAGCAATACCTTTCTTGTACCCTTGTTGAAGATATTTGTCCAACCTGGAATACCAAGCCCTAGGAGCTTGTTTTAATCCATACAAAGCCTTTTTCAATCTATGCACATAGTCTTTGTTTTCAATCACCTTAAATCCTTCAGGTTGCTCATGGTTATCATCCAGATAACCATTAGAAATGCAGACTTCACATCTATCTAGTATACTTTGAATTTTTAGTAAACTAAATATGCAAGAAACATTCTTATGGCTTCAAGCCTAGCTACAGGTGCAAATCTCTCATCAAAATCTATACCCCCAACCTGAGCATAGCCCTTACAGACTAATCTAACTTTGTTTCTTGTTATCTTCCCATCTTCATTCACTTTATTCCTGAATACCCATTTTGAGTCTATGACATTTTTATGAATAGACCTTAGAACAAGTTCCCAAGTCTAATTTTTCTCTATTTGACTAAATTCTTCCTTCATGTCTTCAATCCAACTTTCATCCTCACTAGCTTCATAAAATTTTGGCTCCAATTCAGATAATAAAGAATAGTTTATTTGTTCTTGTTGAGAAAGCTTTCTTCTAGTCATGACACCATTAGCTTTGTTTCCAAGAATTTGATTCTCAGAATGATCCCTTTTAACATACTTGGGTGGTGCTTTTGGAGTAGAGTTTGGTTTCTCTTTTTCATCAATATCACTCTCCTCGTGTGACTCTTCTTTTGTAGATTCTTCTTTTTCTTCATAAACAAGGACATTTGAATACATGTCACTTTTGTATGACAGCTGAGAGTAGTCTTCATCCACCCTAATATTTACACTTTCAACAATATGAAATACCTTTCTCCATTAATGCTTTTAGTTATTGTTGGTCCACACAGATCTATATGTATCAACTCTAGAGGTTTTGAAGTTGAATATTCTTTTGTCTTGAATCTGATCCTAGGTTGCTTCCCTTCTTAACATTCTTTACAAAAAAGCACTTGTTGGTTTGCCAATACTAGGCATATGCCTAACTGCATTCTTCTTGCTAACCCTCACAAGATGATCAAAATTGGTGCGACCCATTCTTTTGTGCCATAACCAACTTTCATCAGTTTTCCCTGACAAACATCTTCCATTTTTCACCTCTTTTAGATGGTATAAATTGCTACTTGTTCTACTTGTTTTAGCAACAAGTCTACCAAGTAACATTTTTTATTTCACAACCACTAGCATGAAACAAGTTGTACCCTTTGTCACACATCTGCTGACACTAAGAAAATTATGTTAGCAAACAAGATTTAAGAGTAACATAAATCATACACAAATGAGAAGACACCAAATATACGTGGAAACCCTAAAAGGGAAAAACCACAGTGAGAAAAGTTGCTTGAGTCTACTACTCAAATCCAACCTCAAATAAAAGATATTACAAATGTTTTGCAAGCAGCAACTCACAGGTACATTGACACCCAAAACAATGTTTTGAGGCACCAACCTCTAGGTGCACTGTACACCTAATTGAGCACCAACCCAATTTTTTAAGGCGCCAACCTCTAAACTATTACAAATTCATATATGCATACATTGGTTCTTCTCTAACTTGAAATGCACCTTTTCAAATCATATATGAAACTTTTTTTATTTCCTCTTCCCTTTAATTTATCATCAAAACTATCATCATTAATACAATCCCTTTTTCAAACCTTTGTTACACGACTGTAAAATGTTCAATTCAGTAATACATGTGTATCCTCAAATTCATTGTATATTGATTATTTTCTCTATATCCACACCACAACTCGACAAACCCACAAGCATAACTATTTCCATCGATATACATTACCCTAACTACTTCGCCCTCCAACGCAACCGTCGTTTAAAATGATTTTCAAGACATGTAATTGAATCGACTTCTCTATAACTGCCCGCCAAATTTTACCTACAGGAAATAGCCATTTGCATACTTTAAATATTGGTCATTGTTCTCACCCTTACTACTAACTGAATGGACACATGATATAATCACGCACTATCTGAAGAAACATAAATCTTTATGTGATATTGTGATAGTTGTTTGGTGAGAGGACACTTGGCATCATTGGGCACCTTTGCAGTTTATTATTATTGAAGTAAGTTCCTTTATATGATGCAGCAATAGCCATCTAATCTCTTTCTTCAACATGCATTGTTGATTGAATGAATGAATGAATGTTTTTAATCACGTCCACGAGGTCAAACAGCCTATGGGACCCACAGATAGCAAGCGAAGAGACGTGAACCCCAAAAAAACGCAAAAACCTATGTTTATTTTTCTTTCTGCATCTTGGATCTTCTGCTGTGTATCTTGATCAGAAAATCTGCCAACCCTATTATCTTCTCTTCTTCAAACAGATCACCCAAGTTGTTCCCTTTTAATGTCTCAGTATAATTGATCTGAATGTCCCTGTAAGCCGAACATTCCCTGATGTAGTGCCATTCTGTCTCAACCACTTCTTGAGTGCAATATCTACACCTTCTGTCTGCCCACTCCTCTTTAGGTATCATCCACCTTCCGGTCTCACATCTAAGCTGGTGCGAACTTGTTCTAATCTGAGCTATCAACATTTTTGCTTTCCATTTTATTTACATTCCGATGTAGGTCTTTTGTGTATGGTCATGTGTAGGGTTAAAATGTTTGACATAGTATTCCTTCTTCTTCCCAAGTGGCCCTTTCCACATGCTTTCTTTAAATTTTCCTTGCACATACCTTTTTATTTCCCTATTGACATTTGGACACTCACTTATGCTAATACCCCACTTGCTCATCCATTTGATATTATGTTTCATCCACGTGCTCTTTCTTCTATCTAATTTTTCATTTGCTGCCATTTTTGGCCAGCGATGAGTCTCCATGTTATCTAGTCTTCTTAGATAGCTTAGCAACCGAAACATAGCAGACGCTTCAATAGGGAAAGCCCCAGCCTCAGCTAGAACAATCTCGTAAGGGACAGTAGATTTAATCCTGAGACTATGTGTGATTAAATGTTTTTGTAATCTTTCTATCTGTCTCCACTTTTTTGCTGAGGTGTTGCTACCCCAAACTTCACATCCATATAGCACCACAGGAACAACTAAAAGCCCAAAAAGGGTTTTCTTTGTCTTCCAGTCCCATAACTCGGCCCTTCTACATCTATTTTGCAATGAGTGTAAAGCTTTCCATCCCCCTTGTATCCTCTTTGCTCTACACGTTTCCCAGCTGAGTTTGTTGTGGAAATCAAGGCCAAGATACTTATATTCATTGACCACCTGCAAGGGGCTGCCTTCAAAAACAAATTCCCTATGAACCTTCTTTCTCTTCAAGGTAAAAATCATGACCTTAGTTTTGGTAGTGTTCACTTGCATCCCCACCTGATGACAAAAGAGCTCTAGCGCTTTTAAGTGTTCCTTCAAATCTTGTGTTGTTTTTGCCATTAAGACAAGGTCATCCGCATATAAAAGCAACTTTATAACACAATTGGTCAAGTAGACCCCACCCCCTCCAAACTTATCGATCCACTCCTCTAATTTGTCAATGTATATCCCAAATAATGTAGGGGATAAAGGGCATCCCTGCTTGACCCCGATATCACTTCCAAAACATTCTGAAAATCCTTGTTTGGTTCGAATTTTGGCCCAAACCTGCTCATACAGCCTATGGACAGTAGCTCTATAGTGTATTGGAATTTCCAATTCTTCCATCCTACTCCATAATTTGCTCCTAGGAACCGTATCAAAAGCTTTCCTAAAGTCAACAAAGCAGCAAAAAACCTCCTCTCCTTGTTTATCCCAGGCCTTCTCAATCAAGTGTCTAAGAGCCATGCAATGATCAATAGTAGAATGTTTTGGCCTGAAGCCCGCCTGCCCTTTTGCGCGCTTTCCCTCCTTTTCCACCCAATCACTGATCCGCTTTTCTATCATGCTCCCAAAAAGTTTACCAAAAAGAGGGTTGATCATTATAGTACGGTAATTTGAAGGGTTGTTGATGTCACCACCTTTGAGCAGGGGGATGACAACACTAGTCGTCCAATTTGCAGGAAACCCATATTGAAGGACCTCATTGAATATTTTTTTAATATGAGGCATGAGAGCCTCCAATCCCCATTTTAAGTGTTCTGCCTGTAAACAATCTATGTCGCGAGCTTTACCCATTGCCAACCTTTTTATTCCTTCTTTAATGTTATCCGAAGAAAAAAGTTTAACCCTTGAGTTAATTATTGGAGGGCTGTATTTGAAATCCCATTGACTAATCTTTATCATTTGCAAGTGTCATCAAGGACACACATAAGCATCTTGTGTTCTCACATACCTAACATTGGGACCCTCCATTCTTTCTGCGAAATAGCGGAAATGCACCATCTGGCAATATTACGCACTTTCGCACAAGGCATAGATCTTTGATTTTACTTCATGCAATATGCGGACATGTGGCATAGTTTCACACTGTCGAAAATATTGTTGTCAGTTCAAGCCAGAGATATGCTAATGAGACAATCGTCAATATAATACAAGTTTTGTGCTAGCCGTTGGAATACCATCAAAACACAAAATTTAGTTTTCTTTGTAGACAAGAAACAAAATACCACCTAAACCAGTATATACTAGAGCGGGGCCAGTAAAACAAATGAGAACAATGGCATAAGTTGTCACTTAAGTGACTTCACATCGGATGAAGCAAGTCAACAGCAAATTAGAGGATAAAGTGCACAACTAGATAAAAACACTTAGGGTTTAAGAGAATTAGGATAAAAACCTAATCAAGGAACATGAAACCCTAACATTTTATCATACCAAAGCATCAACTTGAAGAACTATCCTATACAACACCATGAACAAATGAACTGCTTCCTAGCATGCTTCAACTTTGCAAAGACGCCATCCCTTGACATCAATGACAATAATGCCAACATGGTAGGGTTGTATTTTGCAAAGGGTGGGATGATAGTTTAATCTATAGTTTTTAGTTGTTTTAGATAACTATGGATGGGTTGGCCAATTGACTGCTTGTTGGCACTTGGTTGGGATATTGTGTTTAGTGTTTTTTTACTATGGGCCTAGTGGATTTCTTAGCACCAACATGCCAAGGTGATAGCCCAAATTTTGTTATACAACTCCTAGGCCTTTCTAGGTATATTATCAAAGAAACATTAAAAAATACACTAGAAATATTTTTCGTTATGCTGAGAAGCATTCTACAATGGCAGCAAGTCACTTAGAATAAAATAACTAAAACTATAAAACAATATAGAAATGTAATTGTTCATCCATCTCGAATCTATCCATGAACGCAATAAAAATCAGCTTCGATGTTATCACAATCCTTTAAATAAAATATCTATTAATCCTTCTCAATATGTTGATGGAAATATTAAAAATATATAGAAGTGGTTTTTCTTATCATTTTTAAGTGAGACTAATTTTATGTATGACACCTCGATGGATGCCCACATGGAGATTCTTTTCCCATTTAGCTTATATAATGCCTACACAATGTAAAGGCAATATCCCTCATTTTCAATCAAACCTATATCACGTCTATGGTGTACAAGCACACTCATCATTCGGTCCATTTAGGACCACATAAATTTGTTTACAAGCCCTACATAAGTACCATAAACAATTAACATTTGTGCCCTAATAGAAACTTAAAGAAAAGAATGATAATTCAAACATATTTTTTGTTCGCTTAACTTTCCATCGCTTATAGACCAAACATCCGCCCCTTTCCATTTGTGTTCCATGGAGACATGTCCCTGATCCTCAAATCTCCATCCCCATCTGCAATGGTGTTTCAAGTATGGCCCCTGTCATCCCAAAAAATATTTAACTCTTTGAAACTTTTTTGAAACATGTTGCGGAAAGAGGAAACACTGTTGGGGCATTTGGTAGTCCTAGGGATGGTCAGACATCCCCGACAGCAAGGCAAATTTTTATATTGTTTTAAAAAAACAAATCATTCATGACAATTAAAAAAATACTTAAATACATAATGACAGCACTATAATAGCAGCAATAAATATATCACCACAGCAATGACAGCAGCAACAGTAGGGTAACATCAATAAACATATCATGATTCAGATTCATAGCTAATGATATAAGTTATATTATTTATAACAGTTAACACTAACAGCAATAATTTGAACTTCTGATTTCATTGTTCAAACTTAAACTCAAAACTATCAAACTTGAAAATTTTTAATATGGTATTAGAGTCAGTTATTACTGTCAGTTGCAAAAGAGATTAAAGGTACACTGCCCACGGTCTCGTCTAATGTGTTATCGTGTGAAAAGTGCAGACAATTTATTTGGGAATGTGGTTGGGATGAGGGCTTCTGCAGACATCATCCAGCATTATTTTAACAGCATCATGTTATATTGCTGCTGTTATACTGCTGTCCATTAACTTGTAGAATTCTCTCTCTCTCTCTCTCTCTCTCTCTATATATATATATATAAAGTTACGTTCCATGGCAATTCGGGGATGGGGATGGTATATATATACTGTCCCCCAAAAAAGGCCCTCAGACTGCCATCCCACCATCCCCATCCCCGAAATGCTGTGGCACATAGCTTTTTATTGTCTTACCCCAATACTTGAGAAAATAACATTACTCTCTCTACGCCTAATGCCTAGCAATATATTTTATCTATTTTTATATAATATTAAATACCCCATTATGAACTCACATGCTTTGATATTGTCTATTTAGTGATGCCCCAAGAACTCAGACAGCCATAGGAATTGCGTCATATGTGGTAGAACCAAAACACCAAACCAAGGTGTGCCTAAACATGTTGTAGAAGACCTATGAACAGATCCCAACCACAAAACAATAAATATATATGAATTAGAAAAGATTCTCCAAGTGTCAACAAGTTGCAATCAACAACTATGAACAGATCCCAACCACAAAACAATAAATAGATATGAATTAGAAAAGATTCTCCAAGAGTCAACAAGTTGCAATAAACTGTGACTACTTGTCACCCATTAGGGCCAAATTACAGTGACTTCTGAATGGGCTTGAATCATTGATCTCCATTAGAAGCGAATCAAGTAAATTTTCATTTTACAGCTTGAAAGATACAGTAACTTGAGCAAAGAGTCAAGTGTTGTTAGTACAATAGCCAGTGATGGCCAGCATTAACATGACTGTTCCAATGAATTCAGAAAACTTTTTAACTTTTAGATGTACGTTGATCCTTACAAAGTTGACAATGAGAATTGTACAGATTAATAGGAGGCTCACTCCAAGAGCCCTATTTATCTTACACCGTGACATTGAAATGCAGCTAATATTCCGTCTCCTCCTGCTCAGCTTCAGCATCATCTTCTTCATTTTCCTCATCTTCTTCAGGAAGATCTGGATCTCCACCCTGCAAAAGAATTTCAAACACAAGATTGCAACAACTTAATGACTTGCAAATATAACATGAACAAAAGAAATTGATAAAGGTGAATGAAATCAACCTTCATCTGTCTTTCCAAGCGTTCAAGTCCCTTTTTCGCTGCCTCATTATCTGGATTTATTCTGTCATAACATGACTAAAATTAGTTGAATATAGAAATTCTCTTCACTAAGCTTGTGGAAAGTTTACTAAAGGACAATTTCCCAAGTTCTGCCAAAGAAAGTAGTTTCCACATATAGGTAAACAGAAAATGCCCTGAGAATGTCCACAACTTACAATGCACGTGCTGAATCCAACAATGAAAAATTTAGAGTTAACATGCATGCACAATTTAGTAAAGGAAAATTTACATGACATAATGAACATGATATAGATTAATCTTTTAAATTAATAAAATTTATGATGTACATCACAAACTCAAGGCCTTAACTATGTTGAACATCAATAGAAATACACACTAAGTATAATCTATCCAACATAGCTATCTATCATTCTCCATCAGTGGGTACAATGGCTCGGGATAGCAATCACCATTGGAACCATGTACAACTCTCCAAGTACATCGTGTCATATCATTCTACTCTATTATTATCTTAAAAATTTATTAATAAACTGTGTACAATGCTTATGTTTCCTACTACAGAAAAGATAGATGTGATTACCTACAAAAGGTTAACAATACAAGTGTTCCCACTAGAAGCAGAAAAGTGATAATATGGGACAAAGACAGCCTGAAATTTGGCCAATAAGCCAGTGCTGGGCTTTTATGAACCATTGAACTGCACCTTGTCATAAATGATCATGGATATATTGAGATTCTAAGTAGCACTCAAACTGGCTCCATATTTTTATTTCAAAATCGATTTTGCATCAATGAAAAGTTACTGGAATCTGAAACGGGCAAATTGTCAATAGAACTTCATGTGGAATTCATCAATGTTTGTCAATCTTAAGCGAAACCAAACTATTCATTATCTGAATCATGAAACTTAATATACTGAATTAAGTGTCTCAAGAAGATTGTTAACCTGTTCAAAATTTATGTCATTTTGACAAATCTAAATAGCACAACACATTGCATATTCTTCATTCCAAAGCTGTTTCAAGCCCTGGAATCTTTTTTGAAATATAATCCAGTTAGTTTATAGATGGAAAGTACTTTCTGCCAAATTTGAGATTGGTTTTCATATAATAAGTTTGCAAGCTTCAGCATATGATCCAACCACAAGCACACCTTCAGGTTGGGCTTGTATCTTCTCAACTAAGTAGCTGAATCGTTGGGTTCCTGCCATCGTACCCGATTCCGAATCATTTCGGAATCGGAATCAGGTTCGAATCGCTGTGGGTACCATCTAGAATTGGAATTTGTGCCCTCAAAACGATTCCATCAAAAGCCTGTGATTCCAGACGTTTCAAAGCATGACATGGATTTTTTGGACTGATTCCAAACAAATCCCGTGAAATAAAATAAATCCTAAAATCCACTGCCGCCGTGTTTCATTTTGCTGAGCCGCAACATCGTTTCTCCCTGGGCGTGGAGCATTGATGCTGAGCGCACATTCACGGGCAACTTTATCTACATTTGATTTTTTTCGGTTATATGATATTATTAATACAATAGATTATAATATCATAATAATCAACTAATAGTATTAGATTATTAATAATATATATTACAGTTAGATTGTATTAGAAATTTAAAATTAATAATAATATATATTATTAATAATATAGATTATAGAATAATAGACTTATAGCATTATAGTCTTACGCTATAATAATATATAATATTATTATTAATATTATTAATAGACTAATAGTATATAGATTATAATTTGTATAAATAATAATATTATAGGTTCTAATAATAATAGATATTATTTATTATTATATTATAGATTGTATAATAAATTAATAACAATATATATTATTAATATTAATAATATAGATTATAGAATATTCAATATATGTTAAATTTTAAATATAATATATATATATATATATATATGAATATTTTATTATATTTTGTACAGACGTACCCGATTCCGTACCCAACCCCCCCAAAAAATTTGTCGTATTGACGTACCATATCCACATACCTGTACCCATTCCCGTACCCGTACCCGTGCCCATACCCGATTCAGCAACTTAGCTTCTCAATGTAAGGCAAATTCACACCACTTGCAGCTAAATTTGCAACTTGCACTCTCTTAGCTTTCTAGCTTGCAAATTTCACAATGCCTACAAGTAGCACTATGAAAATGAAAAAACTGAGTCAACATCCTTTGATTGAATGACTCTTCATCTTCCACATCTAACGATGGCCAAGAAGCTAAAGGCTTGGAACATGAACAATCTTTGTAACTGCTATGTCTTGCAGACTGTGTTACATCCCGATTTTATAGCTACTATTGCATAGGGCAATTGATTGTAATGTTTGAATCTTTATAGTGAATAAAACAATGATGTTTTTGTTATCAATAATGGTGTTTTATTTAAATGATGGTTTCATTTGATTGTTACTTCAATTGATGTAATTTTGAATAAATGTTGCATAGAATTATGGAATAATGTTATTCTAACTTGTGAGATGTTTTTACCTTGTTATGAGCATATGACTGCCGATGTCATGTCATGGTGTGCAGGTATGAAGACTGTTCCTCCGGACAGAGGAGAGACATCATTCGGGGAGGAACTTGGTCGGGTAAACAGTAACGATTACCAAATGAGCATACACACACGTCAGTATAGGCTCTAAGAAACCAAGTCAGTTATGTTGGTCTAGATAAGTCATCTTTAGGCTTTAGGAGTTATGTTTACTTCTTTATGCTTTGAAAATGATGATTACTCATTTATCTGACTTACTGTACTTTAACCTTAATGTGGAAAACGTGAATGGATATATATTAATAGGTGAAGTGAGTATGTGTATACATGTATCTAATATACACGTATCCATATGTATATACATGTCAATACATACGTATGCTCGACAGATGGATATGCCATACGTACGTGTTGACATGGTATACATACATTTACATGTACACTGCGTACAGTGATATACATACCCACGTTACCTATTCTCTGTGAATAACGATGTAAATAATAATATTTTATTGGAATCATATTTACACGAATAGGTATGTATGTATATTGAAAGTATGCTGGCTGGCTCGCAATATACATATGTAACAATTAATATGTATAAGTGTAAATATTTAATTATGTAAATATTTATATATTTAATAATATATATGTATATATTTATATTATAGTTTTACTTAAATATATATATGTATTTATGAAAATATATTTAAATAGTAATATTTAAATATATATATACATATATGTCGGAGTAAATTAAATCTATAATAGAAATATATAAATGTATATATTAAATATATAAGAATATTTGAATTTAATATTATATTACTTTGGGTAATTTTGGAAATTGAATTTTAAAATACCTGGTAAAATTGTAAAACGATTTTTACTTTGCATAGTAAAGTCTTATTTAAAGACTTTATATTATCACTTTGGAAATATTTGAATAAGTCAAATATGAGGTATTAAATATTTGGAGTTTTTATTTGAAACACACAATCCCGTGAAAACTCTATGAATGAGATTATTACATTTGAAGACTTTATATAAAGAAATATTAAAGATTTTTGAATCGCCCTCCTTATAAAACAAATGGCAAATATTTCATTTGTGACTTTACTAAAACATTTGAAAAGAAGAAAATACGTTTTTTGTTCTATGAGTTTTTAAATTGCGTGAGAAATTGCGCGCGCATAAAGAAGAACGCGTCTGAAGCGCGTGGGCAGAGAATAGGTCAAAAACTATTCTTTAGGCGTCTGAAATGGCAACGTGGATTGTTGCAGGCTCATTTGAAATGAATTTTTCAAATCATTTATATCAAATTAACCTAAAATCTAGAGAACGCCTTGAGCTGTCAAAAATCCGCCATGAGAGTTGATTTATTCTTCTCTTGCTGGCTTGAAAGGGAGTCGAATCACCTCCATTTTGATGATTAACAATTTAAAAACTCGCCAAGTATCTTTTTGACTAATTCTGGGCACTTGTTGTCAATCCGCATGCCTTCTTAAGTGGAAAACTGTTGCAATTCGAGCCTATATATAGACGCCTTCCATTCACTATAGGGGGACATTGAACAATCCGAGTTTATCATTCTACAAATCACGCCTTTTTCTAAAATCTGAGTTGAGCTTTTGTGTGCGAATTCATCTGGAGAACATTTCTTTTCTTAGTATTTTACTGTGTGTGGGAGTAATTTCAACTGTGAGAGTATTCAACACATCTGAGAGTATCTTTGCATTATTCATTTCTATCAGTCATCAATTCTGAGTTTAACATTGAAGGATAGAGATTATCTTTCATTCTGGTTTGAAAGTTCTCTGTCAATAACAAGAAGGCTGGAGGTCTTTTGACTGAAGGAAAAAGGAGCTTCAGACTCAATCTAAATCACCAACTGTAGAAGAGTATTTTTATATATATCAGGCAAGCTATTCATCTTCTTATTCCATTCTAAAATACTTCTGAAGTTCAATAGGCATTCTATTCGTTCATGCTATAGAAGAGTTTCTGAACAAGGGTTGAATTCTTGTTTACTGAATGTACAAGGATAAGAATGTGATATTTTGTTCTATTCTTTAATGCTTGCAAAGATTAGGAATTGCACTTAGAATTCATAATCAAAGATAAGGCTGTGGAATTTAAGTAATAGTATTGTATGTTTTCTTTTGTATGCATTGCTTGCATTAGTGTACAAACTACACTAGAAACCTAGATACATTATAAAGTGTTTGCTTAATATTAACTCCATATGAAGAGTATATGTTTAAGTAGGTACTAAATACTAGGACAGGAATGATAGCATCGAGTCAAGTATCAATTCTCAGCTTAAGTCATTAAGGTTAACTTAGTGAAGCTTGTGTAACTCCTAGGTATTGATTTCCAGGAAAGGAGAGGACTTTGAGTTAATTGTTATGCTTTTCATTTCTAGTAGTTTAGCGTGATGTAGGAGGTCTAGGGTACGCACTACCCCGGAAGGACTAACCTACGCATAGTGTAAGAAAGCCTTAATGCAAATCGGCCCTGAGTAGTGTTTATGATAGATGACCTTCATTCAAAGTACTGAATGATAATACTTTGGCCAAAGTAGTGAAACGTACGACTACCACGTAGACGTGAGTTAGTTGAGACTACATTGTCAGTTCATTGTGATCCGAGTATTAGTTCAAGATTGTGTAATAGCAAGGTTCTAGTTGTGTAGGATACATCACTATGCTCAGTTGGTAATCGTTAAAGAATACCCTACCAATCTCTTCTTCGAAGGGAGGGCCATCTATCTAACGATAGGTGTGCGGGGGACCGCATTATAAGTCCGTGGTTGGCGGAAAAACACCCGAGTGATGTTTCTCCTCCACAACAAGCGGCCGATGTACCAAGATTTGAAAGGACGATCTCCTAGACCTTCTTACTACTATTTGTTTTAAAGCTCATTGGAGCTATGTTAGTTAAGGTATGTATTCTTGTTTCATGTATTGTGAAGTTATTAGAATGAAATGGAATCTTTATGGTAAATTAATATGGCAACTTGTTCATGTTTTATCAATAAAGTAAAAGAAAAATTCTATTGCAATGACATGTTAACACGTTTACTTACTGATAGGATGTAATTTAAGGAAATTTTATTTTACGTACAGGTTGGGGCTGTTACAGACTGATTGTAATTATATTTCCTTAATCTTCTCAGCTCTACTCAATGGATTGGAAAAATGCATGTTGGCTACACACAATTCTGTAACATATTCTTAGCACCATAGAATCCTTTTTAGGATTCAGCCCATGGAATTAACACAGTTTGGTTTCAAGTTGAACATCATGCTCGTATGTATAAAATCTTGTTCAAGCTAAATAGAAGAATATTACTATACTTAGTATACTATGTATTGCCTATGCAGTATAATTTGCAGATTAATGAAGTAGATCAGTCTGTTATTTATGGATTATCCATGTGACCTCTCAAACTCAACACAGACCATTGTTATCAAAGCAATCACTATCCTCACACTATTCTAACTTTGTTCTTCACATTAATTCTATGTTACCGGATCCTTTGGGCACCTAGCTGGATCCGGGTACCGGTCCAGTTCGCTTGTGGGAGGTCCCAGCAAGGCGTGGTAAAACGATGCCTGGTTCATCTAGGGCAAACCCAGGTGAACCTGAGACAAACCTGTGCAAACCCGCAAAGAACCAATCCTTCCAGCAGCAGACATGGGAAGTTTTTTTTTGCACTTTTAAAAAAAAAAAAATTAAATTTTTTTGGAGCTGATTTGACTAGGCACCCTCCTCAACCCTAAAAGTGACTTGCAAAATACACAAAACACCAACACAAGTCCATTTTATTTCATTTATTTTGCAAACAGCAAATATAATTCCTAGAGGTTGAATATTCATTTTTTCTTGTTGGATCAACAAAGAGAGCTGAAGATTGATCTTTGAAGGTTCTATAATGATTGCATAGTCATTCCTATGCATTTACAAGTGTTCATTGCCTGCCAAGAAGATCATAGAAGGAATTTTTTGCAAAGAGATAAGTTTTTTTCAAATGTTTTCCTCCATTTTTGCTAAACAAACATGAAAAAATGCTACGCCCTTAATATTATTGTACATCAGGTTATGAATAGTCGGCTTGTGGCTATCTTAACTCTCTATTAAGTCATATTATCATTAGTATATTGTTATTTACTTGTTTAGGTCGGCCTAAGTCTTATATAGGTGTGTCTAAGTCGGCCTAGGTGATATCCTTGGCATAAATAGGTATATATAGGAGGTTGTGAGTCTTATTTCATCATCAAATGTGAAGTGTGTTCTCATTAGAGATATTTGGAGGTTTGCCCCCTCGAAGTGGCTTGTTATTCTCAGTTATTATCAAGTATTTGCAGCATATTCATATCATATTCTTCTATTGTGCAAGTTATTTCATAACAAAAAAATCTCTGCTTTGTTTATCTATATTTTTGCATTCTTCTAGGAATGTATCAAAGATTCAAAAGAGCTAGGTTTTGTATATCTTTTTTTTGTGTTCAACTTTTTTTTTTGTTTTGAATGTGTTGTTTACAATATTTCTTTCCATACGAATCACAATGGCAACTAGTTCTAGCTATAGAACTCAACTTAAATTCAAAATAGATCTGAATTCTCCTCTATGGAAATATGTTCAAATGATACAACAGGTTCCAGGTGGTGGGGGTTACATTGGGATTTGCAATGGGTGTGATGTTAGATATTCTAGTTCATATAGTTGGGTGAAAGCACATTTGTGTGGAATACCTAGGCAAGGCATCAAACCTTTCCATAGAAAAGATGGTGTAACCATGCCATCAAAGATAGTGATAGGATATATCATAGTTGAAAAACTTGCCAAATTGAAAAACTCACCAAGCCCAAAAAAAACGACTTGGCAAAAGCTCGGCAAAAAAACTCGACAACTTAAAAAATTGCTTAAGTTTCATTAAAAACACATTTTTTTTGCAAAATTCAATGATAAGATGCATCCAATGAGTCCATAAATGAGTACATAAAATAAACAAGTTGAGTCTAGCTGTATTTGATTGATTTGAAAGCAAATTGGGTACAAAATGGCATCCTCATGTGGAATGCATTGATACTAATAGTCTGAAACAAAATGAAAATAGCAAATTGTTTTTGTAAAACTGAAAGTAAATACTACATTAATATATTTTACAAATTTACATCTTCCTCTTCCCATGTCTAGTGAAAACTAGGGGGAGGTAGAATGAGACATTATAGATGAAGATTTGTAGGAAAACTTGGAAACTTGGACTTGGAGAGTACTTATAAAATGAAATGAAATGAAAATGCCCTTTTAGCAGCAACAGGAGACCTTTTTTTTGGACGGGTGAGGTATTTTTTACGGACTCATCAAGTTTTTGGTGAAAACTCACAAAAAACTCGGTGAGTTTTTCTCCTTTATTTGGCGAGCAATTTTGGAGAATAAATGTAGGAAAAACCCGTCGTAAAAAATAACTCCAGAGATTTTTAAAGCTCAATGATTAATCGGAGAGTTTTTCAACTATGGGATATATTATGGAGTAAGAACAAGTAGATGAATAGGCAAGCCATAAATCAAGTCACCCCTTAATAAAAAACAGATCAAAGGGAATGCAAGCCCCATCTAGTGTTGGTGTTGTGTTAGAAAGCCATCCACTTTTGGCCACTCCTCATCTTCAAAGTGAACAACCCATTACAAATAAAATACCAAAGGGACCTTTGGAAACTTCGGAAACTGCATTTCAAAATGAGAGTCGAGACATTGCCGACCGACATGTAGCAAGATGTATTTATGCAAATAGTTTGGCTTTCAGTGTTGTTCACTCTCCATATTGGAAAGAGATGTAGAAAAAAGTTAATGAAGCTCCAAAAGGGTATACGGGCCCATGTTATGAGGTGTATGGTACCTTATTGGAAAAAGAGGTCAAGATCGTTGAAGATTCATTGCAGCCCATAAGGGATTCATGGGTTGAGACAAGTGTGTCCATTGTTTCAGATGGGTGGAAAGATGCAAAAAAAGCCCTTAATCAATGTCACAGCGATGTCCCCTAAAGGGGCAATGGTTTTTTGAGTTGTGGATTGTGAGGGGCAATTGAAAGATAGCCAGTTTATTGCTGATATTCTCATTGCAGCCATTGAGGAAGTGGGACCCCATAATAGTGTTCAAGTCATAATGGTCAATGCAAAGAATTGTAAAGTTGTTGATTTGTTGGTTGAGGAATGATATTCACATATCTTTTAGACATCTTGTGCAATTCACTCTCCATCTTATGCTACAAAAGATTGAAAATAAAATTGATTGGATCAAAGAGTTGTATGCAGAGGTTGAGAACATCCAAATGTTCATCACCAACCACCACATCTCAAGGCATTTTCAGTTTATTTTCAAAATTGGAGCTATTGAAGGTAAGTGAAGTAGCATAAAATTTTACATTTTCATAATTTGATTGTGTATTCTAATTCTCCTTTAAAGTTTGTTTTTAAATTTTAAATAATTTATCTTTCATTTTCAATAGGTTGCAAAGACCCGTTTTGCCTCTAACACAATTGTCTTGGGACGACTTGTGAAAGTTAGAGAGGTGCTTACTAGCATGGTGATTAGCTATTGGTCTATATGGCGACAAAGTAACTCTGACAAGGCAACAAAAATTAAGCAAATGATATTAGATGACTCATAGTGGGATCGTGAGTATCTCCTTAGTTTCACCGAGCCCATTTTTTAGCATGATTCGCTATACTAACATAGACAAGCCTTGCATTGGAGACAATGATTGAGAAGATGAAGAGCATCATAAAAGTGAAAGAGCAAGACCTTGAAGAGACTTTCTTCAAACAAGTGCATGCAATTGTTGAAGAGAGATGAAACAAAATGACCACTCTATTACACACCTTCTTTCCTTTGAATTGACTCCAAAATACTACAGTGTTGAGATTCTTTCTATGCTAGGAAGGCTTCCCCCATATAGAGCTTTTGAAGTGGCTAAAGGGTACAAAGCAGCATTTCGTAGACTCCTCTAAAACTAAATTACAAGATATAATCGTGAGTGAGTTCATTGATTTTGTGCACTCAAATGGTCATGTTGAGGCTCTTCATGATAGGTTTAATAAGGATGCTCATAGTTGGTGGTACTTCCATGGCCATGTAATGTCCCTTCCTTAAGCAACTCAGACTATAGTGGAGGTTGACCTACTATTAGGGTTCCCATAGGTCAGCAGAATGGTTAAGGGACCCAACCGAGGGATGTGGAGCTTAGCTGGGAGTTTTACGAGTCTTTTAGTTTGGAGTTTAGTTGATGAATCCAGGGATAAATTGGAAATATTAAAGTTTGCTTTAATGGAATAGTAAAAAGTGAATAGTAACAAAAAATTATAAAGAGAATAGTGTAAAGTGCCCCCATCCTAGTAACTCAAAGTCGTTTTTAAAAAGTGGCCCTTTCTTTTGATGAGGAAAGACCCTCAAGATGGGCATAGCCTTTTGGGAGGATTATTTTATTGACTTTTTTTAAAAAAGCTCATGGGAGGTTATAAAAAACAATATGTGGACTCATTTTTGGGCATTCTATTCTCATTTTTACAAAAACAATTCCAGGTTTGAGCTCTTGGAAAAGGGTTTCAACAACATACAAGTCTTCTGAGGACAAAATCCCTTGGAGGATAGTGGATTGGACAAAAACCCAGTTCACAGAACAGGGAAATCTACTATGGGGTTCCATTTGGGCATCATTGGACTTCATTACAGGTTAATTTGCACTTAGAATTGATTGCAGCAGGGAGTTATCAGAAAATAATTGCAGATTTTGATAGTTTATGGCAGCTAAGGCACATGGGTATTTGATTTTATTGCATATTCTTCCACGACAACAATTTATCTTTGATTTAGTACCTTATTCATGGAGTTTTGATCAAGGCTACTTGTTGGGTATTTTGGGAGGCACCTAGGGTTTGGTAAAAGACTGATGTTCCTGATTTTTATCATTATTTCCAGCCTATTGGTGATCCTCTACAACACTTATTTCGTTATCATACTCAACCATACCATTTGAAGTTGTAACGGCGAAGTGATTCATGATTTGACTTCAATAATCAAGCTACAATTGGAGCTATACATTCGGGTATGTGTTTATCATTTTGGGTAGTTAAATATTGCATTATATAAGGGTTTTAGACTTTTGTTACAGTCTGATATAATGTATATCAAACCTCTGAAACTTGTAATCAGATCTGATATAGTTGAAAAAAAGGGGTTCTATTGAGTTGCAATTGTTGTCTCTCACTTATGCAATAGTTCTCTTTCATTTCTATGCTTTCCTCTGATTTTGCAATGAAAAAACAAGCAATGAAACTCAAACAAACAATCAACAAAACCAAATCAAACCATGCAAGACAACTGTTTGACATTATGGCAAGAGGGGAAGAGTGAAAAATTTAGGGTAGAATTGGTAAGGGATCTTTCAGGCCAATTCTTCCAACACCTGCAACCCCTTGCAATCAAAGATTTATCGCAAGTAAGTTTAATAATTTTTTATTTTTTAGTCCTTAAAGATTCAACTTTGAACTTTCAATTTCATTTATAGTTTTTTTTTTAATTTTTTTAAATTTTATTTTTATAAAGTATAGCTTTCATTGTTTACTTTGTCTTCATAGGTTGCTAGTTCAAATACATCTATGAGGAATTGGAGCACATATTCTTTCATCCACTCAATAAAGTGCAATAGATTGTACTCAAAAAGAGTGAACTTAGTATATGTGCATTCCAACTTGTGTCTCCTTTTGCACAAACATAACTACAAGAAAGGAGACACGAAGTTGTGGGATATAGAGCCAAAGCATACTAACTTGGATGCTTCCACGTCCTATCTTATTGCATATGAGGATTCTGAAATCCAACATTGTAATGTCCCCTTTTTAGCCCTATGCTTTTTAGTAGCTGATAACCTATTCTAGAGTCCCATAGGCTACTCGGAGGCACTTTTAGGGTTTCTAGTTTCTTGGAGGTTTCTCATCAGCTTTTAAGAAGGTTGTTGTAGGAGTTTTCTAGAGGGTTTTTTTGGGTCTTTCTAGGTTTTCTGCGATCCCTGGTGGGCAGTCACTACTATTTTTAGCAATGTCTATTTTTAGTAAGTCATAGTTGCATCTCAAAATGTGCTTATTTTGAGATTGGAGTCACTATTTTTAGTAAGTGTTATTTTTGGTAGTGGTCTTGGTAGCAATTCAGTATAGAGTTTCTAGTTTTAGCAATAGAGGCAATTTCAACTATTGAATCCTAATATTTTTGGTAGTATTTGCATCCACCGTCCTTGGAGTTTAAAAAAGGAAAAATATAAATTAAGTGATAAAGTCACTTTTTCACCCCTGCACCTGGGATGATCAACTTAAGTTGCTTTAAAAGGGGGAATATGAGTTTGGATGCCAAGTTTGAAGAATTAAGCATTTTAAAAGCTAATTTTATGCATAATCAAAGGTGGATGCCAAAAGTGAAGGTCTCAAGTGTTTTTAATAAAATATTATACTCTCCAAATGTGGCATCCCATTTTGAGAGGGAAAAGCAATTCAAATTTCTGGGTCTCAAAAGCTATATAATGCTCTCACTTGCTCTCATTTGGATATGCTAATTTGATATAACGAACTGCTGCCAAAATTCAAAGTGATCTCCTTGGGCTTTGAGGACAAAATCCCTCTAAGCTGACTTTAGTTTCGAGATTGAAAGATATCTACTAGCTGAACAGTGTTGTAGCTCTATCTCAGGGGTTGCAATTGAGCTTACTATGATGATGGCTATCTTATGCTTTTTAGTACTTGCTAGTTTTGATGTCTTCTAGATATATGTTGATGCCTGTAATGATTTTGCAGCTTTGGAGGCAATTTTGATGAGCTATATCAAACTTGGGTGTTGCTGATTTGCACTTAGCTGACCCACCTTTTTGTTCACACTAAACGGAGGAGCGGATATCATTTTGTGGGTATTGGCTCATGTCCTTTCTCGTGCTTGGGTGCCCCTTTTCCCAAGTTTTGGTGATTTTTAGTGGAGATTTGGATTTTTGAGTGAGTATCAACCTTCCTAGGGAGGTCGTACATCACTGTGGGGTGGTGTTTTGGAGCTTCTTACTACTTTGCGGATTGGTTTGGAGTTGTTGGATAACTCACCTTGGTCGCATAGGCTTGCTTCACCATTTGCAAGTGGTTTGATGAGATTCCATTGAGTATTGAAGGAGTTATGCTTATTTGAAAGTTGTTGATTGGGGTTCCAGACCTGCTGTTCGTGCATATCAGACTGCTGTCCAAGTGTATCAGACCTGTTGCAACAGCTTACATGACCTTTTATTGACCTCTGGTGGCTATATCTTGAGGTACACTTGTTTTAGTTTGAATGGGGTGTTATCATTCTTCATTGTTACATCTTGGGAGGGTGTTTACTTCATGTTTTTGACATTAACCTCTCATAACAGCAGTATCTAATGGTCTGACATAACAATGTTGAGCTCACATTAACACCATCAGTAGTACGGTTGGTGAATGCTCTTGTATTTGTATTTGATACTTACCCCACTAAACAAGTGGTTGCTCCCGTTGAATAAGTGGTCGAGCTTTACTTTGTGTTACTTGTTACTCCTGCTGAATAAGTAGTCAAGTTCTTATTTACTTTCTTGTTATGCCTATTGAACAAGCAGAGGTTGGTCAGCTTGCCGCCAAGTGCATTTTCCTTTCTTGTATTTCCCGCCGAACAAGCGGATGTTTACTTTCACACACTTGGTTATGTTTACTCACCCCACTGAAGAAGTGGTAGCATAGAGGATTTTGATATTGTAAGCCACCCACTGTATGCTCTCACCTTGCTCACTTCGGGATCTAGGTGATCAGAAAGTGAGGTGTTCATTTCCAGTTAGCTTGTCTTTCCAGTAATTGCAAGATCCCCTTTTCACTGTATGCTCACACCTTGCCCACTTTGAGATCTAGGTGATCAGAAAGTGGAGGGTTTCTTATCTTTGCATTTTAGCTAACGCTAATGGGTGAAATTTGTGGAAAAAATTAAGAGTGGGTTATTACAAACACACTTTTAGTGCAAGTGGCACTACTAGTGTCACTGGCATTGCTTGTGGTTCATCTAATGTTCCTACACCATCTAATGTCAATGATGTTGATGATAATGATGACTTAGAAAATCCATTGAAAGATTAAAAGTGTTCAATTGGATATTATTATTTTAATATTGAACTTGAAGTTTGAATGATGAATATTTATCATGCATGTTTTAAATGACATTCAAGCTTATGGTGGTTTTGTTGTCTATGAGGTTATATGATGCTATGGGATATTCTAAAATTAATTCATGCTTCTAGGCTGCATATATATATTTATGGACGAACCCAACCCTAAAAAAAAATTAGCCGAATCCATGAACTTGAACCAGGACCAGTCCCAAAACCAACAATGTAGTATTAATAGGATATCTACCTCAAGATATGCCTTCAAAACATCATGGAAGGTTATCACATGGATAGAGGTATTTAAACAACTACCTCCTATAGCTCATTAATCAAACGTTGACTACAAAAGAATCAAAGTCGTTTAGGAGATTATTAGAAGAGTTTCATCTAGGTACCACTAAAAGTCCCTCTTTATGATATGATAACCAAAATTATTTAATTCTTACCAAAGACTCCTATTTTCAAAAAAGGAAAAGAAAAAGCAAATTTCAGATCATGGGCACTTCGCTCAACCATCATAAAATCTCTCTCCAAGGCTATTTTTCTAATTATTAGGTGGAAGATATAATATGATCAAGAAGAACTAGGCTGTAATCCAAGCAATCACATATCAAATCTCTATGCAATACCAAATCCTCCAAATTCAAATCAATACTCCGCCTTAAGGAGTTGCTATTGAAGGGAGTGTACATGTGAATGAAACCTCCTAGTGGCTAAATCTTGGATGTAAGACCTAACAAGTATAACATAAGACCTCTAGGAATTATATGTATAAGTCCATGGGCATATTGTAAATTATTTTCTTTGTAAATATTCCAGTTATACAAGTATTGTATTATATAAGACCTACAACACCATGTAATGAACTTAGAGGAGGCTAGTTTGAGGAGTCTTGGGCTCTAATAAAAACTATATAAGACCTTGTTAAAAGCATCATTTTTAAAACATTAGGATTATAAATTATGAAAAAATGATTTTCATGTAGTGTAAAATACATGATCTTCATTTTGGCATATATTTTTCCTTGTTTAACTTTGTCAAAAAAGATCTATGTTCTTAGGGTGCTTCATTTTTTTCTTCTATAGAAATTGATAGCACGACCTCTACTAACATTAAGGGGGAGTGTTAGAACATAACGTTTTTAGGGGTCATACTCTTATAACATTTATATATTGTTCTAATATAAGATTATAAAACCTTATGCATAAAGCATATACCATTTTATTAATTAATAATTTAATAAACTATTAGATTATTAATTATTCATGAATGGTAATTTTGAATAGGTGTGACTAATACATTTTCAAGTATTTTGCCACTCCTTCTATATTTAGGGAACTTCTCTCATTGAGAGATATAAAAATTTAGAGATAAATATAAATTCTATCACTATGCATAAGAGAATTATTGGCAATGTGGAAGTGAGAAGCAATATCCCTCGGCTCTATCTATAATTTTATAGACATTTTTTAATGTTTTTTATAATTAAATGATGCTTTATGGGGGTTTTACCCGAAAGGGTTTTCCCCGTGTATATATTGTGTAATGTGTTGAATTTGTCCATCTTGTAATTATCATTTCATTTATCTTGTATTTTATATGTGATGATTAATAACCTAAGATCCTAATTTCTAATAACAGATCCTTCAAGAATGTAGGATTGGACAAGGGTAAAATTGTGTCCTTAGAGAGAGAAGGACAAGGGTCTTGTACACCAAGGAAGATTCCACCCACAATTGGTTCAATGAAGGCCTTCGCCTTCCCTTTAACCCTAGTATCCACTTTTTGAGCATCCCCTTTCTTCAATGACTCATGGGTTTTACCAACATTCTTGTTCTCGATACCTATTTTCACAATCACATGGATCTAGGTAAGCTACACAAGGGAATCCAATCTCTTCCTTTTATTAACTCTACTACAACCTTCCAAAATTTATGTTAATGGGACTCCTAACTATTCTCCCTAGATAGAGAGACCTTAGTCTCCGACCCAAAGTCCAAGTCATATTTAGAATCATTGCAAGAATCATCAACATGGGCAAGTTTTTTCGAATGCCCAAAACTAATAATCAAAATAATCTACCACCCTTTTCCCCTTAACATCCTTTTTCTAAGGACATGGCAATAAATAATGGAGTTCCAAAGTCTCATAAAATTGACAAGTCTATTAGTGTATTTGTTTAGCTCTTTTAACTTTTGTCAACCAAATATCAACACTTCATGAAAATCTGATGTAATTTATGTGATATAAATGAGATAGCTTTATTGTAAATTTCCTCATTTTCAAAGGATGCTTATAGGAGACGTATAGGAGACGCAAAGTAACTTCATCTGAAGTCTCCTAATGTTTGGAGACGTCTCCATGTAGGTCTCTAAGACAAGACATGTTTTCAATGCAAGAGATGAGTACCAAGGGTTAGGGTACAATTCTCTTGGTAACTATGGTTAAGACTCTACCCCCAACCGTAGGGCTTGGGTTTCCTTTGGTTACCCCATCAAAATTCAATTTGAACCAATTAGGAGGAAGGGACCAAATAGTATTTTTCCTTCGAGTCTTTCCTACTTTGAGAGGAGTTGAAATATCAAAGTCTAGCTTCCAAGTTGAGGCCACCTCGAGCTCCATCTCAAAGACCCCAACCTTAGGGATGTCACAACTTAGACAAAGGCACTAGCTAGCTAACATAGAAAAGCTTGAAGCAATCAAGAAATCACCTAAGGGAGTGGTAGCCCAAACCATTTCATTCTAACAATTAGCTTGAGGAATATGAAACGTGTGCAATAAAGAATCCAATCTATGCAAAGTATCCACAAATTTGCCATGCTTGTGGCCCTTTTTATGTTTGCTATCTTTCTTCATATTATGCTCTCCTCATCATCACTACTTTTACTTTCATAGGGACATTTAGCAGCAAAGTGCCCTACTTTTCCACAATTGAAGGATTTAAACAGTAACTTACCTTTATACTTGTTGGATCCTTTCTTTAGCTTCCTCACGAAATGTGCTTCCTCTTTATCTAATTCATCAACAAAACTTTCACTTGGCTTTCTTAACCTTGTCATCCCCTTCATAGGTCTTTTGAAGTTTGTCCCACATATTTTTCACCAATGTGCAATGCATCACTTTGACCAATTATGATTCTAACAATCCACACAAAATTACATTCATGGCTTTTGCATTATTTCCGCTTGCCTTCTTTCCTAATCTATTGGTGGAGATGATGCTGCAATATAAACATCCATAACCGATTGTCAAATATCAACTCCAAGGGCCATTAAGTAGGTGTGCATTCTTACACTCCAGAAAGCATAATTTGTCCCATGACCCATCAAACAATGGAGCCCTATTGGAGGAGAATCCTTCTTGGCAGGCCATGTGTGCTCTTAAGATCTTCCTTCTAGCGATTAAGCTATACTTTGAAGAAACCCACTACGATAACAACTGATGAGCACAAGCTTATACTAAGAGGGGGTGAGGGGTGAATTAGTATAAGACTATTCTTTTTAATTTTCAAATCAACAACCACAATAACTTCAAATTCACAACATCAAAAAAATAAAGACACAAGAGGAACACAAGATTTACATGAAAACCCTTTTGAGAGAAAACCACGCCAAAATATTGCTTATATGGAGATCTCTTACAAACTTTGTAGGCACCAACCTATTTGGGGATACCAATCTCCAACACTTGAGCACCAACTCAATATGAGACATCAATCTCTTTTAATATGAGGCACCAACCTCTTGATAGACAAAGTATTTGTTCTTCTTAATTTTCCTCCTCCAAAAATCTGCTTTTGAATGATCTTCAATTATTCGCACTTTTCACAAATCTGCTGGTGTATATATGATATATCAACTTATTTTCCACACTCTTCTCCACATTCCACAACCTCTATTTATTCTTCCAGCAAGGGAGGCGATTTCATGAATGGATACATCTCTTTACAAAGGGATGCAATTTTTAATTTGTATGCACCTTTTCATAAGCAAATTTGGGTGCTCCATTAGGGGTTGGCCCTATAAAAAATGAATTTATTTTATTTTTAAAAACTACTAAAGTGGGCGCCACACTAGGGGGTTGGCCTAAATCAAAAATTAATTTAATTTAACTTTCCTTAATTCCCAATAAAGGGGCCAAGATAGAGAAAGGTCGAACAACTACTGATATAATTTTAATTTTATTTTATTGCTGCCATGTGAGGATAAAATTTGCTCTTGTAATGATCGGATTTCTTCTTCTTTGATAAGTGAATTTCATTGTGATGAACTTGCCATCAATCTTGACCATCAATCTGTCATACACCTTTGACATCAATGACAATAATTCTAACAGGTAGGTGATCTATGAATAGGATAAAAGCGAATGTTACTACTTTTTACCAAATTTTCCTATCCAATCCTACACCACTAAGCATGCTTCTAGCCTTATCTATCAAAGTCCTATTCATTCTTTCTACAACTCCATTTTGTTGTGGTGTATAAGGAGTTGTCTCCTACCTTTCTATTCCACCTTGCTTGCTTAACTACTCAAATGCATATAAACAATATTCTTCAACATTATCACTTTTCAAAACCTTTATCTTCCTTTTTGTCTAATTTTCTACAAGATCCTTGAACTCTTTAAATTTACTAAAAACATTGGATTTATTTTGAAGAAAATATGCCCAAGTTTCTATTGAGAAATCATCTATAAAAGAAAAATAATACACAAGTTTTCCTAGGAATGCAACCTTTGTAGATCCAAACAAATCACTATGTACTAATGCAAAATCCCTTTTGATCTTGTAGCACTATTCGAAAACTTCACAAGTAGCTTAACAACTACACAATGGTCACAAAAATCAAAATACAAGCAATAAGAAATTCCTCCAACCATACCTTTAACTTTTAATGGTTGAAGACCTTTCTCTTCAATATGCCTCAACTGGTTATGCAATAGCATTATCTTCTATGCAATAGGTGTAAGAGCTTGATCTACAATACTATTAACCTCAAGAACAATAGAGTTAGTGTACCCACCACTCCAAGTACTTGCATCAATCTTGAACAACATTCCCAAATGAACTTTTTCCAACACCATTGCTCCATGAATCATCTTGCAAGTATCCTTATTAAATGCTACATGTACACTCACATTCATCTTGCTTATTGAAATCAATTTCTAGCCTAACCTAGAATGAGTAGAACACCAAGAAGGTTCTTAACTCTTTCGTCCTTGAGTCTCAACTTGACTCTTCCTCAACCTATGATCTTATATGTTATATAAGACTCACAATGTTATGCCCTTACCTCTATAGTATGTATCGGGTTATGAGTAGTCGGCTTGTGGCTACCTCTATAGTATGTATAGGGTTATCTAAGTCGGCTTGGGTGTTATCCTAGGCATAAATAGGTATATATAGGAGGTTGTGAGTCTTATTTCATTATGTTAAGTATTGTGCTCATATTGAAGACTATTGGAGGTATCCCCTCGAAGTAGATTAGGAGGTTGCCCCCTCGAAGTGGCATATTATTATCAAGTATTTTCAGCATATTTCATATTATATTATTCTTGTGCAAGTTATTTCATTACAAGTGGTATCAAAGCATGATCTTGGCACCGTTATGACAAGGCATTTTTTTCAATTTTGGAGGTCATTTTGTGAAACCGGTATCTCCCAAATTTTGGTGATTTTTTGTCTGCTTTTTAAAGGGCTTTTGAAGGACATTTCTAAGAAGCTACATTCCAGATTTCAGAAGAATTAGAGCAGAATTGAGTTTGTTATTGCAGAATTAAGGTTTTTGCCCAATTTATTTGGAAAACACATATTTCCCACATATTAGCAAATTTGTTCCTGATATTTTGTGGGTTTTTTTATACATATCAAAGGAGGCTACAATACAATTTTCAGAGCAATTGAAGCAGAAATAATCGATTTATTGGGAAATTAGGGTTTTCAAAAAATTTACTCTCAAGGCTACAAATTACCTAAATTTTGGGAATTTTTTCTATTGGAGTGCAACCTAGGCCTTGGTAAGTTACAGAAAAAAATTTAGAGTATTTTAGCTTTATTTGTGTGATTTATTGCAAAATTATCTTTCTACACCTTCTTTACAGCAAAAAGTAGCTACAAAAAAAAAAGAAAAAGGAACAAGAAGTAGAACAAGAAAAAGAGCAAGAGAAAGAGAAAGAGAAAGAACAAGAGTAAGAGAAAAAAGCAAAACAAAAGCAAGAACAAGAAGTAGCAGTAGAAGAAGCGGAAGTTAAAAAGAGAAAGAGAAAGAACAAGAACAACAGAAAGAGAAAGACAAGAGTAGGAACAAGAAGCAACAGTAGAATAAGAAGAGGCAATAAAAAAGGAGATGAAGAAGAAGAAAAAGAAAAAAGTTAGCATTGAGGACAATGATTTTGTAAAGGGGAGAGCAATGTTATGCCCTTACCCCTATAGTGCGTATCGGGTTATGAGTAGTTGGCTTGTGGCTACCTTAACTCTTAATTGAGTCATATAATCATCATTATATTGTTATTTAGTTAGTTAGGTCGGCCTAGGGCTTATATAGGGTTATCTAAGTCGGCCTGGGTGATATCCTAGGCATAAATAGGTATATATAGGAGGTTGTGAGTCTTATTTCATCATCATGTTGAGTATTGTGTTATTATTGAAGAATATTGGAGGTATCCCCCTCGAAGTGGATTAGGAGGTTGCCCCCTCGAAGTGGCATATTATTATCAAGTATTTTCAGCATATTTCATATTATATTCTTATTGTGCAAGTTATTTCATTACATCAATTCTCCGAAGAATATTTCACCTCCATCAATCTTTTCATATTTGCTAAACCGCTCATTATGGGGAGTCATCAAAAGAAGAACCTAAGTCAATCAACCATGAATTAGGGCATTGATAAGAGCATGAAAGAGCAAAGAATAGATCTGTAATGTCCCCTTTCTGATGGAAGCACTTCGACTTGAATCTTGTACTCAAAGTGTTTCTCAAAGAGACATTAGAAGCATCAAAGATCAATAAGTTCAATGATTATATCTAATAAGATCAAAGATAATAATAATATTTCATTCTTGTCAAAGGATTATTCATTTCCCCCCTATCACTCAATATGAATGATTCTTCTATAATATATTTCATAAGTACATTAGATATTAAACATCTTTCGAGATTCCATAGATGGAATTCTATTATACCCTTTTAACAACATAGTGAATAAATGGAGTCATTATTTGTAAGGCTCAATAATTGCTGCAAGCATCATTATTTGCACAATCATGTATATATATATATATATATATATATATATATATATATATATATATATATTATGTCTAAAAAATGTATATCATCATTTCTAATTGACTTCAAAGTACATATACATCTTTATTTCTATATGAAAACATATATATATTTATATTCTATTTAAAGATTCTTATGTACTCTCCCCTATATATATATATATATATATATATTATCAGATCTATCTATATGAATATGTATATAGGTACATATATGTATCCTATTTAAATGTGCATATATCATTACTTCTAACAAATATCTATATATCATTATTGTAACTAATATATATATAAAATGAATATATACCTATGCATATGTGTAAGTATCTATACTTACTGCTTACTGCCTTATCAGATTTCTGACAGTGCAGTTCATAGATACCTCATTGATGATTCCCTCCTTTTATATTTATTTTCCTTTCCTCCAATTCTTATCCTTAATTTTCTGATGCTTTCCTCTATCCCCTCTTCTTTACTAAGTTCTCCTTTAATATCTCCCTTCATCCTCATTTAATCGTATCTCTTATGGAAGGTCAAACCCTTAATAATAACCCGAATCCTCTCCTCAAACAGCTTCTATGATAGTTAAATAATCAATCATAAAGGAGCCGATCTTTTATATGGGCTGGCCGTGTTTATTTATCAGATATTTATAGGAGATCGTTCCCCATGGAGAATAGTGAACACCCTACTTTCCCAGAAATTCTGTTCTTTCATTCGATACCCCCAACTTCTTCATAGTTTGCACTTAAATAAGATTCATTGGTGGCGATTAAAGGGAGGGTTGTGTCCCTTCGCTGCTTCTAATGCAGTTGATAAAGTAATTTATTTAAGTGTGTTTAATATATTTTATTATTGTTATATTATACATAGTTTTATAATATAAATGTTTACATTGTTTATTCCTTCTATTTAATGGGTGTTTTATTTATGAATTTTATTATTATATTTTGTATTCTGTATTGTTCTAGATAATTCTCAGATTTACAATTAATTAATATATTAGTTTTCTTTATAATATAATAATAATAATGTCAGGTTGTTAATATTTATATTTTTATATTTTTATATTTATATTGTTATTTATTTGATAACTATAATTATAATATTATCTTTTGATAATTATAATTATAATAATATTATATTTCTCGTATATTTTTTTTATATATTTTTAATATGTAATTTGTATTTATAATAATTATAATTGTCCAATTATAATCTTATTTTACGATTATATTTTATATTTTTATATACTTTAATATTTATAACATTCATAATTATAATATTGTTTTGGACAATTACAATTGTGTAATATTAGATGGTTAACTATTTTAATTATGTTTTTTTAATATTTAAATGTCCGATTTCAGGGACATGACAAGATCCCCCAAGTCTTCATTGAAAGTCTTTGCTTTTGTATAAGGCACATCATTAGATGATGTACCCTTTTCAACCTTTTTAGATCTATAGTCCCTCGTGTAATGCCTTATTTTACCATAGTTCCAAAATTTCCTCTGACTTTTATCTAGAGCATTAGATTTGCCTCTAGACTTCAATGTCTTGTCCCTAGAATTATTTATATTTCTCTAAACAATGACCTTCACAACCAAGGTATCCTTCAATTGATAATCCTCAACAAATTTTCACCTCATTTTTTTTATAACAAAGCTGCTACAACATCCTCTATTTTTTAATTTGGGAGTAGTACTATTAATTGCCATAACTAGATTATCACAAGAGTCCAATAAAGAACATGGTAAAGTAATAAATTTTTCTTCATCATCCATTTTAATTTTGACAAAAGGTAATTAACTTACCACAGTTTTGAAGGCATTCAAATGTTCTTCCATCTTGCACATCCATAACTTAAAATAATATCCATTGAACTTTTCAATCTTTATCTTTATGCTTCCTATCATTCTACTTCACACAAAAAATCACACATTCACAATTCCCACTCGTGACAGTTTATCACAAGCAAAAGAAACCTTAACTTTTCAAACAAAGCTAAAACCTAGCTTTCATACCAACAAAAGACAAAATAGCCCAATAAACTTATACAATAGAAAAAATATAAACTGAACTGAATCTTAAGCAATAAAAAAATGAATGAAAGAATTAGCAAACACATAGTACATAATATTTCACCTAGGTAAAACCATTTTTGGTAAAAGAACCTAGCACAATAGCCTCCTTTTCTATTGCATCAACTCAACCATTTACAATATAATAATAAAGATCTCCACCAACTTTAATGCATGTGTGCATATATATTTGCACATCAACAGTGGTTTTACAATACAATGGGTACCAAAACTATGGGCCAAAAAGAAACCCATTAAAGCAACCAAGAAACATTTTCCTGGGGGCAATAATGGGGGCTACCCACCCCTAGACCCTTGGCTAGGGGTATATGCCCTCTAGACCCTTGAATTCTAACAAGGCTAAAGTCATATTTTGATGGCTAAATATAAAACCACATTTTGAGTGTAAAACATGAAAAGTATATGTAATGTCCCCTTCTCAAACCTGATCTTTCCAGTGACCGTTGGCCTTTTCCTTGGGAACCCGAAGGCTAGTTGGAAGATAAATTAGGGTTTCCTATTTTTGAGGAGGTCATTGCTCAGAGATGATGGATTCAATGGCGGATTCTTTCTGGGTTTCCAGAGAGCTTCGCAGGGGTATGTTCATCTCGGCATTCAGAGCATTTTCCAGGAATTTACTATTTTTAGTAAATTCTATTTTTGGCAGCTAACAGGTTTGTCTCAAGCAGTTGACTTTCCCTTTCAGTTGACTCAAGTGGCGTATTCAGTTTCGGACTTCAGAATGCAGTTTTGGAGAAATGAGATTATTTCACTTAAAAATAACATTATATTTTAAATGTTATTTTATGACCTTGGCCTAGTCGAATAACTTAATGTTATTTTAAAAGGTGGACTTGAAGGGTGGCGCCATCATTGAGGGAATATTAAATTTATGTTGAAATTTATCAAAGTCCAATCTAGGCTTTAAGGAGGGCGCATTTATTTAAGTGAAATATTTAATGAAATCAAAATTAATGATGCTTGGAAAAGGACGCCATTTTGTGGGATTAGGGTTTTGACTTTGGAAAAGGTGTTAGGGTTTCAAGGAAGTCAACAGAAGCTTATAAAAGACAGCCTTGGGGTCTCATTTGGGGATCTTTGGTCTATGCTAATGTTATGCTGCCGAAATGGTTGCGGAATTGCTTCGAGGAATGAATGCCTCCTAGTCTGGGCTCGACTTCGTGCTTGAGAGACAGCACCTAGTGGAGAGGTTCGATTATTTGAGTGATTTTATAGTAAGTTTTGCATTGTTGTAGAGTTATTGCTTGAAGTTCAGATTTTTGCATTTCATAACTTTTCTGGAGTTGCTGATTTGATACAGCAGATCCATGTTTTTACTCATATCTCAAAAAATACAAAAATGCTAGTTCTGGGTATTGCATCAATCTTTAAGTTTGTAAGGAGCGTTCATTTTCTCCAATTTATAGGTTTTAATGTTGTGAATTGAATTTTTAATGCCAAGTCGAATTCTTCAGCTGGGCCGTACCATTTAATGACTTTGGGATTCGTGCATAATTCATGTGTGGGTTTTAGATCTGTTTTCAGTGTCTCATCTTAGGCATCTACTTGGTTAAGGCTTAGTGCATTTATTCTCTAGTCAATCGGAGGTCATGCGTGGAAGATATGAGCATTTAAGTCATTCATTAGACTGCTGTTTATGCATTTAATGAGCAGATTTGTAACAGAAAACAGAAATCAGTATTTGATCCTTGAAAGCATTGTGGTTTTGATATCACTATCCAAGATAAGAGTGGTTCTCAATGATGTAATGCTGATCCTGTAATTTCATGAGATATTGGCAGGCGAATGCTTCTTGTTTGTAAAACTGACAGTAGTACTGGCAGTCATTCTTTCTTGTTCAAATCTGGTTGTAACTTTCAATTTCAATTAAGTTATTGTAATAGTTATAGCTCCGCCCTATGGTAGCTACTCTCCCATCTTGGGTCAGCAAGCACATTCTGGGTGTCGAGTATTTCCAGTTCCAGCATTTAATTCAAGCATTTAATTTTGTAATCACTCCGTCATATGGTCGCCCCTCACTCCGCATTGGATTGGGTAGCACATACTTGACGTTGAGTTCTTTTCTGCATTTAGAATAGAAGACCCTCTGACCAATGCTCGCCATCATCGGCGCCATACTGGTTAGAGTTACAGCATAAGCAGTTTGTTTTAGATCCTCTGACCAATGCTCGCCATCATCGGCGCCATTCTGGTTAGAGTTGCTTTCTTGCACGTTTTGGTTTTCTCCTCTAACCTTAATGGGTGCACTGCTTTGTAATTTGTAAATTGAAAAACGAAAAAATTTGGCTCGGAATATTTCAGTATACAATGGATTTCTAACAAGATGTACAACAAGTCTAGTGCAAGTCCACGAAATAGGAAAGTATAACTATTTACTAAATATAGCAAATGCAACCTACCAAAGCAAGGTTATCCATAATATGCATTAAAGTATATAACTAAAAGCTAAAAAGGAAAAAAAAATTAAAAAAATGCACCAACACTAAGCTAAGACACCCTTTTAGCAGACAAATGCAATACCAAATATTTAAAGAACTCACAACTAGACTCTACAAAAATTCCCATTTACCTAAAATCCAAGATCAAATATCATACTTAGTGCTATACTCACTCAACATGGATATCATGTTGCATTCCATTCAAAGGTATTCAACAACATTGTGTGAAGGTATAGTTGCTAGGAGAAGGAGCTCTACAAAATTGTTTAAGCCATGATGCAATGGCCACACTAACTCTTAGGTAAGGAGACCACCATTCACTCTAATCACAAGCCTCTTCAATTACTTCAGCACAAAACATGTTGAAGAATGCAAGGCACATGAACTGGATGGCATATCTGTAGTGACACCATCTAGTGTCACACATAAGAAGGGAAAATGCAACAAAGCGGCCAACTGCTTGAACCCTCCTCCACTCACCTTGCTATTAACCAAGCTCAATTCTTGAGTCCACAGCATCATGGACTAGGTTCCGCAATACTGGATACCCTTACTCAACATTGAAGATTTCTATCTCTATGACAAGCTTCTCTACAAGCATGGTCATGTATGTGTTCCCTTGAGGATGCCTTGTAATGGGCTCATTTGGAAGACACATTACTTAAAATCAGCTGGTCAATTTGGGGTCACCAAAACACTGGCAACGCTTCCACATCACTTATGTTAACCACATATATGCAAAGTCATTTAGGCCCACATGAAATCATGTTTTTGATGCAACATAACAAAGTAAATATTGTGTAAAATGGATCTCATAGAGATGGTTGGATCAATGGTTTAGTGAGCTCAAACCTTAGCAAAAGATTAACAAGTTCAACCTATCATATATTATCACAATGGTTTTGGTAATGGCAATACTACAATCCTCTAATGCTTCAACATCTAGCATATGCATCTATATCACTTGTTGCTTTACTAGGATTGCTTACATACCCTTCAGTGCTTCATTTGGGACTTAGATTGAGATGGGAGACCTTGGTCCATTATACTTCAATAAATAGTGCATAACCTTTTCATTGGCCATTAACTGGTTGGTTGTTTAATTATATTATGCAAACATGATAAATCAACAAAAAATTATTCAACAAGGGCTTGTGTGTAGAACTTTTCTATGTGATGTAACTATTGTCACATGAAATTGCACCCTGTTGAACACGAGGTTCAACATTCCAATGACACAATGGAAACGACCTCAAGGTGTGGGACCTAGCATGTATAAAGTCGAATCTCCAAAGGTGGTCGGCTTCCTCTTTCGATCCAAGTGCAATGTGTTGGTCCAACCCAACACATGAAATCCTACCACTACCCTACTCTAATAGCTCACAAGGGAAAAGGGTAAGAAGGAATGCATGAAAGGGAAATGGGAGGTGGTACACCAAGATGAGAAAGATGTTTCTTCCTGATCGAGATTGCATAACATCATCAAAGAGGGACCAGGGGACTCACACAAATCTCTATTTGGTCGATTCCCAAAGGCAGACATGGAGGTTAGGGTTTGACAAGGTGCTGGAAGGAAAGGACTATTCTCAAGCAGCAACTATAAACAATTTAACTCAAACATATATGCATGGAAGAAAGAACAAACACTAAGATATGCATGTAATGAAACTTGCACAACATAAACAAGTTGACAAGAGGCAAGCTCAATCGATTTCATTGATGTAGAGGCAGCAACCAATATTTACAGATGTAGAGATGCAAAAAGCATAAATCTGCCAAGAAAAACATCGGAGGAGCCAGAGGAAGAACCCATAAAATGAATATAAATCTTGCCTTTATAAATCTGGCATAACTTGGATGACTACAATCAAACCCTAACCCTAACTAGGGTTAACAAAGGAGTCTATGTGTGAAAAGATGGAGCCAACCTGTGAAAATTGCGATTAGGGCATGGATCCGTTAGAATGGAACAATAGCAAAAAATGAGCATGGACGCCCATAAAATCCACTTGCAGAAGTAAAGGGAAGCAATAAATGTCGTCCTTGAAGCACTAGAATTGAAACAAGCTGCTCAAAAAGGTAGCTTGAGCATTAATGTCGCTGCCCAAAAAACATGCCAAAATCTATGAAAAGGTCGGGGCGTCAGGCTCGAAAGGAAACCTTCGCATGCATTAAATGGTCTAGGGGGCTGAAACAACATCTTCGTTGAGGATCGAGCATTGGGCCTATTTCATACCTCATGCATACTATAAAAAACTAGGGCTTGAATCTAACCAGACTTTGCAATTAATTTACTATTAGCATCCAAAGTTACAGCACTAACCAATTTACTGATGATAGACTTGCTTCAGAGAACAATGAATACACAGTCGATGAAAATATAATCATTTCCAGATTTAAGATCAAATGCACTGATTACACTCACAAGCTTTGATAGCCATAGAACATGATTCAGAAATAGAGTTTGATCTGGAACAGAATATAATAGATTTGGGCAATGCAAGTAATTCGTTGAAATTCTCAGACACTGATTTATGCCTCCAACTAAAACTAGTGATCCAAAGATAGAGTCGTCGCTCTTGGCAATAGCACCGGCTGGAATCAATCTTGCACAATAGGCCTCCTTATGGTAGCCACAGTTGATGACGATATGGGTCCTTGAACCACGCGTAATGCTCATTACTATGCACAGGCCGTGTACGAGTCTTGGAATGTCGATGCGTGAATGACGCTGCCAATGGTTGATCAGAACTAGATGCCTAGGAATCCTGTGTTGTCGCCTGCCCAGAAATGAGTATTTGATGATGTCAACCAGAGCCAAAGGCTCTACGTAATTCGCCCCTCTCAAATGTAAGCCTGCAATTGCGTTCAATGGGTGAGAATCGGACTGAGTGCGGAGCAAATGGAATGAAATACATTCACGGGTTTCCCAAATTGAACTATGTCCAACCTGGGTGTTTGGATTGAGCAACTACATCCTCAACTCCAAACAGGAAAAGACTCCAAACTCGTGATGCCAAGTTAGATCAACAAGCCCAACATAAATACAATTTCATCGTGCCACTTCAAATAAAGTCGGCCACATAGGAAAGAATTCAAAATTAAAATAATTTCCAACCCAGAACAAGTCGGCCAAAAAACAAATCCTAATTAAATATTTATTTTTTTTAGTGTTTAAAAACACTATTTTCTCATAGGCTCAAGTCGGCCCAAAATTAGAGAGAAGTCGGGACATGACAGTCCCCACCTCCCGATGGTTGCTTGTCCTCGAGCAACCTTAGGTTAGGGTGCTGGAAAATCTCCACCCCTTCCCAAGTGACATCTTCTACTGGTAGATTCTTCCATTTTATCAGATATTGCGGAATAACTTTGTTTCTCAATCGCTTCTCCCTTACATCCAACACTATTTCGGGTTCTAGAATCAATTTTCCTTCGTCGTCGATCGGTGGCAGCTCCATTGTCAGGATGATCTGTTGTCCCAAGGCCCGCTTTAAGCATGAAACGTGGAAAATATTATGAATTCGACTGCCTGGTGGTAACTCGAGCTCGTATGCAACCTCCCCAATCTTCTTAGAGATCCTAAATGGTCCATAGAACCTGGGCATCAGCTTTTCAGCTTCGTTCCCCTTGAGTGAAGACTATCGATATGGCTGTAACCTCAAGTATACCATATCATTAACTTCAAAAATCCTTTCAGTCCTTCGTCGATCCGCATATAACTTTTGTTGGTTTTGAGCTCGATGGAGATTCTCCTTCAAGGAATTCATGATATCTACATTCTATTGAATCAACTCTTTAGCACTTGGAACCCTTCTATCAGCACAAATCAAGTTTATGAAGGAGGGGGCTTCATATCTGTATAATGCTTTGAATGGCGACATCCCAATGGACATGTGATGTGTGGTGTTGTAGAAAAATTCTCCTAGATGAAGCCACTTCACCCATGCTGATTGTTGTCCTGTCACATAGTTTCTCAAGTAACCTTCAATCCATTTATTCACAATCTCTGTTTTCCCATCTGTCTGTGGGTGGTAGCTAGTGTTGGGGGTCAATTCAGTGTGAGCCAAACGGAAATGTTCTTGCCAGAACATGTTGATGAACCGGCTATCCCTGTCACTGACAATGTTTCTTGGTAGTCCATGAAGTCTAAATACTTCTCTAAAAAACAAATCTGCAACTTGAGGAGCCTTGAAGTCTAAAGTAATGGCATAGAAATGAGCATACTTAGTAAGTCTATCCACCACAACGTAAATACAATCTTTACCTTGTGCCTTAGGAAGTCCTGTGATGAAATCCATTGAAATGCTCTCCCATTTTTGGTTCGGAATGGGCAAAGGTTGCAACAGACCAGCTGGTAATATATTTTCGGTTTTATTTTGTTGGCAGACCAAACATTCCCTTACATGCTACAAAATGTCCTTCAGCCCCTTCCAAGAAAAATGCTCTCTTGCTTGCTTATATGTCTTGTAAAAGCCTAGATGTCCTGCAAGAGGGGTGTCATGGCAAGCCTTAATGGTTCTATCGTTGATCTTTGAATGAGGGACTAGGTAGATCCGGTCTTTGTAGAGGATGAGTTCCTCCATCACCTTGTACCTATTATCAACAACCTTCCCTTCCAAAACATCACTAGCAAACAAATCCTTGGCATATTCAGCTGTAATATCAGCCTTCCAATCAGCTGCTAAGTTAGACATTGCACACAAATATGGTCTCCTAGACAAAGCATCAGCCACTACATTGTTCTTTCCCTTAACAAATTCGATATCGAAATCATAAGCCTGGAGTTTGCTTACCCATTTTTGCTGCCTATCGTTCAAATCTCGCTGATTTAAAAAGTATTTCAAGCTGTTATGATCTGTCTTCACCACAAATTTACCACAAACCAAGTACTGCCTAAACTTAGCAAGGGCGTGCATGATGGCTAACATCTCCTTGTCATAGATGGAGAGAGTCCTTTCAGGATTGGTGAGCTTCCTACTCTCATATGCAATGGGGAGTTTATTTTGCATCAAAATGGCTCCAATTCCTTCTCCCGAAGCATCACACTCAAGTACAAAAGGAGATGAAAAATCTGGAATTGCCAAAACAGGACAAGAACTCATTACCTCCTTGAGTTTGTCAAATGCCTGTTGAGCTGTGGGGCTCCACGAGAAGGCTCCTTTCTTCATGAGATTGGTTAATGGTGCAGCAAGCTGAGAGAATCCCCTCACAAATCTCCTATAGTAGCTGCAAAGTCCCACAAATCCTCTCAATTATGTCAAATTTTTGGGTGTAGCCCACTCCTGAATGGCTTTGATCTTCTCCTCATCCACACTAACCCCTTGAGCGCTAATCTTGTGGCCCAAGTATAAGATCTCGGTCAACCCAAACTCACATTTTGACATCTTGGCATAGAACGAATTCTTTTCAAGAATGTCAAGCACCTCCTCTATATGCTTCAAATGCTCCTCCCATGTTTTACTATAGAGCAAGATATCATCAAAGAAAACCAACACAAATTTCCTCAACTGAAGAATGAATACCTGATTTATGCAAGACTGGAATGTAGCGGGGGCATTAGTTAACCCAAACGGCATCACCAAGAACCCATAATGCCCATAATGGCATCTAAGGGCTATCTTATGCACATCCTCATCCCTGACTCTAATTTGATGGTAGCCTGAACGTAGGTCTATCTTGGAGAAATATATTGCTCCATGCAGGTCATCTATCAATTCATCGATTTTGGGGATAGGATAGCGGTTCTTGATTGTCTTCTTGTTGAGGGCCCTGTAGTCGATGCACATCTTGAGTGTTCCATCCTTCTTTTTGACCAGCACCACCGATGAGGCAAAAGGGCTTGAACTTGGCCAAATAAACCCCATATCCAATAACTCCTTAAGGGCCTTCTCGATCTCCTCTTTGTATATTCGTGGGTGACGATAAGGAGTAATGATCACCGATTTACCTCCTTCGAGTTCTATCACGTGCTGAAATCCTCTATCGAGTGGCAATCCTGATGGAATCTCACGAAATACCTTACACTTCTTGTTCGGGATGGTCTAAATGTCTTTGGGAAAAGTCCTTTCTTCCTTTGGTGGGTTGGTATCTGTGATTAAGCATTCTGCTGCCCGTGCCACTTGATCCCTACGAAACGATCGTTCCATTCTCTTAGCTGATACTACCATGGGCCCATTCCTGGAAAGGCCTTTGAGGACAACCTCCTTGTCATTGTGTTTGAACTTCAGCTCCATAGTCTGATAATTGGTGGTGTATTCTCCCAATGAGTGAAGCCACTACACTCCTAGAACCATATCTGTGTCACCGATATCAACCACATAGAAATCTTCTTTCATCTTGTGTCCTCCCAACATCATCTCCAGTCATTGGATTCGTTTAGTACAGGAGAGGATGTTCCCTCCAGTTGCCACTACATCAAATCCTTCGAAATCCTCTGCCTCTAATCGCAACTTGGCCACCGTCCTTTTGTCGATGAAGTTATGAGTGGCTCCACTATCAATCAACATTGTCACCCTTTGCGAAGAACTCCTCTTACCCTGAGAGAGTGGTATCGAGGTGTTCCCGAAAGCGTTGCCAACATACTTCCTGTGGGGCCCCCTTCTATGCTGAGCTCTTGAACTTCTTCGTTAACCTCTTCTTCGGTTTCTACTTCATCATCTGAAACTATTTCAATGTAGTAGACCTGTCCCCTTCCTTGGCACCTATGTTGTTGATTCCATTTTTCGTTGCAATAGTAGCATAATCCTTTCTTGCGAAGTTCATTTCTTGACATGCCATGTGGCCCTATGGGTGGAGCTTTTGGTGGTGGATTGGCCTTAACAAAAGGTTTCTTGGATTGAACTGTTGATGGAATCTTGCTATTATTCTTCCCTTTCTTGGTGGAGTCTTCAAGGCTTAATGCTTTCTGAATTGCTTCTTCCAATGTGGCTGGCTCCAAAGCCCTCACTAAACCACAGAAGGAGTCTGATAGGCCTTCAATGAAGAAAAACATGAGCCTCTAACACATTTGATACCATTACTGCCAACCTTTGAAATTCAGAAACGTATTCCTCCATGGTGCTTGTTTGCTTCAGCCTTGTTAGGTCCTGGAAGTATGCTTTTGGATCTTTTCTATCAAACCTCTCTGTCAACTTGTGGGTGAACTCAGCATAGGTAGATACTTTCCTAAATCCTCGAGTCACAATGCCATGATGCCACCATTCGTGGGCTAAGTCCTCCAAGTGTAGAACAGCGAACTTGATGGCTTCTTCCTCGGTCATGGGACTAAGGGAGAAATATGTATCCATGCTAGTGTCGTCATCTTTCCCGAGCCATCAAAAGTTAGAAGGGATAGCTTGCTCATTCTATGCTGCAGATCCTTATTAGGATTGTAGGTTGTTTGGTTCCCCCTTGACCCATTCCTTGCATTATGAAACTGTAGAAATGGCAGTTGGTGTCGTATTTCTGGGTCAATCTACATATAGGCTTCAATGCTGGCATTGATATCTCCTTCAGCAAGCCTCTGCTCCTCACCCCCATTGATTGAGCTCTGCTTGGGAATGAATGTCGGCTAAGTAGGGCAGTTAATTTTGTTACTTTGAGTCTCCGAACCAAAATGGCTGCCCTCAGGACCATGGTTCGATGTTGGTTTGACATTACTATTCATAGACTGCATCATTAATTGCATCATCTGATTTAAGTGCTCCTGCTGTTTGACCATCTCCTCCTGCGTCTGGGCCATCTTTTTCAGGAAATTGTCAAATTGTTCATCCTTGTCCCCCATTTTCTTACCTTTGCCTCCTATTCCTGATGATTCAGCTGCAGCTTTCTTCCTATCTCTACCAATGGCACGCAGATCTCTCTAACTTAATTGCATACCATTCCCACAGGCTGGCAAAACGGTGACTCTGATACCACTATAAAAAACTAGGGCTCAATTCTAACTAGACTTTGCAATTAATTTACTATTAGCATCCAAAGTTACAACACTAAGCAATTTACTGATGATAGACTTGCTTAAGAGAACAATGAATACACAATCGATAAAAATATAATCATTTCCAGATTTAAGATCAAATGCACTGATTACACTCACAGGTTTTTGATAGCCATAGAACATGATTCAGAAATAGAGTTTGATCTGAAACATAATACAATAGATTTGGGCAATGCAAGTAATTCGTTGAAATTCCCAGACACCAATTTATGCCTCCAACTAAAACCAGCGATCCAAATATAGAGTCGTCGCTCTTGGCAGTAGCGCCGGCTGGAATCAATCTTGCCCGATAGGCCTCCTTATGGTAGCCACAATTGATGACGATATGCGTCCTTCAACCACGCGTAATGCTCGTTACCATGCACAGGCCGTGTATGAGTCTTGGAATGTCAATGTGTGAATGACACTGCCAACAATCAATCAGAACTGGATGCCTAGGAATCCTGTGTTGTCGCCTGCCCAAAAATGAGTATTTGATGATGTCGGCCAAAGCCAAAGGCTCTAAGTAATTTTCCCCTCTCAGATGTAAGCCTGCAATTGTGTTCAATGAGTGAGAATTGGACTAAGTGCGGAGCAAATGGAATGAAATACATTCACGGGTTTCCCAGATTGAACTACGTCTGACCTGGGTGTTTGGATTGAGCAAGTACGTCCTCAACTCCAGACAGGAAAAGACTCCAATCGTGATGCCAAGTTAGATCAACAAGCCCAACATAAATACAATTTCATCGTGCCACTTCAAATGAAGTCGTCCACACAGGAAAGAATTCAAAATTAAAATAATTGCCAACTCAGAACAAGTTGGCCACAAAACAAATCTTAATTAAATAATTTTTTTATTTAGTGTTTAAAAACACTATTTTCTCATAGGCTCAAGTCGGCCCAAAATTAGAGAGAAGTCGGGACATGACACATACATTGGCATCGGACCGTCGAGGATCGGGCTTTGGGCGTTCGCCATACTGCATACAAAAGAAGGAAGAAAGGAAGAAAGTAGGAGCGAATTGCAACGTTCGAAAGGGTCGCCCTTGTCGAGCGTCGGAGGTAGGGGAGAAGTCCTATGCCTTATCGCAAATGCGAAAAGGGTAACGGGGAAGATCGAAGCTTAATGTCCAAAGAGAGACATCGAAGGTTGAAGGGATGAGCTATCTCTTACCAATGAAAGGTAAGAGGTAAGGGAGAAGCCCGACTCCCGAAATACAAAAACTCAACACTTAGCCAAATTTTCAAAGGGAGGAGTTGGGGAAAGGAAAGATGGAAGGAGAAGGCCCGATCACTGAAGGCCGAAAGAGGTTTCCGGGATTGGGGGTCGAAAGGAAGATCTACTTCCTAAGATGAAAAGATGGAAAGAGATAAGAGGGAAGCCCAAGCCTCGAAGTCCGAAAAATCAAGACTTAGGTAAATCTTGAAAAGCCTTAATTAGGCTTCGATGATCAGAGGTAAGGCTTAAGGCTTACCAAAAGAGAGCAGTAGGGGTTAAAGGGTAAGGCCGATGGACGAAACCCGAAACACTTGGGCAAGAAAAGGAAAGAGAAAGTGAAAGAGATGGAGGAACGGGGGCAATGGAGAAAGTATGCAAGAAAGGAGGTATGCGAAAACCCAAAAGCCCGAAACACTTAGGACTTACCCAATTTCAAGAACCTCTTCAAGGAGAATTCATGCAAGATGGTCCATGTAGGATCTCTTAGATCGGCTATCAATGATGGGTCATCAAAGGGTGGCCATGAAATGACAACAGTAACATATAGCAATGAATCCTATAAAGAGGTGGTCACCAATGAATTGGCTAATAATGGCAGTATGATCAGATGGAAATCATTAAAGAAGATAGGACTCTATCATTTAAGGTTCAACTGGCTAAATGTCAATCTGCAGAGGCACTATTTCCCTTGTGCCAATGCTATATGAATCTTTTATATTCTCGCGTTCCTGTGGTGCTTAAGTAGACATGCATTGACACTACTGAACTGTGAATTTCAAATGAGGGTTAATAGGTCCTAACATTATCACCAACAGCAATCAGCCTACCATGGGCCTCACCATCCTCAGATATAACATTTAAGTAGCTGCAATGCATTAGCTAGACAATGAACAAGTAGTCTCCCTTAGCTACTTCATATTATCAACAAGCACACAGAAATTCTGAAACACAAAGAAACAAACAAAAATGAATATAAACTATGAAGAACCAACCTTAGGGCTTCCGAGTAATGAGACAAAGCCTCATCAAGATTGTTTATTACAGCATAGATCTGTGCCAACTTGGTGTGTAACGAATCATCCGCCCAGTCTTTTAAGTACATTTCCAAAAGTTCTATGGCCTCTGCATTCCGCCCTTCGACAGAACGGAGATCAGCTAAGGATAATGCAGCTCCAAGATACCCAGGTTCCAAACGCAAGGCTGATTCATAGAACTTTCTTGCCTGTCCATCACAATGGAAACACAGAAAACACATTACTCAAACGACCAAAAAATTCAAATAGCACTCCAAAAGGAAATACTTTGAAAAGATTTTTTAGTTTGGTATAACATGAATTAGAAGCACAGTAAAAAGTAAAGACCAAACAAATTAAAATGCAGCATAATCTAATTCATTGATCAAGTTGACTAGATGCTTTTGAGATATTTACATCAGCACATCCACATGCCTCTCTTGCTATAGGCCAGATGTTCTATCAGCAAAAGTCATTCAGTCCAGCTTAAGGAAAAATTTGAGCTACACATGAAATACTTTTACCAACAATTCTCTATGAACACCTGTCAAAGAATCCATCAAAATGACTCCCTGACTTGTTTAACATTCATGAAACAGACTTGTTTCTTGGAATAGGAACAGTAATAGAAAAAGACATGAATCTTAACACTAAAAGAATAATATGGGAGATATATGTACCATTTAATATTGCAAACAACCTTGGAAATTTGGATTTGAGTTGCAAGAAACACATTTATAAAACATATACACTTTCAAATTTTCAATAGTGGAACATGCACACAGAAATTCCAGAAATCTCAAAGGAAATATACAAGTTAATGAAAATGGACGTATACGATATTGAGAACAAAATCTAGTTATTTGGACCAAGGCAATTTGTTGCACCCCTACAATACTTTCAACCACCAATTCATCAATGCTGTCATATCTGTTTAGGCCTAGTATCACGACTACAACCATGTGTTGATTCCTTCCTCAATAATGTATTGACCATCCTTAAGACTTTGCAAAGGAAGCATATATGTTTTAACATTTTGGACTGATTTAAAATGGCAGGAGTGACAAACACATCCTGGGGCATATTGATCACGATGCCAGTCGCACACCAACAGTGCAGTTTAATCCTCACAAACAAACCGCGGGAACCTATCTTTACTTGAAATATTGCACCGAGACAAACCTAAATCTTAGGCTCACTCAGCTTATTCCCAAGGCTCGTTTATGTCAGGTCTTGACCATATTAAATTCACGTCAGGGTTCGTTGTGATAATGTTGTTAATCACGAGGGGTAAACGGTTTTTTCGGGTTCTCAAAGGAATCATAGGGATAGGTAAAATATAATCTCGGTCCGATCATTCAACAATTTCATGAAATCGACAGATTTGCAACAACATTTCATGAATTTAAAATAACTTGCTTTCACTTAAGTAAATTTAGCTTTAAGCATTCAACAATATCATGGAATCAAAATATTTGCAATAAAATTTCCATTCATTCATCTCTTTTTTGGAACATTTTCTAAAATTTAAACATCTATTCTAATAAAGCATTAAAAGTACTGAAAAAGTAAAATTTCTCCCAGGTATTATCCACGCATGCCTCAAGAATTAACCAAATCAGAGCAAACCATTCCATACGTCCCCAGATTGCTTCACAGCTAGGCACAGAATGATGCCAACTTTTAAAGAGAGAGAGGATTATTTGACACCGGATAGGTTCTGTATGCAACCTTAAACAGCGCAAAACACAGTCTTGTCCAACAAGAACAAACAATCAGCTACGTAATATTTCATATCAAGATAGCTTTCAAATTGGCTCTAATATTGATTAGCTTCTATGTGCATACAAGTTTTTAATCTGGAATGAAATAGAAAATAGGAAAAAGAACAGAACTTAAAGAAGTTTTGGTTCTCCGACATCCACAAATTTTGAACTTAACTTAAAATGAAACATCCCTACCCTTTTATAAGAACAAAAACTTGGGAAATTCAATCAATACGTGAGAGGGAAACCAAGGGGACGAATCACAACAAGGCACATGGAATATGACAACTGGCAAGAGAATTGTTGACGAAGTCAACGAAGGTCAAAATTCGTTAGCACATTAATATCCTTCGGGATCTTCATCTTTGTAATATAGCCAGGATAGTAACTTGAATCCGAATAGATTTGTCAAACAAAATGTAGGGGCTTCTCGGATATAAGGAATAATTAGGTGGACATAGAAAAATATAAGGAGATTTGCATCCACCGGCTTTATGCTCCCACACTTTGGTTCTGCCTCAAGCTCAAAACTCCCGGGAACAAGTCACACCGGAGGTTGGCGCATTCTTTCGCCTCATTTGTAATAACAAAATTCTTGATATTACTACAACTCAAGCTCCTCTTTTGCTTAAACGACCAGAACGTTCCACCTGATTTGGATATGATTCTATTCGCGATCGAAATTTACTTGACCGTCCATACCCAAATGTTGCATCACAATCTATTCCTCTTGCAAGTACAAATTCCACATATTAAATCTCTTTTAAAACAAATATAAAACTCTCATGAAAACAAAACCATCTTTAATATCATTATTTCAAACAAATCATACATATCATGCTTTAAAATACATCCTTGTGTAATTATTCCTTTTAGGCGGGTTACCAAACCTTTCAAACCTCCCGGGTAAACTTCAACATTTAACTTCAAAACTTAACATTGTTACTCGATACCAACAACTTCAACTTTTTACCGGAATAGACTTCATGATCCCGAATTTTATCAAAACCTCCACATTTCCCAAACCATTAGCCCCAGACCGAAACACTTTACCAAAACCTTGTTTTGACATTTTAACACTTTTGGCCTTTCAATACCTAGTACCCAATAAACTTGAATCATGAACTACTCTAGGAAATTTATTTTCCACTTTAACTCCCGGTGATCCTTTTTCTTGCTAACCAGCACCTACCATAAGCGTTAGCTTTCGCTTGGATCCCCAAGTCTTACAATCTTGGGGCATGTTGTGAGACCACACAACAACTTGCAACCAATAAAACCAAATTTAAAAGAAATTTGGGATCAAATCACCTGCGATAAACTATCGTATACATATTTTTCAACAATAGCTCCTTACCTTTACCTAAACTCCTAAATAAAGATGATAAAATTCCTTTGGAAAGTATCAAAGTGTGCTTTGATTAATTCCAGTTTCCTGAACTTGGTGAAAAAACTAGTTCAACGACATTGAACTACATAATTTAGTAATCCTCCAAAGCCAACCTTGGATAGAGCCTTGTTGACAGTCAAGCGTCCATAGCCCCAGCAAGGATATCTCTATAATTCCCCCAAACATAGCTCTACTGCCAGTCAGGCATCCATAGCCCTAGTAGAGATATTTGGATAGCCTAAAGAGTTGAATTTTTTTTTCTTTTGATATTTCTTTGATATTCATTTTTCCTTTTTGATATTTCTTTGTAAGCTCATTTGCTTCAACTTGCAGGCAATGAAGCCCACTATTAAGTTGGGAATTACAGCAGTAGCGAAGGTTACCTTTTCATTTTTCATTCAATGCAAATCCCTTCATCGTTTCACCAATTCCCAAAACTCGTTTAATTATTCCCTGTAGGTGTGACTTTCCAGCTAAACTTTACCGTCCTTATGCCAAATTCTAGCTAACTGTAATTCGCTATCCATTAAAAAAAATATGCATAAGTTAAAATTTAGCAGCAAGTAATTCTATCACCAAATTAATTCTAAATTTAGAAACACCGGTTACCACCCTTCCATTTTAATTTTATAGCAACTACTAAAATACACTTGGCTAGCAATTCCAATTTGACAGTGTTGCACTAACATTAATGCATCAGAGTTGTCATGATTATGCTTAATTTTGACCATCATACTCGGCATTTAATTCGCACGCCTTAACACGCACGTATTATTTCCTTTAATTTCCCAGATGCTGGCGTGTGCCACCTTACCAGTTTCATTTTCCTTTCTGTAATGCACACATGGACACCTCCATGATTAATACGGCTCGATAAAATACACTGAAATGACCACCATTAAATTTTGAAATCTTCAATTTGCTCAATTAGTGATCCTCATATTGGAAAACTTCAAAGCAATGGCCACCCATTGTGTGAGAATTTATTTGATTTAACATTAGACTCTGGAGAAAACTGTCATGTTGCCACCTCGACTTGCATTTTCCAAGGCTTTGATCTAGGCAACTATGTACTGCAGATTTCTCATGGTATTCTATAAATTCTACATTTCTCTTCCAAACTCTTCACGTCTTTTCTTTGCTTCTTTCAATTGTTCTTGCTTTTCCGCTATGCTTGTGCTTTCTTGCTTCCAAGTCATGGATACTCCCATCTGCCTGACTTGCGTTCGCTGCCAGAATGGCTTTCCGAGTTGAATTACTACCTAGAGGCTAAATAAGGTTTTCTTTCTTCGGACTCGCATATTCACTACACCAAATTTGCGCCTAGTTCTCAGGGAAACTTATGTGGAATCCAAAGCGTATTATAGGCTGAATTTAGACTTGGCTTCACGGTTCGTAGCCTCGCTCCTGGACCTTGGGCTTTTTGTTGCTGAAGTTCACACAACTACGAATATGATAGTGCAGCCCGATTTTTTGGGGAACTTGGACTACGTCCTTTCTGTTGCACATCTGGCCATTGGAATTCCCTCTGCTAATGATATTCCTCTGTTTCTGGAACGAGGAGAATTAGTGCCCATCCGGCCTTTCCTGACTAATCTCCATACCCCTAACCTTGATGTTCATAGGGACAACACTTACTTGGGATATACTGCCCTCATCAAAGAAGCGTCCCAAATTGACTGATTAGCCACCCTACTGCTTTAAGCTAAACTCCCTTTTTTGCCTTTTTGCACTTTTTTGCCCTTTTTACAGCGAGTAATGTTGTATTTCCATGTATATAAGAAATATACATATATATATATATATATATGAAAATCTTGCTTTTCGCATATTAAGTGTGTATTTACTATGCATGGTTTTATTAATTTTCAATTCCCAGTGCAATGTTTAAAGAAAATTTCAATTCACTCTCATGTGTGCTTTAAGTTAAGCAGAAATCGTTAATGTTGAGAACAAACCAGAAAGCAAAAAAAACAAACCCTACAAAAGCAAACTAACCTAACTAACTAAAATTAACCCTAAGCAAACGATTAACCCTAACTAAGCAATTTACCCTAACCTCTACTACTATCCTCATAGTATTCTTTGTACGAATCACAGCATGCTTGTTTTTAAATGCACTTGAATACATTTCAAATATCCTAATGTAACAATGAATTATCTTAACTTTTTGGCATTTAACAAATGTAAATTCAAATGCGTACTTCCCAACAAATTGGCTTATATGTATGAAAACAACCTCATTAAGGGTCGATCGCACACACCTTTGCTGGCTTCCCCATACTCTACCTTCTTCCAGTACTGGTTCATGGTTTTCTTCTTTGCTATGTTCTGCTCCATGAACGACTGCACTCATTTCTTGATTCTCTTCCTCTCCAAGATTTTCCAAGTCCTTGGCCCTATCTTCACTCTCAATAACACTATTCACTTCATTAGACCAAGCAATAACATAATTTACATTATCATCAAAGAGAGAAAAGGTAAAAGCTTGATATTCTGTATTCTACATGAAATCAAGAATTTCTTCCCCTTTAACTCGTGGGTTTTAAGTTAAGAACGAAAAGCACGTGTCTCGCACTCATTTTTCCCACTCTTCACTTTCATTGTCACCTTCCACGTGTGAGAAAATTGATGACTCGTCACTTTTACTTTCACGTTCTAGACGTGTTGTTTCCAAATCTTGATGTACTTGCCTTTTTTCCTGCAAAACTTCAGGAATTTCCTCATTATAATTACAGTTAATAAATTTGTTAGATTTAGCAATTAATTTTACAATATTCTCAAGTTTGCTAGGGTTAGGCATCTTTTTAGAATTCAAACTTCTTTCCTTTAACAGTTCTTGTCTTCTAGCAGTTAAAGACCCTTTCGTTAACGGAATCACATTGTAAGTAGCCAGACTCACCCTAGTTAAAAAAAATTCACAATCAAGTTCACTATGATCACTGTTATCATGAATTCTACTCTGGATGACCCTACCAAAGATGAACAAACTCAAAGGATAAAGCCTCCAGTTAAGGATTTTCCGGAGCTCATCAACGTCCATTTTACTTTCCATTACTAGCTTGCTTAGACTTTTGCCTCACAAGCAACTTTCAAACTTGAAACCGGAGCAACAATACTAATTCCAAACAATACCTAGAGATGGCCTTCCTTCTAGCACTAGTTCCTGTTGATCGCGACGTCAGTCGCACACCAACAGTGCAAATAAATCCTCACAGACCGACCGCGGGAACCTATCTTTACTTGAAAGATTGCACCAGGACAAACCTAAATCTTAGGCTCACTCAACTTAATCCCAAGGCTCATTTATGTCAAGTCTTGACCATACTAGGTTTGCGTCAGGGTTCATTGTGATAATGTTAATCACAAGGGGTAAACGGTTTTTTCAAGTTCTCAAAGGAATCATAGGGATAGGTAAAATATGATCTCGGTCCAATCATTCAACAATTTCATGAAATCGACAAATTTGCAATAACATTTCATGAATTTAAAATAACTTGATTCCACTTAAGTAAATTTTGCTTTAAGCATTCAACAATATCATGGAATCAAAAGATTTGCAATAAAATTTCCATTCATTCATCTCTTTTTTGGAACATTTTCTAAAATTTAAACATCTATTATAATAAAGCATTAAAAGTACTGAAAAAGTAAAGTTTCTCCTAGATATTATCCACACATGCCTCAAGAATTAACCAAATTAGAGCAAACCATTCCATATGTCACCAAATTGCTTCACAACTAGGCACAGAATGATGCGAGCTTTTGAAGACAGGGGGGATTATTTGACACTGGATAGGTTTTGTATGCACCCTTAAACAACACAGCACAGTCTTGTCTAGCAAGAACAAACAATCAACTACATAAGATTTCATATCAGGAGATAGCTTTCAAATTGGCTACGATATTGATTAGCTTCTATGTGCATACAAGCATTGAAACAGGACTCGCCAAGACTCGACGAGTCCCGAGTCGAGTCACCTTGCTTGCCAAGTCCTGCTGACGAGACTCGCCTGGCATCGGCGAGTCCAACGAGTACACCAGACTCAGCGAGTCCAGCCATACCCCTGCAAGGGGCGTTGCCCCTTGACCCCATTGGAGGCACTACCCCCAAACCCCCACAAGGGGCGCTGCCCCCAGACCCCGCAATGGGCATTACCCCTTGACCCCACTGCAACATTTGATGTCATGGAGTTCATATTTGATAAGTTTTGTATACATCTAAGTGTGCCATTTCCTTGAGCAACTCAGCTACAATTTGTGTTTATACTTATATGATTGATGTATACTGGTGTTAGTGATGAGGACCTTGATTGGATTGACCAAGCAAATAGAGAGGCTGAGGCTATAGCCATGGTAGAGGAGGAGGCTAAAGCACGAGCAAACACATCCACAACTAATGTTGGTGAGGGTGGCATGGAGTCACAAGCGGAGACTATGGCTGCAGTTGCTACATCATTTAGGACCCACCTTAGATGCCTTCGTAGGAAGGATGCAGACTTCTTTGAGCCATAGACTTGCAGTTATTGTTTTGATATTTCATATTTGTTTGGAACATTTAATGTCATGGATTTCATATTCCATGAGTTTTGTATACATTTGACTCTATTTATATATCTAAGTGTGCTATTTCCTTCAGCAGCTCGGCTACAATTTGTGTACTTTATACTTATGTGATAGATGTATACCTATGTATGTGATCAAATTTGCTTCTATTTAATGATGTTATTGTGTCTTTAAGGTTTATTCAATAAAGGGTGCTTGAAACAAGCTTTAAATCCTTAAAAATCTCTAAATTTCTAGGGTTTTTTCATTTTGCCGAGTTTGCGCTGAGTCTGGGCACCAAGTCTAGAGTCCTGAGATGAGTCACCCTAGTCAAGTCCGAGTCTCATTACTATGCATACAAGTTTTTAATCTGGAATGGAACAAAAAATAGGAAAAAGAACAAAACTAAAAGAAGTTTTGGTTCTCCAACATCCACAAATTCTCAACTTAACCTAAAATGAAACATCTCCCAGCCTTTTATAAGAACAAGACACTTGGGAAATTCAATCAATACATGAAAGGGAATCCAAGGGACGAATCACAACAAGGCACGTGGAATATGACAACTCGCAGGAGAATTCTTGACGAAGTCAACGGAGGTCAACCTTCATTAGCACGTTAATATCCTTCGGGATCTTCATCTTTGTAATATAGCTAGGATAGTAACTTGAATCCGAATAGATTTGTCAAACAAAATGTAGGGGCTTCACGGATATAAGGAATGATCAAGTGGACATAGAAAAATATCAGGAGATCTGCATCCACCGGCTTTATGCTTCCACATTTTGGTTCTGCCTCGAGCTTAAAACTCTCAGCAACAAGTCACACCGGAGGTTGGCACATTCTTTCACCTCATTCGTAATACCCGGTACCTGACAACTTCAACTTTTTACCAGAATAGACTTTCCCGAATCACAGATTTTATCGAAACCTCCACATTTCCCGAAGCATTACTCCTGAACCGAAACACTTTACCAAAACCTTGTTTTGACATTTTAACACTTTTGGCCTTTCGATACCCGGTACACTTGAATCACATACTACTCCAAGAAATTTATTTTCCGCTTTAACTCCCAATGATCCTTTCTTTGGCTGACCAGCACCTTCCATAAGCATTAATTCTTGCTTGGGTCCCCAAGTCTTACAGTCTTGGGGCGTGTTGTGAGACCACACAATAGGGCCCACCTCCTTTAAAGGCCTAAAATAGGACATACCTGTTTTTTTATCTTAAATCAAAGCTATTTCCATGTATTTCTAAGGTTGAGACTTGTCATTCCCTTCTCATTCATCTGCTGAGCAGCAACCAAGGTAGAATGATGGACATCATTTAAATGACATTGTGAACATCAAGGGCAATTTAGGAGCTTCGTAAAGTCTATCTTGTGAAGAAGAAGGTGATGTCAATGACTTATGATAGCAGTGACTTAAAAAGGTGCCAAACTTGAATTTGAGTGACATGAGCAACAAGAATGTGAGTTGGCTAGTCCTCGAGATGAAAAAATAACGAAAATAGCCACCTGAAGATCAAATAGAAGCACCTAAAGAAGTAGGATCGGGTTTGTTAACAACATGAATGTAATGTCCCCTCTTTTAATCCCTTTCCTAGGTCGGGCAAAGTGAAAGCAAGTGGTGAGTTGGCCCTCTTAAAGGTAATAAAATTTAAGTCTTGCTCAGCCAAAGTTAGTGGGGTGCCAATAAGACTAGGGGTCGGCCTTGAGATGGGGAAAAAATAAGAAATTAATAGCAATTTTGCCTAGGTCGGCCAGGATAGAGAAGGAGGTAAACATGTATAAATACAAGATCTTGTGAAGCATTTTAGATCATATTAGGAATTGTTTTTCTATTGCTTGGGTCTGCACTTTTGAGCAGCATATGCTTTAGGATAAAAACCCTATTGCATTAAGGAGAAATTGGACGAAACCCTAGCTTCTTCAAGGGAGAACTTGTAATGTCCCCTTCTCAAACCTGATCTTTCCAGTGACCGTTGGCCTTTTCTTTGGGAACCCGAAGGCTAGTCGGAAGATAAATTAGGGTTTCCTATTTTTGAGGAGGTTATTGCTCAGAGATGATGGATTCAATGGCGGATCCTTTCTGGGTTTTCAGAGAGCTTCGCAGTGGTGTGTTCATCTCGGCATTCTGAGCATTTCCAGGAATTTACTATTTTTAGTAAATTCTATTTTTGGCAGTTTAGCAGTTGGGTCCAGCATGGTAGACTTCCTATGTTAGTTTGATCAGTTGACTTGGTCATTATTGGCTTCAGGGCACAATTGGAGAGATAAGTTGATATAATTAATTAAAAAGTCAAGTTTTAATATTATTTTCGGACATTGACCCCTTGGCCTAGTCTATTGACTTTATGTTGTTTTGAAAAGTGGGCTTTTGAGGGTGGCGCCTCATTAAAGATTATTTTATATTTTACATTTTATCCAAAGTCAAAACAAGCTATAAAGGGGATGCAATTATTAAAGTATTGATTTTAATTATAAAGTCAATATTGAGCTTGAAGGAAATGGACGCCATCCTTGAAAGAGATTAGGGTTTTTGCCTTGAAGAGGAGATTAGGGTTTTGAGAAGTCAACGAGAAAGTTATAAAAGGAAGGCTTTGATCATCATTTGGTATCTTTTGTCTATGCTAATGTTATGCTGCCGAAATGGTTGCGGAATTGCTTCGAGGAATGAATGCCTCCTAGTCTGGGCTCGACTTCGTGCTTGAGAGACAGCACCTAGTGGAGAGGTTTGCTTAGTTGAGTGTTTTGTAGTAAGTTTTGCATTTGTAGTTCAATTTCTAGCATGTTAATGAAGTTCTGGAGTTGCTGATTTAGTATAGCTGCATGTTGTATTTGCTCATAAGTCAAAAAATAAAAATATATTCGTTCTGGGTATTGGCTAGAACCATTTCTATGCCCTAGGCGCCCATTTGTGCAAATTTTGGTGATTTATAATGAAGAATCTGATTTTATCTTGTTGGTAGAACATTTCTAGAGGCTGTACCATTCTGTTCCGCCTGGCAAGTGTTTAGAAAAAAAAATACTTCAATTTGTCAGCTGTTTCTTTGTCTAGTCTTCATTGTCATCATCCTAGCATTCGTTTGCATCAAGTCTCATGTCATTCTGACAAGTATTGAGTGAGTTGTGAGCATTTTAGTGGATTTTAGGGTTGTTGGTTTTGCATTTAAAGGTGCAGATCTGATTTGATCAGAATTTTAAATCTGGTTTTTGAGAGAAGAAATCAGTTTGGTATTTCCATTAAGCAAGGAGAATTCTATATCTAAATGCTCGTTGAATTGTTCTAACTCTATGCTCTTGGCAGGCGAATTCTCTATCATATTGTAAGCTGACAGTAGTACTGGCAGCAGTTCTTAATCTTGCTTAATTATCTGATTTGTAATGCTCATCTTTACATTCTGTAATTGCCTTGTAATATCTTACATCTCCGCCCTATGGTAGCTCCTTTCCCACTCCGGGTTAGAAAGCACATTCTGGGTGTTGAGTACTTTCAGCATTACAGTTATTTCTTTCAAGCATTGTATTTTGTAACACTCCGCCATATGGTCGCCCCTCACTCCATACTGGATTGGGTAGCACATACTTGGTGTCGAGTTCCCTTTCAGCACTTAGTGTAGAAGATCCTCTGACCATATGCTCGCCATCATCGGCGCCATTCTTGGTTAGAGTTCCTGCATAAGCAATTTGATTTAGATCCTCTGACCAATGCTCACACCTTGCCCACATCGGGATCCTGGTGTACATTCTGGTTAGAGTTACTTCAGCACGTTTTGGTTTAGCTGCTAACCTTAACGAGTGCATTGCTTTGTAATCTGTAATTTAAAAAATCGAAAAAAATTGGCTCGGAATATTTCAGAACTTCATGACGGAAGTTCCTATATGCTTCACTGGAGATTATGCTAGTTTCATGTTCACTTTTGCATCAGCATTTAGATATCTTATTTGAAAGGCTAGTTGTGCAAGTTGGAGGTTCTACTTCAGATTTTCTAGGGTGGCAAAGCCCTAACATCAGTCTAGCAGGCCAATGCAACCCTTGGTAGGATTTTAGAGTTGTTACTTCATCATTTAGTTGCATGTTTGTGGCTGGAGCAACTTCGCCCCGCTAGGGATAGTTTTGCATCTGCATAATTGGGGTTTCTTCATGTTGTGGTGCATTTCTGAGGCCCAATTTCCTTTGTAAGTTGCATTCATATTTTAGCAGCAGACTGGAGGTTGAATATCAGAAATATATTGGCTCATATTGATGAATCTAGTCGAACTATGTTGATGATTTAATGCTATTGTGATCTGCTATAAGTTTACCTACTTTTGGTTGCATTATGCACTGCTGTTCATGCACAGATAAACTCAGAAAATCATATCTGCACACTAGGGTTTAAACAGAAATTGAAAATCAGAAAACAAGGGCATCATTTTATGTTACAAAAATCAGAAATTTTGCATATATAATGTTTGGGATATTTCAATGAAGAGCCTTAAGGTGTACACTGAGCAAGAGAAATCAGTTTGTAGGTGACAAAGGCAAGCAAGATGAGGACCTGACATGAAGGAGTCTTTAAGTGTCACATCAGACTGTGAGGCATGCCTGACAGCAGTTTGCAAGATTTCTTAGTGACAAGAGTGAAGGAATTAGGCACCTAGCAGTCATAGTCATTAACTAAAGTGACATCAACACATAGAAGAGGCATCAAAGACTGTTAAAGAAGTGGTATAAGTAACTCATAAGTGTGCCCAGCAGAGGTTTTAAGTGACAAGGGTACCTTAAATGAATGCCTAGGTCTATGTTTTACCAAGTAAAGTAGCAGCATCAGTGAAAAACAACCACCTGATTGTCTGTTTACTGACATAGGAGGGTCTAAAATGCACATATGACAGTCATGACTAGTCTTAAATGAAAAGGAACGTATAAGGTGTGCCTGGTGTGATAAGAGGTAGTTTAAGTGACAAAGGTGAGTTCTTTAAGCAGACAAGGCAGTAAAGACATGATTCAAGTAGCAGAAATTGTAATCAGGCATACCTGGGAGTTAGGCATGTTAATTAAGTGACTTGACTGGCAGAAATGCATGCCTAATGGGCAGAGTTTGCATCTTAGGGGTTTGAAGTCATCATAAAAGCATGCCTAACTGCTGCTATCATGCTTTTAAGTGACAAAGAGACCCAAAAAGGGCACCTAGCACCAAAAATGCATTGTTAGATACTCAACTGTTAAAGAGGACAGAAATTAGCACCTGGGTGGTGTTAAAATGAAAATAGCTGCCTTTTGGAGTGCCTATGTCAGTTTAGAAATTGAGTATAAAGTTAACTGACATGCTTTACTAGAAAGAATGCTTGCTTACTGATTCATGACAAGGTAAATATAAAATGGTGCCTAGCAGAGAAGATAAAGATTTAGGCGACAGAAGTATGTAAAACAAGTGCCTAGGCCTGTCAAATCAGCACTTGAGGAACAAACATAACGAGAATTAATGCCTGGGTATGCTATTGCAAGGGTTCCCATCCTCCAATGCAAACAGTGATTACAGACTATGTTACCGGTCTGCAGCGGTGAAGGCCTGGGTCCCGGTCTGGTCCGGCCTGGGTCCAAGGTCCGGGCCCAAGTCCAGTTCCCTGTGGGTCCAGACAAGCTCTGGCCCACAGCATGTGGGTCCGGCCTTGCTGAACCCGGGGGGCACCCAAGGCAAATTTGGCCCCTTCACGTTAGCCTCACTTTTCACATTTTTTTTTACTTTCTTAATATTTTTTTGACTTTTTTCTGACTTTAAAACATTAAAAAAATTCTCCAACACTAATTTATGCCTCCTAAAACACCTAATAGGCAAAAACAAACTCATTTATCAATTTGTGAATGAAAAACAATACTTTTTACCTCCATTGCTAAACTTATTTTCTTGCTTGCCATTGCACAAATAGAGTTGAAGATTGATCGTTGAATGTTTGAAGTTGGTTGCTGTGCTATTCCTAAACATTTGAAAGTGTTCGTTTGTTGCCAAGAAGATCATAGAGGAAGATTTCTTCAAAAGAGGTAGGTTTTTTGAAGTTTTTTTTTTCTACAATTTTTTTTACAAATGAACTCTCTTGTTTTGTTTTGAAGTTTTTGTTTTGTTTTCATTCTTCTAGGTATCTCTAACACATGTTTAATTTTTTTAAATGAATTAAGTTATTTAGTTTCAATAGTTTGAAATTCTTAACTATAAGTGGAATCTAAACTTATCCAATGAAAATTGGTCTGCCATTCTATAAGTGATATGGTCAAATAGTTTGGAGCCAAAAAAGAGTTTGCTTTAAGTGGCTTCTTCTTAAGAAGCCATCCATTGGTTCTATTCTTTCTAATTTTAGTCTGTCCCCCTGAGTCTATGATCTTCTGAACACCTTTTCTTTGATTGCAAGTATGCTTGTAATCTCCAGTATGGTTGGGCTCATTACAATGATTTTTCATGGAGTGAAGTCTTATTTGGTTATGTGAATAGTTCTGATGATTTTCTTAAGTTTTGTTTAGTCTTATCTACTAAGATTCTTTAGTATATTTGGAGGTAAAAATGAAGAAGTATTCCAAAACAAGAGGACATGCCTTACAGAGTCTCTCAGTGAACTCACTCTTCTGCATATTGTTGTGCAGTTTAATATGCTCTTGGAAATCCCCATGAGCAGGTTTTTTATTTCCTGAAAGATGGTTTCGCTACTACCTACAGAAAGGAGATCAAAAAGGCTCACTTTCGGCCTCATGATATAAGGGCTACAGACGAACAGTTTGCTAAAAAACATATGGAACAGCAAAAGGAATATATAATTAGTTATAGGTCAGGGGGGTTATGGCTTTCGCACTCCTCTAGGTGTACTTAACTTATAATTCTAATTTAGTTAAATAAAGAAAATTTTCCCATAACCAATTTCCAAAACGAGCATCTAAGAATTCTAAAATTTCTTATTTGGATGGTTCTTTTGTGTTCTCAATACTTACCTAATACTGTTTAGGCAATGTTTTACACTCCTAAATAAGAAATTTGATAAGAATTGGGTTAACTTGATGGTTAGCAAGATGGGTAAGCTGCTGCTTGACTGAAAAGCCCAAAGAAATTTTGAACAAGTTATGGAAACAATCTATATTGATATGAATTATATCAAACATAACAAGTTTTGTTGGACCTTAGGCTCACAGTTTTAGCCATACAAGAAATTATGTATCATAAAACCTAGTTCTTTGTATTTCAAAAAGCTATGAAACCATGCATATTGATATGGATGCTGGATCTTAATCCCAATCTCAACAGAGTTTACAAGGCATGCAGTCATATCTCATAAACCCTAGCTGCTTGTATTTGAATATGTCATAGCTTTCAGATAAATATGACCCAACTGAGTTATTACTAAATAAATTACCATTTTTCTAACAGATTGCTGGCGGGATAAATATGGCAAAACTATTTCAGTGTTTACATTATGTTCATATAGTCAGCACAAGTAAATCTTTACAAACTACATATTGACAACACTAACCTTGTCTCTGGCATCAGGATTGTGAGCATAGACATCACCCACTAGAGTAAGGGCTTTTGCTGAATGAGGCATGGCCTTTAGGGCTTCACGAGCTGCCATTAGGGCATCTTTTGGCTTTAAAATTGCTAAGTTTCCACGCACAAGGCCTGTAACACAATCACTCAAATTTTACATATAAAATTTTAAAGTAAAAACTGACAAGATTAATAAAGGAAAATCATAAATGAAAAACTATGCAGAAAGTCTAAAAATCCAAGAATGAAAGCACATAAGAAGTTAGATTAAGAAAATATTGAACATAAATGGACTTCAGGTTAGGAGTCAGAACACTAGATAGTAGGTATTTATCATTATTATGCTCTGTTGAAAAATGAAATTGTCTAAACTAGTCAATATCAGATCATCTTCCTTTAACATATATAAACATTAAGCCTCACAAATCTTTTTCTGTTTTTCAGCTCACATAAAACTGATTGTTTCCTCTCTCCTTAATTTTCCAATTGGTCATCTGTCATCTAGAAGCATGTGAAACATGGCACTAAACAAAGTTTGCAGGATAGTCGTGCATAGAGAGCACATTCTCATTTTTCACTTGTCATTTTACATCATGAAACTAATTTGGTCAATTCTTGATAAAGGATCAACAAAAGGAGTGGTACTCTGAACACAGTTTGGTCACCCACTCAGCATTATAGAAGCAAGTTGATTTTTCATGGTACACTGAAAGGTAGGTAATCCTCAACTGGCAGATTATGATGGAATTTTGAAGAATCAAAAGGGAGAGCCCATCCTCACCTAATTTAAAGCATTGAGAAAAAGCAACAATAACTATGCCAAAGTAAAATCTATTTGTGGGGTTTACTAATTGCAAGAGAGAGGAAATGGATGAATATCGAAATTAAAGGTGACACAAGGATAATCATAGAACCTATCAAGAAAGGAAATGGGAAGCATTGGCAGCTGAATAAGGTAATTAAAAATCATAAGATTTTGCAAAGCAAATTTTACATGCAAATCTCACTCACATGAAGCAACAGGGTAAACGGGTAACTGATTCTTGCCAATTGCATGGAGGGAGGGGGATTATCCTTTAATGATTCCAAAGAGCCTGTGACTAAAATCATAGAATAATCTTCCACTCCACTGATTTAAATTCTAAAATTACTAATGATATGCCAATTATTAGCTCAATAAGGGTTGAAAATGATAAAGGCATATAAAATAAAAGAAAGCAAATTGGATGTGCAAACAGAATGTTTTACATTGCCCATATGTGATAGTTATCACTTTGAATGTGAGGTTTAAAGCCTTCATTGAAAATAACTTATCCTGCAATTTTCAAATCCACAAAAAAGAGATTGCTTGGCAACAGCACCTCAACCAAACATATGTTTCTTTTTAACTCTCTGCAAATTGTTCTGTCACTTTCAAGCTCAAAGACTCCCTAAATTTGTATACACTCCAATGAAATATCAGAAGGAATATTGGCAGTGAAATTCATTGTGCGCATTCTCCTCCTTTATTTGTGTTCTCTGTGTATAGAAAATATGAGGAAAACGGGATCAAGTGTGTGTTTTTCTTCTGTGAGCAATAGGGCAGGAAAGTCAAGTAATGGTTGATTTAGGGATAAAATTGCCATGTCCCTGCACATATAATCATTCCAGTAAGATTGATGCCCAAGGGAGATTACCCAGCACTTGTAACGACCAACCCCCTGATTTTTTTCTGGTTTGTTCCCTGATTCCTCCAACTGCTGTTTGTTGTTTCTGAGTTTGCAGCTTGCTGTCTATGAGTTTGTGAGATGTTTTGCAAAGGTTTGTCCATAGAGTTTGCATGTTTCTTGGCGTTTCATGAAATATACAACAAGAGCATATAATGGATAGGAGCATACTAGAAAAGAACACATACAGAAGCTATATAAATCTGATCAAATGCAGAACTATTACAGGCTTCCGAAAATATTATTAAACTCAAATATATAGCATTTTCAGACCTGAAAGAGAACCAAATTTGCATAAGAAAGAGTTCCAAGAGGCCACGCCCAGCAATTGATCATCACCCCCCCAGACCCTTGCTTGACCATGTTGATGTTATAGAGCAGCGTCAGGCTGCTACTTCCAGCGCATCTAATCTGATCATAAAATCTAACATCGTATCAGAGCGGATTTGAAGAAGATCTTGATCAGATTAAGTCTTGCAGCGATACTCTTTATTCTCTTTCTCATCTTTGATCACTTCTATCTCTTCATCAAGATGGCAAACAGTCTCAAGATCGAGCACAGACTTAGGGAGCAACAAATTTCACATCTTGGAGATTCAGAATTATGCTCACCTTGGAGGAAAATGAATTGGCTGAGTTCGTGGAGAGCAAAGTCGCCGAGCCTATGGATGAGGAAGAGAAGGTTAGGTGGAAGAAGAAAGATACTAAAGTGAAGAAGATGTTAGTTGACTCTGTGAAGGATCATATTGTTCCAATCATCTCCAAGTTGAAGACGGCAAGGGAGATGTATGAGATCAACAACACAAGTTGTGTGCTTGCATTAGAGCAACAACTTCATCCTGTTAAGATGGCGAAAGGAGAATCTGTCGTCACTTACTTCATGGAGATTGCTGAGTTGAGAGATTAGCTCTCTACTATTGGTCATATTGTTGATGACAAGTATTTGATCATGTTGGCTCTCAATGGTCTTCCTTCATCTTGGCAGTCTTACATTCAAGGAATCAGTGCGAGATCAAAACTTCCCAAGTTTGATCGTTTAAGGGCAGATTGCATTCAAGAATAGTCTAGGTTGGCTGCGAGAGGTATTGGTCAAAGCTCCACTATTGAAGACATTCATGTTCTCGCCACTCAATTCTCGAAGAAGAAAGGGAAAGATGGAAAGAAAGGATATTTCAAGAGGAACAGAGATAAAGGAACTGATGGTGCTCCTACATTCAAGAAGAAGAGGGATCTCTCCCGAGTCCAATGTTTTAGATGTGACAAGTATGGTCACTATGCAAAGGACTGTCCAACCAGGCCTAACCAGCAAGCTTCCATTGCAGATATTGATGAGGTCTCTCCGCAGAAGGATTCAAGTGAATACCAATTCTATTCGGCCCTGTCAAGCAATGTACCTACCAACACCCACACTTGGTTGATTGATAGTGGTGCCTCTCGCCACATGTCATGTCCCCTTCTCAGTGACATCTCTCAGACGACAGGATTGGCCTATCACACGACCCTCGTAGGCCGATGGACTGGATAGGGGGTCACTTCGGAGCTTGGCTCAGCTTCAGTCAGCAAGGATTGATCAGTTGTCTTTCGTTCTGGCTCGATCGGAGGATATTTGCAGAATTGCTATTTTTAGCAGTTCTTGGCAGGCAGTGTGGGACCACTGCTATTTTTAGCAGTTGGCTGTGGCGGCATCAGGAATCACTTCAGAGTCTGTCAGCATCAGACGGATCAGTAATCGGGTTAGAAACAAGGGAGATATTAATATTTGATCGTATTGATTAAATATTAATTAATTAACGATTATAATATAAAGTTATAATTTAATATTATAACTTAATTGAATTCCTTGAGGCGTGCGCCATCATGAAAAAGGGGCCAGTTTGATATTTTATTAATATTTAAATATTCAGTGGAGAACTATGGAGAATTGAAAATATTAAAATATGAATATTTCATTAAAACCCTATTTTCAAGGGAATCGCACTTTTCAGTGTATTTGAGGATTTTGCATTGGGATTTGTGTATTATGAGATTATTGAGTTTGAAACTGATCAATTTTGGTCTGAGCCTGAGACTTAGGGTTTCACGTTCGTTTGCCTTGGGGAACGAGCCATCTCCAACGGAAAGCAATTCAGAGAGTGTGCAATATCACTTGATCTATTGCCACAGAGGTTTTCTCATTCAGAGTAAACTACAGAGCATCAGGGAAAATCATATCTTCAGTTATTATCAGTTGTTTGCATTTGAAAATCATCTATTGCCTGGGGCGTACCATTTCAGAGGCTTGGACATCAGTATTTGTGAAGGCCGTACTTTCTAGTGGCTGTTTTCTGACAGGCCGTACAGATCTGCCAGGCCGTACCTCTTCTCTGGAGACGTCTTTTGCACAGAAGGTGAAACGCCTTCTTAATTGGCTTCCTATCATTCCCAGTGGTGGCGCATATCATTGGAGCATCGTCTGGCATCTTCAAACAGAAGGGAAAAGGACTCATTAATTGCAGCCGTACATTTCTGTACCTCAGCAGCAGCAAAAACCAGGTTTTGAAAATATTGAAAATTCATTATTTATTTCATTATATGTATCTGGGTATCATTGAAATCAATAGAAAAGCTTGAATAAAGATACTGGCACCTATATTCATTCATTTCCAGAGTCCTTTGATTTTTATTGAATTTATTTCCATTTATTATCAAAATCGTACTTTTCAAGTATTGCATCAAAAACACAAAAAAATTGCAAAACCCTAAAAACGTCAGAAAAAACATCAAACTTCAGTCAGATTCCGTATCAGGGGGAAACAGGGGTTTCTACACCACATCACCAGATTTAGGGAGCATCTAACTGATTTGGTTGAGAGAGATTCTAGTGAACAAGTCATTATTGGAGATGATGCTTGTTACTCTGTGAAAGGAGTTGGGACCTCCTCTCTTCACTTGGATTCTGGCATTTCCTTGCAGTTGAGTGATGTGCTATTTGTTCCAAGCATCAAGCGAAACCTTGTTTCCATTTCAGCCTTGGAAGACAAGGGGTACCAAGTTGCATTTTCAGAAGGCAAAGTTCATGTGTGGACAAAGAACTCAAATTTCAAGACTGCTCGGGTGATTGGAGTTAGACATGAGAGCCTCTACAGACTATGCACTCGTCCTCTTCAGGCTCTATTGCATGATTCTTCAAGTTTGTGTGAACTTTGGCATCAAAGATTGGCTCACCTTCACTTTCGAGCTCTACCTATCATGGAAAGAATGGTCACGGGCCTTCTGAAACTCAACTAGGAGCATGAAGGTACTTGCAAAGGCTGCGCTTTGGGTAAGAATACAAAAGGTCCATTTCATGGTAGAGAAAGTAGATCAAATGTATTCTAGATCTTATTCATTCTGATTTATGTGGTCCAATGTCGGTTGCTTCTTCGAGTGGTTTCTAGTATTACATTATTTTTATTGATGACTACTCTAGAAAGACTTGGATTTATTTCTTGAAATCTAAAGAATCTGAGGAGGTATTAGAGAGGTTCAAAGAATTCAAAGCTCAGGTAGAGAATTTATCCGGGAAGAGGATCAAAGTCTTGAGATCCAACAACGGAGGAGAATACACTTTGTTGTACCCCAAAATTAAAAATTTTGTTACACTTAGATATTTTGAAGAAATGAGTAAAAGTCTTGTTAAATCAGTCAAAAGGTCAAAATTTGGGTGTACATGTCTTGCATGAGGGGTCAAAACTCAAAATTTTCAAAATCTGACGATCTGGGTCTGCTCAGAGCAACTTAACCTACAAAACCTAGATCTCAGTTTTTCATCCCTAAATTTTAGGAAAACTGCTATTTTTAGAAATTTTCTAAAATTAGTAACGTTTTCTGGGTTTTCTTGGAAATGGATACTGGCAAAACTTTCTAAAAATGGAAAGTTGGTCTGACAGGGTCAGAATTGATTTTGATTGGCTCAAAACACGTCCATATCAGGCTAGTGCAGTCAGAATCTTAAAAAGATCAGTTTTGCCCTACTGGGTCTATTCTGCTTTTCAGAAGTGTATCAGGAGCTCCGAGGTCATCAATGGAGGTCAGTCGGCTGCCAAGTGACAGTGTTTCAGCGTTCAAACTTTCAGCAGAAGGCAAGATGATGAACATGCGCAAAGAACGAAGAAGTTGAAAAATGATGAAAATTTTCTAACACTGCCAGACTTGGGTGCCCCAGTGAAGAAAGGGCACCCATCTTTTTAAGGCATCATATGATAAAATTAGGGTTTCAAACCTCCAGTCAAACTTCCTCACTTTTCTGTCAACTTCGTAGCGAATCCAACGGCGCAGTCAACAGATCATTCAATCATCCGGGATTCGACGACGAACGGGAGGGATTCACACGGAAAACGGAGTGAAGAATTTGAAAAATATCAAAATTGACTAAGTATTGACAAAGTGGGCGCCCCCAGTCAAGAAGGGCGCCCAGCTTTTTGGAGGGCCTAATTCAGCAGTTAGGGTTTGTCAAAGTGTTCGATCTCTTCAAATTTTGCCCAGCTTCGCGATGCCTGTCTTCGTCAGCATATTCGACTGGTCGTCTTCCAGCAAATTCAGATCGAAGACAAAGGTCCAGAATGAAGATTTCAGACTGGAATCCGAAAATCATGAAAAAAATGGTTAAGTCTGGAGAAGATGGGCGCCCCTGGTGAAGAAGGGCGCCCAAGTTTTCAAAGGGTGAAACAGATGAATTTGCAGATGAGTGACTAATATGATCTCTTCACGATTGATCCAGCTTTCCAACGAGATATCTAGCACGTCAATCAGAGTCCGCAGTCACCAGATACGAGGAGCTAAACGTAGAGTCCGACGAAGGCTGAGAACGAAGATTTAAAAGCAAACTCAAAAATCAAAAAATAAATAAACTAAGTCTCGTGAAAGTGGGCGCCCCCAGCCAAGATGGGCGCCCAAACTTTTGAGGGGTTAAAACCCACTTTTTGGCGAAGATCGTTCCAGAAGACCCCTCTTCATATTTCGTCAGCTTCGCGATGAGCATAACAGGCAGTCGATCCAACGCCCGGAGCTCCAAATTCAGAGAAATCATCTATAGAAGAGGAGCTAATGAAGAAATTTGAAGGCCATGAAAATGGCCAACTCTGGACAAAATGGGCGCCCCTGGAAGGAAGAGGCACTTATGATTTCGGAGGTCGAAATGAAGGATTTTGCCAGAGGTGCCTCCAGAACATCTTTCTCAGAATCAATCAGGCTCCACCGTGAAACCTTCAGCTTGCCTGTTGGATCAATCTGCCAACGGGAAATCATAGGCGAAGTAGCATGTCAAAATGGTGAAAAGTTGAAAATATCGAAAAATAAACTAACACTGGATAAAGTGGGCGCCCCTAGTGAAGAAGGGCGCCCAACTTCTCATGCCTTAGAAAATTTTTCAGAATTTTCAAAGGTTTCAAATTTACAAGTGAAGAAGGATGGCGTCCAAATGCAATGAAGCTGAGTTTTAGGGTTTTGGAAATAAAAGCAAATAAAGCAAAACCTAATCCAAAGCCCTAGAGTCTATTTAACATCATTATTTCATGTATTTTTCATTATTTTTGCAGGTAGCATCCAGAGGAGAAAGTTGGAGAAGCAAGTTTGAAGAATTTTTGTGATTCAAGAATCCATAGTTGCTGGTTTTACATCAGATTTTTCAAATCAGCAAGCATAAACCCTTGCTTTTTCAAGCTTTGTCATCTAGAAGATCGAATTTTTCAAAGGGAAGGCCAAGGTTTCCAGTTTTCAGTCATCTGGGTCTTTTTGTCTCAATCTTCTGAAGAATTTTTCAAGAACTTCACCAAGTTGCAGCAAGTGCTTTTATTTTGCATGTCAGTGAAAACCTCAGTGCATTCAAATTTCAATCATCTGGGTCCTCTCCAATCAGTCTTCTGAAGAAAACCCATATCACAGCTTTTTTCAAGAAAAATTCAAAACCTAGGGTTGGCTGCTTTTTCTATCAACCGTCAAGGTTTTGCAAATCTAATCAACTGGGTCCATTTCTAATCTTGTTCTGAACAAAACCCAGGTGCCAGCTTTTTTCTAGAAAAATTGAAGAAATTAGGGTTTGCTGCTTTTTTCAGGGATAATTCAAAAATTTTCAAAAACGGACGATCTGGGTTGTCTTGCATCGGAATTCTGAGCAAAACCCATATCTTAGAAAAATTTCTCAAAAATTTGTCCGTTGGAGCAAGAAAATCAGCATTCTAAAAATAGAAATCGCTCAAAACTTGTCAGAACCAAGGCGAGTTTACAGTCATTCTTCAAGTTTTCCGAAATGGAGTACACTCCCAATGTTTTCAAGACTGAATCAGCTCTCTATCACGATTACATCAAAACAGCTGAGACAGACTTGCATCATATCAAGCCGGTGTTCGATCTACATGCCTTGGAGAGCGCAGGCAACACCTCAATCAAGAACCTAGGACATTCGGGACTCCTCGCAGAGCGTCTATTCCTATATCAGTTCAGAGTCTTGAGCTCGTAATCGCTTGCATTAAGCATTACAACCCGGCTACTAGGGAGATCCAGTCAGCAGATGGCAAATTGATTTGCAGTCTAAAGCTTGATATGATCGAGAAGTGTTTTTCCATTCCCCCGTGGCCTAAAAGCGTTACTCTCTCAAAGGGTGAATGTAAAAGGATATGGAATATGCATAAAGATAAATATAGTAAGATTGCACAGAGGTGGATGAAAGAAAAACACAAAACATTGCCTACGAACGTCGGGCTTGAGGAAGCACAAACTCAGTTCCAGAGTGTTCTCCGCAGTTGCAATCCAGTTGGTGGAAGGATAGGTCATGTTTCGGTGATGTCAGCAAAGTTCGAGAAAGCGGCCAATGAGGTCAAAGATTTCCTGAGATCTATCACAGATGCTGAAGATATTCTAGAAAAGCGGTGTTTTGCTATTGAGGGCATAGATGCACCGAACCGGGACACAGTTTCTAATTTCCTAGCGGATGTGATCGAGCTTTAAAGCAGCTTTCTTCTAGAAGCTTTCTTTCTGCTTTCTTTCTATTCTTGGAACGATTCTTATCCATTCTTTGAAGAAGAGAAAGAAGATAAATGTAATAGTTGGCATTTCCCGCTTTTTCTGCTTTCTAGGGTTTTAGATGTTATCTTCTTTCTAGATTTAGTAATAAAGCTTGCTTGCTGAGCAAGCCCTAGATTGTGAAAGCAAGGAGATTTTAGGGTTCACTACTCCTCTGCTTCTCTATAAATAAGAGCCTTTGCTCATTTAGTTTCTTTTAACCGTGCTAGTGAGAACAAAACGCTGAGCCTATTGTGCCTTCTATTTGTTACTCAAGTATTGTTCAAATTGTGTTGTGATAGCAAATTGTTGAGCCTCTTTAGCCAACAAGGAGTTAATGTGATTGTTGTTTCTATTGTGTGAAGAGCAAGATTGCAAGCCTCCTTAGCTGCAATTTCTTGTTCTAGGCATGTTAGAAGTGAGCTTGTTCTAGAGATTTGAGTAATAAAATCACGAGCCTCCTTTGCCTTGATATAAAATCTCAAGTTTCCGTTATTTATGTTTTACTTTCATGATCTTGATTTCAACTCGCATTGAAGTGTGTAGGTGTTTGTTGAGAGATGGTTCATTGAAGTATTCTGTCAGAAATCTACCTTGTTAATTTCTAGCTTCTCTCGCTCTGCATATTACTTGAGAGGTTAGGAACGTCTTTAGTTTAAGTTAGTCGTAGTTGAAGGTCTTAAAACAGAAAATCTCAGCTGCGGCGTTTGTGTTTAATAAACCTTGTGCTCTAAGCTGATCAAAAAGATAGGCAACTTAGTTTTAGTTTACTTTCTTTCAACACCATCAGCAAGAGGGAGCTTCCCCTCCTAATTTGAAGAGCAATTTAGCTGTGCATAGCTGTCTGTTTCAAATACGCATTCCAGAGGTGCGAATTTAAACGCCAACACACTTCTAGCAGCTTTCGTAATTTTTGTATTGAAGCAGTGATTAAGAGGGAGTTTTGTGTCCCTTATAATCCTCAACAGAACAGTGTTGATGAAAGGGAGAACAGATCTATTGTGGAAGCAGCCAAAGCCATGATTCATAACCAAGATCTGCAAACCTTCCTTTTCGCTGAAGCATCCAGGACAATTGTTTATGTTCAAAATAGAAGCCCACACCGAACCTTGGAGAACATGACTCCCAAAGAAGCATTCACAGGGGTGAAGCCAGAAGAAAGTCATTTGAGGATCTTTGGATGTCCAGTGTATGTTCATGTACCGAAGGACAAGAGGACAAAGTTGGAACCTTCTGGCAAGAGGAGGATATTTGTAGGTTATAGTGAGACATCAAAAGCCTACAGAATCTACATTTCAAGTCAGAAGTTGATTGAGATCAGTAAAGATGTCACATTTGAAGAGGATGTTGCATTCAGAAGATCCAAGGGCACTCATATGGAGATCGATAATGAAGAGTCTCCTTAGCATATGGAAGTTGACCATGCCCCTGAGATTCAGAGGGAGGCTCCAAAATCTAAAGAAGATGATGATCCAGTTGAGCCCTTGGAACCTACTGATGGGCCTACAGATATTGTGATTGGAAGAAAAAGACCTCTTTGGGCAAGGGCAACAATGCAAGCGGCATAAAGGTTTGCAACTCCGAGAGGAACTTTCAGAGAAAGTAAGAAATCTGATAAGTTTTCCAGTTATGTAGCATTGATGAGTAAGATCATTGAGTTTGAGCCTTCCAGTGTTGAGGAAGCTTCCAGTCAACAGGTTTGGAGAGATGCTATGGCAGAAGAGTATCAATCCATTCTCAAGAATGATGTTTGGCACATCGTACCTAGACCTGAAGGCAAATCTGCGCTATCTTCTAAGTGGCTCTTCAAGATCAAGCATGTGGCTAATGGGAGCATTGAAAAGTACAAGGCTAGGCTCGTGGCTAGAGGATTCTCACAGAAAGAGGGAGTTGACTATGAGGAAACCTTTGCTCAATTTGCTCACTATACTTCAGTCAGGACCATCACTGCTACTGCAGCATCTAAAGGATGGAAGATTCACCAGATGGACGTGAAGACAACACTTCTAAATGGTGTAATCGAGCAAGAGGTATACATTGAGCAACCTGATGGTTTTGAGGTGCATGGGAAGGAGTCTCATGTGTGCAGGCTGAAGAAGGCTTTGTATGGCCTTAAGCAGGCTCCTTGTGCTTGGTACGAAAGGAAAGATCATTACCAGATAAGCTTGGATTTCTCCAAGAATGATGCTGATTCAAACCTCTACTTTAAGGTAATTGATGGTGAAGCATTGATCTTGGTTTTGTATGTAGATGATTTGATTCTTACTGGAGAAGATAACCTCATTATCAAATGTAAGAAGGAGTTAGCTTCTGAATTTGAAATGAAGGATCTTGGTCTCATGCACTACTTCCTTGGTTTAGAAGTATGGCAGAACCCTGAAGAGATGATTCTAAGTCAAGGGAAGTATACCATAGATATTCTGAAGAGATTTGGTATGATGGATTGCAAATCCATGTCTACGCCTATGGAGACCAACTTGCATAAGTTGAAAGAGGCTGCAGCTAGCTTAGATTTGGTGGATTCTACGATGTACAGGCAGTTGACTACATCGTTGATGTATCTATTCAATACTAGACCGGATATTTGCTATGCAGTGAGTGCACTTAGTCAGTTCATGTGTGAACCAAGGCAAATACATCTAGTTGCAGCAAAACACATGCTAGGATACTTGTCTGGCACAGTTGGATATGGGTTGAGATATTCTTCAGGTGTGAATTTGAAGCTGCATGGTTATATTGATTCTGATTGGGCAAGATGTGTTACTGACCAGAAGAGCACCTCTAGATGTTGCTTCAGTTTGGGGTCTGTGATGATATCCAGGTGTAGCAGAAAGCAATCTTCTATGGCATTGAGTACAACAGAGGCCGAGTATATTGCAGCTTATATGGCAGCCCGAGAAGCAGTGTGGCTTCGGAAACTCCTTGCAAGATTGTTTGGACAATCGATGGAGCCGACTGTCATTCATTGTGATAATCAAAGTTGTGTGAAGCTTTCTGTCAACCTTGTGTTTCATAACAGAACTAAACATGTTTATATCAGAGATATGGTATTGAGGAAAGCAATTCAATTGAAGTATATCAGCACTGATGAGCAGATGGCAGACATTCTCACCAAGCCTCTCTCTAGGATAAAGTTTGTGTACTTTCGAGACAAGCTTGGTATGGTGGAGAATCAAGCCCTAGCTGAGAAGGAGTCTTAGTATCAGTGAACTTCTTTAATACATTTCTCTTTGAGAGAGATTTGAGGTGAAAGCCCTTGCTTCCACCCTCTGGGAGAGCCATGGTGGATGTCATGTGTGTGACTCCATGACAACATCACATGAGAGAGTCTGTGATGATTTTTCTTGTACTTGTGTTTTCACCCTCTGGGAGAGCCATGGTGAACGTCACGATGAGGTGACAACATCACGTTGAGTGATGAGCACTTGTACATACCATACATGGGTGTAGCCACGCTGGTTGATATCACGATGAGGTGACTTCTTTCCTTTCCACATATGGGAGTAGCCATTGTGGTTGACATCACGATGAGGTGATATGCCTTATACAGCTAGAAGTATCCTCCCTAGCTGAGACGGAGTGTCAATGTTATAGAGTAGCATCGGGCTACTTCTTCCAGCGCATCTCATCTCCTTGAAGACAATTCAAATGATAGCCTAAACAGCTATTTGAATTGGAATATTACATTTAATGAAGAGGTACGATTTATATGAAATAATATTTAATTATTGTGCAGGCGCGAATTCATGAAGAGGCTCGATCTTGATGTGGCCAACATTATATTTTGTGGATGTGATTTCATTAAGAGACATTTAATATTTATTAAGTGAAGCCGACTTCATTTATGAAGAGACACCATTGTTTGTTTGAGACACATCTTTTGAATGGAGGCCGACATGAAGAATTCAAGGGATGCGTCTCTCCCTTTCACTTGTATATATAATCGATGGACATATCATTGCACACATCAATTCATATCTATTCATTCAGTTCGTAGTTCATCACAAGTTCAAGTTTCATAAGTGCGAGTTTACCTCAAGAGCAAATCGTTATTTTTGTAGAAGGTTGAGATCATTATCAGCAGATTGCTTCATTTTGTATCTGTGTTGCATCAGATTGCGGTGCTTATATTTGGTCTTCATATCGACCTATTGTAAAGGAGACAATTCTTGTTGACATTCAATATATAAGAGATATATTGTTGCTGGGTTTTTCTCCCTCAAGTGGAGGGTTTTCCCTGGGTATCTGCTGTGTCATTGTGTTATTTTTGAATTAAATTTCTGTGCTCTAATCTGATCATAAAATCTAACAGACCACGTCCAAGGTCTTGAATAAAAGGTCTTCAATGGCGAATAGGGGAAAGATGTTTCCAACCCACAAATCTGTCACAAGCTTCAAAGCCAACCAACTAGAAGGTGACCCAGAATATGGCGCTAAGCTGCAATGAGCAGTCAGACCCAGAAATAAAAGCATGGCAACAATATTAATAAATCTCCAAGGAATAAGCACCCAGCTGTCATCAAACTGAAAACCAACTCTCCCTGCTCCCAGCAACTCAAATGTTGTTAAAACAGCCTTCCTTATTCAGCATCATAAGCCATTCAATGGCAGTTTATCTGTAAGAATCCAGGTGATTCTCAACCCCGAAACCCTAACTGAAATGCTGATTTTTTTTTTGAGAGTTTTGCATGTTTTTGTATTTTTTTTGAGGTTTTTGATAAATAACATGTAAGCTACGATTTGCTCTAAAATTGCTTAAAAATCCAAAATAAATCTAAAGGCAATGAAAACGCTTGGAAAATACTCAGAATATATAGGCACACCAGTTTATTGAGTTTCTAGAGCTTTTACAATATCAAAAAAATGAACATATGAATAAAATATGATTTTTATTTCTAAAGAACCTGATTTCTCTTGCAGCCGCTTGAAAGAATGGAAGAATTTAATATCGCCAACTCCAGATCACAAATCTCCAAGCTCAGAAAGAAGAGAGACCTCCAGGAAACCAAGGCGCACTAGATCCCAATGATATCAACTGAAGACCGAAGGTGTTTTTTCTTCTTAGTAAAAAGTACGGCCTGCTGGTACAGATTTGTACGGCCCGGCTGCTGTCATAAATATGGTACGGACTTAATGAAAGGAGTGTCAAATCCCTGTAGAAAGATCTCTGAAAAGTTCGCTCAAAATGATTGAAGAATATTCTCTGCAAACTCTGTCTGAATCAATCAATAAACTCAACTGCAACTTCTGTGTGAAGCTACCAAGAAGATAATCTTCAACTGGTATTGCACAATCTCCGTATGCCAGATTCTGAAGAGGTACCGTTCTCCAAAATTGTTCATCTGCTGAAACCCTAGTTTTTGCAAACTTCAATGCTCAGAGCAAAATAGAAGACAAATTGAATAATCAAATCATCAGAGTTCGATTTGTCTTTTCCTGTGAATATAGAGCTCCTTGGAAAAATTCGACCCAATGACTCTTTTTAATAATCATTTAATTAAATGATCAAATTCATCCTTTTTGACTTAGGAACAAAATAATAATTAAATGGCGTCTCATTAATGAATAATAATAATTCATTATATCAAATATCTCACTTTATTATAAAGTATAATAAATACTTTATAATACGCCCTTTTTAATTAAATATTTAAATAATTAATAAAGCGACTTTAATATAAAGTCAAAAATATTAATTATTCATTAAACCATTAAATACTCCATTATTTGTCCATCTGACCGTCAAACTGATGAACTGGGTCGACTCTGAGCTAAACAGCTGAACCAGGTCCCCTGCCCAAAATAGCAGCTTCCGCCTGTCCGACTTTCTAAAAATAGAAAGTCTCTGAAAAACCACTCTGAAGGATTCTGCGAAGGCCCAACCTGAAACAACTGCAACAATGAAGCTCCAGAACACTGGGTAACTACCTCAAATGATCCTCTGCACACATCTGTCAGCCTACGAGGATCGAAATAATAGGCTAACCACATATCCAGCTGCGCTGACTAGGATGGGGACATCACAGTCCGCCCTCCCTGAAATTGCTTGTCCTCAAGCAATCTCAACTCTGGATGCTATAAAATCTCCTCTGACTCCCATGTAGCATCCTCAACTGGCAAATCTCTCCACTTGATCAGATATTCCCTGATCACCCGCCTCCGAAGGTGTCTCTCTCTCATCTTGAGGATGGCCTCAGGTACTAGTATCAATTTCCCTTCGTCATCAAGGGGTGGCAGAACTGGAGAGGGTATCACATGCTGACCCAATGCCTTTTTCAAGCGAGAAACGTGAAACACATTGTGAACCCTGCTATCTGCTGGCAAGTCCAACTCATAAGTTACCTCGCCCACTCGCCTGACAACACGAAATGGACCATAGTAACAAGGCTTCAGCTTCTCTGCCCCACTCTTTCGCAGAGTAGACTGACGATACGGCTGCAACATAAGGTACACCATATCTCCCACATCAAAGGAATGCTCAACCCTCTTCTGATCAGCATACTGCTTTTGCTGATTCTGTGCCCGCTGGATATTGTCTCTGAGAGACCTCAAAATGTCCTGCTGACTCTGCATCATATCCCTTGCACTCGGCACTCTGCTATCACTCAATATCAAGTCCAAAAGGTTGGGCGCCTCATACCCATACAAAGCCATGAAGGGTGTCATATGTATCGTCATGTGGTGAGTCGAGTTATAGCAATACTCGCACAAGTATATCCACCTCACCCAAGCTCTCTACTGTCCAGCTATGTAATTGCGCAAGTAACCTTCCACCCACTTATTGACAATCTCTGTCTGTCCGTCTGTCTGCGGATGGTAGCTGGTACTCGGTGTCAGTTCTGTCCCACAGAGCCTGAACAACTCCTGCCAAAAGTTGCTCATGAACCAACTGTCTCTATCGCTGACTATCGTCCGAGGCAACCCATGCAATCGGAATACCTCTCTGAAGAAGAGCTCTGCAGTCTGCGATGCTGTGAAGGTAGTAGTAATTAGGAAGAAGTGTGCATATTTAGTCAACCGATCAACCACTACGTAGATGCAATCTTTACCTTGGGCTTTCAACAAACCCGTGATAAAGTCCATCGATAAGCACTCCCACTTCCTGTCAGGTATCGGAAGTGGCTGGAGCAATCCAGCAGGATATGTGTGTTCCTACTTGTTCTGCTGGCAAACAGAACACTCTCGAACATACTATAAAACATCAGTTTTCAGCCCTTTCCAAGTAAACCGCTCCCGAACCATCTTATATGTCTTGTAGTACCCGGGATGGCCCGCCATAGGAAGATCATGAAAGGCTCTCAAAACTGTAACCCTCACCTCAGAGCCAGGAACCAGAAAAATCCGCCCCTTGTAAATGATCAAGTCATCTACAATAGTGTACCTATCATCCTGCTCTGTCCTGTCAACAATGCTAGAAGCCCATGGGTTCTTAGCATACTCTGCAATAATCCGATGCCTCCAATCCTTTGAGATCTGTGCCATGGCATTCAACTGAGGTCTACGAGACAAGGCGTCAGCTACAACATTCTGCTTCCCCTTAATGAAGGTGATATCAAAGTCATATGACTGCAGTTTGCTAACCCATTTTTGTTGCCTCTCATTCAGGTCTCGCTGTCCAAGGAAGTGTTTCAGGCTATTATGGTTTGTACGAACACTGAACTTGCTGCCTACCAAGTATTGCCTGAACTTAGCCAAAGCATGCATAATGGCTAACATCTCCTTGTCGTAAATGCTATAGAATCTCTTAGGACCCCTAAGCTTTCTGCTCTCAAAAGCAATAGGGTGTCTCTCCTGCATCAAAACGGCACCAATGCCCTCTCCTGAAGCATCGCAAAATAAATCAAATGACTTTGTAAAGTCAGGCAATGCTAGCACCGGACATGAAGTCATGATCACCTTAAACCTGTCAAAGCACTCCTGCGCCTGTGGTGACCAAGTAAAAGCCCCCTTCTTTGTCAAATCAGTAAGGGGTGCGGCGTGACGTGAGAACCCACTAACAAATCTCCTGTAAAAAGCACACAACCCAATGAAGCCTCTGAGCTGCGTAAGGTTCTCAGGTACCGGCCACTCAACTATAGCTCGGACCTTCTCAGGGTCCATACTCACTCCCTTGGCACTGATGATGTGCCCCAGCTACAACAACTCCTCCATACCTAACTCGCACTTGGATTCCTTGGCATAGAATGACTCATCAGCCAAGATACCCAAAACTGCATCTAAGTGAGCCAAGTGCTCCTCCCATGACCTGCTATATACCAGAATGTCGTCGAAGAAGACCAATACAAATCTCCTCAACTGAGAACTGAAGACCCTGTTCATAGTAGCCTGAAAGGTGGCAGGTGCATTGGTTAGACCGAATGGCATAACCAAGAACTCAAAGTGACCGCAATGACACCTGAAAGCGGTTTTCTCAATATCCTGCTCCCTCATCTGTATCTGGTGGTACCCGGATCTCAAATCAATCTTCGTGAAGAAGATAGCACCGTGTAACTCGTCAATCAACTCATCGATGCGTGGTATAGGGTACCTGTTCTTAATTGTTCTTTTGTTGAGCTGTCGGTAGTCTATGCACATCCGAAGTGATCCATCCTTCTTCACCAATACAACCGATGAAGCAAAAGGTGACTTGCTAGGTCTAATATGCCCCATAGCTAACAACTCGTTGATGGTCTTCTCTATCTCATCCTTGAGTCGTTTCGGATGTCTGTAGGGAGTGATCATAACGGGCTTTGCGCCCTCCTCCAACTCAATGATATGCTCAATGCCTCTATCTAGTGGTCTACCAGGTGGAATATCGCTAAACACTTTGGAGTGTTTAGTCCTCAATATCTGAATGTCAGGGTGGTACTCACCCTTCTGCTGCTCCTGCTGGGCTGGCATCAACATGCACTCTGCTGCCCAGTCAACCATATCATGACGAATGAGTCTCTCCATCCGCCTAAATGAAACCATCCTCAGATTACTGTCTCTAATGGCCTTGATGACATGAGGTCTCCCATCAACCTTAAACTTCATCTCCATGTCTCGCAAGTTGAGTGTGAACTCACCCAAATCGTGCAACCATGCCATCCCTAACACCACATCAGTATCCCCCATATTAACAACATAGAATTCAGTCTTGAATTCATAGTTGTTCAGTCGCATCGGAAGATCAATAATCTTTCGGTCACATCTGAGGGTGTACCCATCGGGCACCTTGACTCGAATACCCTCAAATGCCTCTGTCTGAATGCCACGTCTCTCCACCAATCGTGCATCAATGAAATTATGTGTAGCACCCGTATCCAGTAAAGTGATCACCTTCTGACCTGCTAGGAGCCCACGGAGTCTAAACGACCCATCTCTCTGAAGGCTAGTCAAATGGGCTTCCTGTAGCTTCCTTCCTCCTTCGTTTTCACCCTCATTTTCGGACCTGTCATCATCTGAGTGCTCGGAATCAGCTTGCTGGTCTGACAGATCAGATTGCTCTTCGCCCTCATAACACCATTCCATCTGATTGTTTTTGACCTTGGGACGAAGTGGGCATACATGTTTTTCATCGTAGGGTGCCTTGCACCAGAAACACAACTTTTTCTTTCGTAAATCGTTCAATGTTTCTCTGTCAAAGGGTGGTGCATTTTGTCTCTTAGGATCCGGTTGATCCCTCCTTCTGTCAAAGGGCCTATTTTTGTCAGAAGATCTATATGGCCTCGTGTAGGGTGTCGAACCTGAAGTGAACTTGCTGCGAGGTGCTGCAAGCTCCATGTTTCGTGCCTTCCTCATGGCCTCCTGAAGGGTAGGAGGGTCAAAAGCTTTAACCCAACCTCTCATAGGTTCTGTCAAGCCCTCAACGAAGAGTATAATGAGTCTCCGTTCTAATATGCCTGTCACCATGACTGCAACTCTCTGAAACTCACCAATAAAAGAATCCAAACTACCTGTCTACCTGAGCTGAGCTAGCTCCCTGAAGTAGAGTTTCGGATCCTTCTTATCAAAACGCTCTATGAGCCTGGTGGTGAACTCCTAGTAAGTATTGACTGCATGATGGCCAAGTGTGTACATGTCGTGATGCCACCAATCATGCGCTAGTCGATCAAGATGCAAGGTAGCAAACTTAATGGCCTCGTCCTCCTGCATAGGCCTCAGTGATAGATAGTTGTCCAATTTCTGGACCCAAGACCTCGCTGACGTCTTATCAGACCCATCAAAGTATGGCAAGGTGATCTTGCTAACTGCATACTGCAAGTCCCTGTTCACCTGTGGTTGTGGCTGCTGATGCTGAGGAGCTCTACGGTCGAATCTGCCTCCTCCTCTAGGTTTATGAACATCCATAAACTCATGAAACGATAATGCCTGCCTGATCTCAGGTGCCAATGATAGGTACTCACCGTGAAACCTCGTCACATCTGCTACTGACATGCCATTATGTGACTGAAACTCCTGTTGTTGCCCCTGCTGCTCCGCCCCCGGAGTCGGAGGTGGGGTCTCTCTGGGTAAGAATGTAGGTTGTCCAGGCCTACGCTCCTGATAGATCGGTGACAGCTGTCGTGGTACTGATGCCAAAGGCTGATCCACTCCTGCAGTCCTGCTCGACTGTCCGATCTGGATATAGTGCGGCTGGGATGGAGTATACTGCCTGATAGTACCCATCAACTGGGACATCATGTCCATCATATTATTGTGCCTGCGTCTGAACTCCTCATCAGTAATGTCGCCCTCTGCATGTGCTTTCCCTGAATCCATACGTGTCTCTGCAGCAATCTCACGGTCTGCCATTAGGGTTGCAACACTGTTCTCGCTACTGTTGGAGCTAGATCTGTGAATGCCCAATACTCCTAACACTGTCTCACCTTCAGGAATAGGTGGACCTGTCCAATCCTCAACTCTACCTGTTCCTGTACCCTTGGTATAATGAATAATGTCTCTACTCATGAAAAAGCAACCACAAAGCACTCTGTATTCTGAAAAAGCAACTGAAAAAGCACAGGATGGCAGGAAATCTGTGCTCTGATACCACTGTAAGAATCCAGGTGATTCTCAACCCCGAAACCCTAACTAAAATGCTGATTTTTTTTTTGAGAGTTTTGCGTGTTTTTGTATTTTTTTTGAGGTTTTTGATAAATAACAAGAAAGCTGCGATTTGCTCTAAAATTGCTTAAAAATCCAAAATAAATCTAAAGGCAATGAAAATGCTTGGAAAATACTCAGAATATATAGGCGCACCAGTTTATTGAGTTTCCAGAGCTTTTACAATATCAAAAAATGAACATATGAATAAAATATGATTTTTATTTCTAAAGAACCTGATTTCTCTTGCAGCTGCTTGAAAGAATGGAAGAATTTAATATCGCCAACTCCAGATCACAGATCTCCAAGCTCAGAAAGAAGAGAGACCTCCAGGAAACCAAGGCACACTGGATCCCAATGATATCAACTAAAGACTGAAGGCGTTTTTTCTTCTTAGTAAAAAGTACGGCCTGCTGGTACAGATTTGTACGGCCCAGCTGCTGTCATAAATATGGTACGGACTTATTGAAAGGAGTGCCAAATCCCTGTAGAAAGATCTCTGAAAAGTTCACTCCAAATGATTGAAGAATATTCTCTGCAAACTCTGTCTGAATCAATCAATAAACTCAACTGCAACTTCTGTGTGAAGCTACCAAGAAGACAATCTTCAACTGGTATTGCACAGTCTCAGTATGCCAGATTCTGAAGAGGTACCGTTCTCCAAAATCGTTCATCTACTGAAACCCTAGGTTTTGCAAACTTCAATGCTCAGAGCAAAATAGAAGACAAATTGAATAATCAAATCATCAGAGTTCGATTTGTCTTTTCCTGTGAATATATAGCTCCTTGGAAAAATTCGACCCAATGACTCTTTTTAATAATCATTTAATTAAATGATCAAATTCGTCCTTTTTGACTTAGGAACAAAATAATAATTAAATGGCGTCTCATTAATGAATAATAATAATTCATTATATCAAATATCTCACTTTATTATCAAGTATAATAAATACTTTATAATACGCCCTTTTTAATTAAATATTTAAATAATTAATAAAGTGACTTTAATATAAAGTCAAAAATATTAATTATTCATTAAACCATTAAATACTCCATTATTTGTCCATCTGACCGTCAAACTGATGAACTGGGTCGACTCTGAGCTAAACAGCTGAACCAAGTCCCCTGCCCAAAATAGCAGCTTCCGCCTGTCCGACTTTCTAAAAATAGAAAGTCTCTGAAAAACCACTCGGAAGGATTCTACGAAGGCCCAACCTGAAACAACTGCAACAATGAAGCTCCAGAACACTGGGTAACTACCTCAAATGATCCTCTGTACACATCTGTCAGCCTACGAGGATCGAAATAATAGGCTAACCACATATCCAGCTGCGCTGACTAGGATGGGGACATCACATTATCACTGTTAAAACCCTCTACCAGGGACGTCCCTCTCTAAAGTTTGACCTGCTCTATAAAATTGGGTTCTTCACCAAAGAAAGTGCTCAAGTACTCTTTGGAAGCACCCTTGTGAGAAGCTTCTTATGATTCAATACCCATTTTAAAATCTCTATTCATCTTGGGATTATGAGTAAAAGGTAGGTTCAGGTCCGGCCAATCAAAGCCCAGAAAATGACAAAAAACTCACCCAAACTTCAAAAATACCTCGCCAATACTGAGAAGAGCCAAACACATCAAAAAAATTGATCAAAACCTCTATTTCTAAATCTGTAATTTGCAACTTTGAAACCCAAATGAAGCTCCTGTGTGAAGCCTCCAATATCCTCTCCCTGTGTGGTCTTTCACACACGAAGAAAGGTGTCCTTGCAGAGCTTTTCGTCTCAGCAAGTCAATCTCCAAACCCTCAAAGCTCAATCTCCAAACCCTCAAAGCTCCAAGCTCCAAGAATGCACGGCAAACATTTTTTCCAAAGCATAGACAACCCCCCAAATGAACTTCCAATTAAGCTTTCAATGGAAGTCTCCAAATTAGGGCTGCCAGCAGCAGCCATAAAATCCAACGCCACTTTACAATAACATTTGATTTAATTTTAATTCATCCTCAACATTAGCTTTTTAATATAAATTTAACTTCTTTTCTCTACATAGGCATACACTTAAAAAGTGCATTATAAAATACCTTTGAAGCTCATTCAAATGACTTAAAGTCATTGTACTAGGCGCCATGGTACAAATTTGTCCCCTTCATGACCCTCAACAAATAAATATAAAGTTACTTTATTAAAGCTCCTTTTCGAAAACATTATTCAAATATTTTAATGATTCAACCATAGTAACTTTGTATCGACTGAATGTGTGTTGTTGAGACCATCCTGACCAGGTCCAGCTAACCCTAATTGGCTTACTATTTTTAGAAAGTCCTAAAAATAGTAAATAATGCCCTAAAACTTGAGCCGGAGAGAAACTGAGGCACTCGAGAAGGCTCACCCAAGACTAAAGCATTGTACCAGACCCCCTGCTAAACATAGCACTTACTAAAAATAGTAAGTGTATCAGAATCAACCCTAACTGAAAGAGGACGTAAAATGGGGATATTACAACACTCATTAAAAGATCAAATTAATGAGGATTATTAAAGGATCGCATTAATCTAGATTATTAATGGATCACAGTAAGCACAATATTAATATGCCTTAATCATCTTTTAGAAGATGAAGTGTAATTACTTAAGGCAATGACTAATGGTCGGACCCCAAAACAAAATAAGAGACACGCCTTATGCCAAAGGCATGATCACCCACATCAATGGTATAAAGGATAAATCAATCCATGGCAAAGGCATCAATTGATCAGGAAGAACAAGATAGAGGTCAGCAAAAGGAGGCGCTTGAAGTAGTCATACCATTCATTATTCGATCAGGTGTATTTCTACCATTTCCTATATACTAGTCAATCTGATTATATATGCATTGGTTGTCCATTCTAGCATCGATCTGAATTTATATACATTGATTAGCGATTTCCTCAAAGCATCGATCTGAATTTATATGCACTAATTAAGGATTCTTCATAGAAACAATCTAAATTCATATGCATTGATTGAGTGTTTTTCATAAGCATTGACCTGCTCTTAAATGTATTGACTAACGGTTACTTCAGGCATCAATATGATTCTATATGCATTATTATTTGTCACTTTAGGCATGGATCTATATATGTTGTTATTTATGCATGCTTAGGAAGCCATAACATGTATAGCTACTATTGCATATTAATGTCTAAGCATAAATCTAAGTGTTTGAATCTATTTGAAAACCCGCTTGGGGGAAAGGGACTAAGAAAGTGGTGCGTGCCGAGAGATCCCACTCAAGATTCCGACCAATCCTAAGGAGAGGATGGGCCATGGACGGGTGTAAGTACCAAGACCACTTGTGAGCTCCGCCCATTCCCACAAGTGGGCAAAGTGTCTTCCGAGGTTGTGACATGGATGGCGGAGCCCAGGGCGGTGGGGTTGGCAATCTATATCCTCCTAAGTTCCCACCCAACTAGATTCTCCAGCCGAAAAGCAGGTACAAGTCACCAAGGGAGAGTTGTGGTATACAACCTCTTAGGCTTGGCATATGGCTTCAAGCAGACCCACAATGTTACTCCTCCTTGTTCACAATAGGTTGCATTATTAATAATCTATAAATGTGTTGCCATGGGTTAATGCTAACAAATGTATATATGCATGTTTGGGAATGTTCATGGGTTGAATGCGGGTTTGCAATTCCGGATTACACCATCAAGGAGCTATTCATTTGATAAGGTGAAAACCCTAACCCTAGTTTGTGGAAATTGTGACCCATAGGCGAATTCTAGGGAAAATTAGGACAAGGCACATTACAAAAATGGATGGAATGTTTTTTATTTTGTCCCTTCTTAGATGACTGGAACAAAATATGTCTACTTCTATGTTGAATGTTGGAATTGGCAACCTTATTTGTAGTTTTGAGTCAAACTCATTGACCCATGTTTCATGAGTAGTGGTTCAACAAGAACCCATCACTCTCATGAAACATGGGTCAATGAGTTTGACTCAAAACTACACGGTTGAATCCTGATAGCAATATCATAATTTGACTCGCTGTGGAAAAATACCTCCTACTTATCAACCTTATTTGTTTCATACAGTATATATGAGTTTATAAGTGGAGCATGTTTTTTGATGATAGAAGCTTTTATCTGGTGTGTACAGTTGGTGAAAATTCAAAGAAATCCTTGAATCTTAACCTGCCTTGGTTGTCATGAGCAAAACCATTCATCCTTTCCATTTATCTCTTAATTAATATACAATCTAACTGCTCGCCGAATTATTAAGAAGGAGGTTGAGTTGTTTGAATAGTCATTGCAGCAGATATAAGGGTTCAAATCCCTAACTTTCAGTGACATGTCAGCAAAGACTTCATCCTTATGCAGGCCGCATCAAATTACAAGGAAAAAGCAGTCATTTGTGGTTTGGAACAGGGCATGGGATAATATTGAAGGAACTACGGCCTATTAAAAAAGCGTCTGGTAACCCTAGCACCAGTCACGCCACAATATGACTTCCATTCTCCTGTTCTGGGTGGGTCGGAGCATTACTGAGCAGCATTTGAGGTTTTTCTGACTGCAGTTATACTACCAGTGCTCACAAAGAGTCTTCAGCAGCGGTACAAGGTTAGAATCAGGTTTTATTAAATGATAATACATGAATGTTGTCATCCCAGCAGCTTTGTGAGAGTATTAGACTATTAGTGTTTGCAGAAGTCTAGCACAGCAGTATATGACTGTATATGGCAGTTTGGGAAGGATTTATCATTGGTTTATGTAGACTCTACAACACTTTGCTGGCAATTCCATACCAGATATTTGTAGTGATTTGCGCAGCAGTTTTTGGACTGTTTTCAGTCTCATAATCATATCAATCCCTTTCTAAAGATCTGCAACAGTTAAGTAAAGTTTTCTGGACTGCATTTGGTGCATTTGCAAGCTGACATAATACTTTCAAACCTTCATTAGATGACTGCAACAGCTGAGTAAATGTATGACAGATTTTTAAGATCATTTATGCTGGCATGTTCTAAAATCATTCAAACATTCTATCATCAATTACTACTGTATTCTCAGCATTATATTAAATTGGTGATAAAAATTCTATAGAATCACTTGTATTGCTGTTTACGTTTTTTTTATCTTGCTCAAACAAGAACATCAGTTTCTGGTATATTGCCAAATATTTGTTGATATTAGCATTGTGGACTTAAAAATCATTGCAAATTCACATAAATCCAGTTTGGGCTATTTCGGGAATAGAAATGCCTCATCTTTTATTTTCTATTTTAACCATGAGTGGGATGGCTGTGAACAATCTTAAGAGAACCTAGATGTGTCTTGTGAGACCTTTGTAGGAATCTATCTATATCTTGTAAGACCTTGTGATATTATTAAGATAAATATGTTTATTGGATCCATAACTCTTCTGTGTAGCTTGGGGGCTGATTAGAGTGGAAAGGCCATCCATTTGCACATAATAATCTTAATATAATTGAAGAGCACAAAGATATACGTGGGGGGGGGTGAATCAGTATATCAACAAACTTTTACCCTCTCAACTTTCAAACTTCAACACAATATCAACTATGCAATAAGACACAATATGAACAAGTTGACATCAACAATTGTATTTTATGTTTTTATATGAAATTACAAAGATTGTAGGCACCAACCTACTTGAATCACCAATTTTGTAGTTTAGTAGGCACCAACCTACAAGGAGCACCAACCCCTAATGTTCGTAGGCACCAACCCCCACTTGCCAAGCACCAACTCAGCAAAGATAATAACTGAAAGAACAATGCTCCACCTTCAATGTTGCTCCTTCAATGGATGATGAACAATACAACCACTCTTCTTCTAGAATTTATCTTTCTTGAATGATATTCACATAAATCAGCATATGATGAATTCACTCTTCTTTCACATGCAAATCTGCCTCTTATATTCTCTTCATTCAAATCTGCCCAACACTTACACTCTATCTTCTGCAATAGATGATGATCTTTTCACAAATCTGATCCAAGTTATGTACTCTTTCCTTTACAAACTGATCATATACATGTACTCTCTTTTTCCACAATTCTGATCCAAATCTAGTACTCATCTGATCCAAATATATGTACTCTCTTCGTCTTCGAACTGATGACAATTACTTACTTCAAATATGATCTTAAATACCACACATGTTCTTTATATCTACCTGCACTTATCCTTTATATGTGGACTGCATACAACTTTCAATATGAATCTGAAGTACTCTGTATCTGAACCTGCCCTTGATCTGCTCTTTATCAGATTATATCATTGAATGCTTTTCCTCTCAACTCACACTTCTTCTTTGTGATGCAGGTTGTCTCTTTAATGTCTACACAATAGAATTCATCTTCTGATCTGACTCTTCAAATGATATACATTTTCACACACTCCTTACTCACCTTCCTCTCAAATTACAATCTCCTTTTATATGTATTATGCCTTCAAGAAGAGAGGCAACCTTTTGAAATAAACACAACTATTTGGTAAAGACATGACTTTTCTCTTTCAAAACAAAACGTGATAAATGCTGCCTTTTCATTAACTAAACTAATCACACCTCTTCATTTATTAATTTCTTCCCATATTAATTGCTGCCACATTAAATAAACTGCCTTTTATAAGGACTGCTCAATTTAATTACTTCAAAATATGGGACGATCAGATCTTATTTGGACTTTTGGGTGCCACCTTTCAATATTAATATGTAATCGCAGCGTTTCATAAACTAAATACCACTGCCTTGTCTTAACTTCAAGCGCTGCCTTTTTAACTTTTGTATTTTTCTTTATTTTGTCTTTTTATGATTTTGTCTTTTCTGAAACTAATATGAAACGCACTTTTTCTTAAGACAGATTTGTCTTAATTTTTTTTGTCTTAATAATTTTTTGTCTTGTATCTTTTTTTTCCTATCTGCTGCACAGAAAAAACTTTTTGAATGCTGGCTTATGAAATTTGTTCCTTTGTTAATTATGATTGCTGCTTTATGGAATATGATCACTGTTTGTCTATTAATATTTATTTACATAAGTCACCTGCTTTATAATCTAAATCATCATTTCTGCTCCATGTATTTGCCCCTCTATTCAATTGAATAAGCTTATCCAGTTCTGTAACATTCCTATCCCCATGTTCAAACCTTTTTACACTGATTTCATTCTCAGGCTGCAGTCTCATGTTGGCTTTCAGTGAAAACGATGATTTCATAGATTTTGCTGATGAACCCTGGGCCTATTTGAAACATACAGAGTTGCTGTTTCTCTAGCTTCTAATGAAATCATAAGATCAGTTGGATCATCATCAACAATTATAACATTCTTTAGGTCCATCCCAAGCCTAGCAAGGTCTTTTACCATCACAACTTCGTCTTTGACATCAATGACAATATTTCCAACAATAATCAGGAGGTAATTCTCCTTCCATTGGCCTTTCTTGGTGGTTCATGCATGAAATTCATTAACAGTGGTTTGAAGATCCTTCATTTGTTGAAGTTGCATAACCTCTGTAATTGAATTTAGTTCATTTCATCTATGTCATTTAATGTTGAGAAATATATTGTAAACCTTCCTATGTATGTCTAATCAAAAAAATTGTATACTTCCATATTCTGGAAATTTATATGTAAGAGGGGTTCAAACTTGTTGCTCTCGAAATGGTTGTTTCTAAAATTTTATTACAAGAGTGTATTGTTAGGTAAATTTGTGATTGATTGAGCTCAGTCCATGAGCAGTTTATGTCACAAGTTATGCTTAGTTGCAGATTTATGTGGTTTTATTACATGATTTGCATCCTTGATTATCACGTATGCATTTGTCTGTTATTTGATACTAAATGGGTTGCTTTAGTAGCATTATAAATTCATAAAGTTAATATTTTAATATGGAAAGCTTAAAAAACATATTATAAAACCTATGTTTAAATTTCATTTCCAAGTTGTGTTTTTGTGAGTTATTTTTGTTTTGTGATCATGTCCGAGGTTATACAGTCACATCTAGCCGTCACTGCCGCTTCCCTAGTAGTGGTTTTTCCAATATTCTTTTAGGATCTGACAAAGGCAACTTTAGCCTTCAATTTTATGTGTTTGTTTCTCAAAACATATCTCTACTTTTTTAGGACTTGCAAATATTGTCATTGATGTCAAAGGCACTTAGTCCAGATTGTTGAAAGTTGTCATTGATGTCAAAATGAATAGACGAGATTGTTGGATTAATTGTCATTAACATCAAACACATATGGAAGAAATCATATGAAGGTTGAAAGAGCCAAAGGCCACTAATCACTAAACGAAATCAAGAGACCAAGAATGTAATTACTAGTGAATCCCTATGCTGATTGAATTCTTTGTAGCATGAAAGACAAAAAAAAAGATATGTTATTGCTGGCCGACTACATTCATAATGTGAATTAAATTATTATCCAAATGTGGCCGACTTCACCCTCACTAATCAAGACAGTTATTTAAATACTAGCCAACCACTTTAGTATATGTTCAAAGGCAATTATATATATTTAAATGATAAGAGAATCGCCCAAGAAAGAGTGGTATTAGTAAGTAGAAATGACAAATTTGTTAGAATAATAATTCTCTATTGTTAATGGTCAATACTATACTGTTGCTACAGTAGTTAGTAGGTGAGGTAGTTAGACATTTTAAATGTCTACAGTGATCTACCTTCTCTATATATTGTAATCTTCTCCTTTTGTTAATACAAGCAATTTTTAGCCAAAATTGTCTCATGGTATCAGAGCCAATGGGGTTTTTCAGAATTTGGAGAATTTTTTAAATAAAAACATTTCTAGCCTCCTTTTATCTGAAATTTTTCCATAAATTTGTTTTTTAAAAAAAAAATCATTGGAGGTTTTCTACCTACCGTCTGGTTTCTTCTTGGCCCACAATTGTTCTTTTGAGCCTCGTTTTAGGGCACGCGTTCTCTTTGTCTGCATTTCCTATAAGTTTTTGTGGCTTCTTTTGGTCGCGTTTTTTCATTCTTTTTCAAGCGCGACTCTCTACATCTAGCCGCAATTTGTCCTCTTACCTAGGCGTTCTCTGCAAAGAGTTCACTCTTCTAGCGCGACTTTCTGTGTTTTGGCGCCGACAAGAGGCATGACTTTCTATAAACCCGCGTCGAATTTGGGCGCGTGTCTATGTTGGACGCGATTTTTTGTTTACAGATCTGCAGAATCCTTCAAGATGCAATTTGGACGCGATATATTTTCTCTTTCTAGCGCGGATTCTAGGAAACTTTTGCTCCTTTCCTGCTCGCGCTTCTTCTGTTGGTGGAGCCACGATTTCATAAGATCCTTTGCACGCATTTCCCTACTCTCTTGGCTTGTGTTTCATCTCCTACTAGCCGTGGATTTTCAAACGATTTTCTGTATTTTTTCAAGCCGTTCATGGGGGCCTAGGGTTTTTGTACCTTCGACTAGGGTTTAGACCCTCTATTTGAAGTCGAAATTTTATTTTGATTGTAGATTCCTAGATTCCTGGTGGTTTTTTCAAGATCTCAAATAGGTTGGTCTCCGATTTTTCTGGGTGCCTTAGTTTTTGTCCAGCTTTCTTCTAGCGGCTAGGGTTCCAAACCCTCTGTTTTTCCAGCCGACAAGGGTTTTTAAATATTTTTTTGTCTTGTAAAAAAAACAAAGTCTATGTTATGGCTTTTAATATTTTTTCCCTTAAAAAAATCTGTATGGGTTTTCATAATTTTTTCCCTTAAAAAATTCTATGAGGGTTTATAATTTTCTCCTCAAAAATTAAGAGTTTTTTCCTGTATACCCTAATCGAGGTTTTTGTTGTTAGGGAGGGCTCTCCGATATGTGGTTTTTACTGTTTTTGCCGAAAAAACGATGATTTGTAATCTTAGGATTGGCGATTTTTTCCTTAAAAATCGTAGTTTGTTGTAATCTGTTTTGGTTGCACTTGGAGTTGTTGGGGTGAACATCTACACAACTGGCTTCTTGCAATCTGTTCTTAGGCATCATGCTCATCTGCAAAATTTTCAATGGTTTGTCAATTTATCCTCAAGATCGTGGCAGTTGTTCTCGGTGTGTCTCTAGTTTCAGGGAGGGACATCTCTGTTACACAATGTCAGGTTGGACATTTTGTGATGACTTCTGGTCAATAGTTCTGCAGATTCTGAGAGAGTTAGTGGCAAACTCATCTCAATGGCAGAGTCAGTGGTAGGCTCCTGTCTCTTGTTGTAGAGCTTTCTAAAGAAGGGGCAGCCTTCTCTGTTCTTTTTTTTCTGGATGTTTTTTTGGTACTCTTGGTCATTAACATTCTGCAGATCCAGGGAGGGTCTCAGCAGCCGCAGAGTGTTCTGAAGAATTTGTGACCAACAGACCTGCAGATTGTTTTCTATAGCCTAGTTAAACGATTGACCATACTATACTATTGTTACAGTAGTTAGTAGGTGAGGTAGTTAGACATTTTAAATGTCTACAGTGATCTACCTTCTCTATATATTGTAATCTTCTCCTTTTGTTAATACAAGCAATTTTCTAGCTGAAAGCTAAAATTGTTTCAAAATTAATAAGCAGCAATGATGTATAAATGAGCAATGATTTAGTTATGAACAATGTTCCACGGAGTTTCCTGACGAGGACGGGTTTTGGGGACGGAAGGACCAAGGGCCTAAGTTTGGGGGCAATGAGCGAACGATGGCTACAGCGCAGCACTGATATACATATAGTACTTGAAAAACTAGTTATAAAAAGATGTATAAGAATACATTTCAATTGAAAGTTTGGAAAATTAATAAAATAGCAAGATTGCAAATACTAAATACTAAAATTTTAAATACTTGAATACTAAAACAAATTGACAAATAAAAATGTCAAATTGGAGATTTCTATTATATCGAAAATATCATAAAGATGATTAAATGAGTAGCAGGATATCAAAATAAGTACAAAATGTCAAAATGTAGTGAAGGGAGGCCTCTAATAATCCCCAAACTCCTCATCATTGGAACTACTAGACTCCTCATGGTCAAGCTCCGCCAAACTAATACCAACTAGCCCTGCATCCTAAAGTTGTAGCATCCTCATCAATTTGAGTTGGCTCCTCTAGCTCTACATGCCATCATGTTGTTGGACTCTCTTTGTACACAAGTGTTTTGCAGTCAATGAGACACAAAGCACTATGTACAGCCACAAGCTAATCTGCTCTCCTAGAGGTAAGTTTGTTCCTCTTAAGAGAGTGGATGAAGCTATACCTAGACCAATTCCTCTCAGTAACTGAAAAAATAGAAACCTGAGATAGCAATTGAATGGCTAGAGTGGTAGTCAAAGATTCTAATCCATGGCAAGTCTACCACAAAATTGGGTCCACCTATGCCATAGTTGCCATATCAATCTTGGTCGCATCTAAATAACCCCTAAGAGTGGCAAATTTGGTCCACTCAATGTGAGTTGTGCTTGCATCTATAGGATCATACATCTTCTCAATAGCCCTGAAGAACCTTACCTTCACCTCAGCATCTTGTATCAGTGTAACTCTACCAGGCTTAGTCTTGTACCACTTGGATTCAATGCATGCACAGCCATGTGCAAGGGAGTGTTGAGCTTCTCCCATCTCCGATGAATGATTGGTTGAATGTGCTCATTGTAGAATGCTAATGTGCGGACCTTCTCTCGCATGGTAGTCCTCAACTAGTCAAGCATAGAATCAATGTACTCATACACCTCTCCAAGGTTAGGTGCATCTGCATCCCCATATCTAATGACTTGGAAAATTGGAGCAATGATGTAGACTATATATTTTGCATCACTCCAAAACACACCACTCTTCATTGTATCATTCACCCTCCCCTGCTCTGTCTTGGACTCGGCCCACCGATTCCAATTTGTTGTCATAAACATGAATTACAATGACTCTGGCAACTCAATCAGTCTCTCCAAGAGAATGAAATAGGATGCATACCTGGTCTCAATAGGTTTCAAGAACTCCTCCTTAGAGAAGCTTCTAAAGAGTGCACATGAAGTGTGGTGGTTGCAGATAAACATCTACATATCTCTAGCATTACTAACCACTGCTCCGATCCACTCAATCTTTCCCATGTCCTTGAGTGCATTGTTCATGGCATGCACACAACATGGAGTCCACCAAATATGTTTGTAAACTGCCTCAACAAGTTTCCTCGTAACTTGGCACACATGTGTTGCATTTGTCACTACTTGGACCACATTTTGTGGCCCAACCTCCTCAATAGCGTCCTTGAGGACCTAAAACTGAAAAATCAGCATCTTTGTGATGCCCTGTACAATCAACTACCTTAAGAAAGTATGGGCCCTCTGTACATGTAACCATGATATTGATGAGTGGACAATGGCTAATGTTCGTCCACCCATCCATGACTATACTACATTCAGTCTTCACCCAGCATTCCTTCATTTTCCCAATCAACACATTGATCTTGGAATAGTTCTTATCCAAGATCGTGGTCCTCAATTTTGTCTCACCTAGTGGCACATATGATGGTCATCCGCTTGCTACCATTGACATCATCTCCCTATAATAAGGAGATTCAGCTACATGAAATGGGATGCCATTTTTAACATGCAGGTTAACTATAGTTGAAAAATGATACTAAACTTCCATCTTTAGCTGAAGAGTAAACTAACTAATGTAACTGACGAAAGTTTCTTTAAATTTTATAAACATGAAAAATAAATAATCTAAACAATAACTACTATTAACTTTCATAACTAACTTCTAGATTTCAAATTCAGCTGAAACGGAACTATTAACAGATTATATAACTGTAAGCTACAATTAGTTATGAACTAACTTTTCCATTAATTAAGAAATGAATTGAGCATTTATTGACAACACTTGAAATAAACAATAAAAGATAAAAATATTTGAAGAGAAGAGAGAGTTAAGAGAGTACAATCTGAAGTCTTCCTACCGGAAAGCTTGAATCAAGTCTAAGCCTTTCGTGGAAAGGAGAAATATCATCAAGGGCTTTTCTACCCAACCAAAGACCTCCTAATCTCCCGTGTTTCTTTGACTGAAGAAACCCGACCCTTCGCGAGGTGCAATCTATAAAGGAATCCCATTTACCATTTTGCCATCTAAGTCTGGTGTCAAGAATCTATACTACCCTGGTCGATTATCCACTATAGGTTTTCCCTAACTAGAATGACCGTCCTCACCAAGGGTATATCTGATTCTTGATGGCTGGCAGTTGCTTATTTTAAGCATCATAACCTTGGCCAAGGATTTAAATAATAACGAGCACGTTTCTCGTGCCATTAGCTCTCTCACCCTTACTCGGCAATTAATTTTACTTGATTCTTGGGATTCTACTAACTGTGGCTCAGATCATAGTTTGTTTCCTCTACATTCTGGAAATGATATGTTCTCATCTTATTCATTAGAAGAAGGTATTTGATTTCAAGACTTACACAGATGCTTAAGCAGCTGCACAATTTGGTTTGCAACCCAAGGATGACTCTCTCACAAGACACTAAGCAAGATTGAACAAGCTTATAAAATTATGGCCCACTACTGAATTCAAGATTTTATTCTGAGCGCTAAAGACTATGCTAGCAATTCCAAACTTGGATGGTGATGTTAATCTTTTTGACAATGATGAAATGAACTCTTCAGTTTAAAAATAAATCCAACTATTTAAAACAAGTGAAGAGGTTAATGAACTATTCCAGAATCAAGGATTAGAAAACAGAGTGAGGCCTTTCCATCAAATTCAAGCAACAATGATAGAAGTCTCAGGACATCTCGAATACATGTTCAAGTAACCAAGACTTGGTCCAAAAGATAAAGAAGAAATGATTTAGCTAAACGAAGCACTGGAGGTTATGTAAAGTGATCAATATTTATTAACATCAGGCAGGACGTCATTCCAAATTGATTCACTAACAAATTCATATCAAATTAATATATGAAGCAATGAAATGTTCATCATTCATGATTTTACAAATTTAAAAGACACTTAATAAACATGCCTGGGAAACGCAGGACTGGAATCTAAATGTCCTTCTGGTGTTCCCTCCCTGCGATCTAATTGATGGCAACAGTTGTGATTGTGATCCTTCTCTAACCTAAAGAATGTTGTTGTGGCAGAATTCTAAGGAGTAAAAGTGTTCATCGAATGGCTTGAGGATAGAGTATCGAACATAAGAAATAGCGCCAAAGCCATGGTATCACCTGATAAGGAAAATAATGGAATGCAGAGAGAGAGAGAAGGAAGAGCGAAGAATGCCAACTCCCTATATCTATAAGGCGAATCAAGACCATGAGGAAACGTTCGCATGCGTCTTTCTTGGACGTTTCTGCAAAGACAAGGTGGCAGAGGTGGCGAGTAGTTACCGCCTCCACCATCTCAAACGGAAAATGATTTACCACCAACATTTTCATCCCAACTTAGAACAATATTACTCATGATCAGAAAACTTTATAGATTTCATTAATATTGACTATTAATATTTAAACAAATTCCTTACTCCATGTTGTGCCTAAGGAACTAAATACGAGACCTTAAAAAAGAGAAAGTAGATACTCTTTTAAAGGTTGACTTGTTTTGCCCTATCCAAAGTTGAAGTTAATTACTTATTTTTTAAATTATTTAATTTAGTGCAATAATAACACAAGGTTACGACTGCCACTTTAGCAACCTTACACCAAACTCATGACTTGATGGCAATTTGGTTCTTTTATAGACTACGGCCTCTCCTTGATGATATTTCCCTTTCCTTCAAGATGTTGATCTGCATCCACTTGGAAAAGAAATAGGGTTAGACCGTACTCTATTTCCTTAAAAACACAACACACACACACATATATATAAAGAAATCATTCGTAGTTGCAGTTATACCAAATAAATTAAGAATTATTTTTCCAATTTCACATTCTCATGAAAGGTAGTTGATTACAACTAACATAATGACCACATTATTATTGCCATAATCTTGTTCAAAACAAAAGGGATGTAACACCATTGGCAAACAAATTGCCAATGGCATCGTCTATCTCATCTTTCAGCTGCACATTGAACAAATCAGCTAAGGGGTTACTTTGAGTTTGCAATTTGTGTTTCCCCTTACCCTCTCCTACATGGGCACTGGAAGAACCTAGAATCACTCCTCTGTAATGTCCCCTTCTCGAACCTGATCTTTCCAGTGACCGTTGGTTTTTTTCTGGAAACCCGAAGGCTAGTCGGAAGGTAAAATTAGGGTTTCCTATTTTTAAGGATGTCCTTGCTCGGAGTTGGTGGATTCAATGGTAGATTCTTTCTGGGTTTTCAGAGAGCTTCGCAGTGGTATGTTCATTTCGGCATTCTGAGAATTTTCAGGAATTTACTATTTTTAGTAAATTCTATTTCTCGCAGTTTTACAGTTGGGTTCAGCGTGGTTGACTTCCTACTCCAGTTTGGTCAGTTGACTTGCTCATTAATGGCTTCAGGGTGCATTTGGAGAGATAAGTGAGTTATTTAATTAAAAAAGTCACGTTTAATGTTATATTTTAACGTTGACCCCCTTGGCCTAGTCTATTGACTTTATGTTGTTTTGAAAAGTGGTCTTCTTGAGGGTGGCGCCTTCATTGAAGATTATTTTATATTTTATCCAAAGTCAAATCAAGATATAAGGTGGAGGCATTTATTAAAGTATTGAATTTATTTTAAAAGTGAATATTGAACTTGAAGGAAAAGGACGCCATCTTTGAGGAGATTAGGGTTTTTGACTTTGAGAGGAGTTTAGGGTTTCGAGAAGTCAACCAGAAATTATAAAAGGAAGACTTGGATCATCATTTGGGCATCTTTTATCTACAAGAATGTTATGCTGCCGGATTGGCTTTGGGATTGCTTCGAGGAATGAAGGCCTCCTAGCTCGGGCATCGCTTCTTGCTTGCAATATAGCGACTAGTGGTGATTTAGTCTAGTTTGTGAGTTTGCTTTGAGATTAGTGCATTGTAATCAGCTTGTAGCTTCCTTGTTTCAGTTTTGCATATTAGAGTTTTCATGAAATTGCATTATTTGCTACAGCAGATTCATGTTTTTATTCATAAGTCAAGAAAACAACAAAATATTGTTATGGGTGTTGCTCCATCTTCATTGCTAGGTCTAGGCGCCATCATCCTCTAATTTGCAGATTTTTTAGAGAAGCCATTAATTTATAAGAGCAGATCACCCTTCCTTGAGGGTCGTACCATCTGCTGCTTGCATTGAAACCCGTGCATAAATAATTTAAGGTTGTTTGATCTGTTTTCAGTGTCTTAGTATAGGCGCCTTCATTCTTAGGGAATATTGCATTTAGTTTCAAGTCAATCCGTTGAGTTATGGAAGAGTTATGAACATCTGAGTGCTTTCTTAGACTGCTGGTTATTCATTTAAAATTGCAGATTTGTAAAGAAAACCAGAATTGTTATTTGGTCATTGAAAGGTTCACTGTTTGGCACTCCTAACTAAGCTAAGGAGAGTTCTTTATGATGTAATGTTAATCTATCAAATTCCTAAGCTTTTCGCAGGCGAATGATCATCAATTTGTAAACTGACAGTAGTACTGGCAGTCATTTTTGGTATTGCTCAATTCTGATATGTAACGCTCTCTTTCATTGAAGTTGTTTTGTAATAGATTTATCTCCGCCCTATGGTAGCTACTTTCCCGCTTTGGGTTAGAAAGCACATTCTGGGTGTTGAGTCCTTTTCAGCAATTCAGTTATTTCATTTAAGCATTGTTATTTGTAATCACTCCGCCATATGGTCGCCCCTCACTCCATACTGGATTGGGTAGCACATACTTGGTGTCGAGTTCCCTTTCAGCAGTAGTGTAGAAGATCCTCTGACCATATGCTCGCCATCATCGGCGCCATTCTTGGTTAGAGTTCCTGCATAAGCAATTTGTTTTAGATCCTCTGACCAATGCTCACACCTTGCCCACATCGAGATCCTGGTGTACATTCTGGTTAGAGTTGCTTCAGCACGTTTTGGTTTATCTTCTAACCTTAACGGGTGCATTGATTGTAATTTGACTTTGAAAAACGAAAAAATTTGGCTCGAAATATTTCCTCATCTACAAAGTATGACTAGGACTCTATGGCTAGCTCTGTTGAACATGTGCCCTACGCAGTGTTACAAGACTCGCCTAGACTCGGCGAGTCTTGGCGAGTCCCGAGGCGAGTGAGGCTGGGCGAGTCTTTGGGACTCGGCTGCCGAGTACTCGCCAGACTCGCCGAGACTCGCCAGACTCGCCGAGTCCCAAGCCAAAGACTCGGCCATCAGTTTGTGGGCGTGTGTGTCAAAAAAAACACATTTTAAAGTTTCAGAACTGCTTAATTAAATGGCTAAATCTCGACCTTGATGTTTTTTAAATATGTAATTAGTGTCTTTAATTTACAATTTTTTTAATTAAATGGTGCGCGCCATGAAGGTTTGTGTGGTTTTGAAGGTCTTCATTTGGGCTTGGTGGCGGGGGCTCCGCCCCTCGACCCCGCCCTGTATCGCGACAGGGAGCGCGCCCAGGGCGCTGCCCCGGGACCCCGCGAGGGGCGCTGCCCCTCGACCCCGCTGGGGGCGCTGCCCCTAGACCCCCGCAAGGGGCGCTGCCCCTTGACCCCGCTGGGGGCGTTGCCCCCAAGACCCCCACAAGGGGCGCTGCCCCTTGACCCCGCTGGGGGCGCTGCCCCCAGACCCCCGCGAAGGGCACTACCCCTTGATCCTATTGGGGTGTTTCCCCCAAAACCTCATCAAACTATAGGTCTAAGCATGTTATAGGCCAATGATGAATCATGATCGTTAAACCTACAAAATACATATCCCCTGTTGTAAATCTTTGCATCTTTTGCAGTCAAAGCCATAATCAAGGATTATCTTGTTCCATACATTAGACAACAAAGCATGCAGTCTTGAAGGCTACAATAAAAATTTAATAATAAATTCCTCACTTGAATATACACACCAATCATTGAGATGCAAGAAAATATCATGGCTGCATCATCATCTATGACCTATCTTAGACACTAGCGCATGACTTGTCGTGATGTTGGGATGAGTAATGCAAGCTCTTTTGAGCCATAGACTTATATTTTTAATTTTGATATTTGTTTTGATGCCATGGATTTCATATTCCATGAGTTTTGTATACATTTGACAATATTTATATATTTGAATGTGTTATTTCCTTCAGCTAAAATTTGCGTTTATACTTATGTGATCGATGTATGTTTGTGTATGAGATCATAGTAATTTCTATTTGATGATGTTATTGTGTCTTTAAGGTTTATTTATTAGAGGGTGCGTGAAACAAGTGTTAAATCCTTAAAAATCTCTGAATTTCTTGGGTTTTTCTATTTGCCGAGTCTTTGCCGAGTCTGGGCGCCGAGTCCGAGTCCGAGTCAAAAATTGGCTTGCCGAGTCCGAGGCGAGTCCGAGTCTTGTAACTATGGCCCTACAAGACAAAGTAGTAGACATAGGTGTAGCTGCACTCTCATTAAGAACACCCCATAGCTTATTTATCGCAGCTCTGTATTTGAATTTTATCGGTTGTGCCAAAAAAAACATGTCTCCACACCTTTTCCTCGAATAAAAAGGAGGTGTGCATTAACTTTAGTAATGCTGCCATACCATTCTAGATCACAAAAGTGGCACTTCCACCTCCTTGTGCCACCACAAGTCCTTGGCCTACCTGGTAATTTTGTTGCAAACTGTCTAAGAGGAGAGTTAAGATCAAAAGGACCCTAGCATACTCTACCAGTAATGCGGAGGGGCACTCTATAGTACTTGTTGCACTTGCCATGCAACTAGTTTGGGCTTTATACTCAGTCCCATGGTCACCCCCCTCAGCCTCAAGTTCATATTCAGATTCAAGTTCACTATGAACCTCTACCTCATCCTCACTCATGTCATGAGAGCTCATTATAAATTCTATGAGTTCCTAGTTTCAGCCTAGTTTAACAAATTTGAAAAATAAAATTTAAAATTTGATGTTGAATCTTGATGACAAAATGAAAAATGAACAATGAACATTGAAATGAATCTATGAACATGCATTTGCAGCCATGTTTATGGAATTGTGATTAAAATATTTCAATCATAATTCCATAAACATGGCTGCAAATGCATGTTCATAGATTCATTTCGATGTTCATTGTTCAGTTTTCATTTTGTCATCAAGATTCAACATCAAAATAGGTTTTGAAAATGAAACTTAGAAGAAAAAACTTCAAAACACAGACATAGAAACCTACCTTGTGCTTGAAAAATCCCTCTAAGTTGATGTAGAATCCTCCTCTTCTTCTTCTTACTCCTCCTCACCCCTCTTGCACTTGCAACACCTTAATCTCACTCCTTCACTCTCTCTTTTCTCTCCTCTTCACCTATAGCTATTGGAAAACATAGAAAACCAAATGTGAGAAAAATAGAGGATTTGGGAGTGATTTGTGGAGGTTAGAGGCAATGGAGGAGGCCTACTTACCTTTAGGGCTCGTCCCAAGGCACGAAAAATCAAGAAATTGAAAAGAAAATTAAAAAAAAACACTTTTATGGACGCCCAAGCCGGGAAACACTTGGGCGTCCCCAAGACGCTCGAGGGATGCCTGGGCGTCCCCAACTTTTCCTTGCTATCCTTTGTGTTTCGGTGGTGGTGGAGGTGCAGCGGGGGGACACATCCCAATGTAACACTGGTTATGAAGAGTGCAGCGATTTATTTAAGTATTGAAAGAAACAGCAATTAATACTATGAAATTCAGTGATAAAGCAAAGAATAGAGTATTAGTGTTAATCACCCAAGTGTAAATAAAAAGGTACAGTGATCTCATAACAAATTCTGATAGCAGCGATTAAAATTGTTAATAACAATGATTGAGATAAAAGATAAGAGGCAGCGACTATATGTGAAAGGGTGAAAAGACAGCAATGATCTTAAAGGAAATCTTTAAAGATAATTAACTATATTTAGAAGGCAGCGATCAGCATAAATGGTAGTTAATAAAAGGTGATATCCTTTCAAAACATTATGTCTTTTCAAGAAGGTTGTGTCTATTTCAAAGGGTGTCTCTCTTCATAAGGACATAAAGATATATAATGAGAGATAAGAAGGGAGTTTGAAAACAAGTAATTAAATGATTTGTTTCTGATTGAAAAGGCAGATTGGGAGATAAAAAGGGTAGAAATGAAGAGTATATCAGATTCATATTTAAAAAAATATATGCAATCTATGTGTGATGAAGAATTGCAAATATATATAACAAATATATGTGATAGGTAAGAGCAGATTGTAAAGAGAATTAGAGTAGATTGTAAGGCAGAAAATTTTTCTAAAGATAATGCCATGATTATGATCAGTTTTGTATAAATGAATTATGCATGATATGGATCAGACTTGAAGGGAAGTGTGTGATTAGATTTGAAAGGAAGAGTGTTATATGATTGTGAATCAAATTCGAGTGTGAAGCAGATTTATAGTTGGATCAGATTTGTGTTTTTGGTGAAGGAGTTTATTATATCAGCATTAAAGAATTAAAAGGGTTGAAGTCTCTTGCTGGGTTGAAGTCTCTTGCTGCGTTGAAGCTCAGTTTATGTGGGGGTTGGAGCCTGTCAAGTAGAGGTTGGAGTCTTTTGCTGAGTTCGAGCTCAGCTTAGGGTTTAGGGTTAGATACTGATTCAGCCCCCCCATCCCCCTCAGTATCATTGTGTGCTCATCAAGGACTTCATTGAGTGATTACCATTTTGATAAAGCATATTCTAACTAATTTCTTTGCTTGGTTAAGAAGCTTCTGTGATGCTCTAGTATTTTGGTGTTTTGAGCATTTTGAGAATCAATTCTTTTAAGTTTTAAGTGTTTCTTTGAAACTTGTCATTCTTTCCTTCTAATGTTAGCATGAGGATTACAAAATGATTTTTGAGAATTAAAGATTGCGTGGTGATTTATTTTATTGCTAAACAATACTAGGGTAACGAAAATAGTTATTTAATCATGTTTACATATAATGTATTCTTTTATGTTAGAAAAGATGCATATATTTGAAAGCAATGGCTAGGTGAGCTTCTTAGTTGTTCCTATTGCTTAGGTATTGAAATGAACCATGATTAGGGAGTTATCGCCATTAATTTTCCCTTTTATCATTTGTGCTTTTGAAAAAGGAAATGACTTAACATTATTGCTTTAGGTTATCCTCTTGCCTATATATATTTTAAAACTAAGTGATCAGTTAAATGAACCTAGAGAAGTTAAGAAAGGACATGTTAATTGTTTATTGAATCTACTTTATTCGTTTAAGCATGAATGATTGTTATTTAAGGTAAATGAATGGCCGTTTCTTAGTTACCTTCACTTTTTCTTTTGAGCTTGGTGGTGGGCATAATTCCCTATGTGCTAGAATTTTGGGTGAGACCTTATCTTTCCTATCTTGTTATGTAATGTCCCCTTCTCAAAACCTGATCTTTCCAGTGACCGTTGGCCTTTTTTCTGGGAACCCGAAGGCTAGTCGGAAGGTAAAATTAGGGTTTCCTAATTTTGAGGAGGTCATTGTTCAGAGATGGTAGATTCAATGGCGGATTCTTTCTGGGTTTTCAGAAAGCTTCGCAGTGGTATGTTCATCTCGGCATTCTGAGCATTTCCAGGAATTTACTATTTTTAGTAAATTCTATTTTTTGGCAGTTCAACAGTCGGATCCAGCTTGGTTGACTTCCTATGTCAGTTTGATCAGTTGACTTGGTCATTATTGGCTTCAGGGCACAATTGGAGAGATAAGTTGATATAATTAATTAAAAAGTCAAGTTTTAATATTATATTCGAACATTGACCCCTTGGCCTAGTCTATTGACTTTATGTTGTTTTGAAAAGTGGGCTTTTTGAGGGTGGCGCCTCATTAAAGATTATTTTATATTTTACATTTTATCCAAAGTCAAAACAAGCTATAAAGGGGACGCAATTATTAAAGTATTGATTTTAATTAAAAAGTCAATATTGAGCTTGAAGGAAATGGACGCCATCCTTGAAAGAGATTAGGGTTTTTGCCTTGAAGAGGAGATTAGGGTTTTGAGAAGTCAACGAGAAAGTTATAAAAGGAAGGCTTTGATCATCATTTGGGATCTTTTGTCGACTATACTGTTATGCTGCCGGATTGGCTCTGGGACTGCTTCGAGGAATGAAGGCCTCCTAGCTTGGGCATCACTTCGTGTTTGCAAGACAACATCTAGTGGTGATTCGATCATTTGTGAGTTTGCATTTGTATTTGTGCTTTGCATTCCGTTTGGTCTTGTTAAGTAAGTTTGCATTTTAGAGAATTTCTGTATTTGCTGTTTTAGCTACAGCAGATTGGGGTTTTTGTTTGTAATTCAAAAAATACAAAAATATTGTTTGTGGGTATTGTCTTATTCAATTTGTGTGGGATAGACGAACATATTCCTAGAGTTCTAGAATTTATTGTCAAGCCTTTTATTTTTAAAGAGAAATCGAACTTTTCAGCAGGCCGTACCATTTGAGGCTGTCTTGAAATTCGTGCAAGTTGTATTAAGGCATTTAGGGTCTGTTTTAGTGTTTGATCTTGGTCGCCCTTGTCATTAGAGTGCATTGCATTTTGTTTCACTTCATTCGGATCAGATTTAAGGAAATTACGAACAATTCTTTGAATTTGTAAGCTGCTGGTTATGTAACACAAAGTGCAGATCTGATACGACAGTTTATGAAATCTGCATCTTCCATTCTTGGTTGGTGTCAAGATTGCTTTATAACCTTTGCAGAGGATTCTTATTGTATGCACCATTGAAAGAACATCTTATATACTGATTTGCAGGCAATGTTATGTTGTAAACTGGCAGTAGTACTGACCAGTTGTTCTTTGAATATTGTTTACTTGCTGTTGTAATTCTCTAAGCTTCTTCAATAATTATTGTAATAGATTTACCTCCACCCTATGGTAGCTACTTCCCATTCTGGGTAGCAAGCACATTCTGGGTGTTGAGCAGTTTCATCTTTCAGCATTATTTCTTTCTAGCATTGCTTTGTAATTCACTCCGTCATATGGTCGCCCCTCACTCCGCATTGGATTGGGTAGCACATACTTGACGTTGAGTTCCTTTCTGCAATTAGAATTGAGGACCCTCTGACCAATGCTCACCATCATCGGTGCCATCCTGGTTAGAGTTATAGCTTAAGCAGTTTGTTTCAGATCCTCTGACCAATGCTCGCCATCATCGGCGCCATTCTGGTTAGGGTTGCTTCTTGCACGTTTTGGTTTATCCATCTAACCTTAACGGGTGCACTGTTTGTAATGTTGTAATCGGATAATTTGTGAAAACCGAAAAAAATTTGGCTCGGAATATTTCATGTTACCCTAGGATTTAGTTTGACTTGTTAAACTAAGATTTAGGGTGAGATCATATTTCTCCTATCTTATTACCATAAGGTTTTGTTTGAATTGTCTCACTATCTATATGCATACGGTTGTATTGAGTTATTACACTTGTTCAATATTTTGTTGGCGTGCACGGTGGTGTCACATCAAGATGTGAGCTACCCCCTATAGATTAAGATGGTGACATCTATGTCACTTACACGTATCTTTCATACATGTTTGGTGTTTTCTTTAATGTAATCATGTGTGACAACTACACTTGTGTGTGTGTGTGTGCGCACAAATGTAATGTCCCCATTTTGGCCATACGCTCTTCATTTGAATTTAGCCTATTTCCGAGAATCCGTAGGCTACTCAATTGTGCTAAATCTAGGGTTTCGATTTTCAGTAAGTCCTGCTTCCAGCTCAGTTCAGTTTTCTGTGAGTTTTGTTGTGGATTTACTATTTATAGCAGTTGACTATTTTTAGTAAGTCATTTTGTGGCAATGGCATTGGCATCAGTTCAACTCAAGTCATCTTGTCCTTCTTCAATTTCAATTTGGTTTGGTTATCTCCATGGATTAAGTTTTATACTTAGTCATTTTTATGTTTCTTAGTTGTACCCCCACGCCTAGGAATGATCACTTCATGTTGTTTTTAAAAGGCGGTCATTAAGGGGTCAATGGTGCATTTAATGAATTATTAAATGCTTTAATCTTGCAAAGTGAAGTTGGACGCCTAAAAGAGGTTGATTAATATTTTATTATTTCAAAAAGTGAAATGCTTAAAGTGGCGTCCCTTTTAGAAGTTGAAGTGATTCAACTTCTTGGAATTTGAAGAGTCTCTTGTTGCTTCATTTGCCAACTGAAGCCTATATATTGATGTTTTATGATGAGCTGATTATGCATATTTTTGAAGAGCAAAGTTACGCTGCTAGAAGGAATCCAGAACCTAGCTAAGGGGAAGCTTAGCAAATTGACTCCATTCTTCGGGCCTAAAACTATGGTTCCCTAGATGGTGGATTGAGAGTGTGCTTCATTTAGAAGTGCACATTGAGCTTCAGTGTTGAAGAATTTGATGTATTTTTCAATTTTGAGCTTGCTGGTTCGTTCATGGCTGAAGGTGATTTTCATATGCAGCTCTTTGAATGACTTTTAATTGCACATGGGTATTGGTTCTTTTAGTTTGTATGCTTGAGGCGTCCCTATTTGTGCAAGATCAGAATTTATAATGAAGTGGATGAATTTTAAAGAGAGGTCGACCCTCTCCTAGGGCCGTACCATTTTAAGAAGATAGCTTTGAAATTCGTGTCTTCTTTTTGGTGTTTGATTTGGCATTAGAGTTTCATGTGAGTTGGTCGCCATGTTTCTTGTGATTAATTGCTTCTAATTTAAGGTGATATGGTGAAGTATTGTGGAGGTTATGAACATTTGGGTGTTGCATAGTTGCTGGTTGAAAAATTACAGTCTGCTGGTTTTATATCAGACTTAACTCTTTTCTTGATATGCAATATTTCTTGGGCATCTATGCTGCTAATTCCATGTGCATTCCATTTGGAGAAGATAGAAGCATTTTGGAAGAAGATTTGAACAATTTAATGATGACCAGCTGCTACCTCATCGAAGTTTGGTGAAGTGTGGTAAGAGATTTGAACATTCCTGATATGTTGCATTTGCTGGTTATGAAAATTCAATTTGCTGGTTCATTATATCAGATTGAACAAAGTTCAGATTTTGGCTTGTAATTCTGTATTTGTGAAGATTAAAAGTTGGAAGAATCATCTTTCAAGTATTTGCATTGGTTATGTTATTGTAACACTTGTAAATTGCAGATTTATTTCATTGTAAGGCTGTGAATTAGTAGTACTAATCCAGCCATTATTATTGCTGCATTTACTTGTGAATTCTAATGCAAAACATTAATTACCCCTGGATGGTTTACCGCCAATGTGGAGAATAAACTTTGTAACTCTCATTGTACCCACTGAAAAGTGGAGAATTCCTACCCAAGAGTGGATGCCCGCCGCAGCGGATGAATTAGTTGAATTGTTTGTAGTATTCCCCCCACTGTTTAAGTGGTTGAGAGGAAATCTTTATGGCTGGTTCACCGCCTAAGTTCTTTCAGTTTTGTAATACTTACTCCGCCATATGTTAGCACCTCTCCTTCAAAGGGATCTTGTATGCACATTCTTGGCGTTGAGTTTATTTTGTACTTCCAGTTGTAATCATCCTACAATTGTTGAGTTATTAGATCCTAGGGATCCTCTGACCATATGCCCGCCCCTCTTCCTTAAGTGGTTTTAGGGCGCATTCCTGGTTAGAGTTCTTTTCTGCATCGTTTTGGTTTTGGAGCTAACCTTAACGGGTGTGTGTTGCAATTGTAATTGATATGTAAAATCAAGAAAAAAATTAAGGGGCATGTTTCAGCAAACATTGCAACACTGTTAATGCTGTATTTGTTAGTGTGCAAATTTTGTTATGTATGTTTGTCATCTTTTTGTCCTTAGTAAAATTTGAGCATTACATCTTCAAACAAGTTACTTTATAATCATGCTTCACATGAGATCAACACTCTAAATCTGTAGGATTTCTAGTAATATAACCTTGCATGAAACTGACCATACAATCTCCATTGTAAGCCCTCAATATATAGGTCAAGGAGACCAGGAAACCATAAATGTTTTACCAAAACTGTGAGCAAATACTTGGTCTAACTAGTCCAAATTGGGCCCTTGTGCCCTCCTCCAAACGTAATTCTGTCTGGAATAGTAACTCCCAAGTTGACTGCTTGACCAACAAGACCAAAAAGGGCGCATATGATGTAATATTGATTCCAACTGAGCCCTCTGGAACTTTAGGGAAAAGTTGCCAATTGCAATGCTGAAATACAGTTAAGTCAGTTTCATTAAAACCCTGTATAGAAGTAGAACCTGTTAATAAACACCAAACAGGGTTTATGACAGCCCCAGATTCAGAAAATTTGATTTTGGGTTCACCAGACAGCAGGAACAGTGAAAAGACATTAGCAGATGCTAAGATATACAAGACTTATTCCTAAAATTTGCTCTCAGAAAATCAGTTGATAGATACTAAACCCTGCAATTTGGTCTTCACTACGTCATCAGACATTCGTTTGTGAAGAATTATCATCTGATGTGACTTGTTTTCAAACAAATAGATGGCACATTATGGGGGCATCATAACTATAAAAGGTAGGATATTTTCCAGTTAAAATTTGCTGTGATTTCTTGAATCTTCAGAAAATCACATTTAATATGATTATATCATATATTTATTATAAGGTGTATAAGTGTTTGCCATCTATCAATTACATATAAAAGTTTAAATCATAACCTGTTTTCTTATTTATGTAATGAGGGAATGTTACATTATTTCACAAATTGGTAATTAGTCTTGGACTTTACTGGGAAGCACAGCAATATAACATTATTGATTTCGACTTTACAATTGGACCAGTATATTTTTCCAGGATTGATCTCAGATCAAGACACTATCATGTATTGGTAAGAGATAAAGGTGTTCACAAGACAACTTTCAAGTGTCACTGTAAACACTATAAGTTTTTGGTTGTGTCCTTTGGCTTGACAAACACCCCAGCTACCTTCAAGTCTTGCATGAATCAAGTATTCAATAAACAATTAAAAAAATCTGTGCCGGTTTTCTTCGATGATATTCTCATTTACAACAAGACTTGGGAAGATTACTTGAGACATCTAAATGAGATTTTCAACATACTAGAACAGCAGTCCTTTGCAAAAGAGTCCAAGTACAAGTTCAGGATGATAGAGATTTTATGGACATATCATCAATGCCCAAGGCGTCCAAGAGGACCAAGAAAACATACAAGCAATCAAATATTGGCCTCCTCCAAGCACTTTGACCCAATTAAGAGGATTCTTTGACCTCTACAACTACTGCAAAAGAATTGTTAAGCGTTTATCTTAGCTTGCAACACCCTTAACATAATTAACAAAGTAAGGAACCTTCTCCTTGACCGAATTAACACATAGAACCTTCGACAAGCTCAAAGAGGTAATGAGTTCATGTTCTATATTGGTTGTTCCAAATTTCTCACTTCCATTTATGTTAGAATGCGATGTTTCAAGAGAAGGGACTGGGGTCATATTTATGCAAAATGGGCACCCTATAGCATTCAAGAGTCAAAAGATTAGGTAAACAAAAAAACGATTTTCAATGTATGGCAAAGATGTTGCCAATTATGCATGCCTTGGCCAAATTCAAACCTAAGTAGCCGGTTCGGGTTCGGGTTCGGGTTCGGGTTCGCGGGTTCGGTTCGCCGGTTCGGCAAAATTTTTTGGGGGTGGGTTCGGTTCGTCTTGGGTTCGTTAGTACAAATTACAAATATATATATATATATATATATATGAAAACATCATATAAAGTTATAAACAACAAAACCACCATAAACCATAAGAAACATGTGAAATCACAATATATAAAAAATTTAAATATATTAATTTATGTTAGATTTTAACATATTTGTTGAATTTAATTTAAACATTTTATTTAACATTTCTTGTTTTATATATAATTTATTAAATAATAATATTAAAAAATGAAAACTACAAAAATAAAATAAAATAATATTAAATTTAATATAATAAGTAATAAATGTTTAATTTTTTAATAACTAAACAAAATAAAATATGAGATTTGTAAACATTTTTTATAAACATATTATGAAAATAAAATAAAAAATCATAGAATAAATTGTATAAAGTTATATTCTTATAAAACAATTTAATTATATTTAAATTAATCAAATATTACAGTTTATATATTTAGTTAATTTTTAACATTGTAAAAATTATATTATTAAAAATTTAAATATATATTAATAAATATAATTTAATAATATACTTTATAATTTATAATAATATAATAATAATAATAAATTTTAAATATATATTAATAAATATAAATTATAATTGATAATATACTTTATAATTTATAATAATATAATATAAAATTATATTATATTAAAAAACTATTATAAACTTATAACAGTTTTTAATATAATATAATTTATAGTTTATAATTTATTATAAACTATATTAATAAATATAAATCTATAAAAATAAAAATAAAACGCATTCAGAGATTTAAATTTTTAATATAAAAAGATCAACGCTAAAAGTTTAAAAAGGATACAATAAAAACAAATAAATTCTAAAACAAGCATAGGAAAAAATAAAAACATAGAATGAAGCGCGTGAATGGAAGCCCTGAGTGAAGCCGTCGTGAATGCTGAAGGTGGTCGCCGGCAGGAGTCCTAGAAAATGCAGATTGCTATGGATTGTTTGTTTTAGATTTTATACAGCTCTGCAACTTCTGGGAAATTTGACGGGGAAAAACTAGACTGCAGCAGACATTTGGATTTTCGTCGATCAAAACCTGTTGTGCGTTTAGAGTGATGCAGACATTTTATACATAAATAAATAGAAAACCCTAAAAAATCTATGTGAAAACCCTACAAATTTTTTTGGTCGCCCAGACGCACGGGTTCTCCTTGGATTCGCCTTGGGTTCTCCCGGGTTCTGCTCGGGTTCGCCCGGGTTCTTCACCGGCGAACCAGGCCTCAAATACAAGGACCCAGGTCGAACCCAAGAGGGACCGGACCAGGACCCGAACCCAGTGCGAACCCGGACCAGGACCCAGCCCAGAACCAGGCGAACCGGCTACATAGATTCAAACAATACTTAGTTTGTGACCGATATGTGGAAAAGCGTGACCCCAACAACTTGAAATTCATCCTCATCCAAAGAAAATTGAATGACAGATAACAAAAATGGGTTAGTACGCTTCAAGCTTATGAATTTGATATAGAGTATGTTAAGGGCAATAATAATGTTGTAGTTGAAAAAATTTCTAGAATGTCAATCTTATATTCTTTCTAACTCTAAAATCTTATGACTTTGGTAAGCCGCTATAATAGCCAAGTATATGAATAACGCATTTCCTACTAACTTCCTTGATAGCAAGATACAAGATGACAAATTTAAGATAGCACATGATCTCTTCCACCACAAGGATTGGATCTATCTCATCCCAGAATCTAAGATAAAGGGCAAAGTCTTGAGAGCATTGCATGATACAACATTAGTCAATCATCCAAGGTACTTAAAGACTTGCAACAAATCAAGGAGGGATTCTCTTGGAAAGGAATCAATTTAGGCATCCTCAAACACATCAAAGAATGTGTCACCTACCAGCAAAATAAATTGAATAGGTATTTCTAGCAATTCTTCTGCAGCCCCTACCTATCCCTAGTTAGAAATGGAAGAGCATCTTTATGGATTTCATCACCGACCTCTCCAAGGTTCAAGATAAGGATTGCACATTTTTTATAGTAGATAGACTCACTAAATATACACGCTTCATTGCAACTCCTTCAACATTCAATGCACCACAAGTAGCAGAATTTTTTATCAAAGAAATGTTTAGGCTTCATGGTTTGCTTCAGAACATAGTGAGTGATCAAGACAATAGAGTCCTTAGTCCTTTTTGGAAAGAGATTTTTTATTTGACAAGAACAAAACTAACACCCAATATCAACTATCACCCTCAAACAAATGGACAAATAGTGATTGTAAATAAATGGATTGAGGGGTATTTGAGGCATAGTTGAAAAACTCGCCAGTTGCAAAAACTCGGCAAGCCTAGAAAATACGGTACGGAAAAAACTCGGCAAAAAACTCGGCAACATAAAAAATTGCTTAAACTTCATTTAAAACACTTTTTTTTTTGGCAAAATTCAATGATAAGATGCATCCAATGAGTCAATAAAATGAGTACATAGAAGAAACAAGCCGAGTCTTGTTATATTTGATTGATTTGAAAGAAAATTAGATACAAAATTGCATCCTCATGTGGAATGCTCAATACGTTGATACTGATAGTCTAAAACAAAATGAAAATAGCAAATTGTTTTTGTAAAACTGAAGGTAAATAGTGGAGAGTACCTAGAAAATCAAATGAATTCAATGGGAGTTTGAGGACAATGCCCCCAATGGGGTCAAGGGGCAGCACCCCTAGCGGGGTCAAGGGGCAGTGCCCCTTGCGGGGTCTGGGGGCAACGCCCCCAACGGGATCAAGGGGCAGCGCCCCTTGAGGGGGTCTGGGGGCAACGCCCCTTGCGGGGGTCTAGGGGTAGCACCCCCAGCAGGGTCGAGGGGCAGTGCCCCTCACGGGATCCTGGGGCAGCACCTTGGGTGCCACCAAGCCCAAATTAAGACCTCCAAAACCACACAAACCTTCATGGTGTACATCATTTTGCATTAACAATAAAACCCAAATTAAGACCATCAAAGCCACACAAACCGTCATGGAACACATCATTTTAGTGTTTTTTCTAAAGCAGAGCACGCAAATGAATGAAAAAAATAACTCAAAATGCCTTTTTAGCTAGCTGCCTGGGCATTTTCCTAGATCGCGCGAGTTTTTTTCGAAAACTCTTCGTACTTTCAGGGAAAACTCGCCAAAAGTACGGCGAGTTTTTTCGGCGTACAATTGCCTGGAAAACTCACCAACCAAAAAAACTTGCAAGTTTTTGTTAACTCGCCAAGTTTTTGGCGAGTGTTGCAACTATGATTTGAGGAATTATGTAGCAAGATAGCAATCAGATTGGATCAAATTGCTCTATTTGGGAGAGCATTGCTGCAACACTTACCATAAATGTCAATTGACATGCCCCCATTCATGGCTTTGTACAATTATGAAGCTCTAACCTTTGTCGATTTGATAATCACAGACAATAGAGTGCTAGGATCTAGAGACTTGGTGAAGCACAACTTCAAAATTTTGAAGTCACTCAAGGAAAACCTCTAGCAAGCACATAATCAATAGAAATTATATGGAGGTCATTGTTGCATTGAATGAACCTTTGAGATTAGAGATATGGTTTTCTTTGGACTACAAGTCTACAACCATATAGACAATCTTTTTCAAGAGAAGTGAAGATGAAGTGTCATGATCTTGACATTGTAACACTATGATATGAGTAAATAAGATAAATAACAAAATACATATTAAAATTATAAAAAGAAACATTAGTAATTTAATATTATTATAATAATAATTTATCATAAGATAATATTATAATTATTGTTAAAAAATATAACGTCATAAATATTAAAATATAAATATTATTATTATAACTATAATCATTTTAATATATATATACTACAAAAAATAAATAAATACATTTTTATATTAATATAGAATATGACAATAATAAAGTGAGTTGATTAAATAGCATACAGGGCTACAGCAATTAAAATAAAAGCAGATAAAGTATTTTGTGACCTGGGCCGACCATGCTTAAGCCTAAGTTAAAGGCGCACTTAAACATATATCTTGATCGCATATGTTAAAGGGAATTGAATAGGCATTGTAAGGAGCGATAATAATTACAGACTGAAAGAGCAGCCATCAATCAGCAATTAAGTCTAAATAAAAGTCACCTCCCTTGAAACACATCTCCTCATGAAGACGTCTCTCTTTGTGAGGGCATATAAGAGTTTGTGATAAATCATATGCCAAAAAGGGGGATTCATACAGAAAGAACATCTAAGCAGATTGAGAAATAATTAGAGAAGGAATAAGGAAGGAAAAATATATATAACCAAGAGATATATACAAAGGTAAATACAGATTTGAAAAGTAATGAAGAATAATGTAAAATCATCAGAGTAATAAGCAGATTTGAGCAGAATGGACGTCTCCTTTGTATAGGGTTATGTCTCTTGAATGAAGAGGCATATGGGTGGTATTTATAAAAGATAAGTGGGAGTAAAATGAGGGGAGAAATGAGTGTATTTAGACAAGATATCTACAGCAGTTCAAGATCAGATTTGGGGGTGGAATAAGAGGATATTTTGCAACACAAACAAACGATTATCATGAGAAATCAGAGTGGGGAAAAATAAGCAGCAATTCATGTAAACAGAGATTGGGAGATATATACAGACATAAGAAGGAGATTGGCATTCATATAGCATTAGAACATTAATATGATATCTCAGATTTGGAGGAAAGAGTATGATGAATAAGAAGATGGCTCAAGGAGAAATATATGAAGGCAAAGGGTAAGACAATAACAAGGGAAGTAAGCTAAGCATTACACACACACACACACACACACATATTGTACGAGTATGCCATAATGATGCTTTCAGCAATTATGATGCTTTAATGTAAGTAAAATAGATTTTTATTTGTTTGATCTACGCTAACGATATCCCCCGAGTGTTAAGAACAGATCATCAATCAAGGAGAAGAAACATACAGACCAGGAGACAAAGGAGAATCGGTCCAATTCATCACCACAAATTACTATTATCAGATATATCCTATATTCAAGTGTATTTACTGCAAATCATTGCTTACATATGCACACATATTGCCTATATGATAATAAGAATATTTAATGAATGATTTCTTGTAAATGGTGTGCTTGATTGTCTGAAACCCACCTTGTGGGAGGGGCCTAAGGAAGCGGTGAGAGCCTAAAGATCCCACTCAAGATCTCCGCCCAATCCCAAGGTGAGGATAGGCTTGAGGAGTGGTAAGTGCCAAGACCACTTGTGATCTCCGCCCATTCCGACAAGTTGGCATGTGTCTTCCAAGGTAGTGATATAGATGGGGAAAGCAGGTACAAGTCGCCAAAGGGGAGAGTTGTGGTATACAACCTCTTAGGTTTGGCATATGACTTCGGGCTGACCCTCCATGTCCCTCCTCCTAGCTTATCATATGTTGCTTTCCTGAATACCTATAAATGTGATGTAATTGTCTAAAGCCAACAAATAGATATACCATATTGGGAATGTTGTTCATGTGGTGAATGCAAGTTTCAACTCAAGATTACATCATCAAGGAGCTATTCATTTGACAAGGTGAAAACCCTAACCCTAGTTTGTGGAATTTGTGATCAATAGGCGAATTCTAGGGCAAATGAGGACAAGGGACATTACAAGAAGCTCAAGCCTCACTTCTATAGGCCTTGCAAGATCAACTCAAGGATTGGGGAGGTTGCATATATGAGCTTGAGTTGTCAAAGCACTACAAGAGTTTTTTCATGTTTCGTGCCTCAAAAGGGCACGTGGACTGCATATCACTCTCTCAATAGAGTTGTCTCCTCTAAAAGATAAAGGAAAGCTAATCTTTGTTCCAAAAGCCATAATTGATACTAGAGAGAATAAATTGAGAAAAATGAATATAACAGAATATTTAGAACACTAGAAGAATCTCCCAATTGAAGATGCTACATGGGAAGGAATAAAGATACTTAAACATCCAAATATGCAATTGCTTGAGGATAAACAATTATGGGAACAGTGAGCTATCGTGTCCTCTTTTCAAAAATAAAATAATGGACAGACCTATAGCCTATATTTTTTTTCCCGTAGGCTAAGGGATAAAGCTAGGAAAATAATTTAAACATAACATTTTAAGTTGGTCCTCATAATATTATTTGAAAATATTGTAAAAAGACAAGTATTATTATAGTTAGATAGATAAAGTGGGCCATCTAGATGGGGCATAATAAATCCTTTTGTAACATTTTATTAAAATGTTTTTAAGTGAGCACTTTTAGAGGGAAAAGGGAACTCAAAAAACGGGTGTCAAAAAGATGTCTATAAAAGAGAGGAAATAGCTCAAAACGAGATCATCCAATTTATGAATCAAAACCCCCTTTTAATTGCATAGCTTGAGCACTTGTGTTCATCTACTTCTCCTAAGGACAAAACCCTTGGAGTGGAGAGATTCGGAGGATGAAAAACCTTTTGGTTTCCAAGCAAGAGTAGAGGATGAAAACCCTTTATTCTTTGAGGCAGTTTCACCCAAGAATTGCAGTCACGCAAAGAATATTGCAGCTTATTTAAAGTTTCCAGTTTCCTACAATTCTTTTGTTACAATGCCACTATAGTACCCTATCATGGTGATAAGTATTTATAAAAGCAGTTTGTAACAGCAATTATTATACTTATAATAGAAGTTTGCAGTACGATTTGGTGTTGATTCCAGCTACAACAATTATTATATTTGTGGTGTTGCTTGTATCTTTCACACCTTAGCAATCTTATCCTGTTCAACTCACAGTTACAACAAACTTTTAAGGTCTTTGCTATTGCTTCCATTTATATATGTTATTTTAAACCATAGTTACGAGACTCGGACTCAGCTCGGACTCGGCTAGGCTGACTCGACTCGGCGCAAACTCGGCAAAATGAAAAAAGTTGAAAAAACCTTAGAAAATTAGAGATTTTTAAAGATTTAAAACTTGCTTCAATCACCCTTTATTGAATACAACACAAATAAAAGCAAATTTGATCACATAAACAAGTATACAATGATCACATAAGTATAAAGTACACAAATTCTAGTTGCGCTGCTGAAGGAAATAACATACTTTGATATATAAAATTAGTCAAATGTATACAAAACTCATGGAATATCAAATCCATGACATCAAATGTTCCATACAAATATGAAATATCAAAAGATTCAAAACAATAGCTATAAGTCTATCACTCTATGCCTATGGCATAGTGGAGCCAACATCCTTCCTACGAAGGCGTCTAAAGGTCCTGGATGATGTTGCAGCTGCAGCCATAGTCTCTGCCTGTGTCTGAGTCCCCATACCACTCTCACCACCAGTAGCTATGTCTCCTCGTGCTCTAGCCTCCTCCTCAGCCATGGCTACAACCTCAGCCTCTCTCTCTGCCTGGTCCACCCAATCAAGGTCCTCGTCACTAAAGACTACGTCTGTAGCCTCAGTGATCCACTCAGACTGTGGATCAACCTCCTCTAAATAGATCGGGGTGTTGTCGTGGTCAAAAACCTTCCTGTATCTGAGCCAAAGGTTGTAATGAACATATACCAGGTCATTCATCCTCTCCACTGTCAATCTATTGCGCTTCTTGGAGTGTATGTGCTCAAACATACTCCAATTGCGCTCACAACCGGATGAACTGCATGGCTGGCTCAATATTCGTATGGCAACATTTTGCAGGTTCGGTGTATCAGAACCAAACATCTCCCACCATCTATCTGAGATGAGAAAAAGAAACAAAATCAATCTCATTTCAAGTTTCAAGTTCAAGTTCAACATTTAATAATAAATTATAATATAAAAAGATGAAAATTATGGCCTTAAATATATTTTTACCTGGCATTAATGTTGTCCTACTATCTTTGCACATTTGACGTGCAAAGAAGTCTCCTCGTGCCTTAGTGAAGGCGTCTATCTCGTGCACTAACTGTGTACTAACAGCGGGAACCATTCTCTCTATCATCAAGTAGAGCCCACTAAGAATTTCTCTATCTGCACGGAGATCACGGCGGAAGTGGAAGGCCGGATTTAGGAAACATGCGGCTGCATGGATGGGCCTATGGAGTTGGTTTTGCCATCTCCTATCAATGATCTCCCAAATGGGACGATACTTATCATCAACTCCACCATAGACTGATCTAATGGCCTCTTTGGCCCTATCCATGCCCTCATATATGTAGCCCATTGCGGGCTTCTCCCCATCTGCAACTCGTAGGAGAACTAGCAAGGGCTCAATAAACTGCAAAGTGCAAACATGTTTCACAAATAAGTAAGTGTGACTGTCAATGAAAATGAACAAATAAAAGTAAGATATGATTAAAAATTAAAACATAATAAAGAATTAAATGTTACCTTCACAATCTCATCTGCTGGTGTCCAAAACCCTGCCTCATCAAATATGCAATCAGCCACAGCAATCCCTGCAGTGCTTGTAGAAAAGGATGAGGAAGACCACTCCTCACTAGCAAACATGCGCCTCAAAGGTGCCCTTGACCGAATCAAGGATTGCAACATGATAAAATTTGATGCAAACCGAGTGATGCCAGGACGAGACAACTCCCTCAACCCCGTGTATTGCCTCATACGGTTAAGCACCCATGCATGATTGTAAACAAATTTGCAAATGTTTCTTGTTGATTCCATACATGTTTTTATCCATGGGAGCTTGCCAAGATCCTCCATTATGAGGTCAATGCAATGGGCGGCACATGGAGTCCAAAATATAGTTGGGTGCCTCTCCATCAATAATCTACCAGCAGCAACATAATTTGTTGCATTATCTGTCACCACTTGCACTACATTTTCTTCCCCCACATCGGCTATCACCTCCTCTATAGCCTCATATAGGTATGTGGCATTTTTGAATTGGGCGGAAGCATCAATGGACTTTATGAAGACAGTGTCACCTGAAAAAATAAGCAAAACCAAATTACCAATTATTCAATAAATTAAAAACATAAATCAGCCTTATTAAATTATTAATCACTAAATCAAATTCAAATATCAATGTATTAAGGTAAGTACAATTACCTCCAGAGGAAACTAGAAAGTTCAACAGCGTCCTATTTCTCCTATCGGTCCAACCATCAGTCATGATGGTGCAACCAATCCTCCTCCATTGCACACGCTGCTCCTCTAATTGTGCTTTCACATCCGCCACCTTTTGAGTCAAAAGTGGGCCCTTTAATTCATCTTCGCTGGGGGCTTTGAACCCCGCCCCACATATGGTTATTGCATCAACCATGTTTTCCAAAAAGGAGACCTAAAACATGTCATAAAATGAAAAGATTTAAGTTTTTAACTTTAAATTTGAATTCGATAGTGAGATACATCTAAATTCTAAAACAATAAAATTTAAATATAAATTTTAAAACAATTAAACGAAAAAAGAATTACCTGGCTACATGGAAGGGAATGGTGCAGTAGTACCAAAAGTCTGCAATTGTTTTTTTTGCTGCATTGTGTGCATCCTTGTTCCAACCCATGCTCTCAAGCGACGGTTGGGAACCAAGAGTAGTGCGTGGTACAAAATATGAGTCCACCCTAGATTTGCGAACTCTAGGGCCAATGCTAATACTGCCACTACCACTAGCAGTAGCAGCGCCACCAGCACTAGGAGTACGCATAGGAATAGATGGTGCAGAAGCAGAAGCACTAGCACTAGGACGGTATGGAGGCATGGAAGAAGCACCTCCAACAGCACCAAGTCCCTGTCCAACTCCAACACCCGCCAACTCCTCCCTCTGTCTCTTTCTAACTTCTTTTTGCATTTCAAAATTTTCTAATTGCACCTGCACTTCACGAATAGCCTCAATAGGTGCTAGGGTGCAGCCCACTGCATCATGGATGGGTATGCGTGCAATGTGGTGTTTCAATCTATTTATGCCTCCATGATATATTGTTTTGCAGTATTTACATTTTGTTTCTCCTCTTTTCATTCCGGGAAAATTTTCACAATGTTTCCAAGCAGGGTCTTTTTTGACTGGGGTTTGAGACAATGTGAAAATAATAATATGGTTTGATTTGCAAATGAATGTGGCTGCAATAACAAGTAGGGTTTGTAAAATTATTTAAGTTGCAAGTAGGGTTTGTAAAAAAAAATGCAAACTATAAAAATTTAAAAACAATGATTTTAAAAATTACAATGAATTGTTTGTTAAAAAACACAAAAAAAACCGTTAAAATCAAAATTACCTCTTAGATTTGGCTTGGAATGCAATGCAAACTCCTCCCAATCACTAGCAATGAACTTTCAATGCACCTCCTTAGCAGTATGAAGCTTCCCAAATGATATATGACCTTGCTTTTGTTTTAAACAATTTGCTGGTTGCCCTCTCTTCTCCTCCTATTTTTCTTCACAACTCTCTCTTCTCCTTCTATTTTGCCAAAAGAGTGAAATGAGGTTGCTTTTAGGGTTGGAGAGAACATATAGAACAAAAAAAAAACTAACTTAAACTTTTAATTTTATGTTTTTTAAGTGTCTTAAGAGCTTGCTGCCGCGGCCGGGTCCCAGGCTCGGGACTCTCCCAGACCCGACGAGTATGGCGAGTCTGGCAAGTCCGGCTCTGGACTCGGCGGGTCCGAGTCCCGGGCTCCCCAGACTCGGCCAGACTAGCTCGGCCCGGGACTCGCCGAGTCTGGGCGAGTCTCGTTACAATGTTTTAAACAATGCATGCATGAGGGTTTCTGCTGTAAATTTGTTGTTTATATCAGTATTTTATAAGCGCCCAGCTTGCTGCAATAATAATGGCATTGATGTGCAAAGAGCTTCAATAATAAATATTAGTGTTTTGTTGATGCTATTTGAAATTCCATATGTAATCAACTATTGCATAGATAGGAATCTCAAAATATTACAGGTTTCTTAAAATTCTAAATAAACAGCAAGTTTCTTGTTGAGCTGGGGCCATTCAACAGACCCCAAAAACTCATCAGAAATAAATAAAAAATGCCACCCTAGGTCTAGACATATTAACACTACAATATGTCTAAACATTATGTCTAATAAGAAAACAAAGCTTAAATGGGTAGAGAAAAATGAGTGCAAAGAAAAACAAATAAGCAAGTTGATTTAAAACACAAGGGTGGAACAAGAACCTAAAAATAAAGACAACGGAAAAGGGGATGAATAAGAGCAGAAATAAAATGTATGTCTACCCTACAAAGAAAAAGTATTGAAACCACATACCTACCCTTTAATATCCTAGAGAACAAGTTGAGGCCAGCAAAGGGCAAATGTGACCCTCTAAAGAGCAACCAAGTTTATAACATAGAATGCTCATTTTGGAAGACCATACATTTGGGCAAGGGTAAGGTCCATGCAAACTAGAACCAAAGAACATGATCGAGATATAAAACATGATGAGGATCAAAAATTGACCTTGATGAAACATTCTCTTGCAAGAAAGCAGGATGTTTGCAATAATGAAACAAAAGTGTTAGCTAGGGAAGATTATTATGTGAAGATACAATTGAGGGAGATAGAAATAATGAAACAAGATAACAATACTAATAGGGGCGAGTGTGAAGACGATGAGTCCTTCTATTGACACTAAACAAGGCGGCACAACTAAAGGATTCAACAACAATATTCTCAGACATGTTTCACCCTTTGGGCTTGCCTCTACAGAGGACAGTGACAATAATAGTTTTGTTGAAAACAGATTATCAGGAGCTGTGTTGGTACCAACTATGCGAGGGAAAAGGCACAAATCATTTTTGGGCATTGCTCAAGCTAGGGTTTCAAAGGATCTCTAATTTGAAACAAATAGAGAGGATGGCATGTGGCTTAATGGCAATAAATTTGTGGTTGGCCACTTGGTTAAACAGGCCAAAAATATCTCCCTCTTGAACTTGGGAGAAGAAGGGAAGGAAGAAGGAGAACTTTATGCAAATATGGTCTAGCAGCTAGCTTACCAGATTTACGCGAATGAATAAAAGAATGCTTGGTATTTTCTTAAAGGGATTGTAGCAATTTATCCTTGTTTTTAAGGTTTTTAATTATTGTCTATGATTTAGCAATGCATAACTAGCTTATTGCAATGAAGGGTCCATGGTCTTGGGATAAGGAAGCCCTTTGTATAAAGTCTTAATATCTAGGCTTTAATCCCTAACTGAGATTTTTTAAGATTTTGCTTGTTTGGTTCAGATTGTTCACTACACTTTTGTCCTGACTCCTCCTTGGAGACTATTGGCAATACTCTCAATAAATTGATTTCTATATCTCCAAAAACCCGTTTGCGCTCACATTCCACTTATGCTCATATTTTGGTAGAAATGTTTAATGGACTTATCTTCAATTATTTTTAGAAGCAGCCGCTGGACTATAAGAAGCAAGCATTCAAATGCTCAAATTTCCATGAGATAGGGCATTTGTCTGGATCATGTCTGGAAAAAAACAAAGAAGAAGAAAAATGGATAGGATACGCTTACTTGGTGGAGTAATGCATCCTTGCAACATCAAATAGTTGAGAAAACTGGTAGATTTGCCTTCAAACAGAAAAATTGGATTCAGAAATTAGAGAAGCATGGAGGAAGGTAGAGTTGAAAAAGAAGAATGAATCTGTCAAAGCAAAGAAAATGAGGAATTTGGCAGTTGATCTTGAGGTCAACGTAGTGGAGCAGGACAGAGAGCCTTTGAAGGGCATATGTTTGGATATGCAAAGGGTAGAGGTATTGAGACACTCTATGGTCTCATTACTAAAGGAAGCAGCAAGTTCAGATGCAATAAGGTTTCTGCGATTTTTTATAACATTTGTTATGAGGAGTATTTTTGTTTTGATGGATATAAATGAGAGGTGGAGGTGGCAAAAGGTATGGCTCCTTTCAAGGAGGAGGATTGGACCACAGAAGAAAATTGTAAAGCTAAATATAAGCATATTTCTGCTTCCTCAAAATAAAAAGAGAAGAGATTTCATGTAAGTTGATAGAATGTTAAGGAGAAACGGAGCTCAGACTGATCAGAATTTTAAAATCTTTAGTTTCAGCTTGCCATATAGTATTTGGTAGCTTTTATTTCATGAAGTTTATTTTCTTTGAAAGGTGATATACATTTCAAGGGCAAAGGCCACTATAGATCGCCAGTTATTCTATCTAAAAACAAAATTAACAGGGATGGGGATTGAACAAATACTAATGCTTAGGGACCACTAATACATAATCTCAAACATAATAATAATAATAATAATAATAATAGGACTTGTGGCTGACTTTCCTCAAATATAACTAAAAAACCTAATACATCTTGTATTTAAGGAATAGCAAAAGTGATCCAAAAACAATATCTGTGATTTGATAATTCCTAAAGAGGAGACTCAAAATGTTGGAATCCAAAGTCATTACATAGTTGAATCCAAACAAATGATATTATGGTTACCTATGAAATATTATACAACACCAGGACCAGAAAGCAAGTTGATATTTAAAAGTTTACCAAAAACATAGTTCTGTTTTACTAACATGAACATGGAGGAACGGCATTGCATATCATAAGATACAAATAGGGCATTCTAATTATTTATATAACACTTAGCCAAGCCATCAACACCATTGGAAAAGCCACCATTGTTCAATTAATCAACATTTTAACCAAAAGAAGAACTTCAAGAAATCTAACTCAGAGCAAGAGCAGCATGCAATGAAACTTTGATTATGTTCATCCCCAGGGAAGAACAAGGTATGATGAACAAATGTCCTCATGTCAGAAGCATTTTTCTCAAACTTTGCAAAGAGATTGCATCAACGTATGAATGGAAAAACGAAGAGAGCAATGAAGACAAGGTAGGAATTTCCGGAACTGATGGAATATTAACAAAATAAATATCTCACCACTCACTCGTTGAGAAATTACCAGCAGAATACCCCAAAGAATCATCATTTACTTGTACTAAAAAAAAATCTAAGCATTGCAGTCAACCATTCCTCATCTCATCCATAATATTAAAAATAGTCATATTCACCTTGATAGGAGCGAAGATCAGGCCTCAGTTGGTGAGCTCTCCTGAAGGACATTACAGCTGCCTCGGCTCGATTCAATGATAATAATAAGTTTCCCTAAAATTAGTTGTATACAATCAATAAATGATTGAGATTGAATCACAAGAAAGAAACAGAATGTTTTAAATACCAAGGTAAGAGATAGAAAGCCTACCTTGATAATATAACCCGGTACATGTCTTTCATCAACTCGCACACTCTGACCAATGAAAAGCAAGCTAGGTAAAGTAAATGACACATTGTAAACGGATATAAAAGAAATAATGCCTATACAAATTAGAGGAAAATATAAGGAAAATGTGATGTCCCCAATTTTTATGAGTTAGCATATAGTTAAATAATTAATTTTAAGTTGACGAAAAAGATTACAATAAAAGACAACTTAAATTAATTATTTTAATGGTATGAAAAAGTAACTTAATTTCTAGAACAAGTTAAAATAAATTAATTAAATTACTTTTGGGTGAATTCTAAGAAAAACTGAAAAGGCAAAGGGAAGAATTCAAGAAGATGGGAGGGGCTACGAAGAGGAGTGGAAGAAAAGTTTTAGGAGTATTGTTGCAGCATGCGGGCTTTTGGTTTTGGGAGAAGAATGTCTTGTTGGATAGTTTCCAGAACTTTGTGAAGACGAAATCCTTCACAAGGAATATCATCTTCGGAGTTGAGAGACACTCCCTGGGTGATTGCTGATAATTCCAATCAGGGATTATGCCAAGTTCTTTAATTGGTCCTTTCAGGTATTTCAAGATATAATATTTTGGAGTTGCAGATGTCTATTTGATTGAGTGATTTTCTACTGCTCAGGGTGCATCTAATCAGAAATAAATTAAAGGAAATTTGATTATATATTACTGGGCTCAAGTGTGAAAATTTCAGAGTTAAAGCCTTCTACAGGTGTGTATGTTAGTATATGAAATTGTTTGATTATTAATACGCTAGATGAAGGAAGAGGAGTGAGTGCATTTATCTAAGCAGCTGACCAATAATCTGAAGTGGGAAAGAAGACAATCTTGGGAATCAATAGAAATATATATCCTAGCCGCAGTGGATATAACAAGACCGTCATAGCTTAAGAAGACTCTTATCGCACCATATGGTGGGCCACTTCAAATGATATTGTGGATGAAATCGTGGTCGTTTCCCTGTCAAGGAGACTCGGGTGAGAATTAAATTAGTGGGAGTTCGAAATCATGGGCATACCCTTTAAAAAGGTCACACTAGTTATGGATACCAATGTGGCCATCAAATATTCCTACCAATTATAAACATACACTATTGGTTATACAGTATTGAGGAGTCATGTTAATCCTTGGAAGGGGCCGATAAAGAGACTTGGAATGATTTACTGGCATCGCCAATCCTTATCACTTCAGTCCCTTAAACTGTTATCGCAGGCCAAGGCATGGAGGAGTTTGGTATTTAGGGGGTCGAAGATAATAATAAATAAATCATATTTATTAATACAAGTTGAATGCAGTCTATTCTAAAGGCGTGGAGAAGTTTAAGAGCCAATGTGGGAGAGATATGAGCATCGTTCCATTTAATCCAAGCACCATACAGTGTATTACATTTCAAAGTAGCTGCTACCATTAACAAGTCACAGAAGATGAAAGAATATGTGAATGAATTGGAATGCTTACATTGTTGGTTATCTTAGATTATAGAGGTTGTGGCATATAAGCAGACACGGAAGTCTAATCAGCACCTTCAGCTCAGCAAGGAAGAGTTTATGTGGTTAATGATTTATGCTAGCATAAAGATTGTATGAACGTTGGTGTTAATTTTGGAGGTGTGGTGTGAAGTGTGGGTTAAAGGAGTTTTGAAAATCAGACTTGGTAATTGGACTGTAGTGTACAGGAGAATCGCGACAATTACCTTGCTTATCTATGTTGAGTGAATAAGGAATGAAGGGGTCACTAAGTGCAAGTGAAAAGCCATTCATATCAGCGATAATACATAGGGTGATAAAACAGGTTGACTCCTTTAATAGGCTGGGTGTGTGGAGCAGTTACAGTCGGCTTCCTCTATAGTTACTATATGATCAATCTTTGCTGAGCAGTCATGAGATTATAACTAGCTTCTCCTTACATTGTTAACTGCTACCAGTTGTGCGTGGAAAGTGGAGACCAAGGACGAGACAAGCATATGGGGTCCAGTGTTTGAGTATTGAACCAACTGATACAGCTGTAAACCTTTATTAATTCCAGCCAGCAATTCAGAACTACCCAAACATCATTCAAGCAAGCAAACTCAGGAGAATCATTTAGTTCCAACTGTTGATAAAAAGTTTATTTAGCAAACCTGGAAAGAGTGCAAAGAAATTGATGTCCATTTAGGGTGGGTTATTATAGAAAAATACCTTTTCAGCATATGTCAAAGCCCGAAATTTATCATCACGTCTATCCCAGTAAGCAGCTGATGCGACCCAAACTTCTGGCCTATTAGGATCAGTGAGCAATAGGTCATTTAATAGCCTATTCAATTCAGAAGGGTCTGCTCTTGTCCGCAAGAGCATTGCATACTCATCCATGCCTGTTAAATTGTATGGATCAAGAGATCGAGCCTGTGAAAACAAAAACAATTAAAATCAGATTAGTAAGCAAGAGCTACAAGGAAAACATACAACAAACCATGAACAACATACCTTTTCAAAGTTCAGAAGCGCTTCATCATTCCTTCCAACAGCCACTTCTGCCTGCACATTCCATGTTGATACATCAAATATAGTATCAGGACAAGTCACCCCCATTTCATCCTATCTTTAACAAATTTATAGAATTATCCTTCATATGATCAAGCATCCAGAAATGTTGACAGCACAGGAAAGCCCTTCCAAGGAATTTAATTGAAATCAGACTATCATATACCCATTCTTTATAAGTGACTAGAATTTCATCTACAATAGAAGACACATGTACCATAACTCTTAACATATGCAAACAATCAAACATTAAACTTCTAAAACTACTTGTGTAATTTTTTCTTCTTGATCAATGACAGCTTTTCTTCAGACCAGCATTTTTTTGGACTTTAGACTCTGCCTATGAGCTTTGGGAAACACAGAACTATGGCAAATGTGAGCTTTTATCCAATGGTCTACCGGGTGGTTTATTGCTGGAACATTATTATGGCAATTCTCAGAATTTACCACACAGATGCACCTGCTGGACATGCTCTAACTTTCATTTTAAACAAATACTAGAAACATAACAAGTCTTTTACGAACGTATATCTAGTGAATAATGATATCTAGAGCCTAAGGAACAAAGATATGACTCATGAGCTCTAGTAAGGAATTAGAGGACCAATTTGATTCGGAAACTAAATTGATTACACAAAATTTCAAACAGCTTGAATATTCCCTTTTCAGCAATTTAAAACTTGAACAAAGCTCTATAAAGATTTTCTATGTTACCGGATTCGCCTATATAGGCCCCGGGTTCGGTTCGGGTTCGGTTCGGGTCCGGAATTCGGGTCCGGTCCGCCAGAATTCGCTGTGGGTCCGAAAATGGGCCTGTGGGTTCGGCCAGGGTTCGGACCCCTGACTGTGGGTCCGGCCAGGGTTCGAAAATTTCGAACCCGAGCAGAATTTCGCGCCCAGCGCGATTTTTAACACGTTTTTTGAATTTTTTAATATTTTTTTGACTTTTTTTTTTACTTTTAAATAATTTTTTATTCTTTCTAACCCTAATACTTGCCTCAAAAACATGAAATAGGTAAAGTGAAACTCATTTTACCAATTTGTGAATGAGAAAAAAGGATTTTTTGCCTCCATTGCTGAACTTACTCTTTTGCTTGCACAAGCTGGAATAGACTTGAAGGCTGATCGTAGATTGTTCAAAGTTGATTGTTGTGCTATTCCTAAGCACTTGCAAGTGTCTATTCGTTGCTAAGAAGATCGTAGAGCAAGATTTCTTCAAAAGAGGTAGGTTTTTTGATTATTTTTTTTACATTTTTTTTCACAAGTGAACTTCAACTCTTTTGTTTTGCTTTTTAATTATTGTTTTGTTTTACTTTTCATTCTTCTAAATGTCTATAACACATCAACATGTTCAATTTTTTCATTTTTTTGAAATTAATTAAGTGATTTTAGTTTCAAATTCAATGAATCAATACCAAAATTTCAATATGTTGTGCCTTAGGTATTCACTATTCCGTATTACAATGGCAACCGGTACCTCCTCAGGCTCAATCCATTCTCGTTTCAAAATAAACCCAGCCTCTCCCCTTTGGAAATATGTAGAAATGGTTCAGCAACTTCCAGGTGGTGGAGGATTTATTTGTAGTTTGCAATGAGCTCATACAGTCGAGTAAAAGGGCACTTGTGCGGGATCCCTGAATCAGGCATCAAAAATTGTCCAGGTGAAGACAACGCAGGCATTCCAGAACATATAGTGTTGAAATATATTGCTGAGCAAGAAAAGGCAGACCAAAAAACAACCGGTGGTAAAACAAGCCATCCTTTGAAGAAAGGATCTCGATCCACGAAACCCCCTACACCACCTACTTATATTCCACCTACAGAAAGCCATCCATTTATGAACATCCCTCAAGAGCAAACCGTGCCCTCATCAAATAAAAGATCTAAGGGACCGTTGGAAGCTTCATTTCAGAATGAGGCAAGAGAGATTGCTGATCAAGACATAGCAAGATGTGTCTATGCCAATGGATTGGCATTCAACGTTGTTCGTTCACCATATTGGCAAAAAATGGTGAAATCTATTAATGAGGCTCCAAAGGGGTATAAGGGCCCAAGTTTTGAGAAGGTGCGTTGCACCTTATTGGAGAAAGAGGTGAAACATGTAGCAGACTCTTTGAAGCCCATAAGGGATTCGTGGATCGAAACAGGGGTGACCATAGTTTCTGATGGATGGAAAGATGCAAGAAATCGCCCATTGATCAATGTTATTGCTGTGTCCCCTAAAGGGGCAATGTTTTTGAGAGCAGTGGATTGTGAAGGACAGGTGAAAGATGGTCCATTTATTGCTGACATCCTTTGCCAAGCTATTGAAGAAGTGGGCCATCAAAATGTTGTGCAAGTTGTAACCGACAATGCCAAAAATTGTAGGGCTGCTGGGTTATTGGTTGAGGAGAAGTATCCACACATTTTTTGGACACCTTGTGCTGTCCACTCCCTCAATCTAATGCTACAAAAAATTGGATCCAAAATTGAATGGATCAAACAGGTGTATGCGGAGGGCGAAGACATCCAAATGTTTGTCACCAACCACCATATGACGCAAGGAATGTTTAGACAATTCTCTAAATTGGAGTTGTTGAAGGTAAGTTAATTCTCAATATTTTTAAATTTTTGAATTTTCTTTTAATTTTAATTTTTAAATTTTGATTTTGTATATTTAAATTATATTTTAATTTTAATTTTGATTTTCAAACAGGTTGCCGAGACCCGTTTTGCCTCCAACACAATTGTGTTGAGACGACTTATAAAGGTTCGTGAGGCACTATGTGCCATGGTAATCAGCCCTAATTGGGTTGTATGGAGGCAATCTAGCAATGAAAGGGCAAATAGGATCAAGCAAAGGATCCTAGATGATGGTTGGTGGGATCGTGTTGAGTATCTCGTCAGTTTCACCGAGCCCATACTGAGCATGATCCGTTACACTGACTTGGATAGACCTTGTTTGGGTGAGGTATATGATGGTATCGACTCAATGATTGAGAAGATGAGATCCATCATCAATGCAAAAGAGGAAGATCCTGAAGAAAAATTCTTCAAAGAGCTACAGGAAATCATGGTTGATAGATGGAACAAAATGACCACTCCCTTGCATCTTCTCGCTTTTGCATTGAGTCCCAAATATTATAGCCCTGAGATACTTTCTACTTCATCAAGAGTTGCTCCATATAGGGATGGTGAAGTGGCCCAAGGGTACAAGGCAGCAATTCGTAGAATCTTCAGTGATCGTGACCAACGTGATCGAGTGAGGGCTGAGTTTATGGCTTTTGCATGCTCTGGGAGTGTTGATCAGAATATGGATGCTCTTTGAGACAAGTGTAGGGTGGCTGCTCATAGTTGGTGGTACTTCCATGGGCAAGAATACATGCACCTCCAACCTATTGCAATAAAAGTTTTATCCCAAGTAAGTTTTATAATTTATATTTGTAATTTTAATTTTAATTAATAATTTTGTTTAGTTAATTTTTGTAACTCTTAACTATTTATTAATTTAATTTGGTCTTAATAGGTTGCTAGTTCATCCTCTTCTGAGAGGAATTGGAGCACATACTCCTTCATCCACTCAATAAAACGCAATAGGCTACATTCAAAAAAGGCTGAGGACTTGGTGTATGTGCATTCAAACTTGCGCCTCCTTACACACAAACATAGTTCCTACAAAGAAGGAGACACAAGGAGGTGGGATATTGAGCCAGAGCAGCTTGACTTGGATGCTTCCACAAGTCACTTAGCTGCACTTGATATTGATGATGACTATCAGCCTGAAGCAACTACTAAGCATGAGAGTGCTAGTGTGCTAGTGTCGGTGCTAGTGGCAGTGCTTGTGCGAGTGCCACTAATGCTCTTTGTGGTTCTACACAAAATGTAGCATCTAATGTTGCTAATGATGCTGCTTTTTTTGATGACCCGTATGATTCAGATTGACATTGTAAACACTTGGCATTTTTATGTTTGAAGTTTGAACTTTAATTTATAATTCTATGTCATGACATTTGACTTTTGAGTATAAAGTGGTGGTGTATTTTTACTATGTTATTTGACTATTAATATGGTGGTGTATTCTGAACTTAAATACTGCTGCAAATATGTATATATTTCTGATTTTTATATGTTTTCGTATTACCGAACCCAAAACGAACCCAAACCCAAAAAAAAAAATTCCCGAACCGGCTAACCGGGTTCTCGAACTCGAACCCGAACCCAAAACCGAACCGGTAACTTAGAAGATTTTGTCTAGCACTAATGGTAAGATCCACCCATATAATAACTGCAATAATTCAATGTAGAGGATAGATCTTACACAATACAAGAAATGTTTGTAGGCTAAGAAGCCCTGATATCCAATATATGAAGAAATACAATAAACCCTTGAGGGAGGGTAACACCATAGAATACTCCTTATGGAAGAAGTCAATCCATGCTATATCACCAAGAGATCCCAAACACAAAATCATCAATTCATGAAGATCAGTATGCAATAAATTAATAAAGAAAGAAAACATGTAACAGAATACAAAAGGGGCAAACTATCATCAATTCATTAAAGCAAATGAGATACATATGGTACAATGCTTTTCTATTCCCCCATAAACAGGTACAAATGTAGATTGAACGAGACTACTAAGAATGAGAATTCAACTGATCAACGACCAAATGCCTCCCAAATAGAGAGATGTGATCTCAATTGGAACAGTTTGAATCGGTAAAACACTTCATTGTATATTGTATCACACTTTGAAAAGAGAATTGATTCGATGTGTTCAGTATCAACACCTTGAAGACAAAAAAGCAGATGACACAAATGAATGAGAACCGCACAAGATAATTTGTGGGGCTTCTGTGGGATGATCATAGTAAAAGGACGCATTCCTTCAAGACTGAACCTATGACCTGCATGTTTGCCCCAGGCTGACTGTCACTTACAGGTTCAATCATGGCCAAACCAATTGTTAAAATTAACAAAAGTAGGCAGAATTGTCACAAAGATCACAAACCACTGCTAATTCATTGTCTATTAGCCTTTCAAGTTCCAAGAAAATTGGGTCAAAGTTGATAAACATGTTTGTATGATAAATACATGTAATTGGCATGCTTGGTGATCATAGAAAGTTGAGTTCCGTAGTTGTAACAAATTGTAGGAAATGATGATTGTGCTGAAAGCATAGTGGATTAAGTGGAGAACAAGCATAAATTTTATTGATGATGCTCTTTCGAAAATCAAGGGAGTGACTAGTGTGCATCATGAAATTAGTTTACCACAGCAAGGGCATAATTATTCCATCTTGAGATTATCTTTGCGACACAAGGAATGGAAAGCATAGAGCTCTAAGAGTACGAAAAAGGCTAGATCTGATTTCAATAGCAAGTTTTCAAGGCAGAAGCCTCCAACATCTAGTCATTTAAATGCAGGATAAAGATCCTATAGGACGGCATCTTCTTGTCTTGGGAACGTGACTCAATGTTGTTTGCCTACGGAATGTAATTCAAATCTTATGTACTACTGGCAAACTAGTCATGTGCAGAACATAGAATAAAACAGTAACCAGAAAGATATCATGTTTGAATGCCAGAAACTTTATTCATTATCAGAAAAATCATGTACAATCCAAGAGTATCAGCAGTGCTTAACAATATAACCATCGGCACACAACTATCTCCCGACTATCCCAACAAACTACATATAACACTCGGCGGTGGTTAGATAACCAACCGACACGACGTTTCGTAACAACCTTAATATTAACACTAATCGGGACTTGATTACCCGAAAGTACATGACATGTTTTATTCTCACTAACTATTGTTTTATTAGAAATTGGCTGACTACGGCCAAGGCCGACTACGGCCGACAACAAAGTAAAATATACTACTAACATCATCCCCCCCACAAAAGAAGTCGTCTTCCAGACGACTGAAAACAAAAAATGCCAACTCCTCGTCCTTTTCTTGTAATTGATTCTCCCTCAGTGCTGAAAGTTGTTGTGCATCGGCCACCTAGGTATCATTCTCTATCAACTGACCCAATACTCTATCCCTCTCTGCCAACTTCTCCTCGAGAGCTGCCACTCTCGTTTGCTCGGCTGCCAACTGCTCTTGTAACTGTACTATGATGGCTGGTTGTATTGCAAATTGGCAATTCCAATAAATCTAATGGGGGTCTGGGGGCAACGCCCCCAACGGGGTCAAGGGGCAGCGCCCCTTGCGGGAGTCTGGGGGTAGCGCCCCAGCGGGGTCAAGGGGCACCTCATTTTCATGGCTTTTCGACAGGTTCTGAATAGTGCTGACGAAGCCGAAAAATACAGATTTTGCATTGTTTTTCTTAGACATTACTTTCTCCAGGTCGATGCTTGGTATGGCCTGCCTTGTACAAACTTCAATGCTTGGTATAGTCTTTTTTTGTTTGGTACGTACGACTTTCTCCTTGATCCGTACGGCCTCCTTATGCCGTTCTTTCTGGTTTGGTACAGTGCTTCTTATTCTGCTGCGTACGGTCTCCTGTTTTGGGCATACAGAGTTTTTCCTTTTGCTTTTACTTAATCGTACGGCCTTCAAATAGCACCTGCGTACGACCCTCTTCAAGTTCTGTCGTACGTACTTTGGAATTCTTCTAATTTGCCACCATACGACCCTCTTCTTATCTATCCACTGTATGACCGTTTCTTCCCAGCGTACAGATTTATTCTCATCACTCTGCCGTACGGCCTTCTCCCATCGTACGGATTTCTTCTTCCTACTACATATGGCCTCGCTTTTCCTTACGCGTACGGACTTCTCTTTCCTCCAGCGTACGGCCTCCTCTGTCAAGCGTACGGCATCCTCTTCCTTCAAGCGTACGGCCTCCTCTGTCAAGCGTACGGCATCCTCTTCCCTCAAGCGTACGGCTTCCTCTATCAAGCGTACAGCTTCTCCTTGAATGTGTACGGAATTCTTCCTGTGTATTAACTTTTCCTTCTCCCTGGTTTTCAACCATACGACCTTCACCTTCTGCTTTGTGCATACGGCCTTGTCAATGAGGGGTTTGATTGCTAGCGTGGCCCTTCTTTGTCGAATTGGCGCTTGCAATCTTAATTTTCTTTTCACATGACAACGTACTGTGTGTTTCTGTTGATACCGTACGACCTCCTCCTCTAGCACTCGTACGGCTTGTCTCCCAACGTATGGATTTCTTCTAGCCTGTATGAGGTTCCCTTCCAAGCTCCTTACACTATTTTCTTTTGTCCGTCGTACGACTTCTCCTCCAGCGATCTGTACGTGGCTTTGATTGGTGTGTTGTACGTGATTTCTTTCTGAGTTCTTCCTTGTCCGTACATCGTACGGAGGTGCCTCCTGTGATGGGCATACGGGCTTCTTCCCTTTGCTTCGTCCTTCCTTTGTGCGACTGATTTGGCCGGTGAAGTCTTGTTGAATCTCTCTCCTTTCGCCTTTGCCTTCCTGAGCTTGACCATACAGCATACTATATGCTTGATGAGAATATTGCTTCGTACTTTTTTATATAATTCACCTTTGTCTCCCTTCAAATTTCTTTTATTTGTCCCCTTCAATTTTTTAATTCTCTCTATTTTTCCCCATTTCACTCCTTTGATAATTTTTAATTTTTTCTTATGTCGTTCATTTTCTCTCTCATCCCCTCTCTCTTCTTTTCCATTTTTCCTTTCTTCATCTCTTTTTTCTCTCTTCATCTCTTTTCTTTTTTTCTAATTTTTTAATTTTTTCATACTTTTCATTTTTTAACTCCAACAAAATTTTTTCATCTCGTACCTGTTCAAACTTGTGGACTGGCGTATCGTCCAGTTTTGAGACTCTTCCTTTGTACTCTCCATACTCGGCCGGAAGTGTTTGACTGGGCCTTCCCTATTTCTCTTCTTCCTTGATTTCCCCGATTTGTAGCATGTTACACTCTTGATGGAACACTTCATAGTCTTCCATCTGCCAATGAAATAAGCCATTCAGCGAGCTTGTCTCGTCCTCCGAACAACTCTCGAGTTCAAGTACGCCTTCGGTGTTCGGTTCCATAGCTTTCCTTCCCTCGTCCACATCCAACTCACCTCCATCCGATTCAGATCCGGAGGAAGCCAATTCTTCGCTCACGGCATGGTTCTTCAAGTCAATGACGTACTTCCGCCCGTTGTTCTCGATCGAGAGTGTGTTCCTCTTCCAATTATGATTTGCCTTCGTGGCTATCAACCATCCTCTCCCAAGTAGTGCATCGTACGCTTTCCTCTGTAATGGGATGATGACAAAATTTAGCAAAAATTGTTGTGTCCCGATCGTCACCTTTTGCGCCATCAGCGTTCCCAACGGCTTTATACCATGTTGATCAGCGCCAACCAGTTGGAATGTCGGTGGCCAGAGTGTAGGCTTCCCAAGACTCTTCCATGTGTCTTCGGGTAGTACGTTGACTCTCGATCCTCCGTCGACGATAGTATTTGTCAAGATATTCCCTCTGATCTCCATATGCACGACCGCTGGCATCTTTCCGATGTTCGCTGTGAGCAATACTGGCTCGATTGTTTGTTCACCATACGATGGCAGTTCTAGTATCAATTCTTGCCTTCGTTCCTCCAATTGCGGTTGCTTGCCATCCCCGACGACGTTTGTGATCGCCAGTCCCAACTGCGGCATAGTCTGTAGAAGGTCAGTTACTTTTATTGGTATGGTGGTCTGCAGTACCTGTCGTATGATGTTGGTTTCCGCCTCCGACCGCCGAGAGGTTCCAGGCTTCTCTAAAGGTACTTTGCTTTCTTTCGCCATCGCCAATTCCACTTCAGTTTTTGCTTCCTTCATCCTTTGTTTCTCCGTACATGGATCTGGGTAAGTGGCCTTTTTTGCTTGTGCTCTGGTAATCGCCAGTACCTCTTGTTCTTCTACTTCCAGCATGTGGATACCCTTTTGCTTAGGGCATTCGTTATCTTCATGATTGCCTGGTCCACACCACTTACACAATCTCCCTCCCGAACCTCGACCGTTCTGGCAATCCCTGGCAAAGTGGCCCCATTCGTTGCATTTCCTACATTGGATCATGGGCCTTCCTTTTGCATCGTACTGTATCATGTTTCTCGGACTTCTGTTGCTCCGGTAACCTCTAGGGCATGCATTGCTATTGTACTGGGGCTTTGGTGGTGTGTTCGGCCGTGTTGACGGCTCTCCATGAGTGAAGAGTACTTGTGCACTTTTGGTTTTTAAGTTGTATGGGCATTCCTTGACAGAATATCCCATCACTTGGCAGATATCACAGAATAAGTTCTTGGGACAATTTGCCTTCATGTGACCTTCTGCATTGCAGTTCGTACACCACAGTTCTCTGGCTTCTCTCGTACTCTCCTTGTCGGCCTTCAATTGTTTCATCATTCGCATCATATCTTTCCTGAGTGCTTGTACAGTCTTGGATTCACCGTCGCTGTCGTCTGTACTCTCCTCGTCGTCTGTGTTCTTTTTCCCTCGGGAGGATGTTTTATTTTCACTTTCTATGTCCATTGCCCGATTGTATGCTTCGTCGTACGACGAAGGAGGTACGACTTTCATTTTCTTTCTTAAATACGGAAGCAAGCCCTCGATGAACCATCTTTTCTTCAACCCATCGGCCGGTTGTGCCTCCAATTTCCCTAGCAAATCTTTGTGTCTTCGGTTGTAGGTCCGCACACTCTCGTGCTTTCCTTGCTTGGTATTGTATATCTCCGCAACAATCTCGCTATCATCCCACAGGAGTTTGAACTCCTCTTGAAATGCTTTCTTCAATAATCTCCATGTAGCTTTGTGTGCTTGATCTAATTCAGAGTACCAATCAATGGCACTGTCTCGGAGTGTCGCCAGAAATGCTCTCAACCACTGGTCAGGATCATCCTGTTCGTTGGCTATCCAGATAGTCTCACATGTCTTCCAATGCCATACGGGATCTTCAGACCCATTCCCCATGAACTTCGGCAGCTTTTGCCGGTCCGGATGAGCCATCTTTGCCCACTGTCCTCCTTGTGTGTTGGACCCAATTAGACTGGTGGTTGCCTCGCTACGTCCCTGTGCGTCATTTGCACTCTTGGCCACGTACGAGTCACTCCCACGTCCTCCGTCAGCGTCCGCAACACCGTGAGTATCTTGGGGTGCCCTCTGATGCTCTTTTGGCCTTGGGGTATTGAGCTTTGATCTTCCACTCGTAAGCCGTTCGTCGTCCGAGAGGGACAACTCTCGAAATCGTCTGATACTATTGCTCAATTCATCTTCGTTCTCATCAGAATCATATCTTCCTATATACGGGGTGCCGAAGAGTTTTCTGTCCTTCCTTCTGTCAAACTTTGGTGTGCTCGTCCAATGGATGTGTCTATTCTTGTTAGGTTTTCATATGTTCTTTTAATGCTCTGATTTATTTCAATTAAATCCTCATCCAGTTCCTTACCGGCTTGCTGCAATCTTCTTCGCCGGTTTTCTTGTTCTTGCAGCCGGAGTGATCGCCGAATCTTTTCTTCCGGAGTCCCGTGCCCTTCAAGTACTCGATTCTTGTCTTTGTTCGGCCGTACGGGCATTTAAAATATGTTCAGGCGATCATCACTGGCTACCGGATGTACGTCTCCGGCTCGTGTCTCGTTCTTCTTCTTCTCATTTAGTTCGTTCTTCGTAGCGTTGTAGTATTTGTTGTCTTCGGCGTTCCCGATCTTCTTCTTCTCGGAGGTCTTGCAAAATAATGGAATGACGGGCCAGTAATCGAGGCATACGATTCAAGAGATGATTCACCTCGTCGTTCACTTACAATCTATCCCAGATAACTTCCTCAGGGATCTCCCGTATCTGGGATTCCCTTCGTACGTGGTCTCGTAATGATATCTTCCACAGATTAACAAGATCCTCCGTCAATTGGTCTTCCCGTTCCTCATTAGCATTTACAGGTTCTTCCGCCAGTTGACCCATTACGCTGCCATGGCAGGTGATGCCCTAGTCCGTTCAGGCAACGGCGCCAAATGTTTGCCTACGGAATGTAATTCAAATCTTACGTACTACTGGCAAACTAGTCATGTGCAAAACATAGAATAAAACAGTAACCAGAAAGATATCATGTTTGAATGCCAGAAACTTTATTCATTATCAGAAAAATCATGTACAATCCAAGAGTATCAGCAATGCTTAACAATATAACCATCGGCACACAACTATCTCCCGACTATCCCAACAGACTACATATAACGCTCGGCGGTGGTTAGATAACCAACCGACACGACGTTTCGTAACAACCTTAATATTAACACTAATCGGGACTTGATTACCCGAAAGTACATGACATGTTTTATTCTCACTAACTATTGTTTTATTAGAAATTGGCCAACTACGACCAAGGCCGACTACGGCCGACAACAAAGTAAAATATACTGCTAACAAATGTAACCTTTTAAATCTTGTTCTTAAAGATTAATCTGTGGGCAACCTTAGAGTTTATATGATATGTCCAAAGCATTTCGTCAACTGAAATCAATCAGAGTAAATGATAGTAATCAATTAGAGATATATTTTCAATTAAGAAGAAGCTGTAAACCTTTGGATTAGTTTTCAGAACTCAATACAGCAAAAGGCCACCAGTCCTATGCAAAAGGATAGTATCAGACTGCATCATCACCAAAGATTAGAAAACATGTGTGTCCCTTATTGGACCAATTATGCTAACCGGTGAGTCTTTGGAAACTCTAAAGTTTGTATAATATGTACAATGTATTTAATTAACTCTAATTAATTATAGGAACTAATTCTAATCATTGATTAGAATTAATCACTATAAGGGATTAGAGTTAATTAAATACTCGATTGAGAAGAAGCAAGCCTCTGGATTAGTTTCCAGAGACTCAATAAAGAAAAAGGCCACTAATTCTTTGCAAGAGGATAGTATCAAACAGCACCATTGCTAAAGATTACAAACAAATGTGTATCCCTTATTGAACCATTTATGCTAACCAGTGAGTCCCTGGAACAAATGTTCATTGATGCAAAAAAGACTCTTAAGTGTAAGAAGCCTGCTGGATCCGCTGGTCACTTGACAACAAGAAGACAAGGTTATGAAGTGTCAAAACCCACCCAACTGACTGATTTGTTCAATAGGTAGGACATGTTCAATACGAATGTTGCTACTGCAACTACTTTTAGCAAACATTCAATCAGAAGCAATTTTTTTCTTTTATCCTGTATATTGTTACCAGATCATTTAAGTTGTGCTGAATTCATGGCATTTAGTCACATTCGACAATCACAGAAACAGATTGAACAGACAACAGAAGACATTAAACAAGTGCAAAGTTCCATATCTAAGTTTAATGTACGCACCTTTGCTGTTTCAAGCAATATATGGAGATTGTTGGGAAAGCGCTGTAAAAGATTATTGAAATGTTCTGACATACCTGATTCAGCCGTAACAAATATAATTCAGAAAATGTGGTCTAAATTAGAGCAAAGCAAACAAAAAAGAGCAAATCAATTATTCAAAATTCATATGTGAACATTGAGCACCATTTTCAGATTATTTTTCCATCTAAAACATACCCTTATGATCTTGCGAAATAACAGCACACTGGGCCTCAGCATAACGCTGCATACAAAAGTATAAGAACAGTTGGTGTTGACATGAATTCCCAATCAACTCAGGAAAAATCTTATCACAATTACAATATAAAATTCCCAGATTACAGATACAATATGCTTTCAGAGTTGAACCAAAATGAAGTTAACTCAACTAGATTAGATGAAAGAAGCGTAAGACTTAAATGAATAATACAAAGATAGTCCAAAGAGATCATACGTTTGTACAGACAATGCATTTTGAATGATAAATAAGATTCCACGCTATGACACAAAACTAAGGCATATCATAAAATAAAGTAACACAGAATATAAGTATATAACCCATGACTTATGATACTGAAAGGTCTTCATAACATGACTGCAATCAGCTTGAAAAATACAATGCTCTTGTGCTATATCCTAATCCTTGCAGTGTGAAATTAATTTCTCACCAATGAATAAAGGTGCTAGAATTCTAACACTTATGACAAACCTACAAAAAACGCATTTTATCACATTGCTTATACACAATATCTTAGTTCATAGATAAACTAGGCCCATGGATATCCTGGTATCAATTTCCCTAGGCCAATACCAATCTAAGGATGATCAAATAAACTCTTTCAAAGCATGTTATAAATTTAAAAAGTTCTGTTTTCAGGTGTTTGAACTAGCAGAACAGCTGAAGCTCAATTACCTTTTATCTATGAAACCAAATAACCACTAGGTTAAAACTAGAATATATCCATATAAAAGAAGAAATCACACAAAAAATTGCATGTAAGAAGGGAAAAAACCATAAAGGAAAAGCTTATAACAATAAGAGAATGAAAAAATTATGAAATTAAAAAAAAATCGTACAAAAGTCTTACATGTAACCAGCGCACATGTTCAAGATCAGATGGGGGTCTCCCACCTTTGCTTTGTGCCTGAAAATAACATAATAAATAAAAAGCTGTCAACCCCTCCAATCATTTAAGGAAGCCACATCATCATAGGGTCATGATGCACATGGTGTTGCCTACTCATAAATCTCTTTGCAATTTGGCGAAGCCCATGTATTCACTATTAGAGTGCATATTCACTTGTTACAACAGTAATTAATCCTTACTTTCATCTTCCTCTAACTGTATCCATTCAAAGAAATTTTGCATGTTCATTACTCAATATCCAATCCCTACAAATCAAAAAAACAAAGCTTCACTCACATAAATCATCCAAAACCACAGGTCTTTATTGCATTTTGGTTTGCTAAGAAAAAGCTTGATGTTAATGTCGTACTCAAAATTATCCAATTAAACCAAAAACCAACAAATGTTAAGCATAATAAGGTGAATTCTGAAAAGGAACATGTACAGGTCATTCCCCACCAAGCAACCACAGGCGATGATGTAATGATGAAAAATGTGAGGTATGCACAAGCTGCAAATCCAGATCTCTAAGGAACATCAATAGAAAATTCTCCCATAAAATCATCCTGCAGTGCATGGATTCATTGGTTGATAAGGTTTTCAGTAGAAAAACTCCTACTTCAAAGGGATAAAGCCCATATAGTATAGAAGCTAGCAAATACTGCATTATCACTGGTTGAAGGTAGCTTCCTAATTAAAATGCACATACTAGAATTCCTGAAGGTGGAGAAAGCAGGTTACTACAATTTGTTATTATTTATGGTAACTTACTTAAAAATCGTACAAAAATTTGAGATTTAAATCGTTTGAGCTCAACAATTTTCAATATACCAGTCAATGGTATCGAACAGATTAATTTGATACATGGTTCACTTGAAACCCACTAATTTGTAGATTTTCACCCAGGATATGCTTCCATCCAAAGTGACAATAGGAATCATTGCTCTCCTTAGGAAATGCAATTACATCCAAGTCACATATAACCAGATGCTAAACACGTGCAACCTTTATGTATTACATAAATGAAAATGTGTATAGTAATAAAAGTTATGTGTATGTATATATGTGGCCAATTATGACTCCCATCATAAATACATTCTAATCGATTATGGTCTTCAATGCTATCTCTACATGTTTGATATGCAAAGTGTAATGAGCCTAGCTCAAACTGACCCTAGTTTCTTCAATTTGCTGCTTTGTAATTTTGTCAAACAATTGGTGTGCAATGTTCTTGTTTGCTGGTTTGAAGTTTCAGTTTGAAGTTTGATGCTTGAAACGAATGCTAAATTGAAATGAAAGCTTGGAAAAGACCTCTACAATGTCTATGCTAATATCTAGATGCAATGCAATCACTTTTTGTATTTTCAAATAGATATAAATGAGAAACTACATGAAGGAAATGCATCTACAGCCAATTGACATTTTGTCAAACACTTGGCATGCATACTATTAAGCTGAGTACAAGTGATGTTTAAATGCTCAATAACAACTATAAATGATCAGCAACTTATATCTCCTTGATTGCAAATGAATGTCCAATACAATGCTTATACAAATTGGCCAAGACTCTTGGCATTTACAATAATTTCAATTTATGACATTGCTGATAATGGATACACACCTACAGCTGCAACATTAATCTCCTAATATGCAATGAAATGATGAACAATTCTTAGAGGAACCTGGTTGCTTGATGGCGCCCTTGTTGATAGATGGAGAAGCAATCAATAACCAAGCAAAAAGACCACCCTTCAAGCCAAATTGAATTTCTTTGCTAGCCACCCCTGTTTCTGATTGGAATGCAGATATAAATTATTTCCCAGCTCCTTGCAGCCCCAAACCACATCAAATGAAATCGCCTATCCTTCTTGAGTCAAGCGCCTCCCTTTCCTAACAAAATTGAACCACATTGAGTCATCTCCATGCAAAATCGTGGCTCTTCTACTTGACTGAAATTTCTGATATTTTAAATCAGATTGTCTCCAATGCAAGTCGTCCTCCAATATGACAAAAATGAGTAAAGAGATTGATACCAAAATTAACTCCAATAAAGCACCCAGTCGATTTATGCAAAATTGGCCCTTGGCCACTAATTTTGCCCAGCTGAGATGACTGAAGTATCACCTCCACAATTGCTACCCTTCAGAAGATATTTCACTTCCTCAATTATGCTATCAATGGGAGTTATCGTTCCCAAAGACAATGCTGATATACTGCAGAAACCCTTGGCTCCACAAGTGCTCATAAAATGCAAATGTCAAATACTGGATGTTTAGAAGCAAGCCAACAACATCTATTTATTTATTTTCCCTCAAGGGATCGGACCCTTCTAGAAGCTTCCAAAATAACAATAAAATATTATATTATATTTACACTTTATTATAATATAAAATTATAACTCATAAAGTGCAAATATAAAAATATAACACAATATGTTATCCAACAGTGTGTTTTCTAACACAGTGTGTTAACCAACATCCCAAATATCAAAATAAATAAATATCCAAACATCCAATGAGCAAACCAACACCTGGGTAACTGCCGAGAAGACCCTCAATCCATGCCCTATTAGCCTACGAGGACCACTGATAGGCTAATCATGCTGATCTAAGAATGTCTAACTAGAAGGGGACATTACACAAAGTAGCATATTGTGACAAATTCTAAAACTGTCAATATTATAGCCATCTAAAAATGTACAAACACAAATAATCCTAATGACACTCAAACAGCTGATTGTTAAATTCTAACCAAATTGCATTACATGTCACTATACGCATTAACTCTCTTGGGAATCAGCATATAAACTCCCATTGCAATTATTGTAAAGAATCTGTAATGTCCTCTTCTCGAGCATGATCTTCTCAGATGACCGTTGGCCTATTCTGGAGACCCGTAGGCTACTTGGACGGTTTGATTAGGGTTTCTTGTGTGGAAGTTGCGATTGCTCGTGAATTGGTGAGTAAACTGTGGATTCCTTCTAGGTTTTCTGTGGGCTTCGCAATGATATGTTTCTCTTGGCATTCTAAGCACTTTCTGGAATTTACTATTTTTAGTAAATTTTATTTCTGGCAGTGGTCCTTTTGGTCTCGGCACAGTTGACTTTCCTCTTCAGTTGACTCAATTGGTTTATTCAGATTCTGGTCTCAGGATGCAGTTTTGGAGAGATAAGTTCATTTCACTTAAATAACATTATATTTTAATGTTATATTACCCCTTGGCCTAGTCTCTTAACTTAATGTTGTTTTAAAAGGTGGTCTGTAAGGGGTGGCGCCATCATTGAGATAATTTTATAATTATTAAGGTTGAATTAAAGCCTTAAGATTGGACGCCAATATTAAAGTGATGAATTTAATTAAAAAGTCAAAATTGAAGCTTTGAAGAAAGGGATGCCATCTATTGGAGGATTAGGGTTTGACTCAAAAGGGAAGATTAGGGTTTCGAGAAGGTAAACGGGAAATTATAAAAGGAAGCCTTTGGTTCTCATTTCGGTATCTTTTGTCTACAGGAATGTTATGCTGTCGGTTTGGCTCTGGGATTGCTTCGAGGAATGTAAGCCTCCTAGCTAGGCATTGCTTCTCGCTTGAAAGATAGCGACTAGTGGTGAGATAGTGATAGATTGAATGTTTTAGTGTGAGAATTCTGCATTTTAGTCTTTAAGAGGGTTTGTAAATCAGATTTATGCATATTAGAGAGATTTTAGAATTGCATTTTCATTACAGTAGATTGTCTTTTTCATTCATAAGTCAAAAAATACAAAAGGTATCATTCTGGGCATTGTTTAGATCCATCTGTCTGTGAAGGGTGCCATTTATCTGTAAGTTGCAGATTTTTTAATGAAGGTCTAAATTTTTAAAGGCAGATCGAACTTCTTGCTGGGCCGTACCATCTGTCCTTGTCTTGAAATTCGTGCATAAATAATATAGTCTTTTGACTGGCTTTCAGTGTTCTATTTTAGTCGCCATCTTCTTAGGATCATATTGCATTTCATCTCGTGGAATTTGGTTGAGTTTGGAGTGAGTTGTGAGTCAATTTGTGAGTTACAGGGCTGCTGTTCATGCATGCGGAAAACAGGACTGTCACAAATCAGATTGTCAGGTTGGCTTTAATAATAGAGTTTTTGATCTAAGCTTTATTATTCAGTGAAGGAAACTCAATATATATTGTTGCAGCTCTATTTATCTCTTGATTCACATTGGAGGCTGTACCATTCTGTTCCGCCTGGCAAGTGTTTAGAAAAAAAAAATACTTCAATTTGTCAGCTGTTTCTTTGTCTAGTCTTCATTGTCATCATCCTAGCATTCGTTTGCATCAAGTCTCATGTCATTCTGACAAGTATTGAGTGAGTTGTGAGCATTTTAGTGGATTTTAGGGTTGCTGGTTTTGCATTTAAAGGTGCAGATCTGATTTGATCAGAATTTTAAATCTGGTTTTTGAGAGAAGAAATCAGTTTGGTATTTCCATTAAGCAAGGAGAATTCTATATCTAAATGCTCGTTGAATTGTTCTAACTCTATGCTCTTGGCAGGCGAATTCTCTATCATATTGTAAGCTGACAGTAGTACTGGCAGCAGTTCTTATTCTTGCTTAATTATCTGATTTGTAATGCGCATCTTTACATTCTGTAATTGCATTGTAATTAATTCATCTCCGCCCTATGGTAGCTACTATCCCAGTCTGGGTTAGAAAGCACATTCTGGGTGTTGAGTATTTCCAGCTTTCCATTGTCTTTTCAGCATTGTATTGTAATCACTCCGTCATATGGTCGCCCCTCACTCCGTATTGGATTGGGTAGCACATACTTGACGTTGAGTTCCCATTCAGCATTTAGGGTAGAAGATCCTCTGACCAATGCTCGCCATCATCGGCGCCATACTGGTTAGAGTTACAGCATAAGCAGTTGTTTTAGATCCTCTGACCAATGCTCGCCATCATCGGCGCCATTCTGGTTAGAGTTGCTTTCTTGCACGTTTTGGTTTTCTCATCTAACCTTAACGGGTGCACGGTTTTGTAAATTGTTAATTGAAAAAACGAAAAAATTGGCTCGGTATATTTCAGTGGTATCAGAGCCAAGATCCTGCCATCCTGTGCCCATCAGAGTTCACTTGACAGAGAAAACAGATTCTACATCAGAGGTCAGAGCTGAGTTCAGTATTAGTTTTCAGAAGTTTCAAAGATGTTGCATTTTCTAAGGCCTATGGGTCGTGAGAAGTCAGATTCAACTATGGCATCGGAGGAAGGAAAGGTTAGTGATGTCGTAAGGGACTTCATTGAATATGCCAGACAGTTTAAAAGACAATGTGAAGATGAGGCTGTCAAACTCCGTGAGCAATATCAAACCATGCCAGATGATTATAGGTACAATGTTTCATTTGATTCCCATTTGAAGTGTGTGGCGTCAGTGGAGCCCGAAAGTGGAAGATGGTGGACCACATTAGGAAAAGGATAAAAAGGGAAGCAGAACAAGCTATGTTCGAAGAATCAAAGAAGGAAGGAGATGAAGTGCCTATTTGTGGATTGCAGCCGACAAATATGCAAGTTGAAGAGAAAAATCAGTCATCTAGCATTGAAGATGGCACAAACAAGGTGCACATATCACATCAAAATGATCGTGAGCTCGAAGGAGAAAACGTGACAGTTGAAGAGTGTGTGGAAGAGCCTCATAATACGCCCCTTGACTTGCATGTGATAGCAAGTGAAGAAGAGCAAGTTGAAGGAAATACTATTGGTGTCTTTGAATCAGCTTATGACCGTTACCAAAGTGGTGATGTTGGTAATGATTTCGATGTGTTTGTACCTCCTCTTGTTGAAGATTTAGTGAGGGATAGATTGGCTCTTGTTGCTGTCTCAACTTCCCGAGAAGTTCCACATAAGGAAATCAGCAACATAATCTCTCATGAGGGTTCCATAGAAGATAATGAAGATGAAGTTTTTCAAACACCAAACATTGAAGATTCTTCACTTCATTTCGGGGGTGACATTGTTGGTCTTGGGATTGATCAGCAAACTGAGCCATTGGAGAGAAACTTTTTTGATGATTTCAGCTTAAGTGAATTAGGACTTGACTTATTCAAAGAGTCATCACTACAAGGGGAGCATGATAAGTTTTTTCCAGTTGATCATCTTAATCAGCTCACTAGCATTTGGGATCCGGGTGTGATGGCATCAAGTTATGTTAAAGAACCTGTGTGGGATAAGTTTCCCTTTGATCCTGATGAAGAACAAGAACCAGGTTGCACAGTAGACTATGAGGTGGCCCTTGGAGGAGAAGTTGTCTTTGAAGAAGAAGATTGTTCCACAAAATTCCATAATGATCTCTTTGGAGTGGTTGCAGCCACTAAAGAGGAATTTGTGGTTACAGAAACTTTCCGAACAGCGGACAAACATGATTCCTTGAGCAGGTTGGATACTGGTCTAATGTTTGATCAAGGAGGCCGTGATGAAGAAGAAGAGCTAGAAGTCCATATGGCTCTTGAAGATGGAGAGTTTGAAAGTGTTATTAAACACAAATCAGATTTATCAATACACGAAGCTGGTTGCAAGCAATGGGTTGAAGAATTTGTGGAGTATGATGCTTTTTATGATGATGAGCATTCTCTGCTAGTTGGTGGTGAAGTACAAGAATGTTGGAGTAGCAAAGAGGGCAGCAAAGGCAAGGAACGAAGTTCTGATTTTCAGTTGCAGCCTATCAGCAGTTCACCGTCTTTGCATGTTCATGAGTGGGAAGATCAATGCAAGGTATCTTTTGGAAAAGAAGTACAAACGCTATCCCTATTTGATCGCACACACAATTTGGTTGATGATCTCTATTGGAAGGCTCAGTCTGAAGAGAGACGAAGTGGAGTTAAGGATGAAGTTGCTCTTCCTAACTTGCGACTTATCAGAGGCTCTTTGGAGTCATTGAAATCAGCATACATACACTTGATTGAAGATCAAGATCATGCCGTTGAATCTGCAAAGAAGGCCTTCATTGTTTTTGGAAGAAAGGGAGAGTATGGTTGAAGAGCTCACCTTGGAGCTTAAATCAACAGAGGACGAGTTGAAAGAAACTCAGTTGACTCTAAGAAAGGTTGAAGACCAGTTTGCAGATTTCAAGCTTTTCAAGGAGCAAGAGGATGCACGAAGAGCTGGAGAAATCAAGCAAGTAATTGATGAGATTGATAGTCTTCGAGAGGAGTTTGATCTTGAAGGTTTCACAAGAAAATCAAAGGTTGCATGTACAGATTTGGAGCAGCAAGATGAAAGGAATGACTTTCAAGTTTATGACAATCCTTCTTTTTCAAGAAGGTGATGAGAAAAGTTATGATAATCCTCTCTATGAAGTAGAGGATGAAATGGAGAATGAAACTGATTCTGGTTTCCAGTGCTTGGATGCTTCGATATCACTCCATGAGGATGTGCCACGTATGTTGAGTAGTAATGGATGCATAAGTGGCTCTGAGGATGAAGGTTCTACATGGGAGGTGACGAAGCAAGGTAATTTCAACATCTATGACATCAAGGTGTTGAAGAGACAAGTCTTGGTAGCTGTTGGTAACTTCATCACAGCAGCAACGAGTGAAGATTTCAGACCTACTACTCAGGAGGAATGGGGAAAAGGTGAACTAGACTTTGGTAGTTGCACTCTTGACAATCCATCCCTTGGGTGGAATGATGTTTGGAATCATATTGATCAGTTTTGGGAGCGGAAATTGAAGCCACTCTATGTTTCATACTCCCTTAATGTGGAAGCTTTCATGGTTAAGCTTCAAGGATTTACTAGAAGGGGCATCAGTTTCATGAGAAGGCACTTGGTTTTCACTAGCACTTTGGAATGTGTAGAGATTTCTTTGCAGTGTGTTGAAAATCACTTCCAGTTGAGTATCCATGTTTGGGATTCTCAACTTGGGTTGTCAGAGTTTATTACTTATGGAAAAGATTCTTGGAGGGATAAGGAACAAATTTCCAGACTTGTTGATGTTGTTCCCTTCATTTCCAGCTACTTGAGGGTTCCGTTTGTTCATCAACAAATGGATTGGAGAGAAATTTTGAATATGGGTTGGAAAGATCAACGATCGGTAGTTCTTGGAAGTGACTTTCAGCTCAGACAAGGGCAGATTTTGAGACACGAGTTTGCTGGTTGGAGGCAGATCAGCCACCTTACTTATGGAGTTACTTTCATTCAGGAGAGTTGGTACCTCACTCCTGATCAAAGAAGTGGTAGTTTTCTGATGGAGATGGCTTTAGCGGGTTTTTTAGCCACTTTGGAGGTTTGTGGTGCAAACTCTGATGGTTTATTTTCATTATTGGGTCATGACAATGAGTTACCCCATGTTTTGAATCTATATTTTGAGACTCTTGGGGTTGGAATTGTGAAAAAATTCTTCAAACTTCTTAGTTGTGCCGTGATAATTCAGTTGAGGCATAGGGAATTCATGTGGGGTCATGAGTTTGAATTTGTTGAGCTCTTGCAAAGGATTGCCTTCCTCTTTGCAAGAAGATTTGTAGAGGTCACACTTGCAGTCATGGTCCCGTTTGTTACCATGTGGAGGTATGCGGAGGAGTTCGATTTTGATTTGAGTAGACTATCTCTCCTATTGCTTAGAATGGTGATTGACAGTAGTATGGTTGATACTGTTAATTCGGGGGATCGTGGACATGAGATGTTGCATGATTTTGATTTCCCTCCTTTAAGATCTTTCAGTTTGAGTATCATAGATGGTAACACTTTGGAGTTACAAGGGGAGTCAGTGCAGCATTGGCATGATATTTTCATTGATGTGATCAGAGTGGTGCAGCATCGGCATGGTGGGTTTTTCCTGAGACGCATTTGGGAACCAGGGATCATACTTGTTGCGTATGGATTAGTTTTCAAATTTCTGGAGCTGTGGTGGTATTGCTTGAGGACAAGCAATTTTGGGAAGGGCGGATTGTAATGTCCCCTTCTCAAACCTGATCTTTCTAGTGACCGTTGGCCTTTTCTTTGGGAACCCGAAGGCTAGTCGGAAGATAAATTAGGGTTTCCTATTTTTGAGGAGGTCATTGTTCAGGGATGATGGATTCAATGGCGGATTCTTTCTGGGTTTTCAGAGAGCTTCGCAGGGGTATGTTCATCTCGGCATTCCGAGCATTTTCTGGAATTTACTATTTTTAGTAAATTCTATTTTTGGCAGTAAATAGGATGGTCTCAGGCAATTGACCTTCCCCTTCAGTTGACTCAAGGGGCGTATTCAGTTTCGGGTTTCAAAATGCAGTTTTGGGAAGTTGAGCTCATTTCACTTAAAAAATAACATTATAATTTAAATGTTATTTTATCACCTTGGCCTAGTCGAATGACTTAATGTCATTTTAAAAGGTGGACTCAAAGGGTGGCGCCATCATTAAGGATATATTTAATATTTGATGAATTCTCCAAAGTCAATGCAAGTTAATTTGGGCGCATTTATCAAGGTGATGATTTGATTAAAATATTGAATTTAATTAAAATGGTCAATATTGAATTTGAAGGAAAAAGGACGCCATTTCATGAAGGGAATTAGGGTTTTGACTTGAAGAAGAGTTTAGGGTTTCGAGAAGTCAACAAGAAGTTATAAAAAGGAGGCATTGAGCATCATTTCACATCTTTTGTCTATGCTAATGTTATGCTGCCGAATTGGTTGCGGAATTGCTTCGAGGAATGAATGCCTCCTAGTTCTGGGCTCGACTTCGTGCTTGAGAGACAGCACCTAGTGGAGAGGTTTGCTTATTTGAGTGTTTTGTAGTGAGATTTTGCATTGTAGTAGTTATTTTGCATTTGTAGTTCAATTTCTAGCATGTTAATGAAGTTCTGGAGTTGCTGATTTAGTATAGCTGCATGTTGTATTTGCTCATAAGTCAAAAAATAAAAATATATTCGTTCTGGGTATTGGCTAGAACCATTTCTATGCCCTAGGCGCCCATTTGTGCAAATTTTGGTGATTTATAATGAAGAATCTGATTTTATCTTGTTGGTAGAACATTTCTAGAGGCTGTACCATTCTGTTCCGCCTGGCAAGTGTTTAGAAAAAAAAATACTTCAATTTGTCAGCTGTTTCTTTGTCTAGTCTTCATTGTCATCATCCTAGCATTCGTTTGCATCAAGTCTCATGTCATTCTGACAAGTATTGAGTGAGTTGTGAGCATTTTAGTGGATTTTAGGGTTGCTGGTTTTGCATTTAAAGGTGCAGATCTGATTTGATCAGAATTTTAAATCTGGTTTTTGAGAGAAGAAATCAGTTTGGTATTTCCATTAAGCAAGGAGAATTCTATATCTAAATGCTCGTTGAATTGTTCTAACTCTATGCTCTTGGCAGGCGAATTCTCTATCATATTGTAAGCTGACAGTAGTACTGGCAGCAGTTCTTATTCTTGCTTAATTATCTGATTTGTAATGCGCATCTTTACATTCTGTAATTGCATTGTAATTAATTCATCTCCGCCCTATGGTAGCTACTATCCCAGTCTGGGTTAGAAAGCACATTCTGGGTGTTGAGTATTTCCAGCTTTCAGCATTGTCTTTTCAAGCATTGTATTGTAATCACTCCGTCATATGGTCGCCCCTCACTCCGTATTGGATTGGGTAGCACATACTTGACGTTGAGTTCCCATTCAGCATTTAGGGTAGAAGATCCTCTGACCAATGCTCGCCATCATCGGCGCCATACTGGTTAGAGTTACAGCATAAGCAGTTGTTTTAGATCCTCTGACCAATGCTCGCCATCATCGGCGCCATTCTGGTTAGAGTTGCTTTCTTGCACGTTTTGGTTTTCTCATCTAACCTTAACGGGTGCACGGTTTTGTAAATTGTTAATTGAAAAAACGAAAAAATTGGCTCGGTATATTTCATAGCAAGGCATTATCTATCATATTGTAAGCTGGCAGTAGTACTGACAGCAGTGCATAATCTTGCTTTATCATAATTTGTAATGCTCATCTTTACATTCTGTAATTGCTTTGTAATATCTTACATCTCCGCCCTATGGTAGCTCCTTTCCCACTCCGGGTTAGAAAGCACATCCTGGGTGTCGAGTACTTTCCGCATTCTAGCTTATTTCCCTTAATCGCATTGTAATTCTTAGCATCTCCGTCATATGGTAGCTCCCATTCCATCTCGGTTTGAAAAGCACATTCTTGACGTCGAGTCATTTCAGTTTATTAGATGATAGGGATCCTCTGACCACATGCCGTCGTTCGCCGACGCATTCTTGGTTAGAGTTTTTGTATAAGCATTTCAATTCAGATCCTCTGACCAATGCTCACACCTTGCCCACATCGGGATCCTGGTGTACATTCTGGTTAGAGTTGTTTCGGCATCGTTTTGGTTTAGAGCTAACCTTAACGGGTGCGTATTGTTTGTAACTTGCATTTGAAAAAGTTGAAAAAATTTGGCTCGGAATATTTCTGAATCCTTCAAAGACCCTGCTCTAAACCTACCACGTATCATGATTCAGGCTTCAGATGAGCTCTAGCAATGGCTAGCATTGCAAACAACATGGGTGCATCTTTTTTCCTGGCCATTGTGCTTCCGTTCACAGGTCATATTTTAGAAAGGTTTAAACATTTATGGGGGTGGAGCATTGTGGTCATAATCGTACACATCTTGCATCAGTTGTAACTGTTTAACCTCCCATGCAGTCACTATAAAAGAATCTTAATGATATTTGGCAACGAGTCTAGTATTCACCCAACAAAAGTACAACTTTTGCCTTGGTAATTGTGTTTCCTTTGGCAGGTAACATTTGTGAAGGGTTTATGCATAAATAAGGATGGAGAATTGTGTTCATGATCTTACACATCTTGCATCATTGGTGACGCAAGGTATTTCCCTATATCATGATGTTATGCCATGCAAATTTCCAAAGCATTCTCTATTGCAGCATGTTTGTTGTTGACTTCCATCATATATTTTAGCAAATGTGTTACTGCTCCACCCTCAACATTGTTAAACTCGCTTTAACAATGACTTTATCAACATAGGGCATAGGGCATTTAGGATTCTTAAATGGGATTGTATGGCTGTTTTCTAGTTCAGAATACAAAGTTTGTTTCACTCAATTTTACATATCCATGTCAACATTAGACGTAATTTCACCCACAGTTTGCAAACTTGTAGAGTACTCAGCAAGTTGTTGAGTACTTGTGTCTTTTTCTTCATGGCTGAGTTTTCACAGAGTTAACTTGCAACTTGCCAAAATGTGGAAGAAAAATGATCAAAAAAAAAAAGCCCACAAAAACACTACAAAACAATGAAAATTTTGGTATTTTTTGCTGTCTGTGCTGCATACCTTAATTTCAACTGTATCTAAAAACATGCCACTTAAGAATGCGATTTGGTACTGAAAAAGAGCCCTCAACTGCAGAAATGTTCCATAAAAATGCTTGTATATTGAAAAACATGCCCTACAACACAACTATAGACTGAAAAATGCAATCATATACAAAAACATGCCTTAAAATACTTGTATACTGAAAACATGCAATAGAACATGACTGTAGAATGAAATTTCCCTTCTTCTGCCCAAAGTATTTTTTTTAAGTTGATGAATTTTGTTGAGTTTTTTCTGAGTTTTCATCGAGTTTCTAGGTTCGCCAAGTTTGAGTTTGTAAACTATGATTTCAACTACTGATTGGAACTTACAATGTTACCAAATTTTGCCAATTTTGGGGAAATAATCTTAGGACCCTTATGTTCTAACCTTCCATTGTTAGCACTCTTATGTCCTAACCCTCTATTATTGTTATTATTATGAGCATTGTAAATTGTAATTTATGAGCATTGTAAATTGTAATAATCATAGTTTAGTTATTTAGTCAAATATTACATTGTGTGGAATTTAACCCACATGTAGCACATGAAGTTATGATAGTGTAATGGTCTATATTAAGTGTATGGAATTATCCCACATGAGTTGCACCTCATAAGTCGATTTTTGTGATGCTTTTATACTAATGTTGTAATAAAAAGGAGAACACCTCAGAATCATATTTTGTATTGGTGCTTTGGTTTTCACAAGGTTGTCCCCTCGAAGAGGCTTGTGATACTTGTACCAAGATTCTTGAATATAAGCATGTTTGCAGCGATATCAAAGTGATGTGTTATTTTTCTCATGTTATTGTTTTTGTTAATAGTATTTTGTAGGTGAGTCGACATCATGTACTTGTACCGAATGAGCTTGGATATAGATGGTGGCAGCCTAAGCACACCTACATTGGATCTCAGAGATTGTGGGTTTGTCTTGGGCATGTTTAGAAGATACTCAAGATAGATCCAGAGTCCTAGGGTGCACTTTGGAGTTCCCAAGGCAAATTTGGGGTAACCTTGGTGTAAAAGATGTATTAGAAAAAAGACTTTTCACACACCAAAATAATCATTTTTAAATCGTAGTTAAGCTTTATAAAATTTCTTTTCATAAATGTCTGAGAGCCATGGCTTAAGATCCCACAACTGAGCATAATATTGCCAATTGCAATTACCATATTCAAAAGTAGATAAAAGCTTCAAACGCCAACATAGGACTATGGAAGAAATTAAACATAAGCTTCAAGGAGGTTTAAATACAAGATGCTTGTCTACCCTGTCCTATGAAGAAAAAAGGTGACTGAAAAGAGTCATTATAAGATTTTGATCAATATCATGATTGGGCAAGAAATCTGCCATGCCATTAAAGATTAGGTTTGCAATGATGGAAACTTATTCCAAAGAAATATGGAGCTTAACAACAAAGCCAGCTCAACATATTTCCTTAAGTTTCCAATCAAGGCAAGATAATTTTTGAATAACATTGATTACGAGAAGGGAAATCCCTTCTACCATTAAATATTCATAAACATTAGAAGTTGATAAAAACTGTTGGTAAAAGCCCTACCAAGAACACCATTGCATGGGTAGGTGAAATCTGGCATTTTGAACTCCAAAAAATCATATGACTATACTCAGAAAATCAGCGGAATCAAGAAAAACCAGTCAAAATTAGTGGTCGACATTTTCCATTAAAATCACATTTTTCATTGGGAAAAGACCTGGAACTTTTCCGTTTAGTGGTTAATCGTGATTTTCCCATTTTTTTTTCTCAATTTATGCTTCTATGCTTGAAATCAACTTGATCTTTACATAGAACAAACCCAATACTTGCAGTCCCTGGATTTCTCCTAGAGGCCCCAGTAAAATTCAATTGGAAACCCTCCTTTGGGGGAGGAATCCAAGATTCCTACAAAACATATTTTCATTCTCAATATTAACTGTGCTACTAGTATTGTCGGTTACTAACCCATGAATAGGGGTATTAATATATTTGTATTGTTATTATGATTATTTTTATATATTTTTAATAATTATACTCATATATTAATTAGACAAGTTTGCAAACTATGGTTGAAATAACCTCTATTGAAGACATGAATACGTAAAATTGAATGAAGCAAACTTTGTATTCTGAACAAGAAAACAGCCATACAATCCCATTTAAGGATCCTAAGGCTCTATGTTCATAGAAGCTGCAATCATCAAGACAGGAAATAACAAATATTGTTTGGAAAGGAATAATACTGCAAATTATAAGTACCCCACTGCTATACTTTACAACATTTGGTTGTTTATTTGAAATACATTACCAAGCATCAAAAAATGAATATGCATAACAGTATATCAACTTGACTGCCAAGACTCTTCTATTTTAAAATTCAAGTGATGCATAAAATTGTAAAATTCTTTTGGGAACTTTTCTCTCATTGCACACCATAGGTATAATGCAAAGAAAATAAAGCCCTGCTGAACAAAAAGCATGCAGAGTAGCTTCCACAAATCCTACAAAAACTCGAAGACAATTAATCACAATCAACCACCTGTGAGGAATTGATAGCATCCATTTCAAGCTACTTGAAACATTGTATTTTCTTCTTTTCAATAGTATTGTCTCCTTTATAATTTTACTTGCTTTTAAAGGAGTTGCATTTGAAAGGGAACAATAACATATATATTATATTACAAGATAGAGAAATAAGCATCAGTTATGTAAAATTTGGTATAAGATGCATAATCTATTTCTACAAATGTATTTCCCAATATCTGTAGATTGTCATTGAATAAAGAGAAACAGCATCTAACAAAACCTGGGGCAAAACAGACTGGATTTCCTTCAAAGGTACTCCCATATCAGCTAGGGCTACAATTGCTTCTAGAGTGTAAGGGCACTGCCTGCAACACAAACAAAAGAGACCATAAAAATTCAAAGGATCAGCCTCATCATAAATATAAGATGTTCCAAGTAAATTGATACAACTAAAGCAAGTATAATAAAATTGGTATATCAGTACTCTAAAACAATCATCATAAAACAAATTCATCATTTGAAGTTTGATGGCAATAGATTGAAAATGTTTGCAGCTTCACACTTTAAAGTTCAATCATAACCAAAAACCAACCTTGTACCACATACAATTAAACATTGATTCTTCAAACAACCGAAACCAATATAGTGACAGAATAAAAAGTGAGATGCCAAACAACAGTTGTCCAACATAACAGCAATGAGAAAATTGTTTGAGAACAAGAAAGCTATATTACTGGATTTTTTCTTCAGACCCTTCTACCTAGACCAAGTTTGAACCAGGTAGCAGTTTGTAATGTCCCCTTCGCACACATGAGGAATTGTTTAGCGGTTAGCCATTAGCTTATTTTCCAAAGTTTCCTCGTAAGGTAATTGGCATTGATAAAGAGAAAATAATTTAATTAATTAAGTTGTCAAAAAGTCACTTTTCAGTATTTTATTTGACAGGTTACATTTAATTATTTTTTTAAAAAGGTGTTTTAAGTGTGCAAATAAAGTGTTGTTAGGCCTGAGCTGATGAAAATTATTTTATTAAGGGAAAACAATTTTTCAGAAAAGCAATAAAAAAGTAAAAAAACATTTGTTGGAAAAAACAATAAAAAGGCAAAACAGTGGTTTTTTTTTATTTGAAAAATCAATGAAAAACAAAAAAAACATTTTTTCCTAAAATACTCTAAAGGGTTATAAACGGAGGTTGGGTCTTGAGAAGAAGGGTTGCTGAGTTATTTTTCATTTTCATTTGCTCTTTGTAAGAAAATGAGTTCATATTTCTTGAGGATCAAAAATATGGTGATTTCACACTAAGATCACATTGTTGCTGCATGTTGAGTTCTCTCCATATGTTTGGTAAAATGGAAATATTTGATGTATTTTGAAGAAATTTTGATTGGTAAATGTCACTAACACAATTTTGTTGAAGATTATAACATGTACTACAAGTATGTTTGAGGATTTTGTGGGCTGTACCTATTGTACCATCAGCATTAATCTTTGTTTCAAACCTACAGCTATATATTATGTCCTATTAATCTAATCTACATCGATTCTAAGGAGAAATAAGAATGTTTCAATAGTATTTCAGTTTGGTTGTCTTGATGTGCATCCGGGTAGTTGCTACAGTTGTGTGGGTGGTGTTTATAGTGTGTTATCAGCAGTGTATCAATCTGGTTTTTTTGACTGCAGTGTTCTGATCAGCACATATTCATCTTTATTCGGCATTGCAACGTTTCATTGACCATTGTGAGCTTATATTCCCTAATTATATGGTTTTATGAACTAATTCATTGTGTTGCAATAGTGTTTATTTACGATCACACCTGATATTACAATTAATTACAGCACTTTCTAATCTTTGTCATATTGTAATGCATTTCCTAACTACTATGTAAATCTAGGATGGTAATACCGTCTAAGGGTTATCATTTGCATGCATTTCATATTATAGGATTGATCAATTTACTACCAATTATTATACCATTATCATACAGCCCATTGTGGCATTGAACAAGCTGGCATTATTGACCATTTTGATCTAAGTCAAGCTTAGACATTCTACCAATGGCTTGCACTACATTCATGCAGTTTGCCGAAGAGGTGTTGATTATGCCGGCTCAACTGCCTGTGTATTTTGTCCGTCTTACCACCATTCATCTTCTACCAAACATCATAGATAGTGTGTGGCTGAAGCACTGTATGCTCTCACCTTGCCCACTCTGGGATCTGATCAAAAAGTGTATAGGCATTGCATATGCATTTCTATATTGTAAAAAAATATTTTAAAAATGCTAGGATGGGTTGTTACACAGTTCTAGGCTGGTTCCTACACCAAAATGGCCCACATCCTGATTTTTCATTCCCTACCTAGGTTCATCATAGATTTGTTACCCAAGCAACGCACACCATTCCCAAATCAAAATCCAAGTGAATCTAGGTCCCTAAGCAGTTAAAATTTGAAGGAAATGCAATTTTATTTTTAAAAGTCAGAATTAAGAAGAAAAAGTAAAAATAAAACCTGCACTAATAAGAATTAAATTATAAATTAATAGGTAATATTTTGTGGTTAATTTTTCTTATGCTATGCTTGTTATGGTTAAATATAGTTATTTTGCAAGAATTTTATAGTTTTTATATTTATGATTATGGTTGTACCCTGAGTCATAGGATTCGCCGAATTTCATATATGAAATTCAAAATTCAGAGAACTTCAAGGAAATTTTAAAAATTCATTTTTGTTTGCCCTCATATTCGTACGGATAAGGGCTTACCATTTTTTGTGCACTTTAGTAGGAATTTTCTATTGGCTTTCATAGGGTTTTCTGCAACAAAAGTTCAAAATCGTCTTATACAAAAAAAAAATATTTTGAACATGGTTTCTAGACAAGGATTCTAAAGCTTTTGAAACACCGTGTGCAACACCATCTGCCTCAACAAAAAAGGCCACAACTGCTCCCTTTGAAACGCGCTATCTGCAGAAGCTATAAACCCTTGTTGGATACCTCGACCCTTCAACTAAATAACTTTTCCATGCAATATCCTTCCCATCCTTTAAAACATGCGAGTAAGGCATAGTTACTGTTCACCCACTCCCATCTGCTACTGTTATAATATTTAATATTTAGATTTTAATTTTTAAGTTTTGTTTTTTATCTGATTTTTTGTTTAGTTAAATAAAATTTAATATCTTTATATTTTATTTTTTAAATTTGAGATTTTTTTTTTTTAATTTTTTAATACAATATATTAAAATTTAATAGTCTAAAATATTTAAATTTAATTTTTAGACATATTTATATTATAATTTATTCAAATTTAATATAATATTGTTTTATTTTTATGGACTTATTATTTATATCTTTTAAAAAATCAAATTTATATAAAGCGAATTTAATGCCAATTTTTTTTTCAAATTTTTTACCCTTGTTGAATTTCATCTGAATTTTCTTGTTGCCGAACTCGAATTTGAACCTTGTGACTTAGGTTGTACCCATGCCATACCAAACCCAAATAAAAAAGAAAATCAGGGAACCATTGTACCCAAACTCTGAACTTGAACCAACAGGTTAGCAAGAAATTTATGGAGGTCTCAAACATTAATCTTGCAAGTGTTTCCCAAAAGACAATACCTCTTGTAAAACCCATCAAACTAAAAACAGAGATCCTTCACAAGTTATCAAGGTGAATTGGTAGCCGAAATTGGCATGGTGTGATGGTTTAAAGGTGGCATTGTTGTTCTCACCACCAAGGTTCAATCCTTGTTGGGGTGGTATTGTTGAGTGGTTGTATACCGGTTCATAGTTTCGGTTCAAAAGCGTTTACCCCTTGAATAAAAAAAAAATCAAGGTGATTTGGTAAAAATGTCACCACCTTCAAAAACAATAAATGATGCCCCACACAGCTCCATTTTGATACAAAGTATGATGTGTGAGATAGGAGCACACTATTGTGTAGCTTGCTTGACCATCCAAGTATATAAAAATTTCATTGACCAACTAATGAGCTGAAATGATTGTTGTAGCCCTAAGAAATTTTTGTACTGTGTTCAAATTCAATCTAAATTTTGTTTTTCTCCTAAGTCATGAGTGATGTTTCAAAGCTTGGCCATGGTTGTCTGTAATGTCCCTTCTTGGGATAACCCTAAATCTTGCCCAAGAATCACAAGCTTAATATAGTTAGGGTTATAACTTACCACTTAGATTCTTAAAGAAAGATAAACCCTGGTTTAGATCCTATAATTATGTTAGAGATCCATCACTCAAGTAGCTTGACAGTTGGTACTCCATATTGAACATTAGAATTAAGTATGAGTAAATCTATATTAGACATCATAACCAACATTTCCCATACTTGACTCCTCCCACATGTCACACCATGGTGGGAAGGTAAGATCACAATGGTGAATTCATGGTTGAACTAGACCTAGAGGCAACTCCCTTTGATCCTAAAGGCAGAGCCCTTCTGGCCCTCATGGGCTCATTACGTCCCACCCCCGGGTGGCATATCTAGTGGAGAACAACCTAAACCCAAAGGTAGCACCCCTTTGAAAGGCAGTACCCCTCTGGCCCTCGTGGGCTCATTACGTCCCACCCCCGGGTGGCGTATTTAGGAGACTCTATTCCATAAACTCCCCCCTTGTAACCCTTCTTCCCCACCATGGTGGAACATGGGTGTAGGCATAAATCAATAATGTGCACATGCATACAATTTCATAAACATAATCAAAATAAATGACAACAATAATAGATAATAACGAATAGCATCAACACTAGTGCATTGAGTCTATGATTCTACCTTACAAGTCTAAACATGACATGACTGAAATCAAAATATATCTACCGCTGCCTATACATGAAATCTGAGCATATTATAATCTAATTTAAATAACATTAAATATACCTAATGCTCTATTCTAAATATTATCATCTAAATTCAAATAATATTAAATGTATCTAATACTCTATCCTAGGATTCCAAAATACACTAGGACGATAGCACACAATAAGAAATACATCTAAACTACATATCATAACTGAGAACAACAGAAATACATGCCTACTTAGCAGAATATATTCCCAGGTGGCTGAGAGATACTACGTACCAGTAAATTGCTATTTCCCTTTTTTTAATATTCTTGCTGATCCTTAATCCATCGCTGCTTCCTTTGTTGGGCTTACTTGCCTTTTATATATTCCATTATAAGGGACATGACTTTCCATGTCCTCTTTACCCGTACCCCTCCAAAAGTCATGCCTCTTGCAAGTTATTAATCGTTGCTTTGATCGGGATCATTTGTTTGTTAATCAGGTATGTATGATCGCTGCTTTATGATAGGAGTTGATTCTTTTTGGGATTCCTTGTATTTGATATCTTTTATTAAATATTTATATTTGTTATTTGTTTGTTTAGTAAACAGATTTCAATATTGTTTTTGTGATTTATTAGTAATATGATTATAATCAGAAATAACTTACACATAATGTTTACGTTGATAAACATATATTATTAAAATAATATTATAATATTATCAATGATTTTGATATTATGTGGGATGATTATAATTATAGTAATACCTTTAATCTATATTTATAATAATATTATCTTGATAATTATAATAATGGTGTTTAAATGGCAATTACTTATATGTATATTTCGATATATATTCGGTTTTGTTATTTATATTTTCATATCTCATATTTAGAATTACAATTTCAGGGACATGACATTGTCTTTGTATTTTCTTGATCATGTCTCGAAAGGATCGATAAACTGAGCTTCCAGACACACCGCAAGACAAAGAATGAAGCTCAAAGAATGCAGAAACAGCAGAGTGTTAAGAGTGCATCATACAAGGTAGAAATGCCAATTTTACAAGATGAAGTCTGCCTGACAGTGGTTGAGCACACATTGTAAAGTAAAAGGAAAAATTTATTTGGTGTGGAAGTCTGCAACCATACAGAGGCATGTTTTGCAGAGGGGAACACAAAGTCTGCAAAACCTGTAAATACTTTTAAACGAGGGTGCCAATATAAAGAAATTGATTTGTCAAAACAGAAAAACTTGTACAGCCTTACGGAACCATGTGCCTCTAAGAGTGTTGGAGAGTGGAGTCAGGGAATTCTAAGAGGAAGGAAGGTACTCCCTCTAGAACCATACCTAACATGTGAGGCCGAAGTAACTCCAGTAGTTGCAACCAAACTCATAGTATGTGTCTATCCCTATGGTTGGGAGGTTGACCAGAGATAAATTGATCTATGTCACTAAGAAGGAGCCAAACCACACCATCAAAATGTTCATAAAGTGAACTAGTAAAAACTCGCATTACTTGCATTAACAAGAAGAAAAGATTACAATATATAGAGGAAACAAATTACTGTAGACATTTAAGATGTCTAACAACCTCTACCTACTAACTACTGCAGATAAGATATAAAGAAATCTAAACTAACTAATTACATTATATTATTGACCATTAACTATATAGAGATATATTATTCTAACACAAAAAGTAGAACCATGTTGCTAAGGGGGACAGGTTTTTGAACCAAGTTAAAATCTGCACCAGCATGCGCCCTAGTAAGGGTTAACCAATTTTGACATTAAAATGTGTATATCAAACATATGGTGCATGCCAGAAAGGAGTAGAATCAGAGTCCTGAATTAAAAAGTTGCAGGGATGTGTTGAGGAGCTCACCTTAGGGCCAAAAACAAGCTATTCTAATTGAAAATAGCACACCTATGAATAGTTGCCTAACATGAGATAAGGACCAATTGTGTGTGTTTTAAATTCATTCAAGGCTATTTATAAAGGTGCATTCTGTCATGTCCCCCGAATTTTGTAACACTAAGAAAACGGCTAAAGACAAATAAATAAATACAATACAAATAAATGTCAAAATCCAAACATGAACATAAGATAACTTGAATAGATATCATCACAATTATAATTGTCCCAGACAATATTATAATTGTAATTATTATAATCTTAAAATATAGATAGTAATAATTTAATATTATTATCCCTATTAAAATATAAATGTTGACAATTTAAATAATAAACGCAAATATTAAAAAATATATATAGTCATCAGCGGCAAGACCCAAAGATAGAAACAATAAGCAGCAAAGGTGATTAATAAGCTTGCTAAGGCCATCCAATGGATATTGGCTTAATATATTCTTAATTAACCTTAGAGCATTTTAATTCGTGTTTGAAGATTTATCCAGGCGATTAAATCATCTACACAAAGCAATATAAAAATAATGGCTATATTGATAAAATGAACAGATTAGTCTATTAGGCATTATCGGCATGCTCTTCATTGCCTGACCTGCATCACAACATTACTTTGGAGTATTGAAAGCCAGTTTGAATAGGCACTGATCCTTTAAAGCAATCGCATTCTTCTAAACAGTTGAGTGGACCATGTTGATTAACGGGAAGGAATTACCATGTTCTTTGTTAGCTGCTATCTTCGCTAAGGTAGAATTGACTTGGAGCTTGCAGTCACAATGGATACAAGGGAATTGAAGATATTTAAGGATAATCGGCATGCTCTTCATTGCTTGACCCACACCACAACATTACTTTGGAGTATTGAAAGTCAGTTTGAATAGGCACTGATCCTTTAAAGCAATTGCATTCTTCTGAACAGTTGAGTCGACCATGTTGATTAACAGGAAGGAATTACCATGTTCTTTGTTAGCTGCTATCTTCGCTAAGGTAGAATTAACTTGGAGCTTGCAGTCACAATGGATACAAGGGAATTGAAGATATTTAAGGATAAGACGTGGTGGTAGATACATCATCGCCACCCTCATTGAGTTGTCGCTAAATGTTAAGGTGATTCACGATGGATGCACCCAAGGGCCAATATGTATATACCAGTGCAGAGTAAGGAGCGAAGAATAGTATTGCGAGTATAGGTTAACAAATAGGTGATGCGTCTCATTCCTTGTATCGTCAGACGCCTTCAGCATCATCAAAGATAGTACTATTACCATTGTGTGAAGGAATAATCATCCAAATAAACAATTAATTAAGAACAAAGGAATTAACATTTCGATATTAATTAAGAACAAAGAAGACAAACACAGTGCAGCGATTTATTGTTTATGAAGCAAGTACTAATGAAGACAATGCTTGTAAATCAAAGTAAGTTATTATAAGAGCAGCAATTCATTATGAAAGGAAAAGGTTAACAAAAGTCATGTCTTTTGAAGGGAGATCACTCTTCAAGGGGTGCCGCATTTCATTGTTGATATAAAATATATAAAAGGTAATAGGAAGTGAGGAGAGAAAGGTACAAAAAAGCAGAAAGCATCGGGTGTACTAATAAAACTCAGAAGTGTTAAGAGCATCGGGTAATATTGGAAAATCAGAGATTACATTAATGTTACTCTTTATTATGAAGGAGATAATATTAGGAGCATAAATCATTTAGAATATCATTACGTAGTATTCCGCTTTATTTTGAACAAGGTAATTCTTTATTCTGAATAAAATAATGTTAGGTGCATTATATTATTATGTGGGATATCTGTATGATATGTTACTCCTTATTAGGAATAAGCTAAGATTAGATGCATGATGTTATCTAGAATATCGTGAGCATAAAATCATTCCATTATTAGGAATAAGAGAATTGGGCTTGAGTGTTCCCATGCCATTTCTACTCTTCCTTGGGAGGGCATTATCATGGATCTAGTTAGTGGTTTCTGATGACTATTTGCTACTATGTTTGTGTTCTTGTAGTTGTTGAACACTTTAGATAAAATGTTAAAGTTCATTCCTTGCTGCAAGGCTAGTTTTGTGTCTTAGCCTAGTGGTTACATACAAGGATGGATTCAAGTGTGATGACTGTGAAATATATTATTAATTTAAATATCAGTTCATGCTTATAAATATTTTAATCTGTTATGATTTGTGAATATAATTAAATATATTATGATGGATGAATGTATTGAGGAATTGAATAACATATTAATACTTGATAGATATGTAACTATATATATATATATATATATATATATACATCATAGGTGATTAACAAACACCAAGTATAGATATAAAAGGATATGATTTACAAAAGTCCAATAATGATGCTTGCAGCAATTATTGTACTTTATAATCAATCATGTTACTTAAACAAGAATGGATTTCGAGCCAATTCACTCTCGCTAAATACCCAGCTGAGGATAGGGAGTTTGTGGAGGGAAAGGTGGGTAATTCGGTCACTTGATGGATGGTCCCAAGATGGGTAGGAAATCTTGAGGGAATCCACTTGAAGACTGTTCACGCGCCCTTGGCACAGCAGTTCTGCCATCCTTCACTGGGTTAGGAAAGAGGGAAGGACGAAAATCTATTCAGTACATAGTTTTAGGTTAATCCCAACAAGGGGACATTACACATCACTTAGCAAATAATCCTGACTCTCCAAATAAAGTGGAGCACCTATTAATAATGGCAATCAGTGCATTACAAGCTCAGTTTTAGATAGCAGATCGAAGGGTAAAATAGGTTGCTCATCGCATTAGCTGATTGGAGGCTGAGATAACTTGTTTTAAAAGCATAAATTAACTTCCATCCTTTTGTTTGCATTCATCTTTCCAAAATGAAGTAGCAAAGGAAGGAGTTTCCATCATATCAGCAGCAGTCTTTGTTAATTTCAGTAATCTCCATCACTGTCTATCATCAAAAACAGCTGATTTTAACATGAGTCCTGCATCATTGAATCCAGATTTTCACATGCTTATACAGCACATAAAGATTTAAATGTTTTTCATTCTTTATTATCCATATGTTGCTTCAGATTGTGTATGGTGTAATCTTCATTTTAAGAGAAGGTTCAGATATAACAGCAGGGATTTCAGTCATGATAATTATTCATATGATTAGGGTTTTGTAATCATTGGAGCTCGTTTTCAGCCTCTATAATAACAGACCTTCAGTATAAACCTACAGTTTTGAAAATATAAGATCACAAATCCTTTGCATATTGTTGGCACAAATAATCATCGACATGGTCTTTTGGTCTTGTAATAACAGTCACCACATATAAGACAGTTCAGAATATATTGAAATCACTGAGTGTTGTTCAAAACAAGTAATCATTGTAATGATCCTCAATGATGTTTCATTCATCATAATGCAAGAGGCAAGAGGTTCACCTCTTTCGTTCTTCATTTGAAGTGCTTCAAGGTCAATTGTTTGGTTTTCAGAAAGTAGATTTCCAAAGAAGTTTGGTGTTGCAGAATCAACAAGATGAAGGATGTTAAGTTTTTCAAGGTATTTAGACAAGCATATTTTTAGCTGGAGTCTGACACATAATCAACAAAATGAATGTAATGATGTCCCATTCTAGAATTTCCTTATTTTTACTTCAAACAAATATCCCACACTCACAATAAGGCTTGCATAATTAATTACAAATATTAATTTATCCTTAAACTATAATTTTTACATATATATTTAAGATTTAAAATTTAAGAATCTAATTCTGAAAAATACAAACTTATTTTGAATCTGTTGCAATCTTCTTGCAATTTGCAGCAATTTTATTTGTACAAATGTCTTGAAATATTCTTGCCATAGTTGGAAAACTCAACTCACCAAAAGACTCACCAAGCCCAAAACTGACGAGTCAACAAAAACTTAGCAAAAACTCAGGAACTTAAAAAATTGCTAAAATTACAATAGAAACACATTTTTTTTGCAAATTTCAATGACAAGATGAATCCAATAAGTCCATAAATGATTACAAAAGTTTTCTCTATTAAATTTGATTGACTTTAATGCAAATTGATTACGAAATTGCATTCTCATGCGGAATCCTGATGGCAGAAAGCCTGATAGTCTAAGTTGTTGATTTCAGTCTTCACTCCCAAATCTCCTCATTGTAATCAATTTTATTATATGATAAGAGATCCCAATAACTAGTGAGGGTCTAGGAGTGGAGATATCAATGACGTTGAGGGGCAATGTTTGGAGGCAACGCCCCCAACGGGGTCAAGGGGCAGTGCCCCTCATGGGGGTCTTGGGGGCAATGCCCCTAGTGGGGTTGAGGTGCAGTGCCCCTAGTGGGGGTCTGGGGGCAACGCCCCCAGCAGGGTCAAGGGGCAGCGCCACTCACAGGGTCCGGGGACAACACCCCTAGCGCGCTCCATGTCACGATACAGGGCGGGGTCGAGGGACGAAGCCCCTGCCACCAAGCCCAAATTAAGGCCTTTGAAACCACATAAAACTTCTTCTCACACACCATTTTACAATTTGCTCTCCAAGTGCTATGTGACGAAGTGTGAGGTGCATTCATGCATTTATAGGGCAAAATCGTGAATTTTTTTACTTTTTTTCCGATTTTTTTTTTGCATTTTATTTTTTGTTTCACATTTTTTATGTATCTAGCGAGTCTTTTGTATAGACTCGCCTTGGAAAAGACTCGGTGAGTTAAAGTTATAAAGACTCGCAAGGCAAAAAAACTCACAAGTTTTCAAGACTCACTGAAAACTCAGCAAGTCTGCCAACTATGATTCTTGCTAAAGTTAGGGGTTTTCATCCACTAACTTCATAAAGAAATTAAGGGTCTTCATCCTTGAATTGCTAGTCAATGAGGGGTTTCATCCTAAAGATTGTTGAATCATTGATTCATATTCCATTAAGGAAAAAAAATATATATCTGTACTCTTCCTTCATTTCCTTGATTTATCTTCCTTATATACACTTTTTTCTTCATAGTCATAACCCTCCATATGTCTCTTGGCTTTTCATTAAAATTAAACTTTATTAAAACTTTAGTTTTTTATAATATTAATCATTCTCCCTTAAGCACTCCTTGTATTATCCTTCCTTAAGGGAATCGCCAGAGAAAGAAAAGGAAGTTATATTTAAGGAGGGGGCATTGCAATGAAGGAATTTTCAGATTCAAGGCATCAAAAATGTTGAGTTTTAGGGTTTTGTCAATGAAGCCACCATGGTCAAAGCATATGAACTTTTGTCAAAATCGTCTCTATAGCCATCAATCAAAATTGCCTATTTACACTCAAAACCATTTTTAGCCTACATTATTTTCAGCATAGTTTGTCAACTTGTTCAGTGCTCAGCAATTTTTCTATTGGCAAGTTTTTGCAAGTTTAACTTTTTGAGTGCTTGGTGATTTTTATGTTGGCAAGTTTTTGCAAGTTTAACTCATCAAGTCCAAGTGCTGATTTTTCTACAAAAATCTTGCCAAAACAGTGCCAAATGCTCACAGAAAAGGCAAAAAAAACATTAATGATGTTTTTTGCCTTTAAAAGCCATATTCAACCATTTTGAACACCCCAAAAATGTTTCTTTTTTGCCTTTACAATCATCATTTTTTTCCTTTTGTGTGTGATGCCCCTTGACCCTATTAGAAACCAAGATCAGATTTGCAAACCGAAAAGACCTTCCACAGAAGAAAAAATCAGAAAAAACAGAGAGGTGCAAGAAGATGTGAAATATTATTATTCGAGAGTTCAATAATTACAAGATAATGATTTGCTTTATAAAAGCAAAGATGCATAACCTTAATCTTATCTTGAGCAACAAGATAGTTCAACAAGATAAGGATGACAACTAATTAACCTAGGAATTAAATAATTACCTAAGTAAACTTATGTAAATGAGTAATTAAATATTAATTACACCAACACCCCCCCATAAGTGCAACTTAGGGAGAAGCAGATTATTATGCAAATATGAGTCCTGGCAACAAGGCCTGATCAGGTACTCATTTACAAATGCAATGAATGAGGTAGAGAAGGAAAACCCAATGGGACAAAACCCCCCTACAATGAGATGACTGTTGCAAAGAAGCACTGGAAGAACACTGTGGAGTACCACTGGAACCGCAATCTGACAAGCAAGGAAAGATACTTCTGTCTACAACTGAAACCAAAACCGAAATCATGATAATGTGAAAGCAAACCCGATGCCACGGAACAATGGAAAACTCACAAACTGGAACAACCTTGGAATCTCTGAAGCAACAGTAGATGAGATGATGACAGAATCTAGAAACCATGTATCTTGATGTCGATGCCAAACTATGACTAAAACTCTTCCATGGGAAGGAGTACCATGAAGACTCTGGAACATTAACCATAAAAACATGGCCCTCAAACTGAGATGGATCCAATGCGGATCATTAACCATAGGCTCTCAATCTAAAGTGTGAACCGATGAATCCGATATGTGTCAAGGAATAGCAAAAATGTGGCCAAAAAAACTAGGAAACCAAATAACCCATACGAGCTGCCAACAAATCAAAATGGATATGGAGATCAAAGTGAATGCACACTCTAATCAGATTATTATGCAAGAAACCCCCCTGATGGAACTTTATCTCAGTTCATTTATTACAATAACCCAACGATTGTAAAAGGAGAGAATCTGAAACATGCATAAACAGAAAATATGATGATGTGGTACTGAAATGAAGTACAAATATTCAAGTTTCACCTTTCCAACTGCCAAAACATCCAAGTAATATCCAAAACACCCATCGGGACAAATCTGGAATAACGATAAACTTGGGACAGATACAGAAAAAAGTGCATGGACAGCAAGATAGAGCTCCTCAATACCTTTCCAACGCCGCAAAGAAGACGAAAATCGGAGATCGTGGCAAAAAGTTATGAGCTCGGAAGTCCAAAATAAACATTTGACTTCAAACAGCAATAAATGCAAATAAACAGAAAAATACTGAAAAATAAACAGCACCACTGGAAAGTGCTCAGAACCAGCTTTCCGGCGATATCTCGTTTGCCCGATTTCGATACTGTATGCCCAAGTTATGACCAAAAGAAAAAAAATGCTCCTTCAGGAAAAATCAAGGCTAGGAGGGGCAAAGAGGGGCCGTACGGCCGATGACATCATGCTGACATCAGCATTTCAAGGCAAAAAATTTGACGGCCATCTGGCCATCGGGGGAAAAAATCGCCCCCCCTTGCCGGAAATTTTTTTTGCAGCCGTCGGGTTCGCATAGGTTGCCAAAATATTCCTGAAGCGCTGGCCGGAATATTCTTCAATTTTCTGGGGCTGGGCGCGGGCCTTTGGTCCGCCATAGGACCATGGCTGGGGGCTCGGACCGGCTCGGGGCTGGATCGCAGCTCCTGGAGCTCCATATGGCACGGGGTCTATATTTTAAGCCCGTGGGGGCTGAGCTCAGGCTCGGCGGTTGATGGGCGAGTGGCTCTGGTGGCGGCGGCGGTTTGGTGGCCACCGGGCGACGGAAAACTTTTACACTGCAGGCGCCAGCACAGTTCCCCAAAACAGCACGTTTCTCAAAACAAATTCGATTTTTGTGCATCGATCTGCGTGTTGAGGAGGCCGTACGGCCCCCAGGCAAAAATATTTTGCCTTCCAGACCAACTTCACCAAAATCGACGAAAAGAAAGGCGTTTTTAGGGTTTTTGGCCGCTGCAAACGCAATGGTGACCTTCGTTTGTGCTCAAACTACTCCAAAAATTCGGCTACCCCCAGATCTTGCAAAAAAACTTCGAGCTTGAAACCCTCACAGATCTGGCAAACAATGACCAAAATCTGCAAAACAAAAGCTACTCCTGACTTTTTCCAGCACTCTGAATCCAATGGTGAAGCCCGATCTGATCAAAAACGCCTCATAGATGAACTCAAGGCATGATACCCTTGAGGAATCCCGAACGAACCCTGCAATGATTTTCTCAAAAATCTAAGAAGGGGCTGCAAATCAAGGCTCTGATACCATGTTAGAAACCAAGATCAAATTTTCAAACCAGAATATCCTTCTACAAAAGAGAAAAACAAAAAAGCAAGAGAGGTTGCAAAAAGATGTGCAACATAATATTATTCGAGAATTCAATAATTACAAGATAATGATTTGCTTTATAAAAGCAAAGATGCATAACCTTAATCTTATCTTGAGCAACAAGATAGCTCAACAAGATAAGGATGACAACTAATTAACGTAGGAATTAAATAATTACCTAAGTAAACTTATGTAAATGTGTAATTAAATATTAATTACACCAACAGACCCCGCTAGGCACATTGCCCCCAAACCTACACCAAACTTTTCAAGCTATGTTTTGCATAAAATTTGTGTTTTTTTCTCAACAAAAAGAAACTCCAAAAATTTAAGTGTTTTTTCAATTGCCATGTTTTCACCGAGTTAGAAATTTTTGGTTTGTTGAGTACTCTTTGAATCCAACTTTGCGAACCATGATTTTTAGTTATTACCATTTTTAAGGAGATCATATTTTGAAAATATAATATGCCAACCAATTTTTTCCCCAAATTTACACAACACAAACCAACACTACGCCAATAGATTAGCGTTATCCTCCAAAATGATATTCAAATTAAATGCACTCAACGCTCAGAATGTTCACCAAGATCCTTTGGAAGGCGAGGTCATAGCTTATGGCGGAGGAAAATGAACAATAACTGGAAAGCAAATTACAACTGAATGTAAACAAGCGGTGAACCAGCCATGAGAGATTTCCTCACTACCACTTATTCAGTGGGGGAAAAGATTACAAAGCAAAACTAATTCATCCGCAGCGGCGGGCATCCACTCATGAGTGGGAATTCGCCACTTTTTCAATGGGTACAAAATGAGAGATTATTGAGTTCTTTCTCCACACTGGCAGTAAACCATCCAGGTGTTACAAATATGAGAAATTAAGCACAAGTAAATGCAGCAAAGGAATAACTGGAACAGTACTACTGTTTACAGTCTTACAATATAAATAACAGTTGCAAATTACAAGAGATCTACAATAGAATCAAAGCAAAATTGATACAAGATGATTTCCACACTAATTATCTCTCAAATGTTGAAAACATAAACCAAAATCTGAACTTCTAGAGGTCTGATAATAATAACCAATAAACTGAAAATGACCAACCAGCAAACTGTCAACTAATGAAATGCTCACAACTACTTCAAGATACCTCCAAATGGAATGAAACGAATTGCAATGACTCTCTGGAGGATAGGCGCCCAATGTGCAATGACAAAATTGCATCAAAACTCCACCAATAATTTAGCACGAACTCCAATGCCCTCTTCAAATGGTACGGCCTACTAAAAGGGGCCATTTTGCAAGATAAAATAAAATACTCCAAATTAAAATAAATCACAATGCATCAATACCCAAAACAAGATTAAACTTATTCAAACCATTGTAACGAGACTCGCCCAGACTCGCCCAGACTCGGCGAGTCCCGGGCTGAGCTAGTCTGGCCGAGTCTGGGGAGCCCGGGACTCGGACCCGCCGAGTCCAGAGACGGACTCGCCAGACTCGCCAGGTCTCGGAGAGTCCCGAGGCTGGGACCCGACCGCGGCAGCAAGCACTTAAGACACTTAAAAAACATAAAATTAAAAGTTTAAGTTAGTTTTTTTTTTGTTCTATATGTTCTCTCCAACCCTAAAAGCAACCTCATTTCACTCTTTTGGCAAAATAGAAGGAGAAGAGAGAGTTGTGAAGAAAAATAGGAGGAGAAGAGAGGGCAACCAGCAAATTGTTTAAAACAAAAGCAAGGTCATATATCATTTGGGAAGCTTCATACTGCTAAGGAGGTGCATTGAAAGTTCATTGCTAGTGATTGGGAGGAGTTTGCATTGCATTCCAAGCCAAATCTAAGAGGTAAGTTTGATTTTAACGGTTTTTTTTGTGTTTTTTTAACAAACAATTCATTGTAATTTGTTAAAATCATTGTTTTTAAATTTTTATAGTTTGCATTTTTTTTTACAAACCCTACTTGCAACTTAAATAATTTTACAAACCCTACTTGTTATTGCAGCCACATTCATTTGCAAATCAAACCATATTATTATTTTCACACTGTCTCAAACCCCAGTCAAAAAAGACACTGCTTGGAAACATTGTGAAAATTTTCCCGGAATGAAAAGAGGAGAAACAAAATGTAAATACTGCAAAACAATATATCATGGAGGCATAAATAGATTGAAATACCACATTGCACACATACCCATCATGATGCAGTGGGCTGCACCCTAGCACCTATTGAGGCTGTTCGTGAAGTGCAGGTGCAATTAGAAAATTTTGACATGCAAAAAGAAGTTAGAAAGAGACAGAGGGAGGAGTTGGCGGGTGCTGGAGTTGGACAGGGACTTGGTGCTGTTGGAGGTGCTTCTTCCATGCCACCATACCGTCCTAGTGCTAGTGCTTGTGCTAGTGCTTCTGCTTCTGCACCATCTATTCCTATGCGTACTCCTAGTGCTGGTGGCGCTGCTACTGCTAGTGGTAGTGGCAGTATTAGCATTGGCCCTAAAGTTCGTAAATCTAGGGTGGACTCATATTTTGTACCACGCACTACTCCTGGTTCCCAACCGTCGCTTGAGAGTATGGGTTGGAACAAGGATGCACACGATGCAGCAAAAAAAACAATTGCAGACTTTTGGTACTACTGCACCATTCCCTTCCATGTAGCCAGGTAATTCTTTTTTCGTTTAATTGTTTTAAAATTTATATTTAAATTTTATTGTTTTAGAATTTAGATGTATCTCACTATCGAATTCAAATTTAAAGTTAAAAACTTAAATCTTTTCATTTTATGACATGTTTTAGGTCTCCTTTTTGGCAAAACATGGTTGATGCAATAACCATATGTGGGGCGGGGTTCAAAGCCCCCAGCGAAGATGAATTAAAGGGCCCACTTTTGACTCAAAAGGTGGCGGATGTGAAAGCACAATTAGAGGAGCAGCGTGTGCAATGGAGGAGGATTGGTTGCACCATCATGACTGATGGTTGGACCAATAGGAGAAATAGGACGCTGTTGAACTTTCTAGTTTCCTCTGGAGGTAATTGTACTTACCTTAATACATTGATATTTGAATTTGATTTAGTGATTAATAATTTAATAAGGCTGATTTATGTTTTTAATTTATTGAATAATTGGTAATTTGGTTTTGCTTATTTTTTCAGGTGACACTGTCTTCATAAAGTCCATTGATGCTTCCGCCCAATTCAAAAATGCCACATACCTATGTGAGGCTATAGAGGAGGTGATAGCCGATGTGGGGGAAGAAAATGTAGTGCAAGTGGTGACAGATAATGCAGCAAATTATGTTGCTGCTGGTAGATTATTGATGGAGAGGCACCCAACTATATTTTGGACTCCATGTGCCGCCCATTGCATTGACCTCATGATGGAGGATCTTGGCAAGCTCCCATGGATAAAAACATGTATGGAATCAGCAAGAAACATTTGCAAATTTGTTTACAATCATGCATGGGTGCTTAACCTTATGAGGCAATACACGGGGTTGAGGGAGTTGTCTCGTCCTGGCATCACTCGGTTTGCATCAAATTTTATCATGTTGCAATCCTTGATTCGGTCAAGGGCACCTTTGAGGCGCATGTTTGCTAGTGAGGAGTGGTCTTCCTCATCCTTTTCTACAAGCACTGCAGGGATTGCTGTGGCTGATTGCATATTTGATGAGGCAGGGTTTTGGACACCAGCAGATGAGATTGTGAAGGTAACATTTAATTCTTTATTATGTTTTAATTTTTAATCATATCTTACTTTTATTTGTTCATTTTCGTTGACAGTCACACTTACTTATTTGTGAAACATGTTTGCACTTTGCAGTTTATTGAGCCCTTGCTAGTTCTCCTACGAGTTGCAGATGGGGAGAAGCCCGCAATGGGCTACATATATGAGGGCATGGATAGGGCCAAAGAGGCCATTAGATCAGTCTATGGTGGAGTTGATGATAAGTATCGTCCCATTTGGGAGATCATTGATAGGAGATGGCAAAACCAACTCCATAGGCCCATCCATGCAGCCGCATGTTTCCTAAATCCGGCCTTCCACTTCCGCCGTGATCTCCGTGCAAATAGAGAAATTCTTAGTGGGCTCTACTTGATGATAGAGAGAATGGTTCCCGCTGTTAGTACACAGTTAGTGCACGAGATAGATGCCTTCACTAAGGCACGAGGAAACTTCTTTGCACGTCAAATGTGCAAAGATAGTAGGACAACATTAATGCCAGGTAAAAATATATTTAAGGCCATAATTTTCATCTTTTTATATTATAATTTATTATTAAATGTTGAACTTGAACTTGAAACTTCAAATGAGATTGATTTTGTTTCTTTTTCTCATCTCAGATAGATGGTGGGAGATGTTTAGTTCTGATACACCGAACCTGCAAAATGTTGCCATACGAATATTGAGCCAGCCATGCAGTTCATCCGGTTGTGAGCGCAATTGGAGTATGTTTGAGCACATACACTCCAAGAAGCGCAATAGATTGACAATGGAGAGGATGAATGACCTGGTATATGTTCATTACAACCTTCGGCTCAAATACAGGAAGGTTTTTGACCACGACAACACCCCAATCTGTTTAGAGGAGGTTGATCCACAGTCTAAGTGGATCAGTGAGGCTACAGATGCAGTCTTTAGTGACGAGGACCTTGATTGGGTGGACCAAGCAGAGAGAGAGGCTGAGGTTGTAGCCATGGCTGAGGAGGAGGCTAGAGCACGAGGAGACATAGCTACTGGTGGTGAGAGTGGTATGGGGACTCAGACACAGGCAGAGACTATGGCTGCAGCTGCAACATCATCCAGGACCTTTAGACGCCTTCGTAGGAAGGATGTTGGCTCCACTATGCCATAGGCATAGAGTGATAGACTTATAGCTATTGTTTTTGAATCTTTTGATATTTCATATTTATATGGAACATTTGATGTCATGGATTTCATATTCCATGAGTTTTGCATACATTTGACTAATTTTATATATCAAAGTATGTTATTTCCTTCAGCAGCGCAACTAGAATTTGTGTACTTTATATTTATGTGATCATTGTATACTTGTGTATGTGATCAAATTTGCTTTTATTTGTGTTGTATTCAATAAAGGGTGATTGAAACAAGTTTTAAATCTTTAAAAATCTCTAATTTTCTAAGGTTTTTTCAACTTTTTTCATTTTGCCGAGTTTGCGCCAAGTCCGAGTCCGAGTCGCCAAGTCGCCGAGTCAAGTCACCCTAGCCGAGTCCGAGCCGAGTCCGAGCCGAGTAACTATAATTCAAACAACTGCTAACAAAAAACCACTTCAACTCTATGAACACCAACAACATAGAAACTGAAAATATCACCAAAATTCTCCAACTTTGAAGCTCGATCTACTAGTCTTGATGAGAAGCAGCGATAAAGCCAACTAGTTGTTATCTTTCAAACACGAAATTGGACAAATGCTAGGAAGTTGTAATGTCCCCTTCTAATTAATCTTCCGAGAATCAGAGGATTAGCCTATCATGTTGACCCTCATAGGCTAATGGTTTTGGATAGAGGGTCACTTGAACGTGCACTTGGTCGTTAAAATGCAGTGTTGATATCCGGAGTATGATGTCAGGGTGAAATTGTGCGTTTGGCGTGATATTTGTGCCTAAAATTGGGTTCATCACTTTTTATCCCACCCTCTCGGGTTTTGGGACCATGTGTCTTTTAATTAAAGGGGTCACTTTATATTTTTTAGTTACTATTCATCCCTAAAGTGAAAAAAAGTTATAAATTAAGTGAATAGTGCTCACTTTAATGAATAGTGTTTTCAATGTAAAATTATATATATCAAGTGAGAAAGTTCGACCCTCTTCATGAGATGATTATTTTTGCTGAATGAAACTTGGAAGTGTGGCTTGGAGGAAGGAGGCTAGGGTTTCCTGATTTCTTGCAGTAGGTAAGCCTGGAGGGGCTTTGTTCTTCGCTTTTGAGTTGCTTGAGGGTGTGAAACACCACCTTAAAGTTGTTGGTCTGAGTTTGGTTGCTTCATTTGGAGCCATTTTTTGCTGTTTGCAAGTGATTAGAGCCATCTTCTAGAAGGGTTTTTGCTGCTAGTGACTCCATTTTCAACTACGAAGGAGTTGTTGGCATTTTAGAACGTTTTGGGAGCTGATTTATGCATCTACAGCCAATCACCTTATTTTGCAGGTTTGTAGCACCCTAAGCAAATAAAACGCCTCTCCCTAAGGGCTGCAATCACTTCTAAAAGGGGTGCCCCATCCCTAGGGAGCTCTCCAATTCGGTTTTTGGTGGGAGAAGTTTGTCCTTTAAGAGCTGTGTGCACTTCATTGGGGTTTGGTACTGTAGCAAGTTACTATTCACAAAGTTACAAAGCTGTAAGTTAAAGTTTAGTAGAAGATATATCTAGCTTTTGAAAAGATGTATGTTATATGTTGTATGCAATCTATTATGTAATGAAGAAAGTATCTTTGGCACTTAAATTGAGTCATTACTCAAATTGTCTTAGTAGATTAGTTTATTTTAAGCTCCTATTGCATGTAAATGCTTGTTAGTATTGTTAGCATTATTGGCATCAAACACAAAACACGAAAAAAAAAAGAATATCAATTGAAAACAAAACAAAAAAAAATTAGACCTATAAAAATCACAGTGAAACCCAATCAGCAGAGTGGTGGAACACTACAGAAGTAAGCATTCCTCGAAGCCAAATTCATGAAGTCATTTCGACAACATAACATTAGCATAAAATGATGGATGATAAATGTTGGAGCAAACTCACTCTTTTATAGAATTGAAAGAGACTTTTCAAATTCCATAACTCCTCCAAGAAAGGGATGCCAAAAGCTCCTTTTTGAAATATTTTCAAATTCAAAATATTTAATTCTCCTCTAGGATGGCATCCAACTTCAAGGCATAATAAAACTTCATTAAATAATAAATAACTCCTTCATGTGGCATCCCCCTTCATGACAACCTTTTAAACACAACTTAAAGTTGATACACTAGGCCAAGGGGTATATTTTAAAATATAACATTAATGCCTTGTGAAGAATTATTTCTCCAAATATTGCTCTAAAAATCCAAAATCAAAACCAACAACTGCTCCAACTGAAAAGGAAACTTATTGAAGTGCTATCAACTAAAACCCTGCCAAAATTTGATCTTACTAAAAATAGTAAATTCCGAGAAATGCCAAAAACCACCTGTTGTGACCTTTTCACACATCGCCCCATTGCAAATGCGGACCCCCAGTAGTTTGCTAGTTTTTAGGGTTTTGCCTCCGCGCAACGGTTTCATGAGGTCATCACTTTAAGAGTTTCAAATCAATATTTTGAGAGTCATCTGAGCCAAGTGGAGAATCCATGCCTAAACATCATGGAAGGGCTCAGAAGGTCCGAGAGACGAGGATCGCCTGTGCTTTGGGCCAATTCTAACACTTCCTACTTTTTAGGGAATCTGCTTTTTTGCTTTTTCGCTTTTCATTTTTGGCATTTTTGGACCAAATGGGGTTCCCTATTTTAAAGGGATTTTGCTTTTTCTATTTTTAGAAAGTCAACCCTGGTCAACGGGTCAATGTTTCCATCTTTAAAACCAAAAATCAACCAAAAAATTGAAAAAATCATTGAAAAATCAAAGTGAAAAACGAAAAATCAAGCAAAAAGCATGGAAAAATCTGGAAAAATCAGTCAAAAAGCATGCAAAAATCACCCAAAAAATCAACCCAGAGACATGAAATTTATGATAAATTTTGCCTAAGTCTGGAGAAATTCGCCCTTGTCATGGAGAAGGTCTAGCCATTAAAAAAGTCGGCCTTATAAAGAAGGGAAGGTGAAGATGAAGAGTTCGCCATCAAGAGGAGAATGTCAAGCCATTGAAGATGTTGGCCCTTAATTTGAGGGACATGGCATAAAGGTGTTGAAGTCCGCCCTTGCCATAAAGGAAAGATGGCAAAGACTCTTGGAAGTCTGCCCTAGAAAGAAGGGAAGTATGAGTGGGAAAAGTTCGCCATCAAGTGGAGAGAAATGAGGGACGTCCAAGCCCAAGCAAAGTCCGCCCTTGCCTTGATAGAAAATGGCTAAGGCACAAGGAAGTCCGCCCTTGACTTGGCATGACACCTCCAAAGTCCGCCATGCCTTGAGAGAGGAATGGAAAGACATTTATAAAGTCTGCCCCACCATGGCAAGATTTCTTGAAAGTCCTCCCCAACCTAGAGCAAGGAGAAAATTTGAAATTTGGCTAAGACTGGATGCCTAGAAAGGGAAAATTGAAAATTTTGGCTAAGTACTTAATGCCTTGGAAAAAAAATTCAAAATTTGGTTAAATATTTTAAGGAGAAATGCGAATTTTGGCTAAGTATGAGTATGAAAGGCAAATGTCAAGGAGGATAGAAAGTCCGCCATGCCTTGATGGAAGGTGGAAAGAACTTGAGAAAGTCCGCCTAGGCCATGGCAAGGAGAGTGTGAAGTCCGCCTAGCATAAGAAGGAGAGGAAAGATTAAAAAATTCGCCTAAGTATGAATGCCTAGGGAAAAATTGGTGAATTTGACTAAGTGCACAGAGGAAAATGTACATGGCAAAGAGGCAAGAAAGTCCGCCCTAGGCCAAAGACGTTAAAATTTTGTCTAAGTATCATGGAATTTTGCCTAAAACAAACGTCCAAACACATACTTTGCCTAGAGAAATTCGTCCAAGCAAGGAAAAAATTGATTTCGGCATGAGAAAATGTGCCCGATGCAATTTGAAGTCTGCCATGGCAGAAGAAAATGAGGATTTAGCGTAACATTTATTGACGAGAAGGTTAAAATTTTAACTTGGCTAGACGAAAATCGAAATAAATTTGGAAAACAAACATTTAGCCAAAAAAAAGGAGAAAAATTAAAATAGCCATGGGTCCAAAAACAAACGAGTTGGAAATAAATTAAATATTTTAATATTTTAATAATTTATTTCCAATACTTAGAAATATAAAATGCCTTGAACAAAATAAAAATCGCCAGGCATGTGTCAGAAGAAAATAAATTGCGCCGGACAAAGATAAAATCCATAGGCAAAATTAAATTCGCCATGAATTAAAACTTGGAAGAATCAAATTTAATTGGACATTTAATGCTTTTTCAAAATTTCGAAAATTAAAGATAAACATCTAGCAAAAAATCGAATTTTGGAAAATCAAAGAGATCTGCCTGGATAAGCTCGCCATGGAGTCTTTTCAAAAAAAATGGAAACTTGCTTGTTTGAAGAAGAGAAAACAAATTGAAATCAAGAGAAAAAAAAGGCAGTTGCTAAAACAAATCGAATTCTTCAACATTATAATGAGTTTCAGCAACTCATTTTTCACAAACACAGCTGAAGAGAAGTTAATTGCTCGAAATTATAAGACGATCAATTATTCTGCAGGCAAGATTGATTTTCTTAGAGGAAGGAATAATTTTATGCTGAAGAAGTAATTTTTTTCGAGGAAGTGAAGAAGTTCTTGGCTGAAAGTCGAATTTCTTAGTGAGACAGGCGCACTTTGTCACTTGATTTTTGATTAAATTCTTGAAGTTTGAATCTGATCTGCAGCCAGAAGTTCTTTCCTGAGGTTGATGACCACGACAGGAGAATCATCAAATAAGGTGCCAATGAAGTTTGCCAATAAGAGGGTACAGCAAGAGTCAAAAATAAATTCAAGGTGGAAAATGTTGCAGACACTGATCTGGGACATGTAGACTTTGTGGAATTCAAGAAGAGAGTCTATGGACATGCTGGACTATCGACACCGATCGCCAGGCGGATGGTGAGAAATGGAATTTTCCAAACAGTCGGATTCCCACCTATAGTGGACTATGCCGAGTTGATGGTAGAATGTGCCATCCATTACAATGCTCAGAAGAGACAAATTATTGCACTTGACGGAAGGGTTCTGGCTCACCAAGGCGAGGTAGCAATACAGGAGACATTTGGCATCCCAACACATTCCCGTACCATCTACAAAACCAGGGAGGAAACCAAGGGATTGTATGACAACCAGTCTGAATTGTGCACCACAAATGTTAATAAGGCATGGCTAGAGAAGCCTAGACCATCAACAAAGAAGATGCCTAAGAAGCCAAGCCGAAGAGATTTTAAAGAAGATTATGGGGACATCATTTTGATGTTGAACAGGATAGTTGGCAATCCGCAAGGTGCATATTTTGAAACGTGGATGTATTATTTTATAGATGAAATCACTTCCAGCATGAAGATGTTCAACTGGTCCCGAATGATAAGCGACAATCTTCACGAGCAGCTAACCAATTTGGAAAAGACTAAGTCTTTTCATATGAGCTCGTACATTGTCTATCTGTTGGCCAGAACATACAAATACTCAGGACTAATTTGCAAGGGCAAAGTTGGCAATGGGGAAAATGAACTCAAGCCTTATGATTGCTACCCGCAACTTCAACTAAGGGAGAAATCTCATTTCAGGCGGGTGCACGATGTTTTTCTAATGTATATCACAAGAACACTTCAAACAGGAACGCATCAAAGGCTGAGTCACGAAGCAAAAATTTTGATCAGTAGGTATGGATCCTGGTTTATCCAGTTTCCAAAATTTACATATATCAGGATCCAAGGATTCACTGGAAATCCTTACAAGTTGCCTCTTTATCCAACAAATCGGATGATTTTGCTTGAAGTCCTGAGGCAACTGGAAGAATACCAAAACATCCAGGGGCCAAGTAAGAAGGCGGTTGTTACATTCCCATTCTTTATTGGGACTATGTCAGAGTCCTGTCCGTCAATGCAAGCAGCCGAGAGCGCTAGGCTAGAAATCAAGTGGTACCCGTTCACAGCCTATAAGTCCAGGACTAATTTTGACCCACATCATTATATTTGGATCGTGGACGGGTGAAGATATAAGCACAAAGTGGAATTGGAGGACTTATGGGCAAATGTCGCTGATGAGTATGAAGTCAGGAGAAGATTATGGTCTAGAATGCCAGTGGACTTTATGAGGGCAACCAAACTTTGTCGGGTGCCATATCAATTGCAGGATGATGGAAATTATGTCCAGCCGTGTTTCGAGGAGAGTCGACCTCTTCCTTCCGTGAAGTGGTCGAAGCCTGAGCATTCAGATTTGGCAACATTAATGAGACCAGTGATTAAGTACTCTCAGTGGTGGGTCGACCATCAGGTCCAAGAGTTGAGGCAAAAAAGAGTGACGCTCACGTATGATTTACTGAGCGAGACAGAGTCATACTCCTCCAATGTCGGCACATCCCATCATGATGATTTAGTTGAGATTGGCGAGAAGAGGAAAGAAGTAGTTGCAAGCATAGAGCCTGTCCAGAAAAGACAAAAGATGGAGCCATCTCGCTCCGCGGCATCTCAGAATATTGATGAGTTGATAGCTACCGCAGATGAATCCTTGGCCGAAATGATGAGAACTTCTGCAGTTCAGAAAGAGAACAATGAGCCGATCCAGTTGGATAACAATGAGCCCTCATCACCTACGGGCACAGAAATACTGGGTTTGGATAATGAAGTGGAAGTCCAAAATGATGACTTCAAAGAGAGAATGATTTCCGCCCTCAGAGGAGTCTTGGATATTCCAAATGAAGGGAACGTTCAGAAGGAGGATGGTATCGAACAGCCTACCATTCCGGATTGGCTGATGGAGAGGATGAAGATTCAGGCACCAGTCGAGGCCAAAGAAGATGATACTGCTGATTTCTTGGCAAGGTTGGAACAAGTTGCTACTAAGAAACCTGCCAAGAAATTTTCCACCATTCAAAGGGACGAAGCCGGCAGTCGTTCCATACATATCGCAGTACCAACAGTGGATAAAGCACAGGATGAGATCACTCCCCAGGAATACGACATAACCACTATAGACCTTGGCCCAACAACAAAAGGTCAGGAAGTGGAAGAACTGGATAATTTCGTCTCAACTATCAAGGCGAGATTGGAAAAGTGGCGAAAAAGAAGGAATACAAAAGGGAAGTCGAACGCCTGAAGGAGTATATACGGCATCTGACCCAGCCAATCAATCAGGGTGATGGAGTAGCTCCTCCTCTTCTCAATTCCTCGCAGGAGATGGCCAAGCATGTGGAGCAAGGGATGGTCACGGCCAAGGAGGCCCAGGAATGGATGGTAGGCAAGGGCACGGAAGACGCCTCGTTTATGGAGAAATTGGCGCTTGCCTACGAACAAACTTCTTCTTTTCTTTCCAGATTGGTTGACATGGCGGAAACTTGGGACAACCTTCCAAACATTCAGGAGAGGCTCATTCCATGCCTCAAGGTGCTGAAGGGCGTTCCAAGGGAAGAATTGGTCGAAGGAAAGGTGATTGCTACAGGAGCGGCTTATGATTTTCACCATTGGTTTTGGGCAGTGACTATACAGAGGGAGATTCTAGAAAAGGAAAAGGAAAATGGGCTTAGAGTTGAGGAGCAAGTTAAAGAAATCCGGGAGAAGATTTACATGATAGCTACAAATGTATTTGACCGAGAGATTGTCCGAGAAAACGACATGCAACTAGAGAGGTTGAAGCATAAAGTTCAAGAAGTTTTCTTCTCTACTACTGGACCAATTCTGAGACAGGATTTCGCAAAAGTGGCAAATCTCTTGTCCATCCGAGACGATTTTGTGAGACAGGAGGCGGATTGGGAGAGCACCTTGGCAAATGTGCTGAGGATTTGGACGGGCTTGAATTTAGGATAAGCATGCTGCCGCCAGTCACAATGGAGGAAGTTGTCACGGTCGTGTCCAGATTCGTCGACCATAATGCTGCCCAAGAAGATAGGGACGCCTTCCCTTGAAGATAGCTTTAACTGCTTGTTACTGCTTGTTTACTAGTTGTCAACTGATGTTATTTTGGGCAACCTTAATTAGGGTTGAGTTGTATTAATCTTGGTCGTTGATGTTGATTTAATCTTGGCCTTACATTTGATTTTGAAAACTCTATTTAAACTAGTGATCTCTCACTTTCATTTGTGTGGAGACAATGTATGAAATTGTTGCATTGAAACTATTTCCGATAATAAAAGCTCTTATGCATGATTTGCTTTGAACCACTTTTATTGTCAAGTAGTGAGCAAGGTTGCATAACTTCTTCTACCATAGCTTAGAGTTAGAGTACAATTAAGTAGAATTTGCTTTGAATGTTGGTTAAGTGAATGCGAGATTGATCGTATAGATTAAATGGTGAAATATTGCTCATACTTTCTTCGGATGGATGATTTGCATTCGATGCGTAAAGTTAGCCTGAGCTTGTGATTGTGGATGCCTAACTTCGGTCTCATTCGAGGCTTGAAAATTATAATCACACCCTTTGAAGATTGCACCCACTTTGCGTAGTTGTCCCAGGGAGGCGAAACAAAGCGTGGTTATTCCTTTCACCAAATCTTTACTGTCTCTTAAATTCCTAGGCGCAGAATAGATCCTCTAAACCCTTATCTTTTTGCACTTTTTTTAAGATCCAAATTGAAAGTCCTAACCGAAGAAGCATTTAATGTCAAATCCGTCTAAGTCCTGAACTTGTGAAGAAATAGCCTAGCGTAAATCCCTTTGTGTATTACCAGCATATCACAACACCCATTGAGCTTATCCACATGTCATGACCTGACGAAAGAAACCTTCGAATCGCCATATGATCTTCTCGCAATCTTAGCATACGCGGTGATTTTTCAAGAGAGGATAAAGTGTCTTTGGACATTTTATTCTATGTTCGGTGGATGATAAAACATACACCAACACCACCAAACGAAGGAGACCTTAATTTCATCTCAACGAGCCTACGGGCCTCTAGAATAGGCTGATGAGCTACTGAACTGATCATTGATGAGAAGGGGACATTACAGAAAAGTCTATTTTAACAATCATTTATAGACTATCTATTTTTAGAATGTCTTCTACATGATATATTGTTAATTTGTAGTTACCCTTTTCAAGAATCTAACGAAAGATTTCCTAAGTTAGGATTTAGTATTAGTGGACAAAATTATGTAAGAAAATTTCTTTGAATGCAAGCAATGTATTATTTGTGTAGGGGTGTGTGTTAGCTTTCTTATGCAATTGTTTTGTAAACAATATAAATAAGTGCTCTTGGCACTTAGTTTAGTCATACAATATCATTCATTCAATAAAACTTAGTAATGCATGTCTTGCTTCTAAAATGTTGTTGACATGTTCTAAGTATTTGTGCTTTTACCAATTAAATATAGCTTAAAATTACTAAAGGCTTTGTATTACAATAGTCATTAAGTTGGTAGTTGTTGCTTTAAATGCAATTATTGTGTTTGGCTCATAACGTTTTATATATATGCTAAGTTACCAATTCGTTTTTTGGGTTCAGGTACGTGTACGAGAATCCGGTACGGGATTCGGTAAAAAAATATTTGGGGGTTGGGTACGTTAATACAAAAACATATAAAAATCAGAAATATATACATATTTGCACTAGTAATTAAGTTCAAAATACACCACCATATTAATAGTCAAATAACATAGCAAAAATACACCACCACTTTCATAGTCAAATATTAAAATATTAGTGATACTCAAATGTCATGATATAAAATTATAAATTAAAGTTCAAACATAAAAAATGTCAAGTGTTTACAATCAGCCATTATTGATCATTGATCAATTTGAATCATATGGGTTATCAAAAAGAGCATCATCAGCATCATTAGATGCTACATTTTGTGTAGAACAACAAATAGCATCAGTGGCACTCGCACAAGCACCGCCACTAGCACTAACACTACCACTCTCATGCTCAGCAGCTGCTTCAGGGTCATAGTCATCATCAATATCAAGTGCAGCTAACTAACTTGTGGAAGCATCCAAGTCAAGCTACTCTGGCTCAATATCCCACCTCCTTGTGTCTCCTTCTTTGTAGGAACTTTGATTGTGTGTAAGGAGGCGCAAGTTTGAATGCACATACACCAAGTCCTTCACCCTTTTTGAATGTAGCCTATTGCGCTTTAGGGTTGGAGACTATTTTATTATTTAGAAATCAACTAAAAGTCAAAAAAATAATTAAAAAATGTTAGGAACATTGAATATGCCACAGCCTGGGCGTTCAAACAATCGGATTCAGTCCAGGTACGAAATTTTCGTACCCACAGGGTGGGTTTCGTATCTTGTCCATATCCATAGGCCTATACCCATATCCTAGACGAATTTGAATCGAATCTGTATCGAATTTCGTATCTGTATCAAATCAAATCATATCTGAGACCTTTTCTGGGTGAATCGATAACGTAGTATATATATAAATGAAGTGAATCAGAGAATTTTTACTATTAACTACAAGGTTTTTATTACAGATTGAAATATGCTAATCAATTTTTTGCCACAGTTTTTACACAATAACCAACACTTGGCCAATTTGATTAGCGTTAGCACCAAAACCAAATCTCTATCAAAGCAACTCTAACCAAGAATGCGTCCTAAAACCATTGAAGGAAGAGGGGTGGGCATATGGTCAGAGGATCCCTAAAATCAATAACTCAACAATTGAAATTGCTTACAACTGGAAGTGTAAAATAAACTCAACACCAAGAATGTACACTCAAGATCCCTTGGAAGGCGAGGTGCTAACATATGGCGGAGTAATTATTACAAATTGAAATAACTAGGTGGATAACCAGCCATAGAGAACTCCAGCTACTAATTCATCTGTTGTAGCGGGCATACACTCAAGAGTGGGGATTCACCACTTGACAGTGGGTGAGAAAAGCAAATACAAAGTAAATTTCCTCCTCACTAGCGGTAAACCATCCAGGGGTTATTGTATGTGAATTAGAAGCATAAGTAAATGCAGAATTAACAATGGTTGGATTAGTACTACTAATTCTCAACCTTACAATAAAAGAAATTTGCAAATTACAATGTGTTACAATGATAGAATGAAGCAAGGTGAGAGGAAAGATTCTTGCAAGATCTAAACAACTCAAATACTGGAAACTGAAGCCAAAAACTGAACTTATAACAATCTGATTACAAAAACCAGCAAACTTAAATTTTAAACCAGCAACTGTGAAACCAATGAAATGTTCATAACTCATTCAATATACCTCCAAATTGGCTGAAATCAAATGCAAATGCTTCCTAGGAGGTTGGTGCCCAAATTGCAATACAGAAACAGCTTCAAAATACCTCCAATCATTTTGCACGAATTTCAATGCTTCCTTGAAAGGTGCGGCCAAGTTGGGAGGGGTGATTTTCTTTTAAAAATCAGATTCTTGATAATAAAGTCTCAAACTTGGTGGAAAGGGTCGCCCATAGTAAACAATCATTTAGCAACAATGCCCATAACCATATTCAATCCGATCAATGAGTTGTGAACAAAAACCACTTTCAGCTATAGACAAACCAGCAACACCAAAACTGACAAAAACTCCAAAATTCATCAACAATTGAACTCCATCTGCTAGTCTGAATGAGAAGCAGCAATAAGACCAACTAGGTGTTGTCCTGCAAACACAAAATTGGTTCAAATCTAGGAGGTAAGTATCCCTCAAAGAAATATTCACAATGTCATTTTGACAACATAACGATAGCATAAACAATGAATACCAAAAGCAAGAGCAAGGCTTCACTTTTATAGAAAAGGAGAAAACTCTTCAAATCCCCTTCAAGGCACGCCAAAAGCCATAGTTGAATTTTTTCAAATTTCCAAAATTCATAATCCCTCAAGGGTGGCGTCCCACTTCAAGGCAACATAAAACTTTATTGAAAAATAATAATTTCCTTCATGAAGGCGTACCCCTTCAATGACCCTCTTTTTAAAACAACATAAAGTTAACTCCCTAGGCCAAGGGGGTAAACAAAGAAACATAACATTATTTTCCTTGTATTAAATAATTGCCATCAAAAACTGCATTTTGGGAACAATACCAAAAATACCAACTACTCCAACAAGAATAAGAACAAATTGAAGTACTGCCAACAGGACCACTGCCAAACATAGTATTTACTAAAAATAGTAAACACCAAGAAATGCCACAGAACCTCCAAGCATGGAAACCCTAATTTCACCTCAATGAGCCTACGAGCCTCCAGAATAGGCTGATGAGCAACTAAACTGATTACTGACGAGAAGGGGACATTACACGGATCTCAACAAAGGGGGTTCTAGTAACCTTGCGCATCACTCCCATGTTGTGATTTACCAAGTCTTTTATGTTGTCTAAGTTAATCCCAATTTTATGTCTACTTGCACAACTCAATGTTTGTCTTAAACAATAATCCTAACTCAAAATAATAATTGTATACTATTTATAAATATTATTTTATATAAAATTAAGAATTTTATTATAATATTTGCCTTTATAATTTTATGAATAATTCTGAGAATGGACCTTATCTTGGTTTTTCTAATATAAACTTCCTTCATACTTGCAGCTATGAATGTCTCTAATGTCTACCCAAGTTAGGGTTTTTGTCCACTAACTTGCTAAGAGAAGTTAAGGGTTTTCATCCTTAAATCTCTTAATTTTCCTTGGTGGGGTTTCGTCCTCTTCGGTTGTAATATTTACTTGCAAGCTCATATAATATTCATTTTCCAATTATCCTTCTCTTCAATGAATGACCTCCCTTTATACCTTATTGTTGAAGGAGGCATAGGTAAAACATATTTTCATCAAATTATTTGATCTCCAAACTCTAGCACCACTTTATTAACATTATTAATATTATCTCCAATTATTATTCCTAGCGATTTTAATTTTTGGGCGCTCCTATGGATTTCTAGCGGCCCATATTGCTGCAAAATATGTTAAAAAGGATTTCAGCAAGGGCATGACAATCTACCCTTCCGAAGATTGCTAGTCCTCAAGCAATTTTAAATTGGGATGATGAAAAACATCTGCTCCTTCCCAAGTGGCATCCTCCATAGGTAGATTCTTCCATTTAACCAAAAATTCTGGGATAATCGTATTTCTTAACATCTTTTCTCTCATGTCAATGATGGCTTCAAGTTCCAAAACCAATTTTGCTTCAGCATCGTGGGGGTAACTCTAGGCATGGTGTAATATGTTGAACTAGTACCTTCTTGAGGCGAGATACATGAAAAACATTATGAATTCTATTGTTTGTTGGCAACTCCAATTCATAAGTTACTTCAACAACCCTTCTTATAACCTTATAAGGTCCATGTAGTCATGTCTTGAGTTTCTCTGCACCGCTTACTAACTTGGAGAATTGCTTATAAAGTTGCAACCTTAAGAAAACCAAGTCTCCAACTTCAAATTTTATCTCTGATCTATGGCGATCAACATACATCTTTTGCTGATTCTGGGCATGTTGTAAGTTTTCTTTGGGAGTGTTTAAAATATCCACACTTTCTTGTACGAAGTCTCGTGCTCCAGGGACCCCACAATCTAAGAGAATCAAATCCCCAAATGATATTGTCTCGTACCCATATAGTGCCTTGAAGGGAGTCATTCCTATTGACATATGATGAGTAGACTTGTAGCAACATTCTCCAAGATGTAACCATTTGACCCATGATATTTGTTGCCTTGTAACATAATTTTGTAGATACCCTTTAAGCCACTTAGTTATGATCTTTGTTTTCCCATCCATTTGGAGGTGGTAGCTAGTGCTTGGGGTGAATTTTGTTTCGATCAACCTAAAGAGCTCCTACAATAATAAACTGATGAATTTACTATCTCTGTCACTTACAATGTTTTTAGGTAGTCCAAGTAATTTAAATATTTCTTTAAAGAAGAGATCAGCTACTTGTGGAACTCTATATTCAAAATGTACCACATAAAAATGAGCATACTTATTCTATCTACTACATCACATATACAATCCTTTCCTTGTATTTTCGGAAACCTCGTGATGAAATCCATTTAAATACTCTCCTCCCATTTTTGGTTTGGTATGGGCAAATGTTGTAACACTCTGACTGGAAATGTTTGCTCTATCTTGTTCTTTTGACAAATCATACATTCTCTAATATGTTTAAAACATACCAATTGAGGCCTTTCCAAAAGAATCTTTCCCTCAATTGTTTATATTTTTTACAATACCCATGATGACCAACCAATGGGGTATCATGATATGTCCTTGAAATCTTTTCTTTTATTTTTGATACTAGGACAAAATATATTCAATCTTTATAGAGAATGAGCTCCTATACTACCTTATAATTGCCGTCTTGTAGCTTGCCTTCCAATATATCATTAGCCAATGCATCATTGGTGTATTCTATGATTATAGAATTTTTCCAATTAGCAGAAATATCCCTCATAGAGCATAAGTGATTTATTTGTGACAAGGCATCGACCACCACATTATGTTTTCCCTTCATGTACTCAATATTAAAATCATAGGATTGTAACTTGCTAACCCACCTATGTTATCTATCATTTACATCCTTTTGATTCAAGAAGAACCTTAGACTATTTCGGTTGGTCTTAACAATAAATTTCCCACAAACTAGGTATTGTCTAAACTTGGCTAATGCATGGATAATAGCTAGCATTTCTTTGTCGTAAATAGAATAATTATTTTTTTGTTTCCTTGAGCTTGTGACTCTCGAAGGCTAATACTAAGCAAGAACCCATTATCTCTTTGAGCTCATCAAAAGCTCTTTGTACCTCCTCGCTCCATTAAAAAGCACCTTTCTTAGTTAAATTTGTTAATGGGGTAGTTAGACTTGAAAATCATTTAACAAACCTTCTATAATAACTACATAGTCCCATGAATCCCCTTAAATGTGTTAAAGTCTTAGGTTGAGGCAAATCTACTATTCCTTAATTTTCTCTTTATTTACACTAACTCCTTGGGCACTGATCTTATGTCTCAAATACAAGATTTCGGTCATCCCAAATTCACATTTGGATGCTTTAGCAAATAGTGATTGTTGCTCAAATATTCCCAATACCTCACCAATATGCCTTCAATGATCTTCCCAAGTTTTGCTATAAATCAATATATCGTCATAAAAAAAACAAAGAAATGTCCTCAATTGTTTACTGAATACCCAGTTCATCCAAGATTGGAATGTAGCTAGAGCATTAGTCAATCCAAATGGTAAGACCAGGAATTCAAAATGTCCAAAATGACACTTAAAAGTGGTTTTGTGAACATCCTCTTTCCTCATCCTTATTTGGTGGTATTTGGAACGCAAATCGATCTTACAGAAATATATTGCACTATGGAGTTCATTAATTAATTCATCAACCCTAGGGATGGGATAGTGATTCTTGATAGTCTTTTTATTGAGTGCCCTATAATCTACACACATCCTTATAGTCGCATCTCTCTTTTCTACCAATACCACAAAAGAAGCAAAAGGGCGAGAGCTAGGTTGTCTATGCCTCATATCAAGTAATTCCTTAATTCTTTTCTCAATCTCTTCCTTATATCTCTTTGGGTGGCGATAAGGCAAGGTAATAATTGTTTGTGCTCCTTCTTCCTATTCGATGTTTTCCTCAAAACCCCTCTTAGGAGGTAATCCCAATAGAATTTTGCTAAAAACCACACTATACTTGTCTAGAATAGATTGAATATAAATATGAGTGGTCTTAACTTCTTTGGGTGAAAGTCTAAGTCTATCAATGACCATACACTGTGCTGCCCATTTTATTTGCCCATGTCTAAATGCTCTCCATCGTTTTGGTCGTCATGAGTGATCTCACTTCTTTGGGTGAAAGTCTAAGTCCATCAGTGATCATACAATGTGTTGCCCATTTTACTTGCCCATGTCTAAATGCTCTTTCCATCGTTTTGGTCGTCACAACCCTTGGAGATCCATCTTATAGTCCTTTTAGAATGACCTCCTTGCCATTATGTTGGAATCATAGCTCCATCTTAAAATCTTGATAGTATCTACCTAGAGAATGTTAATACAAGTTCAATTGCATTGTAAAATCATCACAAATGAACGGAGTTAATCTGAGGTACGTTGAGACGGAAACCTTTGCTACCGAGCCTTGGTGGGATGAAAACCTCATCAAGTTGTTTGTGATTCTACTCTTTGTCAGCTCGACAAATCATCTCACATTCCTGGGCATTCATAGGGGTGATATCAGGGAGACGAACCTACTGAGTAAGAGGCGCTCACGCCTTACTCAGGCCACACACACTATTGCAATCGAAGCTTGATTTTGATTGATTACATTAATCAAGGTCTAAGTCAAGAGCGGTCGAAGTTATTTGGTGTGTTGTTAACCAAAGATAACTTTTACATCCAACCAGAAGACTTCCCACAACCATACTGTAATGTCCCCTTTCTAGCACACGTTGTTTGATGTTGTCGTTAGCCTAATCTCTCCATAGTTCCATAGGCTAACGAGGACATTTAAGGGATCTTGTGGATATTTGGCCTAGGCAGTTTCAATTACAGGTGATTCTGAGGAGTTTTGATGTGTATTTGGGGATACTTACTATTTATAGTAATTCAGATGGACCAGGTCAAGATCATTGGTGGTTCGTAAATAATATCCTGTCAATGGCTATTGATGATATTGAGATGAGATAATAATAATCATTTGCGATTATTATTTATCAATAAAGTTAAGTTATAAAGTTAAATTAAATATTTAACTTTATTGATGTGGGAACTTAAGTTAAAAGGGAAAGTAATTTAAATATTAAAAGTTCCCTTTATTAAAGTATGTGGAGACATGAATGTTAAAGGGAAAAAATATATCTTTTATCCCACATTGGCTGGAAAAGTGTGTGAGCTCTCCCAAGAAAGATATAAAAGGATCTACAAGGCTCATTTTTCCATATGCTTGGTTATTATTTGCTCTTGGAGAATTTTGGGAAGCTTTGGCTTTCAACAGGTTTGAGGACGGAAACCCTTGAGCTTGGAGGCAGTGGACGGAAACCCATTGTCTGTTGGAGGTATTATTCAGATATCTCACTTTGTGCTTTGGATTCAAACTTCTGGTTATCCAATCCGACTATAAGTTTTGTGGCTACGATTGGATATTTTTGTTGTTCTTCTACTGAAGTTTTGAAGGCAATAAACATATTTAATTTCAGATCTTATTTCTAAATTGGTATTATCTGATATACATTGAAATTTGTTCCAAGTTATCGGATAAATAGAAATCTGTTTGCATGCAATTTATTTGTTCAATCTTTTGTGGGAAAAACTTGGAGAAATTTGGGGCAAACATTCCAATTGTCATCGCATCATACATGGGAGTCAGGAAGCGCCATCTCAGGCGTTAACCCAATTGGAGTACGCTCACAATCCAATATCACATTTCTTCGTGTCTGATCACACCATATCGATTTCACATCTTGGCAAAAGTAATGTCGAATGCTCAGAAAGGGTTGTTCTATCTTAGGCATGGCTACCCGTGAGTTCACATCAGACCCCTGATCTGGAACATTGACTCTATTCACATTGTATAATTCATTTCTGAATTTTCCAGTGGGTCAAATTCTTTCTGATTGGGATAAGTAGCATTTAAGGATTTTGAATCTGACGCTAAGTGCAAATATTTTTCATTGGAAATATCTAATGTTCTATAAAACTATCTAAAGCAAGTCTGTTGATTTAATGAAATGTGAGTAGCTTATGTTATGGAGATCTAAACAAAGGATATATGGATTGACTGTTAACACTTTGTGGCCATTTCACTTCCTGTGTGCACAAATTTGAGGAACAGTCATTAATCTTATAGTCCAGATTAGTAGTTGGCACATTACAGTGGTATCAGAGCCTCAATCCTGCTAGCCTGAGGGAATGTTATGCATTTGAGTCAAAGGGATCAGGAGCTATTAAGAGGGAAAGACAAAAGGCTGAAGTTGAGTCATCTGGAAAAGGAGGCAAAGGTAAGAAGATGGCTAACAGGGATGAGCCAAGGGAGACTTTCCTAAGGCAAATGGCTCAAATGCAGGAGCAAATGGCCAAACAACAGGAACAAACATCACAAATGATGCGCATGTTGATGCAGACCATATGAGCATGTCGACACAAAACATGAATACCATGACCAACGTTTTCAGATCTACACCAAATAATGGCCCAAAAGGCATCCAATCCAACCAAAATGGATCTGAAACTCAGAGCAATAAAGCTATCGGCCCCACACAACCTTAATTCCTGCCCAAGAATGGACCTACTAGTGGAGGAGAAGAGCAAAGACTTGTCGAAGGTGATGTCAATGCTATCATAGATGCCTATACACAAATTGATCCAGATGTGAGAAGTCAAATTCCATTCATTCAATTTCACAACGCAAGGAATGGATCAAAAGGAGGACAATCAGCATATTATTCCAATAGAGATCTACATAGGGTGAGCAAGTTGACTCTCCCAACTTTTGATGGTTCGGGAAAAGTGACAACACGGGCATGGGTACTAAAGCTAGACACATACTTTTCACTCAGCCCAATGCCCAACAATGAAGCAATCAAGTTTGCCATTCTGCATTTGGAGGGAATAGCACATGAATGGTGGCATCATAGAATCGTCACGCAAGAGTTTAATCTTGTCACCACATATGTTGATTTCACACAAAATCTTATAGAAAGATTTGATAGAAAGGATCTGGAAATAATGTCGAATGCTCAGAAAGGGTCGTTTTGTCTTAGGCGTGGCTACCCATGAGTTCACATCAAACACTTATCTAGAACATTGTCTCTATTCACATTGTATAATTCATTTTTGAGTTTTCCAGTGGGTCGAATTCTTTATGATCGGGATAAGTAGCATTTAAGGATTTTGAATCTTACGCTAAGTGCAAATATTTTTCATTGGAAATATCTAATGTTTTGTAAAACTCTCTAAGGCAAGTCTCTCGGTTTAATGAAATGTGAGTAGCTTATGTTATGGAGATCTGAATGAAGGATATATGAATTGAATGTACACTTTATGGCCATTTCACTTCCTGTGTGTGTAAATTTGTGGAACAATCATTAATCTTACAGTGCAGATTAGTCGTTGGCACATTACAATCGCCCATGCCTACCACATAGAAATCTTCACTTATTTGGCGTCTTCCCAAAGTGATGTCCAACTATTGAATCCTTTGTGTACCAGGGGTAGTGGGTTCGTCAACCATAACTACCTTTAAACCCTCGAAGTTTTCAGCCTTTAATTTCATCCTCATTACTAGACCTTCATCAATGAAGTTATGAGTAGCACCGCTTTCAATTAAGACGGTCACCTTATGAGCTTGTAAAATACCACAAATTCAAAAGGGGTGATACTTGGGTGCCCCTAAAAGTGTTGCCAATGTCCCCCTTGTAAACTTACTTCTTTGTGTTTCTCTAGTTCCTCTTCTATTACATATTCGGGTTTTGATTCTTCCTCCTCAAAATCTTCATCCATCATTGCTTTTATGTGATGCATTTGTCCTTTCCTTGAACATCTATGACCCAACTCCCATAGTTCCCTACAATTAAAACACAACTTCCTTTGAAGCTCATTCCTAGTGACTTGTTCTTGGCTTGCCTTTGGAGGTAATAACTTAGGTTGTGAAAGTGGTTTCCTAAGTTGCTCGGGTGGTGCATTCTTGGAGTAGGACTTGCTCTTAATTATCGAAACTTCCAACCTCAATTCTTTTGAAATTGCATTGTGTACAAATGTAGGGTCAAGATCACTCACCAAGCCCCAAAGTGACTTTGTCAATCCCTCATGGAGCAAGTGAATTAGTCCTCCATGTCTGTCATCAGTACTGAAATTCTCTAAAATTCTGCCACATAATCCTCTATTGATCCCTACTGCCTCAATCGTGTTAATTCTTTGAAATGCCTCTTCGGATGCTTTTGATCAAATCTATCTATAAGTCTTTGTGTAAATTTGGCATATGTCGCAATATGTTGATGTCCTTGTGTGACAATTCCATGATGCCACCACTCATGTACAATTCCATCCAAATGAAGAATAGCAAACTTAATGGCTTCCTCTTCCATCATAGGACTAAGTGAGAGATATGAGTCCAATTTTTGGACCAAGCTCTTGTTGTGACTCTTCCTAAACCATCAAATGTGAGAAGTGACATCTTGCTTAATCTTTGTAGTAGATCTCTATTGCCTTGCGGCATGGTTTGTCTTCCCCTACATCCATTCCAAGCATTGCATAATTTTATGAAAGGCATATCACGTCAAACATCGTGATCAATCCTTGAATATTCATCTATGCAAGCCTCAAATGCTTCTTCATTTTATACTTCTTCTTGGGGTGGCTTTGTTCCACACATAAATATGGGCTGAGTAGTGTTGATGTGTGTTTTATGACACACCAAACACTCTAGAATAAAGTGTCCAAAGACGCTTTATCCCCTCTTGAAAAACTACCTCGAATGCTAAGACTGCAAGAAAGATCATACGGCAATTCCAATGTTTCAGTTAGGTGTGGATAAGCTCTGTGGTCATTGTGATTTGCCAGGAACACAAAGGGATTTACTTTGGCAAGTTACTCAAAAAAGCAAAGACGCAAATGCAGTATCATTTTGGAATTTTTCTGACTTTGGATAAAAAAGGTGAAAAAAGAGTAAGGGTTTAGAAGTCCTATGCTATTCCTATGAAATCAAGAGACGGCAAGGATTGAGTGAAACCAAAGAACAATACTTTGTTTTGCCACGTTAAACGACAACTACACAAAGCAAGTGCAATCTTCTGGGATTTGTGCTTAAGATTTCTTTACTACGAACAATACCATCAATAGAACAACATTATTCGAAGTAAACATTTGAAGCATCCACATCAAAAGCTCAGTCTAACTTTACGTATTGAATGAAAAGCATCCACTCAAAGAAAGTATTAGCTAAGTTTCACTAATCTTTACTATCAATCTATCATTCCCTTAACATGCATTTAAATAGAATTATAATTCAAATCTGTTTTACGAGGAAGAGAAATATGCAACCATGCAACCATTTGACAATGAAAGGATTCAAAGCATCTCATGCATTATGAACTTTATTATCAAAATAGTCTTTAGCAACAATTTCATAAAACTCTCTCTTATTATCTATGCTCTATTGCTCTACAATCTCTTTTATCTCCTCTAATCCTCTATATCATACTATTTTAATGAGAAAGTGAGAGGGGGATTTATATAGAGTTTCCCGAGTACAATGAACGGCCAGGATCAAAATGAGATTAACAGCCCCGGTTCAAAATAACTAAACCCTAATTAGGGTTGCCTAAACAACAATCAGTTAACTGCAGAGAACTCATTCACTAGGAGTTGCATTCTTATCCACTCGCAAAGCACTACGTTCGGTGAACCTAGACACGATCATGCTGACTTCTTCCATGGAAATGTCCGGCAGCATGTTAACTTTGTACTCCAGCAAGTCTAGACTTTTTGCACATCTTGCAAAGGTGATTGTCCATTCTGATTCATGCAACAAGAAAGTGTCTCGGACGGTCAAGAAGCTGAATGCTTTCGTCAAATTTTCCTTCATGATTGGCCCAGAAGTGGTAGAGAAAATTCTTTGAACTTTATCCTTTAAATTTGTCGGCTGCAAGTGTTTTCTTTGGACAATATCTTTGTCAAGCACTTCCGTAGCCATTTGGAAAATCTTACTCTGAATCTCCTTTCCTTGCTCTTCAATTTTGGCACCATCTTCCTTTACTCTTTCCAGGACTTATCCTTGTGAGATCAGTGCATAGTACCAGCTGCTGAAATCATATGCAGCTCCAACTTCAATAATCTTCTCATCAATCAATCTTTGCTTTGGAATGCCCTTTATCTTTCGAAGACATGGGATAATTTTATTTTGGATGTCTTGGAGGCCATCCCATGCTTCTGCTAAGTTTGCAACTCGTGATAGCAGAAAGGAAGTGTGCTCATAAACATATGCCAACTTCTCTGCGAATGCCATCACCTCTTCTTTCTTTCCTGCCATTCATTTTTTAGTTTCTCTGGCTGTAGTCAATTCCTCTTCAAAATTTCTGACCGGTTCCTGTGAAGAGTTTGGAAGTGGAGGTGTTGATTGGTCACCTTGATTGAGTGGCCTGGTTAGATGCTGGATATATTCTTTCAGACGCTCAATCTCTCTTTTATATTCCCTTTTCTTCGCCACTTCCTTCTCCAGCCTAGACTTGATGGTGGCGACAGAATTATCCAAGTCCTCAACCTCTTGTCCTTTTGTTGTCAGACCAATATCAATAGTTGTAATGGCATATTCACTTGGGGCAATCTCATCTTGGAATTTATCAACTGTTGGCACTGCAATATGTACTGTGCGGTTACCAGCCTCATCTCTTTGTATGGCAGAAAATTTCTTAGCCGGCTTTCTTGTGGCAGTCTACTCTAGCCTCGCCAAGAAGTCTATGGTATCATCTTCTTCTGGTACCTCTACTGGCGCCTTATTCTTTAGTCTTTCTTTCAGCCAATCTGGGATGGTTGACTGTTCAATTCCATCTTCCTGATGATCTTGGATGTTTTGCATATCCTGAACATTTGGCATATCTTAAATTTCTTACACGGATGGGTCTCCTGGATTCCCTTGAGAGGGGAAATCATTCCTTCTTCAAATTCTCCATCCATGATATCCATGTCATTGTCCGACTCCAAAATCTTCGTCCCTGTAGGAGAGGGAAGATCATCATCTTCCAATTGCATTGGCTCCATATCTCTTTCCAAAACTGGCGAGGGAATTCTGACTTGCTCCCATGACTCTTCTTCCATGATTAATATTTCATCTACATTTTTGGATGTAGCCGAACGAAGGGGCTTGGATTTCTATTTCTTCTGAGCGGGTCCTTCATCTGTTGTTTTCTTCTTGTTCTGCTTTGCAGAGTCATCAATTTCTTCTTGTTCTGCTTTGCAGAGTCATCAATTTTTAAAGCTGGCAGCGCCCGTTGGTTCACCTCCATGAGATGCACCGGCATTTGAGGAACAGAACTCTGCCTCACCCATCAAGTCATATGTAAATTGCACATTCCTCTGCCGTAAAGCTTGTACTTGTTGGTCCATCCACCATTGGGAATATTTGAACACAGGCCTCATGAATGTTGTCAGTGTTAGAATAATTATTCTATATTGTTAATGGTCAATACTATACTGTTGCTATAGTAGTTTGTAGGTGAGGTAGTTAGACATTTTAAATGTCTACAGTGATCTACCTCCTCTATATATTGTAATCTTCTCCTTTTGTTAATACAAGCAATTTTTAGCCCAAAATTGTTTCATGGTATCAGAGCTGATGGAGTTTTTCAGAATTTGGAGAATTTTTTTAAAAAAATAAAAAATTCTAGCCTCTTGTCTTGAATTTTTTCCAGAAATTTGTTTTTCAAAAAAAAATTTGTTATAGGTTTTCTGAAATTGTTAAAGCTTTGTCTGAAAGTTCGAGGGTTTTTCTGGGCACGATTTTCCTGAAATGTGAAAGTCTTTGGCTTCATCGCGATTTCTGGGGTGTTTTGCTGTGCGATTTCTGCAACTCCTTGTCACATCCGCCTGTGACGTCTTTCTGGCGAATTTCGTGACCTATTGTGGTCGCATTTTTGTTCTATCCGCATCGGCTTTTGGTAACCTCTGCATTTTCTATAACACGTTTTCTTGAAGTCTCTGGCTATGTGTGGACGCCATTTTCATGGCATTTTTTTGCCTTAAAAAATGCGTTTTACAGTCTTTGTCTTGCCCGCATTTTTCTTCTCTTTTGGCTCGCGATTTCTAGAAATTCTTGGGGCCACATTTTAATTTTCTATCAGCGCGCAATTTGTTTTCTCTGAACGCGATTTCTAGAGGATTTTTTGTCTGCGTTTTAGAATCTCCTGCCCACGTTTTCAGAAATCTCTGTAATCTCTTGCCGGCGTTTGCTTGCAGGTTGTGACCTCCATTTTTTGTTTCCTACAAAACCTTCAGCTCGCGCAAGCTTTGTTTCTTCGTTCGCGCGACCTCTGTATGCAGACAAGTGACGGATTTTGTGTGTGATTGGCGGCTCGCGTATCAAGGCGACCTCATACTGTTTTGGCGACCTAGGGTTTCTGAAACCCTCTGCAATTTTTTTGGCGCATTTGTTATGGATGGGTCTTGTAAGTCGATGTCCAATGGTTTTTCATATTTTTTTTCCTTAAAACAATTTTGTATGGGTTTTTTTAAATAATTTTTTTATCCCGAGGAAAAAAAAAAATTGTATGGTATTTTAAATAATTTTTTTATCCGGAGAAAAAATAAATAAATTTGTATGGGTTTTAAAATAACTTTTTATCCGGAGAAAAAAATTGTATGGGTTTTAAATAATTTTTATCTCAAGAAAAAAAAAAAAAGTGGTTTTCATAATTTTTTCCCTTAAAAAATTCTGGGAGGGTTTATAATTTTCTCCTTAAAAATAAATTAAGATTTTTTCCTGTGTACCCTAGTCAAGGTTTTTGTTGTTTGGGAGGGCTCTCTGGTATGTGGTTTTTACTGTTTTTTCCGAAAAAACAGATGATTTGTAATCTGGGTTTGGCGATTTTTTCCTAAAAAATTGTGGTTGGTTGCAGTCTGTATTGATCGCACTTGGAGTTGTTGGGGCGAACATCTGCACCATTGGCTTCTTGCAGTCTGTTCTCGGGCATCATGCTCCTCTGCAAAAGTTTCGATGGTTTGCCGATTTTTCCTCAAAATTGTGGCAGTTGTTCTCGATGTGTCTCTGGTTTCAGAGAGGGGCAGCTCTATTATCCAACGTCAGGTTGGACATTTTGTGATGACTTCTGGTTAACAGTTCTGCAAATTCTGGGAGGGTTAGTGGCAAACTCATCTCAGTGGCAAAGTCAGTGGCAGGCTCTTGTCTCTTGTTGCAGAGCATTCTAAAGAAGGGGGCAGCCTTCTCTATTTTTTTATGGATGTTTTTTTTGCATACTCTTGGTCATCAACATTCTGCAGATCCAGGGAGGGTCTCAGCAGCAGCAGAGTGTTCTGAAGAATTTGTGACCAAATGACCTGCAGATTGTTTTTTGTAGGCTAGTTAGACGATTGACCATTAAGGGAGGGTGTTAGAATAATTATTCTATATTGTTAATGGTCAATACTATACTGTTGCTACAGTAGTTTGTAGGTGAGGTAGTTAGACATTTTAAATGTCTATAGTGATCTACCTCCTCTATATACTGTAATCTTCTCCTTTTGTTAATACAAGCAATTTTTAGCCCAAAATTGATTCAGTCAGGTCACCAAGCTCAGGCTCAGACCACCTCACAGGAGGAAGCAATTGCCTTTCATCAAAGCCCGGCTGCACATACACTCCATCATCCTCTAGTTGATCAGGTACTCAAAAGATTTTTGTTGTCCTTATCATATCCAACGACAACCTTGACCACAGTCTTTTTCTTACATCATATTCATCAGTGGCATTTGCCCAAAAGTCTTCTAAGTCAACCCTATGTTTATATTTCTCTCCGTCCACAGTTCCAATGTGATGAAGTGGATCGAAGTCAGCTCTAGGCTTGTAGGATATGAACGGGTATCTTTGTATCTCCAATCGAGCACTCTCTGTTGCTTGCGCCGATGGACATGATTCTTCCATATTGTCGATGAAGAAAAGGAAAGTAATGGAGGCCTTTTGCTTGGTCCTTTGAATATTCTGATATGTCTCCAATTGCCTTAGAACTTCCAACAGAACCATTTTGTTGGTAGGATTGATTGGCAGTCTATATGGGCGACCTGTGAATCCTTGAATCCTAATGTATGTAAATCTGGTAAACTAGATGAACTAGGATCCATATATGCCGACCAAACTTTTGGCCTCATGGGTGAGCCTCTGATGTGTTCCGCCTTGGAGAATTCGAATGATATACATAAGAAAGGCATCATGCGCCCGTCTAAAGTGTGACTTCTTCAACTGCAACTGCGGATAGCAATCGTAGGACTTGAACTCTCCTTTGCCATTGCCAACTATGCCTTTGCAAATCAGGCAAGCATATATGTATGTCCTTGCAAGCAGATATATAACATAAGAACTCATAAGGAAGGTTTTGGTTCTCTCCAGGTTGACCAACTGCTCGTGGAGATTGTCACTGATCATCCTTGACTAGTTAAACATCTTCACCCTGGAAATTATTTCATCAATGAAATAATACATCCAGGTTTCAAAGGGCGCACCCTGAGGATTGCCCACCATTATGTTCAGCAGTAAGACAATATCTCCGTATTCTTCTTTAAAATCAGTTTTGGACAATTTCTTGGGCATCTTTTTGGCAGTAGGTCTGGGCTTTTCCAACTAGGACTTGTTCATATTTGATGCACAGAGGGCTTGTTGATCTTCGTAAAGTTTTCGTGCATCATCCCCTGTTCAATAAGATGTCCGGTGGTAAGCTGGAATTCCAAATGTCTCTTGTATGGCTAGTTCAGTCAAATATGCCAGTACTCTTCCATCAGGTGCCTCTATCTGTCTTTCTTGTGCATTATAATGCAATGCACACTCTACCATGAGCTCTGGACATTCTTTTGCTAGCAGAAATCCAGTTGCATGAACAATGCCATTGCGCATCATCCTTCTTGCAATTGGCATGGGTAAAAATCCATCACTTTTGTACATCCTTTTCTTAAAATCATCAAAGTCTACATGGCCAAAGTTGGTATCCACGATATTTTCCATTTGGATTTGATCTTGGACTGTGGTTGCGAACCCTTACTAGTGAACTTCATTTGTATTTTCTTGAAAATAAATCTGCAAGAATGTACAAAGAAAATATAAAAAATTCAGAAATTAAAATTAAGTTACTTGAAAAATATTCCAGCCAAGTGACAAATCAAACTTCATGAAAGATTATGCTAGAAATGAAAAAATTTATCCAATAGATGAATGAAGTTTCTCGTGCCAGAATGAAGTGAAGAAAGTAAATCTGCCTGATATTCTGGAAAAAATGAAATGGACAAGATCACAGCGTTGGCTGGTATGAATTCGCTTTTCTTCCTTCACTTTGCTTCAAACTTCTCAGCTTTCTTGCCTTAGCCAAAATTTCTTCTCACAACTTCTCTTTCGAAAGATGAATGATTTAAAAATGAGAAGCAAATTCAATTATAAAGATGGGAAGTTCGACCCATTTAGCAAAATCCAGTTGTTTCCATTAAATCAAGTTCGAACTTGGCTTGCACTCAGCTTCCGAATGGCAAATTTTATCTTCAGCATCAGTCTCCAGGAAAGTTGCTAAGTCTGGGGCCAATTCAGTGAAGTCCTTTTTTGTCCTTTTTCCAAATTTGAGTCTTAGAGAAAATTTCAAATTTCATCTCTTTGGGTGTTGAAAAATAAAAATTAAAATAATTATTTTCATGTGTCATTTTCCAACCCCTTTAATTATTTTAATTATGGCATTTTTATTTTTATCCCAACACAAATTTGATTTTTCAAAGTTTTCATTGTCTTTGCCTAAGGAGAATTTTCTTTTCTAGTGAATTTTGCCATAATTTCTCAAGATTTCCTTAAGTCTTTGGCGAATTTCCTTAGCATCTAAGCATGTAAATTGTCATTTTAATGTTCCAATGTTTAGACTTAGGCAAATATTTTCAATTTTCTCCAACTTTTCTAAGTATGGCGGACTTCACTAGTGCTTTTGCCATGCATTTTATGTTGGGCGGACTTTACCTTATATCATACCATGCTAGGGCAGACTTTACCTTATATCATTCCATGCTAGAGCGGACTTTCCATAATGTTGAACCATTCACATTTTTCCAAGGGCGGACTTAGCCTATGTTCAAGCCACTCTACATGGGGCAGACCTTACTCATGTTTGTGCCATGTCTTGTTGTGCTAGGCGGACTTGGCTCTATGTTATGCCATTCTCCTTATGGCAGACTTGTCTATTGCTCAAGCCATGCATCATTTTGTGTGGAGCGGACTTTGTTCATGTGCAAGCCACTCTCTTTTCCATCTGGCAGACTTGCCTTTACCTTGTGCCATCTTTATGAGTGGGGCAGACTTCACCTTGAGTTGAGCCATTACCTTGGGGCGGACTTTCCATAGTCTCATGCCATGTCTTCATGAGCTGGGCGGACTTTCCTTAAGTCCATGCCATTCCTTTCTTCTCCATGGCAGACTTGTCTTAGTCTCAAGCCATTCCCTTAGGCGCCATTTTCCACACTTTGGCAAATTTTGCCATGTCTTCCATGCTGGTTATTTTGCCATGTGCCCATTTCTGATTCCTTGTTATTGTTTTTCGTGATTTTCCATTGGTTTTTTGGGACTTCTAACTGATTTTTTGAAATCCGGGCACCTTCCAAAGATGGAAACCTTGCCAAAAATAGAAACTTTTCCAAAAATAGTATCTTTCCAAAAATAGCCCCTAAAAAATAGGAAGTCCAGAATAGGCCAAAAATGCCAAAAATAAAGTCCCTAAAAAATAGGGGGTCCGGAGGGGAAATCCCCAAAAAGTAGATGTCAGAATTGACTGAAACGACAGTCAATCTTCATCCCTTAGGCCTTCTAAGCACTGTGATGATGTTTGCACAATGATTCAGGCTCAAATTCTTCGCTTGACTCGGGTGACCATTCAAAAACTCAAACTCTAAATCCCCAAACAGAGATCAGATGAAACTGAGGCGCAACGGAAAAGCCCTAAAAAGAAAACTACTAGGGTCCCCATTTGCAATGGGGCGATGTGTGAAATAGGTCACAACAAGTAGGACATAGTCCTGATCCACTTCCATTGTTATTTATGGCTACTCTATTCCGATTACTATCACTACCTACTATCCCATTATTTTGTGTGTTTGTGAGAATTATTCATGTTTTGCACCATTCGTATGAGTAATTGATTAGTTCCATCATGTTGTTTCATCATTTGTTCATGTCTTTCAGCTATTTGTTCCATAAACATCGTCCACTCATCCTAATCGGCCATCTCGGTTTCACCACTAGTTAACTTGTTTTCCTTTGGTAGCGTTGCCTCTATTTTTTTCTTTCTCTTTTTGAAGCCCTTTGAGCCCTTTGGCTCCACTATATTAATTAGATTTAGACCCTTAGGCTAGCAAGATTGCTACGCTCTAACACCAATTGTAATGTCCATTTCTAGAACATTTCCTATTTTTGCCATAAACAATAATCCAAACTCAAAATAATAATTGCATACTATTTATAAATATTACTTTATATAAAATTATGAATTTTTTTATAATATTCAGCTTTATAATTTTATGAATAATTCTGAGAATGGACCTTATCTTGGTTTTTCTGCTATGATCTTCCTTCAAACTTGCAGCTATGAATGCCTCTAATATTATAATATTATGCTCTAACAACTTCCTTACAAACTATTCCAATTTGACTTATCTTAAAGAGGACAAATTAAAATGCTAACAAGGAGCTTGCCTTTATAATTTGAAGAATAGCTCTATTGTGCAGCCTGTTCTATTTTGTGTCACATGGAAAGCTGCAAATTAGAATGCTAAAAGTGATCATAGACAAAAGCACAAAATGAAAGTGATCAATTTCATACTCTTGACATTTCAACAATTCTTGAAGCAAGATTTTGATTAGTGCAACACGTTTTTATTGATTAGTCATTGTAAGGGAAACATATTTTATTAATCAATTTCTTATTACAACAGTTCATCTAATGCAAACCATCCAAAAGAATTGTTGTATTATTTAGCATCTATGCTGCAAAGTGAGGGGCAAAAGATACATTATATAAAATGGGAAAAGACCATATTCACTAATTTTATTATTATGTGCAAATGCAAGTGCTGAAAGTCAATCTATCCAAAATTTCTAGAGCAAGTGTCTTTTTTTCTTATTGTATCATCACCATTGTGAGACAAAGTACACTAAGTAAAGTATGTTCAAGCAGAATAATGTACGAGTTACCTAGCTCTCTAAAAACTAATCGTATCTCCTACTTATATAACTGCCTCTATAAATTTAATACCAGAATGCATAGGAAAAAATACATTAAAAAATCTTCTGTGTCATGTTACCTTTTTCAAATTAAAGCCATGGAGAAGAAGACCTCTAGCTTATCCTCATTAATTGTAGGCTAAAGAATAAAGCAAAGGAAATAGTTAATAACATTATTTTAAATTGGGCCCGTAATTTTATATTATTTTCATTAACTAATGTAATGAAAGAAAAGAGAGAGGAAGGGGCCCAATAAACTTTGAGGAATCAACATGCAGGTGCGACAATCAGAACAGGAGGTTGGACAAATAGAAGATGTCCAATTATCTGCCAAAACTCCACAAAAACTGCAAAAAATCACAACAAATATTCTAAGACTCGAAACCTTCATGGATTTTTGCAACTTCCAGCAACTAATAGGAGCATGGAGGATGAAGACAAACAACACTTACACAATTTTTACCAAGGGCGACCCACTTAAATATTTCTCAAATCAATTATATGTGATGGGGAATATGAGGCCTGCATGCACAATGGGGCTAGGACTGGAAAGTGCAACAATAGCAGAAATACTCACTAAGTGCCACTAAAAATCATTTGAAACCTTATCAATTCTAATAAAATTTCCAATGTCACTAACAATGGGGCTAGGACTGGAAAGTGCAACAATAGCAGAAATACTCACTAAGTGCCACTAAAAATCATTTGAAACCTTATCAATTCTAATAAAATTTCCAATGTCACTAACAAATTTCTATTTCAAAACTGGGTTATACAAAACCAAAGGCAGATTGTAAAATCTAATCCACATAGGGGTTTCTGTAATCAAAGCAAAAGTTGAATCAAAAAGGGGGGTCCAAAGACACATGAAAACACCATGCTTTTCACAAAACCAAGGACATTGTTCCGCACAACCCTCCACATACCAAAATTGAAGCAAGAAAAAACCTCTATCCAACAAACAAACAAAAAGTCTCTTCTGTAGACTCCAAACATCTTTCATCTAGTGCAAAAAAATTTCAAAATAAGGATCTTTCCCCCACATTTGCATATTAAAGATTTCCTACCAACATCCCCTTCCATGGAAAGAATATACTCATCATCAATTACCAGTTCCCACCTATGTTACCCCAAGTTTCCGAGACAGGGACGGCAGGGGAGGGGGGCATGCGTATTGGGGACGGGGACAAGAGGGAGGCCAACTTTTAGGGGACGACAAGGGACAGCTATTAAAAAATAGGAAAAAAATTTAAAGATATAGAAAATTTCAAATATTCATATGATAAAGCAATCATCATATATATAATAGAACCTTAACACATAATATTAGAGTTCAATTGATATTTTCATTTCATAGAAAGCAACAAACAAATGAAGTTTTAACAAAATTTAATTGCATTCATTGACAATGTGGCATGTGCATCTATATTATATAAAAATTACATCAAAATTCCCCAAGGCTGCAAGTTTCAACTAGAAAATCAAAATGACAAAAATATAGAAATATAAAATATGCAGCTGTCCCTAATGATGGAGACTTGACCTTTTTTTTCCCTTTGCTCACTTCTCTTTCCTTCTCTCACTTGGTTTCCCACAACTATGCTCTTCTTCTTTCACTCTTCACAATTTCACAAATGAAACAAATGAGTTGTTTCTTTTGTTTCGAATGGTTTTTTTTTTAAATCAATTTATAACTTGTTGGGCCATAGGGGATGGCTAGCCATCCCTGGTACAATCAAGGGATGTCCAAGCGTCCCCTGGCCGTGTGTTTTGACAGACATCCCCAAGATGTTTCCGAATATCTTTAGCCAATTGAGGACAATGCAAGGACGTCTTTAAGGTGTCCACGCATCACCGAGACATTTCCAAGCGGGGAGGCCCCTAAATATGTCAGGTATGCGTCCTCGGGTTACATAGGCTCCCACACCTCAACAACCATCCTAAGTGAAACACTCCAATGGACAAGAGGTTGAATCAACCCAAGAACCCACATTATCAGCATTAACATTATTAAGTAGAGAATCCAAAGAAACATCCTTTTTTATTCAAAAACATCATCCCCTTGCCCTAGTCTAACCAAAGTTGGGACAGACTCAAAAAAATGAGGAGAAAGTTTGCAACACACAGTCTAAATGAGGGAAATACCAAGGCTACACTAAATAATATCATTTGCAGAAGTCACCATACCAATGAAAAAGATTGGGGACATTTTTGTGTAATGTCCCCATTTTTGTGAGCATCAGTTTTTGACAGTTTAGCCTATCACTGACCCTCGTAGGCTAGAGCAAATGGTTAGGGGATCACAGTTGGTAGTATTCGGCATGGCTTTACCTCCAATGATCAGTGAGAGTTCAAGTTTGACCTTCGTTGGACTTCGTTTGGCACACTTACTATTTATAGTAAGTTACTATTTCAGGGAGTCAGGGTTTCTATTTATATCAGAGGCACATGGACAATCTTTAGAGGCAATGACGACCTTTGTTGGGGCTCTGCAGTTGTTGTTTAGCACTTACGGAGAGACTTACAATATATAGTAAGTCGGGAGCAGGGAATTACTAATTTTGGCAGGGCACCTGGTGATATAATATTCACGAAAATTCAATGGTTAAATGAGTTGACTTTATAATGAAATCAATTATTAAAAGTTATTTTAAAAAGCATATGTTATAATTGCACTTTAAGTCATTAAAGTGGGGCCATGACGCCATGACCCTCACATTAGTTGCCACTTAAAAAGTATTTATTATATTGGGCGCACAAACCAAAGTGGTACTTTAAGTCATTTAAAGTGCAATTAATCATTTTAATATTTGAGGCCTATTTATTGATGCATTTGATTAAGTCAAAGGATAAATATAAAATATCATTTTAAATAATATTAATGTGCATCTAATAATTCAAGACTTGGGTGCCCACTTATGAGGATATTAAATAAAGTTATTATGTAAACCCTAAAAGTGGATTTCAAAAGGGAATTAAAGGCATTTAAGAGTTGAGAGGATATAAAAGGTTTCAAAAAGCAAATCAAACTCATTATTGGATGATTATTTGACTTTGCTTGTGAGTTTTTTGGCTTTTGCTGTGAGAAACCAAGGGTTTCAGCAGTTTGGCTTCAATCCAGCCATTGAAGAACGGAAACTCTTCAATGCTTATGCAGTTTTGAGGTTGTGGAAGATCAGCTAAATTATTACACGAGGTTTGGCTTCATTCAGGAGTCAAAATAGAGCAGATTGGTGAAGAAATTCAAAGAATATTAAGGGTTTGATGAGTATTTACTTGCAGGATATAAAGACATTAAAGAGGCATTGTGGAATCCATTATTGTTGGCTGTTACAGTACCCGCTACAGTAAGCGCTACAGTGCACGTGAACAGTGTTTGCTACAGTACCAATGCAGATATTAAGTGGTTATCCTCAGAATTTCACTAGGGTTTGAAGAGAAAATTTCATCTTATGCAAAGAACAACCAGTGGTGAAGAGTATTTCAAACTTTGAAGGATTTCCATTGAAGAATATCAAGATTATTATCTGCTGTTATGGGTTGCAGACCTGTAGCTTCACATTTGCACCCATTGTTCATTATCTTTTAGGCATTTGTGGACAGATTGGAGGAAATATATCTAAAGGCATACTGCTGTGTACATTTGTCTTGTAATTACAGCTAGCTGGGCTGCCAGGGAGGACTTCTAGAGGGTTTTGAATAACATTCATGTTCATATCTGGTTTATCATTGAAGATTTCAGAGATCATTCTGAAGGAACCAAGGCTGCTATCTTATCACCAACATCAGGAGCTTGAATTACACCAGGTTTTATGTTATTTGCATTCATATATGAGTGTATAAGATAATGCTAGTTGCTGCAATGTGTATTCAGATTTTAGGAAGGCATTAGATTGTAAAGCCAAGAGTCTTGGCTAATCATAGTAGTATTGAAATCAGATTCTCTGAGTCTTGGTAATCAGACCATTGCATTAAAGAGTCTAAATTTGAAGTTGCTTAGCAATTGTTTGTAAAATTGTCTATGGCTGTAGTTCTCATTTGTACACTCTAGTATGCATGCCAATTGTTTGATTAAATGCCAAGTGGCTGTAGATGTCTTCTTGCACATTCAGTTGGTAAGGAAAGTGTTTGTATTAATGCTTAGTTTCTGTAGATGCATATTGGCCACCATTGGTTGCATGAAAAGTGTTTGACATTATGTCAATTAGCTGCACAAGATAATTTCAGTCACTCATTGTGTATGGGAATGATCAAAAACCGTTAGTATATCACTTTTCTTGCATTGTTAACCTATCTTGCATCATTAGAAAACATTCAAAAACATCAATTGCAGCATACAAACGTATAGCAAGACAAACAGAAATTTATATCAGCAAGTTCAGACATTGTTTGCAAACTGTTTGACAAAAATTCCAAGGCAGCAAGTGAAGAGTTTTTGAGTCTGATTTGGTTAGGCTCATTACATTTTGCATTCACAAGAAACCTATCTCACATGATTTCACTTCTAACGAAGTCAATGGATCCTCAGCAGCTAAGCAATTTGAAGAAGCAAGTAGTTACATTTAACAAAAAAAATTGCCCCCTGCAATCTGCCTAAGATGCCATGTGCGAAGTCAGCAGCGTCCCCTTTGAGCCTTGCAGCCATCATATCTTGAGGATTCTTAAGGTTTGCTTGTGAACCTGTTGTGACCTTTTCACACATTGCCCCATCGCCAATGGGGACCCCCAGTTGTCTACTTGTTTTTAGGGTTTTGTCTCCTTGCAACGGTTTCGTGAGATCACCTTGTTGAGAGTTTCAAGTCAGTTTGCCGAGAGTTGCCCGAGCCAAGTCAGTAATCCATGCTTGAATCAGTGTGTAGACGTCATGGAAGCGCTCAGAAGGCCCAGGAAACGAAGATCGCCTGTGAATTCGGCCAATTCTAAGATTTCCTACTTTTTAGGAAATCTTGCTTTTTCGATTTTTCATTTTTGACATTTTGGGACCAAACAGGGTTCCCTATTTTTTAGGGTTTTGCTTTTTCAATTTTTAGAAAGTTTCTATTTTTGGAAAGCTTCTATATTTGGAAAGGTCTCGAATTCCAAATATGCACTCAGAAGTTCAAAAAAATCGAAAAATCACTCAGAAAATCAAATAGAAAAATTGAAAAATCATTGAAAAATCTGGAAAAACAAGGTAAAAAGCATGAGAAAAGGTATCAAAAGCATGAAAAATCAGACCAAATTCTAGAAAAATCATTGAAAATCAGTCAGATCTGAGAGTAAAATCACAAAAATCAACTCAAAAAAAAAAATGAGATTCATGAGAAATTTGTTCAAGTCTGAAATTCGCCATGAGAAAGGTCCTTGAAATGTGGGACGGAAAGATGAAGGAAGGTTTGGAAGCTCATGAAGTCCGCCATCTTCAGGGAAGCACATCCAAGGACTCTCTAAAGTCCGCCTTGCACATCCTAGCCTCCTCCAAAGTCCGCCAGCCTCAAGGAAGAAGTGCAAAGGTCATCTAAAGTCCGCCCATGCATGTCCAAGCATCCTTGGAAGTCCGCCTTGACTTGAAAGGAAGTGGCAAGAAGGTTAGAAAGTCCACCATACACTTGCCAATGGGTTGGAAAGTCCGCCTAGGCACATGGGAGAAGAAAAAATCAAAATTTTCACTAAGTGTTGGTGCCCAGCAAAGAAAATTTCGAAAATTTGCTAAGTGTGAGGGCTTAAAAAGGTGGAAAATAGATTTTGGGCTAAATATTATGACATTTCCAAGGGATAAGGTGTTAAATCAAATGCTAAAAGCTTTAAAAGTCCACCATATTCAAGAGAGATGATGGCCAAGACCCTCCAAAGTCCGCCCTAGAAAAGAGGGACGTCCAAGATGCTTGTCCAAAAGCACTTGGAAAGTCCGCCATTGTCTATCAAGGGAGAAAATTATGATTTTTGCTAAGTATTTGGTGCCTACCAAGGAAAAATTCGAATATTTGCCTAAGTATAGAGGCTAAAAGATGAAAAATCGAGATTTTCGCTAGGAATCACAACATTTTCGAGAAGCTAAGAGCTAAGTTTGAAAGGACAAGTGCTAAAGAAGTTAGAATTTTGGCGAGGACAAAAATGAAGTGTGCCTAGCACAAAAGTGAAGAGAAATTTGAATTTGGCCTAAAGTCTTGGATGTCTAGAGGAAAAATTGACAATTTTGGCCACAGAGGAAAATGCACAAGGCAGGGAGAAAGGAAGGATCGCCCTTGGCCAGAAGGAAGAAGAATTTGTCAAGCGTTAAAGAAATTCGCCCGATGAAGACATCCAGACTAGGATTTTGCCTAGAAAAATTCGTCTAAGCGAGGAAATATTTGACTTTGGTAGAAGAATGTAGGCTCAATGCAATTAAAAGTTCGCCATGGCAGAAGAAAATAGGGATCTGGCATAACATTTATCGACGAAATGGCTAAAGTTTTGGCTTGGCTAGACGAAATTGGGAATAAAATTGGAAAATAAACTTTTGGCCAAAGAAAATGAAGAGGAGATTGGATAAAAAATAAATGACAAAAGTCTTGAAAGTTTGCCTTGATCAAATAAATAAAACAAGTCTCAAAGAGTTCGACTTCTAGAGAGAGAGTATGGAAAATCAGTGAGAATTCCGACTTCGGGAGATTAAAATGGAGAATTAAATATGGAATATGCCCGTGCCAAGATGAAAATTGCAAAGAGAGTATGGAATTCGCTTTGAAATGATAAATTCGACACAAAATTCACCGTGACTTCAGGAGAGAGAGTGTTAAAAATTTAACTTCGAAGCTAGAATTCAGGAGAGAGAAAATCTGAATTTGTTTATTTTATTTCTTGCAGGTGGATGACGACACGAGGTGTATCTTCAAAGAAGAAGCAATGGCGTGGAATGGTGGCAAGTCTGCTTCAAGCCAAATGGAGTGAGGGAAAAAGGATGGGACAAGCATGAGAAAGTCCAACCTTGCCTAAGCATAGCATGTCCAAACCTTTGTAAGGCATGTTCAAGGCAAAATAAAGTCTGACCTGGATAAGAAAATGTCTTGAGCATCATGAAGTCCGACTTTGATTGAAGAAAAACGTCCAAGCTCATGTGAAGTCCACCCAAGGAGAGGATGAGAAAATTAGCTAAAACTCAAAAAATTGGCTAAGTGTTGATACCTTGGGGAGAAGAATTCACTAAGTGTTGGACGGAAAACAGGAAGGATGAAGAGGAAAATAAAGAGGAAGTGAATAAAATCCTTGTCCAAGGATGGAATTTGTCCTACATAGCACAAGCCAAATTCAAAATTGAAAAAAAAATCCACAGGCAAAGTTCATCCAAAACCTTGGCTAAATGTTGAATAGTCCGTGTTTAGGTGGTACAAAATGAACTTGAAAAGCCAAAATTTGGCTATGGGAAATACTTCACAGAGAAAATCCCAATTTCCTCCATCATGGCGAAAGCACAGGGGCATTCTTCTCCAAATTTAAGACACTTGAACGGATATCCAGACATCTTGGAAGGATTTCATCTACAATCCCAGACCTGTTGAAGCAATCCGAGCGACTTCTTGAAGGATTTCATCTCCTGAAAAATTAAAAACAAGCTTCCAATCAGAATCAGATGGTGACAAGAAGAGTGTTCCAAACACATCTCCATACTTAGACAATTTCTCAGCACAAATTGGAGAATTCAAAGAGGAAATCCAAAGGAATAACATCAACCAAGTTCAAGCAGGAGGAATTTCAAAGCAACCAACATCAAGTTTAGATACCTGCTCCAAGGGGAGACTTCCAGACTTCAAAGATTCCAGTACAAGTGAGAAGAAGAAATCAAAGTCTCAAAAGGAATCCAAGATCAAAGCTAGGAAGGAACAAGCACAACAGACAGAGTCATCGGCAGGGAAAATATTCTAAGGCAAGCACGTGGAAGAAAAACGAAGCAACCAAGGAAGACATCCAGCATGCTGAGGTGGCACCTCGTCATCTTCCAACCAATCAAATTATTCCAACTCAACATGAAACAACATTCTATTTTATTGTTGATTTATATTTAGCAAAAAGGACAAGTGTCCTCAAGTAAAATTTTCTCATTGGTCGAAAGTGACAAACCCTAATTAGGGTTTTATTTTGTAATCTCGGCCGTTGATTTGAAATCAATCTTGGCCATTGAATTGTAATTGGGGAGCCTATAAATTGAGCTCGCCCCCTCATTTGTAAGGTGTGGAGACAGTATATGAGATTGTTGCATTGAAACTATTTTGAATAATAAAAGCTCTTATGCATGATTTGCTTTGAACAACTTTTATTGTCAAATAGTTAGCGAGGTTGCATATCTTCTTCCGCCATAGATTAAAGTTAGAATTAGATTAAGTAGGATTTGCTTTGAAAGTTGGTTAAGTGAGTGAGAGATTGATCGTATTGATTCAATGGTGAAGTATAGCTCATACTTTCTTCGAATGGATGATTTGCATTCGATGCGTAAAGTTAGCCTGAGCTCTTAATTGTGGAAGCTTAACTTCAGCCTCATTCGAGGTTTGAAAATTATCATCACAACCCTTGAAGATTGCACCCATTTTGCGTATGTTGTCCAGCAGGAGGCGAAACAAAGTGTGGTTTATTCCCTTCACCGAGTCTTTACTATCTCTTGAGTTCTTAGGCATAGACTAGATTCTCCTGAACCCTATCCTTTTGCCATTTTTTTTTTTTTTTTGAGATCCACATTGAAGTCCTAAGTGAAGAAAGCCTTCAATGATAAATTCCCTAAGTCCCACACTTGTGAAAAGTTCTTTAACATAAGTCCCCTTGTTTATTACCAGCAAATCACAACGGCCATTGAGCTTATCCACACGTCGAGACCCGACAAAAGAAACCTTGGAATCGCCATATGATCTTCTCGCAATCTTAGCATACGCGGTGGTTTTTCAAGAGAGGATAGAGTGTCTTTGGACATTTTATTCTATGTGTTCGGTGGATGATAAAACGTACACCAACAGAACCCTTCTTCTATTCTACTGTCTCAGCCTCCACATAATCTGCATCTGTGCCATCCTTCTCATCACTCCAGCTCACCATTGGATATTCATATAATTCTCCACAACTACATTATGATTGCATGAAATGGAAATAAACTTAGGGAATGAAATAAATCTTAAGCCTGAAGTTCATGGGTCCTAGGAGACCCATACGCCAATAATTGTCAGCTAATTCATCCAAATAGCAACAAAGTATACAATCTCAAGTCCCAAAAACATTAAAATCAATTTTATAAAAAAAATACACTAAGCAACAATGTATTTGATTTTCTACACGTTTTTCAAAGTACAGGCTCATTTGGACATATAGACTAAACAAAATAAATATGTTGAAGAAGCTAGAAACCAAACTATTAACAAACAAACAAAGTAACTATTAATAAACAAACTTTGAAATATAATATGAAAAATGGACTAAAGAAAACTTGAAAGCAAACCTTAGGCATTCTTTATAAGATATACAAGCTGCACGATCATAGCTAGTCATACGATACAGTTTACCCATTGTCAGATTTATTCGCAATGTTCTTAATTTGCTTGGTATGCCCTCCATCTGCAATATCATTACAGGAATAGAGGTTTAATTTCAGAAGAACAAAAGCATTTTTACAAAAATTTGAAACACTTTAATGCTTAAACATGGGAGCAAAAGACAAATAATTTAAAACATAAGGTTGTCAGAAAACGTAATGGTCACCATCCTATCTAACAAACCGGTGGAAGCATTTTCCTACCTGTTTACAACAAAAAAATAACAAAATTAAGATGTGGTACCTTCAGAAAGCTTCCTGCACAGCATATTAAGACTCAAAAACTTGATTGAATCCTCTAGACTTGGTGAATTTTTCCCTAAAAAGTCATAGAAACTTCATAACTTGAAGCTTACTCCTATGCCAACCTTAACACTTTAAAACTAAATATTCAACCTCAGAGAAAATTTGATTGAATCTTCTATTTGGGCTCCATGATGAACATCCTAACAACTTAAAACAATACATGATCATGCATTTGGATTTGAAAGGGAGCTATAGCAAATTCAAGCCTCATCACCATGAATCTTCTAGCCCAATATAGTGTCAAATCTATTGAATTCTTTAATGCATTGTAAACCCTTAACCACCATGATTTTTGGAACTTATAAAAGCTCTCATGAAAATCTCAACCCTTTTATTAGCGAGACCAAATCCTTTGATTGGATGATAAGTCCATCCTCCCAAACTTGAAAACTAAACCCTTGGCTGCACTTTGATCAAATTTCCCTGCTTATAGACAACAAACGGCACTTCAAAAGTGAAGTTTTGACACAACATCAGTACAATATGATGAGAATATGAAAGACAAAAGGCTGATTATGTTGAAAAACCTTCACCAACAGTGACAGACCTTGAAATCCTTCCATTATGGCACTGACAATACTTCATAAAGCTGCAAAATTAGAGTGTGCCCAGTTTCTGCTATAAACAGCAGGGATAAACCTGGTTATGAAGTTTGAATGAGGAATGGCTGCATACATAGGCCAAACATGCTTTAAAACTAGCTTTTCGTCTTAATATAGCCTGACTGGGATATGAAGGCACCTCTATTTTGCTGACTTTTTCTTAAAAACACTTTTTCTATGTCATATTTTGATGTTGGCCAACTGTTTTTGAGTGGGCAGAATTCCATAGAGGCAAAGCCACTCCAAAGTGTTCCACATCCATATTTTTTTTGTCTTTAGACTCTAAAGTGCACCTGAAAATGTTTTTGAATGACTTGAGTGGCTAGGCATGATTCTAGCAGTTTGCCATCAGTTAAAGTTGGGGCAGAAAATTGTAGTGGCAGAGCCACAGCAAAAACACATGTGGGACGTTGAACTTAATACCATATGTTTATTGTCTGGGCATGGATCACTAAACGTCTTGCCCCTTAAAGTGCCATTTCATATTAGCTTGGCCACTAAAAAGTGTGCCAATATGACATTTCACTTAACTTATTTGCCGGGCGGAATTAAGACTTGTCTTTGACATCTTTGAAATATAGGTGCATTTTGCTATGGTTATGCCACCACAAACTTGCATCAATATTACTGATTTTCTCTTCATCTTGTCACAGCATGATTTTGAATCGAGGTCACCACTTATTGGATTATGGGAGCAATTTTGGCATTGTTAAGCCACCCTAGAATAGAGCCTAGTTCAATTCGGAGATCTTCTTAGGCACGCTTCTCTTATGACTTTGCCCCCATTGCATTCAATTCAAACCTTTGACATTTCATCCTTCTTTCTGTGCTGGAACTATCAAAATATTAGCATATCTGTCATTTTCACTCAGCATACTCATCCCTTAGCCATCTGCAAAAATTCTTCATTGAAAAACTAGACCAACACCTGATGACTTTTTATTTCAACGGGAAAGAAATCTTGGTTGACAAGAATGAAATGGTTACTTACTACCAACTTGACTAAGGGAAAAGTTTCAAAGGGGTACCAACACTTCTGAGTTTTACTCTTGTATACAATCCCTATTTAAAGCCCACAAAATGCAAATGAGGAAAACATTGAAAAAGTTAATATCTTCTGGTGACCCACAAAACATTTACACTCACAATATCCCTTGTTAACTTCTCTTGTCTATGTTTACCCTTTCCAACCAATGTGACCCACCATATCTTGACACCTACTCCAACAGGAAGTCATCCTTCTCTTCAATATTAGCCAAGATATCATCAACAACTCTTTGAGTATGACGTCTTTCTTCTTTTGCAATTCTGTTTGTGGTTTTTGCATGAAATCAAAGGATAAACAGTCATACGCTTCTCTAGAAATAACCACCAAACGCAGCAACATCAAAGATGTCACCTTCCCAAAAAAGCGAACACAAGCTAACAGAATCATGTACTAACATAAGTACAGTTGCATCACAATAATGTGCATCAGATAAAAAGATATCAGAACCAAATGCGATGAAGGGAATATGTAATGATATTATACCAATATAAGCAAATCCAGTATGAGGACACGTAATCACCAAAGTGCTCTACTTCTCTCATTTAATATCATCAATGTTAAAATAATGCATGTTTGGTCTTCAACAAGCAACTCCTCAATGCCTCTTTTGCACTTTCTAACATACTCAATTGCTTCTTCACCTAAGCTCATATGGCAACTGTACAACAAATAGAGGTAACACATCCGCCATCCACTAAGACACATTCTTGGGTGACATGAATTTACAGCAGGGCTTTTGTAATGGGTAATTGAGTATGATTCTTCAAGTTTCCTCCCATTCTATCATGTGTTGGATGGGTTTGATGCTCAATTTGATTAAACTTCACAATTGCCTAAAACTTTATACATCTTGGACTTTTTGACGTTACAGCACTGATTAAGATTATACATATTTAGTGTAATAATCATTTTGTTGTATGCATGACAGGTTTCAAATAATCAAAAGATCTAGACCCTGCACATGCTCCACTCATCATTTTGATAATTTTTCACAACCATATTTTAATGCATACCAAGGAAGTTGAAAAGGGATGATCTGAGGGCAAAAAGTGTGTCAGCAAGAAAACCCAAATGAAGAGGATTCTCTAGGCATTAGTCATCCTTTTCCCCAATCTATAAGGAAATGGAAAACATGTTCTCCACACTAGCAGACATATCAAATGAAACTTTTAAGTTCAACTAAGGTCGTTTCCAATGTTAAAACATTTAGAACTGAATACCAAGCACATCCAATGATAGTCTCCAAGCAACAACCATATAATACCACTGAGGGCTTACAATGTCATAGAACATGAAGTTATTAAAAGGTGAAGGACTATACAAACTAAAACTTAACTTCAAATATTCCTGGAAGTTTAAAGTCAAATAAATCAAAATTATCAAAAATGAGATGCCAAAATTCAAGTAAAAACTAAAAAGTGAATTTATAACAAACAAAGCAATCCTAAAAGAGCTCTCTTGGAATGAGGTCACCAATCTGACTTAGAAGTTAATATAAGAGTATATAAGTAGCATTTCCTAATGTATTTCTACTAAATTTTAGTCTCTAATGCCCTCCTCAAAGTGCATGTGAATGTTATGGTTGCTAGAAAGCAGCTACAAATGCTAACCATAAGTATGAGAGATAGAGAAAAACAGACCTCAGTCAGAGCTGCTCTAATGTCATGGAGATCCATATGACAAAGTCCAATTTTGAACTTAACCTGCAACAAATATTATTACAAATGCCACCAATAAGAATACAATCTAACTCATTTTCTGTAAAACAAATGTTGGTAAGACAGAGCAACCAAACAGGGCTATCAAACTCCATATGTTACCTCATTCTCATTAAAGGGTGAAACATGGATAGGATTTGTCGAAGATATCCTATTTCCTGTAGGTAACATATTTCTTGATCCACTTACACTCTGCTTAGGAATAAGCTTGCCACAGTGATATGCTGTTCTGTAAATATTCTGTTAAAAATAGCACGCATTGATCTGCTTAGTTCTAAAGCACCTATGTACACTTCATCATCTAGACAACGATACAAAGGTTAACAGAAATGTAAGAATATATCACATGTAGCAGAATATTAATAGCTGGAATAGATTAATAGGTAATGTTTATACATGAACATTAAACATTTAAAATGAAAGTATAAAAAAGCAATAATTGATGCAGTGTTATCCAAACTGTTGATTTTAGGTTAATACTAAAAAATTTAAAACTGTCCTATAAGTCAAATTGAGTGATAAACATTTTGGTGTGCATTTGGTGTCTTTAAAGTAATCTTTCCCTTCAAAATTTTTAAAAATTTAGTGTTTTCCCAAAATTGGGAACTCCGGCCCTATTGAGCCCTTTACACACATGGATAAAGTCATGACTTTTCTGCTCCTATTTTGAAGTATCCGGTTCCTGTAAAAATTGGGGAAATTGGTGCCCTTTGCCCTCGCGCCTTTGTGTAACTGTAAACCATGCTTCTAACTCCAACTTTCTAGACTTTCCATTCAGTGAATAATTCTTCCTTGACAAATCAGACTTATCAGACTTTGTTGCACCCTCTACGCAATGTACAATGCATAAGTCTTAGTGCAAAGGAATCATAAACATATAATTTCTCAAATTCTCTCACAACTTGAAACTTATTTCCTTAAAGTATTGGAAGTCGTGGACCTTCATGCAATTCATACATCCCATGCAAGCAACCATCAAACCCCCACAAACCCTGATAACTAAGCATTAATTTTTCCTCGTATATTGTCCTAACTACTTTTTGCTGCTAAATATTTGAGTGGGTTCACAAGGGCATGAGAAATTGTTTTTAAGTGAATTGAAAACTTTTACCCTCCACCACCTTTTACATTCATGAAGCTCTTGCATTCTATGTATTCACAATTAAACTGACTCTTTACTTTTTGTCTGCTCTTTTCTTCTCATATTTCTTGTTAAGTGTCTACATTTGCTCTTTCTAATATTTAAAAAGGTTCATGAGTTAAAAATCTTCATCCACATCTCCCTTTAAATAAAAATTTAAAGGAATTAACTAGAAGGACTCAATTCAATCACATTGAGTAAATTTCTGACATCAACATTGATTACGTGGATATTGTAGTCTTACAAGCCCGTCTCCACATAAGAGAGGCAGACACTAATATAACAACTTGTTTAGTAGTGGTCTTGTAGAAGCCAACAAATTCCCACCTGCCATCAAAAGTCCCAACTTGGTTCTTGCATGATTGAAGCAGATACGCACACAAATAAGGGGAAATCATACACCTTTTGGAATTACTATTAGTCAACTACCCATAAACGCCGTTTAAGACATACTCTCAACATAGAGGTGCCCTTGCCAAATGAATAGAGCAACTATGACCAAAATTCTGAAACAATTTTAGCTTTTAGCTAGAAAATTGCTTGTATTAACAAAAGGAGAAGATTACAATATATAGAGGAGTAAATTACTATAGACATTAAATGTCTACCTACCAACTACTGTAGATACAATTGACTTTATACAATATCATAATATAATATTCTAACACCCTCCCTTAATGGTCAATCATGTAACTAGCCTACAGAAAACAATCTGCAAGGTAATTGGTCACAAGTTCTTCAAAACACTCTGCTACTGCTGAGACCCTCCTTAGATCTACAGAATGTTAATGACCAAGAGAACCAAAAAACCGTCCAAAAAAACAACAGAGAAGGCTGCCCCCTTCTTTAGAAAGCTCTGCAACAAGAGACAAGAGCCTGCCACTGACTCTGCCACTTGAGAGGAGTCTATCGGCAACCCTCCCAAAAACTGCAAAACTGTTGACCAGAAATTATCACGAAACGTCCAACTTGATGTTGGATAACAGAGTTGTCCCTCCCTGAAACTAGAGACACATCAAGAACAGCTACCATGATTTTGAGGATAAATCGGCAAACCGTCGAAACCTTTGCAGATGAGCACGACACCCGAGAACAAACTGCAAGAAGCCAGTTGTGTAGACGTTCGCCCCAACAACTCCAGGTGCGACCAAAATAGACTGCAACAAAGTACGATTTTTGAGGAAAAAATTGCCAAACCCAAAAATCCAAAGATTACAAATCATCATTTTTTTTGAAAAAAACGATAAAAACCAAATACCAGAGAGCCCTCCCGAACAACTGAAACCCTAACTAGGGTATACAAGAAAAAAACTCTTAATTTTTGAGGAGAAAATTATAAACCCTCCCAAAATTTAAGGGAAAAAATTATGAAAGCCCATACAGAATTTTTTAAGGGAAAATATTAAAAATCAAGAAATCCAGATATTTTTATTTTTTTTATGGGACAAAAAATATTTAAAAACCTAGAAATCTGAAGAGTACCCAAAAAATGTTGCTGAAAACGTAGAAAATTTTCTGAATACCCAAAAAAAATTGTCAGCACTCATTTGCACAGATTTTCAAGGCACAAACTTTGAGACACCCAAAAAAATCGAAGACCAACCCATTTGAGTTCTTGAAAAACCCACCAAAAATCTGCAATCAAAAAAAAATTCCACCTTGAAAAAGAGGGTCAAAACCCTAGACGAAGATTCTGAAAACCTTAGCCGCCATGGATGAACCAGAAATTGCAGAGAAATTAGAAAATCACTGGCAGATGGATTCAAGATTCAAAACCCTTGATGTAGAAAATCACCAAACCCCAGACAAGCCACAAATTAGTGAAAAACGCAGCCAAAAAAATGCGTCTGAAAAACAATCTTCAGAAAACGCGGGCGTTTATATTTGCGTCTCAGAATTTCCACACAAGAGCTGTGATGTCCCCGCTCTAGTCAGTTCTCAGGAACAATGTGCTAGCCTTTTCTTGGACCCTTGTGGGCTAGCTGGATTGGTTAGAGGGTCAGTGGTGTTTTCTGGAGGAGTTGATCGTTGTAGGCCAAGGGCACTCTTCTTTTTGAAGGTCTAAATTTTGTGGCACATGCTCATGAATACAGTTAAACTCTTCAAGATTACTCCAGTTATCCGATGAGCTATTCTGTGAGGCTATCCGAGACTCGTGACTCCGGTAACTAGCAACAGAAGTTGAAGATTCCAAAAGTTACAGATTGCAGAAGCTTGTCATTTTCCATTTTTTGCGCCCCTATAGCTCAAGGGCGCACCTCTTTAAGGGGGGTTAAATCTTGTTATTTTTTATTGTTGATACATCTGATCTCTTCACGACTAGTTTGCCTTTCCAACAGGCTATCGAATGCAGTCATCCGAGTCCCAGAGCTCCGGTAGTCGACGTTAGAAGATGAGATTGCAAAGAGACCTCATATCACAGAACTTCTTCAAATAATGAAATTGCGCCCCTGTAGCTCAGGGGCGCCCTTCAAATTGACCCCTGAGATGATAGAGTTTGCAGATAAGGTCTTCCTGACATCTGTGCTACTCTAGTCCGGTTTCGCAACGCACCAGTCAGCCTGTCCATCCGATATTTTGAGAGATCGTGGCAGAGATTGTACCAGGCACGTAAATCGGAGGGTGGAGTAACATGAGATATATATTATACCTCTGTAGGCCAGGGGCACCTAGCCTTTAGGCCTGTCAGATGGAGTTGTTCACTTTCGAAGTCTTCATGGGACTTGTGCATAATTACTCCAGCTATCCAACGAGCCCAATCGTCAGCGTCCGGGATTTGGCAAACGCTCGTACGTGCGAGATCTTTTACAAAATACTAAAAAACGAAGACAGCTCAAAAAATGGCCAAGTTTGGTCGTCTATTCCATCTTGGGAAAGGCGCCTTTCTATTTGAGGTCTTAGAAGCAGTTTTCTCGCTTCGTCGCCTCCAGAGACATCTCTCGTAGGTCCTTCTGGCTACGCGTCTAGACAGATGGTGCTCAAATCAGGGCATCCCAGCTCCAGATATCAGAGGTCAAAGTAGGGCATCTGGTTGAGAGTTGTAATTTTGTCAAAATGGTGTTCGTGCCTTTTCAGGCCAAGGGCACCCTTACTTTAGGGGTCCTTAATGCAGCTTTCAGATGCCTTACGTATATTCGTTGGATGCGGAATACTCCTAGTCATGCAATGAGCCTGTTATTCAGTCAGCAGGGGTCACCGTTCATTGTCAACAGCCGTTTGAAGCGTCAGATGGTAGTATGGAGAAATGGTTAAGTCTGACACCTGAAAATCAATTTAATCAAGGGAGCCTAATTATTTGAGGTGTTAAATGATGGATTTTGCAGTGATGACTCCCAGCAGACATTTCTTCCTTGCTCTGCAGGCTTCGTAATGAATACACCTACTCAATCTCAGCATCATCTGGTCACCCGGAAATCAATGTCAAAGATGGCCAGTTGTAACTTTGTAGTCAGCTGCAAAGTAGGAAGTTAATAAAAAACGTGATATCTTGAGCAAATGGACGCCTATGAGGTCAAATGAGGACTTTTCGAAATCAATAAAGTTCGCCGAACAAGTTCAAATGCTTTACGTGGTTTGTCAACTAAATAAAATAATATTAAATTTTCAAATTGCATGCCAGCATGAAAGGTGGCGATTTTGTCCAATAAACTATTTTTGGCGCCCCTTTGTGTTGTAAGATGAAATTCGCATGTGGTTGGCAACTGAATATTATTTTATTATTTTTATTCCGGACTTCGACTCAGTGTCAGTGTAACTAGAGGGGGTCCAATCAGAAGCCTTCTATTTCAGTCATGGTTTTAAATCTTGCAGTCAACAATATGGTGCGAATTCTCTTTATTTAAGCACGGTGCCATCATTAAACATTCATTCAGCTTTAAAAATTCGTATTTCTTCAAAGCAGAGGCGAGTTTTCACAGGTTGGGCGAATTATCATCAATTTCCAATGGCGATTGCATCAAACAAATTTCTTTGCAAGTTCAAGTTCACAATTATCAGCAAGTTTGAAGAATAAGGGGCGATTTTCACAGAAAAAGAATATAGAAAAAACGTCTTTTGCCTCTTTGATTCTCAAATTTCTCTCAAAATTCAATTCGCATGTTCCTGAAGTTGGCAAATTTTGGCGAGTCTAAACATCTGGATTGATTCTGTATAGCTTCCTCAAATTAAATTCGTGCGCTTGAATCTTTAGGAATTTTTAACTCCCGAGCATCAGTTCTCGAGTTTCTAATTTTCTTAACTAAAAACTCTTTGCATGGTCGAGTAGAAGTCAGATTTTCGCATTTTTTGACGTTCTGGGTTGTCTTAGAATCTTTTTTTGGACAAAACCCATATCTCATATTTTTCGCTGAAAATAACCCTTCAAGAGGCTATTTTTAGCCTCAGCAAGCTATTTTTAGCTTTCCAGAAATCTTGTCAGAACATAGTCGAGTTCACAGTCAACAGGCGAGTTTATCAAAATGCAGTATACTAAGCTCGAATACAAGACCAAATCAGTCCTTACTCACGACTTCATCAGGACAGTTGAGACGAATCTTCACAAGGTGCTGCCAAAAGCAGTCCTAGATCCAGTTAAGATCAGAGATTCAATTATTCAGAACATTCAGCAATCTGGGTTACTTGAGGCCGCTTTCATACCTATCTCCGTTCATTGTGTTGAGTTTGTGATGTCTTGTATTAAGCATTATAACTCTACTACTCGTGAGATAGTATCAGTAGATGGACAAGTTATTTGCAGTCTCAAGCCTGTGGACGCTGAAAGAAGTTTTGGTATACCTCAACACCCAAATAGTCTAGTTATTTCTATGGAGCAGTGTGAGCATGCATTCAATGTTGATGTGGATAAGTGTCAGAGTAAAATGGTAGAACGATGGTTAAAGCAAGCAAAGAACAAATTGCCAAACAATGTGGGTCGTGGTGGATGTATTACATCATTGGTCGCATCATATATGGGCAGGAGCATTATGACTGGGCATCCTTCATCAACGATGTTATCCACAAGCAGATCACCGGTTTCTTAGTTGCTCATGAGTTTCACATGTGTTCTTATCTCGTGTACTTGATTGCTTATCAGGGTCAGTTCTGAGGACTAAACACCGTGGGCATTCTCAGTGTTCAGAAAGTCTATCATTATTACGATCAGCTTGAGTTCACTAAGGCTGAACATCATTTCAAGCGTGTTCAAGAGGCTTTTCTGACTTATACAGTGAGAAATTTGGACCGGGAGTTGCACGTTCGTATCTCGGCAGTTGCTAGAGCAGCGATGGATGGTTGGGCGGATTGGTTTATTCAGTTCCCGACATACACTTATATCCGAGTATATGGATTTACAGGAAATCCAGCTATGCTTCCATGTTATCCTTCGGATAAGACAGTCTTTATGGAGTTCCTGAGGCAGTTGCATGATGTTCATCGTCATTTACGCCGCAAGCATAGACCAGCTGCCAATTTTCCTTTTCAGTTTGGAATATATTGGTGCAAGACAGCAGTTGATGCCAAAGCTGCAAGACAAGAGCTCGAAAGGTATCATCTCAAGTATCTTGTTGAGGCTCGTGCCTATGATCTTTGGGGTCATTACACAACTCGTCTTGCTAGTCGCGCATATCATAAGCCTTCTATGGAGGATTATTGGGCAAACTGCGTGGACGACTTCGAGGTTCGCAGACGTAGCTATGGCCGCTTCTCTCTCTCACAGATTTTTGTTTTCTTGTTAGAAGATGTCGGAGGTTTATCAGATGATGAGGGGGAAGTCCTTCCTCAGTTTTTCAGAGAGCAGGTTGACACACAGCCGCTGCCAATAGTTGATTGGTACGCTAAGGAGTATGCAACAGTAAAGAGAGGTCAAGTAGAGTTATTCAGAACAGTATACTTTACCTTGACAACAAGAAGACTACGAGGGTAAGTGTGCCTAGAGCAGAGCCGCCAGTGGTGAATCCTTCGCTACCTTCCTCGTCAAAACCTAAACAAAAGAAGAGGAATAACCCTCCCAAGAAAGGTCAAGCGCCAAACAATTCAAAAGGCAAGGCGCTTGCTATTCATATACATATGGACCCGGTCAGACAGATTGTCACAAAGCCAATTCAGAGGCCAGTTCAGAGTCTGCCAGTTCCTGAGGTTCAACCTCAAGTTCCTACATCTATTCTGGAGCAGTCACCAGTCCCAATTCATATTGAATTGGATTTAGACTCCCCATCTCGCAGTAGTTCTTCTACATATTCACTTTCGTCACAACCTCTTGTTGCTAGTATAGATCCTTCCAGTAGCATTAGCCGAGACCAGTCTTGGATTGAGGCCCAACTGGGAAGGAAGAGGAGGCAGCCATCCTATGTCCTTAATCATTCAAATTTTGATCAGGTTTACCAGGATGTGCCAGACAAGAGGATCAAGAACATGGTCCACGTGGAGAGGAATACTGACATGGAGATTGTCGTCGAGTCTGCTATACCTCCACAGGGGAAGAGCTTGGATGAGTTGGAATCTCAGGATTTCAAGGTTATCACAGTCAACCTTGGTCGAAGCACATGCCAGACTCAGGTTGATCTCCTACAGGTTGCTACAGACAATGCCAGGGATAGAATGTTGAAGGACGGAGAAGATAAGGAAGCCCTCAAGGCGAAATCAAACAGCTTTGCTAGTACATTTCTAGCCTTGTACACAGGTCAAATGTTACCGCCACACTTCCGCCGATGCTTGAGCCTCCAGCAGAACAAGGCCAACTTAATTACTTAGTTGCATATGGCAAACGTTTGGAGGAATGGGAGGAGGAGTTCGTTGCTAGAGGTTGTTCTATGCTTACAGAGCTATATCAGTTGCGGTATAATGCACGAGAGCTCTGTCTTCATCTTCAGGATGAGGAGCAAGACATGGCGATTAATAGACCCCGGGATGAGATTATGATTGCTCACCTGAGTATGGCATATGAATCAGTCACAGATGCAGAAGATAAAGAAGCTATCTACTCTTGGAAAACACAGTTGGTTTTCAAGGCAAAGATAGAGGAAACAATGGCGTCAGAGTTGGCTGAGAGTAGAGAGCACGTTACTAGTCCACTCCGGTTTGTGAGGACCTTAGTATCTCGCTTACCGTGCCGATATCAGATCGAGGGTGGTGCGTATGTTGAGCTTACTGATGTACAATCAGAGCTCTAAGCACTCACTCATACTATTTTTAGTGGGGAGACCATTGGTTGTAAGATTAATCAGCTTACAATCATGTCAGCGTTGTTCAATGAAGCAACCAGGAGCAGAGGTGAACTTCAGTCCCAGATCACAGCTGGTGAGGACATGCTGCGCAGGCATAGCATTCTTCGACAGAGTATCAGAGTTCCAGACAGTGATCCAGTTAACAATCTCGTTGAGGGATTGGTTGCTCGAGATCACGATCAGTAGACTTAAGTTCCCACTTCTCAGAATAGACATTACACACAGGAGTTAAACTTGGCGTCACCTTCTCAAGTTAACTCGTTGTCTTATCTCATGCATATCTATTCTGAGATCAGCTTTATTCACTTGAAGTTACATTTAGGGTTTACTTGCTTTTAATAAGGACGTGCATGTTTGCACATTGTCCATCTAGATTAGAGTTTTCAGTTAACTGATGGTAGTTTTCCAGTTAACTGTATAGTTTACTTTATTAGGGTTTAGCAATAAATCTTGCATGCATTGCAAGACTGTAGTTGACTCAAGGTGATTTTAGGGTTCCCTACACCTTTCGATGTCTATAAAAAAGAGCTTTTGCTCATTTGTACATAACTTTTGCACGAGAAAGAGATATATGTTGTGCCTACCTTGCCTTCAATATTGCTCATTCTGTATCTGTTCATGTGTTTTTGCTATTATGATGAATTGTTATGCCACTTGGGTTTCATGCAATTATAATGGTGAATTCTTTCCTTAGTTAGATCGACTCTATTTTGTGTTCAATAAACTTGTTCAGATTGAGCTGATAGATGTGCCACCTTGCCTTCAAGTTGAGAATCTATACTTGGTTATCGTGTGATGTGTGTGACTAATAAACTTATTCAGATTGAGCTGATAGTTGTTCCACCTTGCCTTCAAGTTGAGAATCTGTACTTAGTTTATCGTATATTGTTGTTTCCAATAAGCCTATTCAAACAAGCAGATAGTTGTGCCACCTTGCCTTCACGTTGTGAGTTTGTACTCAGCTTATCGTCAAATAATCATTCCCGCTCCGTTTCCTCATGCTCTGAATTCTTGAGGGGATTGGATAGTTTAAGTTACTTAGTTTTGTGAGTTGTAGTTAAGGGAAACCAGAAAATACTTAGCTACAACGTATAGAGTTTTCATGAAAGCCTTGTACCTCTATAGCTGAGACAAAAAAGACAGGAGATAGTTTAGTTTACTTTTCCCTTTTCAAGCATTTTTGTTAAGCACAACGAGGGAGGTTCCCCTCCTAATTTGAAGAGCACTCATTGTGTAGTGTGCATAGCTGTCCGTACCAACTCATACTGCAGAGGTGTTAGTTGTTACGCCAACAATCCTCTATCCCCTTATTTATAATAATGGCAAAAATTTTAGGCAAGAACAGAGATGCAAGTATAAGGAATGGAAAAATCAAAGGTTTTAGATTGGGGTCTCTTCTCTATCTAAACTCTCATCAACAATTTGTAGATGACACAATCCTGTTGAGGGAAGCTACAATTGCGGAAGCTACTAAATGGAAACGTATCCCAACACAATACGCCAAGGTGTCAAGCCAATAAAAAAACCATAAAAAGAGTGGAATATTCTTCTTCAACACTCCTCAAATACTACAAAACAGAATTGCCAATGCCCTAAATTGCAATATCCATAGACTTCCTACAACTTATTTAGGTATGCCTTTATCCCAAGGCAAAGTTCATAACTCTACTTGGAACAACCTTATTGAAAGAATTCAAAAAAAGTTGTTAGCAGACTACAAAACAGAATTGCCAAGACCCTAAACTGCAATATCCAGAAACTTCCTACAACTTATTTAGGTATGCCTTTATCCCAAGGCAAAGTTTATAACTCTACTTGGAACAGCCTTATTGAAAATTTGAAAGTGTTCAAAAAAAGTTGGTGGCTTGGAAAGGGATCCAATCGAGTCAAGCCGGTAAACTCCAATTGATTAAAGCTTCTCTCTAAAGCACCCTTGTGTACTTCCTATCTTCAATATTCCCAACATTTTTGCTGAGGAAATTGAACAAATCTAGAGAAGATTCTTATAATTAGGGACAGAGGAAAAACAAAGAATCTCTCTTGTCGGGGAAAAAATTTGCACCCCTAAACATAGAGGGCTTGGCATTTGGAAAATAAAAGATATGAACAGATCTTTAATCAAAAAAATAGGATGGAGATTGCTTAATTTGAACAATGAGTGGACTGGCACAATGAAAGCTAAGTACCTGAATAACCAAGAAAGGGACAAGTTCCTCCAAAAGCAACAACTCCTTATTGGATCAACCATCTAAAGAGACATAATTAAATCTAAAACGACTGTGATCAAAGGTGTCAAATAGAAGGTTGGTAAAGGTGACTAGGTCAAATTTTGGGAAGCCCTTGGATTGTAAAATCCCCTCTTCAAATCCACCCACATTGTGCTCAAATCAAAAAGGAAATGAAAAGAAGATTTGGGTGTCAGTAAAAGATTATTGGAATACAAATGATGGTCATACATAGTGGAAATTTTCTTTTGATCTGAATGGCATTACCAACAAAGCTGCTATTGCAAAAATGATCAAGATCATCAGCAACCACAAATTCATTGGTAGATTTAGACAAGATAGTCTAATTTGGACGGATAATCCCACAAGTAACTACACTGTTAAAATAAGATTTCAATTGATGGATGCTCATTAGAACCCTAACATCAATTGGTGCAACATTTGGGTGAAAAACATCATTCCCAAAATCAACTTCTTTTGGTGGACTGTATGCCAAAGGAAAATTCTAACCATTGATAACCTAAAAGGAAGGGGTTTCCATATGGCTAATAGATGCATTTTATGCAAGAAAAATGAAGGCATCAATCAACTTCTAATCGAGTGTCCCTATGCTTGGAAGACTAAACAGTGGATTCTTTCAAAATTCAGTATTCCCTTGGTCTGGCAAGCAGATGTTAAGGAAATATGGGAAGAATATGGAATAATTGAATATTTAGGAATCAAAATAAACCTTGGCAAGTGACTACTGAAAAGATAATACATAACATTGTTAAAAATGTCAAGATTGCTAAGAATTGGGGTCTCCAAGACAAATTGGAAAAAGGAAACTACACTAAGAAGAGGCAAAGGAAAAGCATCAAAAGGACCGCCTTGTTCTAGGATGGTACAAACTTAATTTTAATGGCTCTATGAAGGGTTCGACTGTCAAACAAAAATATTATGTTGAAGACTTTACGGCTCTCCAAGGGATTATTTGAGCCAAAAAAAAAAGGTATACGTAAAATTATAATAGAAGGGGATTTCAAAAACATTATAGATATGATTAATTCTAAAGCCACCCCTCTTTGGACCTATAGAAATATCATGGAGGAAATCAAAAACATCCCAAGGGATTTCAAACGTGTTAAAGCTAAACATATCTTTAGAGAAGGAAATTCTTCAAAAAACCTATTAGCCAATTTTGGAGGCCAAATAGATGGGGTTAAGCTATGGGAAGATATTTTTCTATACTACTTAATATAAGAATCCAAATCAATGAGGAAGCAACACAAAATAATTAAGATCCAACAAGTTATCGACCTCTACCATATGGTAGACACGTGCAAAGGGAATATGAACTAGAGAAATAATGGTTAGGTTGGAGGCTCGCGTGCCCTTACTCAGCCCAAATTATAATTACAAGCTCTTAATTAAGGCAAGATGAACAAAAAGTTGTTGAGTACATAGCCACTCCTTTGAGTAACAATATGGGAGGGGATTTGTTAAGAACCAAGCTGTCAAATTGCAATAATGTTCGTAGTAATGTAGAGGTTTGGGATATTTTGAGGAGAGGCAACCTCACCTTTTACATTGAGGTTATGAGCAGGCATGACATTATATTATTTTGTGAATTTGCCAAGTCCTGGAAAGCTAGCGTAGTTTAAATTAGAGGAATCTCATTCAATGTTTCCAACAAATTGATAGCCATGGCCCCCAAGCTCTAGATGGAGGGAGAATGCCTTTCAAAGAAAATTAACAGTCACAATCACGACACTATGAAGAAATTCCTTAAGAGTGGTGAAAAGGTGGGGACTCTCCAAAATGGGTTTAAAAGAGAGAATCTTTTGGGCTATTGGAAGACAGTTGTTGAGGTGCTAATGACATACATCACTTTGGAGGGAAGGTACAATGTCAGAACCCTGGTGGTTCTCTGATTCAAACCCTGATTGTTTTTGTATTGTTTTTGCAAATTTTCGATTTTTTTGTGTTTTTGAGGTTTTTACAGGCAAAAAGAAAAGTTGCGATTTCTCTAGAAATGCTTAATAAATTCATAGAAAATTCATAAATGCATTGAATGTCTCAGATCTTGCTCAGGGAACAAGGCGCATCAATATATTATCTTATTTGAGCTTTTACAAAGTCAAAATCTGAACAAGGAAAGCAATACTGGAAAATTTATTAAAAAACCTGGTATTTTAGAAATGGCGGCTGTAGCAGCAATAAATGCACATAGAAATTAATAACTCCACTTTGCTCTCCCGTTCCAGGCAAGAATCAGTCTCCAGAACCAAGGCGCCCAAGAAGCAAACACCAGAATCTGAAAGATACAGGCGTTCCACTGAAGATGAGAAAGTACGGCCAAGAAAGGTACAGAAGTACGGCCTGTCTGCAGCAGCATTAAATGAAGTACGGCCTTTGGAATTTGTGCCCAGTCTCAAATGAATGATCTCTGAAAAGATACGCCTTTACTGCCAGATGAAGTTCTCTGTGAATCTCTGCTAAAATAACTCGATAATCTCAAACTGTGATCTCTGGATGAAATCACCAAGTGCCAGCTTCAACTGATATTTCACAGCCTCAGTCTGCCTGATCTCTGAAGAGTTTTCGTTCTCCAGAAACGATCGTCTGCCAGAAACCCTAGGGTTTGCAAACTCCAAGCTCAGATGCAAGAAGACAAATTAGAATAACATTTCATAATGGTTCGATTTGTCTTGACTGCAAAATATATACTCTCTTCAATAAAATTCGACCCAATGCTCTTTTAATTAATCATTTAAATTAAATGATTTAATTCTCACTTTAGAACTTAGGAGAAATAAACAATAATTAATTGGCGTCCTTTTAAGTGAATTATAATTTATTCACTTATCAAATATTAACTCAATATTATAAAGTATAAGAAATACTTTATAATTTGCCAAATTAATTAAATAATTTAATATTTCAATAAAGTGACTTTAATATAAAGTCAAATTATTAAATATTTAATAATGCATTAAATATCCCTTATTCCTCCGTCTGATCATCAAACTGCTGAACTGGGTCGATACTGATCTGAAAGGTTGAACCAGGTGCCCTGCCCGAAATAGCAACTTCCGCCTGACCTAACTTTCTAAAAATAGAAAGTTCCTGAAAAAGCACTCTGGAAGATTCTGCGAAGGCCCAACCTGACAAAACTGCAAACTGGAGCTACCAAACACTGAGTAACTGCCTCCGATGATCCTCTGCACACCCTGTCAGCCTACGAGGATCGAAATTATAGGCTAACTCCTCGACAAACAGTGTCAGCTAAAACGGGGACATGACATACAAGCACTTCTACTCTTACATTTTCCCTATGTTGAACCATTTAAGGCATGGTATCAAATTGAATTTCACCTTTTGGACTTTTACTTCTCTTGAGGATTCAGCTTTTTAGGTGGTCACTAGTAAAAAATAACTTTCCCTCCATCAAGGGTTAATCTATTGCCTCTAATACTTCCAATTAGCTTGTACCCAACCCCACCTCCCATTCCCCATATTTGTAACTTGTCCCTACTTTCCCATCACTCGTCTTTGAGCCCCGCTCCTAAAAAGTTAATTTTTTTATGGAAGAGAAAAGTAACCCCCCTTCGAGGGTTAAAATCCTCATCCCACCAACCAATCAAAGCGATAAGCAGTCCAAAGTTGAAACTCCTCACCCCCAGGTTGCCAATGACAAGGTGGATCCTTTTGGCTCCTCCCTTCCCCATAATCCTTTAATGACCAGTAATCTCTTCGCAATATTCATCATAGATACAAGGGGAAGAAGAATCATGACTAGCAAATGCAAACACTATTAAGGTGGCTTCTTTGGTTCTCCCCAACCGGATCTTGGTATATATGTCCAATGTCTCAACCTCAATAAAGGATCCCTCCCCGCACCCTACTATGCATACAAAACCATCCCTTCGAATGCCAATCGAGCCCTTTGATAAACCTCCTATTGACCCTCAACCAACCCAAAGCAAGACTAACAAAAACAACTTTATATGCAAATCATGAAATACACTAGAAGAAAAGGTTAATAAGCAACAAGAAAGTTTCATCCTCCACAACAATGTAATGAAATGACAACTCTCCTAGATGCATTTAGCCAAAATTAAAATTCAGCAACTAGAAAAAGATAATTGCAATCAAAACATGCAATGGTGCGAGGAAGAGATTGAGGAGAATATATGGCAAGAGGTAAAGAAGTTTTCTAGCACCTTTCAAAAATGGTAAGCTCTTGAGTAAGAGATTACTAATCTAAAGACAAATCAGGAAACTATAAGAGGAAACATGGCCAAGATTATTTCTTTCAGAAAAGAAACTATTAAAAGTTATGCTACCACCCTGTATGTTCTCCATTCTAAGCCAGACATGAGGAAAGACAATAACATAGACAACAGTAATACTATAATGCAAGAAGGGCCAACCAGCAAAATTAGAGCCAAGAGGCAGGCAGTGAAAGGAAAGAACAAAGATGTAGAGGAAAGTCCTAAGGATGTTACTTATATCAATATGGATAAGAGGAAAGGCAAGAAACTGGACAACAGTGAAATCACGTTGCAAGGAGAGCTAGCCGACAAAACTAGAGCCAAGACGTTGGAGGTGACAGGCAAGGGCAAAGATGTGGAGTAAAGTCCTAAGGGTGTTAATTTTATTGATGAAATCAACTTCCTCAACTGCGAATGGCAGGCAATAACTGGTTTGAAAATCTTGTTGATCAATAATCATTGTCTCTGCTCTAACCCTTTGTTGTTCTTGTGTTGATTCTTGTTTTTTACTAATCTTTTCAATGTTCTTTGTTTTGTCTCTCTTGATTGTAATGTTTGGCAGTTTCATCTTTTGTGAAACTCTCCTCTCTTGCCTTTTTGGCCACTTTATGTAATGGGTCCAAGCCCTTTACCGTGTTTTATCAATATCAAAAATAATGGTGACAAAACTACCATGCATCCCACAAGGGCATCACATCAAGACCTCTAGGCACCTAGAATGATTTTGTTGAAATACTTAAAAAACCCTACTACCTAGTCAATAACTATGAGGATTACTAACATCAAGTTTTCAAGTTGTACTTCAAAAAAGACTAAGCAAAATCTCATTCTTAACTATGGATTTCCTCGACATTTCACCACTTGAACAAGCCTACAAAATAAACCTACAAAATTAAGACCAAGGCCAAGCAAAAGTGTTAGGATAAAATGCATAAAAAGAACAACACAAGAGGAAGTCAATTAAGTTCAAAGAAAGCAAAAGCATCTCCATAGCAAATTCAAAAGAAGAATACATTGTCTAGTGAGCAAAAGAAACAATCCAATATTGACAAGTGGTGCATAGTTTACAACAATGGAAATCATGCAATTGACTGGTGTCATGCCAAAAATGCCTTGCTTGTTCAACTAGACTCTAGTAAAATACCTAATAAAAGCAAGCAAATCATGAATACAAATCATACAAATACCTCAAACATCACTTCTTCCTCAAACATTGATTCAAGGGAAGCAAAGAGGTTGTTCCACTCTCAAATGTGAGCCAATGTACAACCAAGACACTCCATAGTCAACAATGCAAGGCAGAAACACCCAATTTCTCCTTAATATTTTGAAAATTAAACTTTGCATTTATGCCCTCACCCTCAACCATACTCCACTAGATACTTCAATTCAGGCTTACAGACATGTCATTTAAAAGTGTCACATGGAGTGTAAAATGAAACCTTTCCAAGATCTAGTCCTTCACAATGTCACATGAACATCATTAAAGGTATGTGATGTTTTACTTGGGCAACTAGATTTGTTTCATCGGCATTCACTCTACTAGCCAAAAGCTAAGAATGTTATTGTAGATGATGGTGAGAATAGGTATCACATGACCAAAACCAATACCTAAGTTTTCGAATAATTATTTTTTGGATTAAACTATGTTTTGTTACATTAACGTTTTGAATCATACAACATGATCCATCATCAACATTAGAAGAATATGTTTAGAAAAATTGCATGAATGAGCTCATATAAATATCAGTCATGGGGAGCAAGGAATGATATGCCAACAATAAAAGAAAGGAAAACAGGAAACAATACACAAAAAAGGAATGTAGATGATTGTAGAAAAATAAGAAAATGAGAAAGAACTGAACCAAAAATTAATATAATAGAAAATATAATAATAATAACAAAATAATATAAAATTAAAATTGAAAAATAAAATATAATAAATAATAAAATGATAAATTTACAATGCATAATGGGTTGTTTCTCCTCCCATGACCATATGGCATTTATGGAAAGAACAAAACTGCAGAACTTTCAACGACAACTCTCTATCAATTGAAGAAGTATGTAATAGAACACAAAAGTTGTATCTTTAGTACCTATAACTTTCACATGGATTATGGAATATCCGATAGATGGAAGCTATTGAAGATTCCCATCAAAACATAAAATTCATAATCTCTAGGCCACAAATGTGAAGAGTGTAAAAAGGCTAAATGGACTGTCTCTTTGAGAGGTAGACTGAAGCTAAATTTCGATGGGGCTTCCAAAGGTAATCCCAGGATCTTTGGAGTAGGATGCATAATCAAGAATGATTCAGTTGTCCTCATATGAGCATCCTCAAAACATATTCTCTTTGGCACAAATAACAAGGCAAAGTTGGAAGCTTTGAATGACTTAATTAATCTATGCTTGCAGAACAAATTGGATAGCATTGACATCAAAGGCAACTCTCTATTATGCATTAATGCAGTAAAATCCAAAAAGGTTTATAAATTGTAAACTTTAGAAGAACGTCGAAATTTGTTGATCATTGCTCAATCAATTAAATGACTATTTGATAAGACATGTTTTCAGAGAGGTGAACATGGCGGTAGACTTCCTAGCAAATCATAGGTGCAGTGCATGTCACATTGCTAACATTTCCAATCAGATTGGGTCCTGGGAAGGACTACAGCAAATCATAAACATCGATATGATCCTAAGAGTCAATCCTATTGATTTCTCTGGCTCCTAAATCTTTGACAGGACGATATGTTGAACTAGTATGATCATTTTTTACTAGCTCAAGCACCTATTAATAGGCTTTGGCTAATGTAGAATACTCATTATGGGAGATAAGGTGGTTTTGGTTGAGTTGTTTTGCAATTATGCTATGGTGGAAGTTGACAATCAACTACGTTGTTTATTCAAAATTCCCAACCTTGAGACACAAATTTCGATAATGGAAATGGAAGGCATTGCTAAACTCTCAATCGGGCATATTCATGACTCTGATCTAGTCGAAGACTCTCTCACAATCATTGTGGACACGACTGGTTGGAAAATTTATGTGAAAGTCATTTCCATACAATGTCTCACCAATGACCTGGTGTTGATGGCTAAAACAGCCATCTCAAACTACAACCGGAGTATGTCCACACATGATGTCAAGGATGTCTTCCTAAGGACAAATACCAGGAACAATGACATATTAAGAAGGTTCTTGGAGACTTTTGTTGTGGGCCCAATAACAAGTAAATTTGAGGAGTTTTGGAGATTTATTGTTAACCATCAAAGCCTCCTCTCCCCCTAGCAACCGGGTCATTTACAGGAAATCAAAATAGGTCTCAAATACATTATAACCCTTTTTCATAGGGAGTTTCGGACTTCTATATAAATGGAGGTACCCCCTTGGAGTACTTGCCTATCAAAAGAAAAGAAAACACGAAAGAAATTAGAAATAAGCCAAATACAATCCAATGAAAATGAAGCAAGGAACTGAAAAACAAGTGCACCTAAAATAAAATCAAAAGATAAGAATAAGAGGAATTAGAAGAGAAAGTCACAAAAGATAAAGACAAATACACAACAAACAAGAAGTACAAGCACAATAAATCTAAGAATAGATTTACATATCTATAAATATATTTAATATTTTAATTAAAATAAGAGTAAACACAAACAAGCAAGGAATGAAAAGATGCAAAAAGAAGACCTGAGAACAAAGAGAAAGAGGAAAAAAAAGGGGGGAAAGGTAGAGGGCGAGGAGAGCAAACATGTGAAACACAAGGGGGAAAGAAGAAGAACTAGCACACGATGGGTACAGGTCTAGCTAGACTAGGAAGTAGGAGAAAAAAAAAAAGAAGACAAGAGGATGAATCCTCTCAAGAGGGAAACTTTGGGTCCATTCTAAGCCTTTAACCTCTATATAAGGCAGACAACTTCTTTAGTTTGGATCATCTTCGAACATCTCAATGAACCCAAAACTATAGAGTTGAGCACTTGTGTTCACCGATTGGATCTGAGGAAGAAAACCCTTAGGTTTTGGAGATAAGTGGATGAACCCCCATTGGTTTCCTAGAGTTTCGAGGATGAAACCCTTTTGGTTTCTTGCAGGCAACTTCACACATTGGTTCGATCTGCACTTCAATCTTAGTGGACTTCAACATTTGGGCATTTCAGAATTCTAAATATATCTGTGATCATTGTAATCTTTGTTATCAGTAAATAATTGAAGCAGAAAATCTTATAATCATTGAATGAACTATTTGAATGAAACACTTTGTTCCAACAAATTCATATGTGCAAATTTATTTATTTCATGTGGGCATTTTGCATCTAAGTATTTGTATAACTGTTTTGATTTATTTTCTTTGCATTATTCTAAACTTGAGCAATTTATATGAATATTTTAATTAGGGGTCACTAAAACTTCCCATTTAGTTTGCTTGCAAGTTGAAAATAGAGATCTTAATTGTTTTGTAGGGTTTGTAAGCTCAAAGTTGAGGATACCAAGGAGTACTCAAAGTGTGGTGTTTCGAGATGTGGGCTTGAAGACTTTTAAGGTTGCATTCTATTTTGTAGGGTTGGATTGTTGATTTTGCAAGAGGAAACTCTGCCAAAATTTCCCTTGCATTGCATAGAATTGTTGTTAATATTAGTCCAGAATTGGGACAAATGATAGGTTGTCTTCTATGTCTATAAGATCAGCAAATAAGATGTTAAATGGTTGAATATGGTGTTGATTATTGGTGTTTTTTGGTTGATTATATGGAAGTATTTACATGTCAAAGTTGCCACATGGGAAGATGAAGCTTTTATGCAAAAGCATCCACAATTGATCAATGTCAGAAACAACACTTGTGTGAAAAGAGGGGCATGCTATGCCCTTAATCCTATGGTGTGCATTGTGTTATATAAAGTCGATTAATGGCTACCTTAGCTCTTAATTAAGTTATATAATCATTAATATAAGCCTATATAGATAGATAAGTCAGCTTAGGTGGCATCTAAGGTATAAATATGATATATATAATTGGTAGAGGTTAGTTATTATCATCATATTGAGTATTGTCTTCTTATCAAAAACTATTGGAGGTATCCCCCTCAAAGTGATTAGTAAGTTCTCCTGTCAAAGAGGCATATTATTATCAATTATTTACAGCATATTTCCTATTATATTCTTCTATTTTGCAAGCTGTTTCATTACATACTAAGGCTCAAAGAGCCCTAGAATTTGAAAATTACTAAACAATAACACTGAAAACATAAGAGGTAAACCCAAAGCAATTAATGTTTAAACCCAAGTCCATAAGATCTAAGAACAAGTACTTCTCCATCTACACAACCTAGAGAGACCAAAGATCTATTACATCATTGAATATGGTGATCCATCAGGACTCTCAATTACCAACTAGTGGAACCATACCCTCAGTTGGACAAAGGGATTCCTAAGGCCATGATGCAACAAATGATGTTGGAGATAACCAGAATAATAAGGGTGGCATTGCCAATCTGAAGAATATACACAGCAGAAAGACATGTTGGGTGATGTGAAAATACCCATCAACAATAAATTACCAGCAACATGAGTTTGATTAGTTTGTGTCAGCATGAATTGTCAATGACAATTGTCGGCATGCATTAGCATTGGGATTGTCAATATTGATATGCATGTAGTTTGCATATAGATTTCCCTTAATTATCATTTAGAACATCAAAATTTCATTACAGATTTTACCACTACTTATAATAAACAGATATAGTACATCACTGGCAAAGCAGAAACAAGCTATTCTAAATGCAATTAGCTATATAATGTTGGTGTTAGCAATCCCCTTGGTTAGAAAGTATATATATATGAATCTACTGTTATGTGTTCCTCAGAACTTCAATTTTGCTGCTCACTGCTAACACATATCCTACATAAAGCTAAACCATGGAGCTAGTTTGGGCTGGAGAGACATTTATAGCTCTTTTGCACAAGCAAGCATTCCACTCAGTTACTACTATTATTTTACTATTCTATTTAGAAAATTTCATGTTTGGTTCAATATTCATAGCTCACAATTCATGGGTAAAGAAAAAATAGAAGATATCAATGATCCAGAGAACAAGGGCCCTCCTGCATTTTAGTTACATTAGAGACTATAAAGCTAGCAACTAGATTTTGCAGGTTTGTAGCACTACAAATGGAACATCTGGAAGAGGAAAATTATGAATTGTGTTGGAATCTAGTACTTTACCAATGCTCTTCGGTATTCCTTCTTTCCATACAATGCATCTGCAAAAAGTACCTGCAAGAAACAAAAGCTTTTAGTCTGTTTCACATTATAGGATGAATTTCAACTCTAAAATAAGAATTGGCAATAACTCCCAAACAAGACCAAAGACATTTGTTGAAAGATCAATGGAATGATAAAGAAAACTGATAACGTCTTCCTCTGACTACCATGCATTAAACCCACAATTGCCTACTACTTATTTCATTATCTATGGCACACAAGTAGTTAAAAGATACAGATTAATTAACTTTAAAAATACATGCCTTCATTCTCTAGGCCCATTCTTTAACTCAAAATTAACCAGAAGAGTACATAATCTACACATCTTATGTAATCTGAAACGAAAAAGTATACCCTTACTTCCATTCAAGTTTTGACACCACATCAAGAAAAAAGACAATTATTGTTGCCTTGACAGATATAATGCTATCCTTTTAATTTTCATGTACTAGGGTGTAGCTTTGATATTGACCTCTTGCTCCAACTAGTTCAGATATCTTAATACAAATTTCTGTAGAAAGTTGAGAAATGTCAACTTTAAGATACTTATGTTTCACACCATAATTTATTATTCAATTGCATTTACTTTTTGTATGTTTGATTATCCAAGACACATTCTACAGTGGCAGCAATGTGTGTAGCATCATATCATGACCTTGTACATAAAAACTAAAACTAAGTAAATAAAATAAAATGAAATAACTCTTAAGTAAATAAAAAAAAAAAATTTAAATAGTTCTTAAGTAAAACAAAATAACTCAAATAAATAGAATTACTATAAAATAGATCTTCAGTAAATATTAAAAAAAAAAACTCAAAGACTCATATCTCTTGGCATTTTTTATATAGATGTATTTAAGATATCTATACTAGTTATGTATTTATTTTTGGCTTGCATGAGGAAAGACCATGATGATAATTCAAGGTTACTTGGGATTATTTTTCTTGAATGTTTAAATATGGTAAAAATGGTACTTTCTCCCTGGGCTCTACATTCATAAAAAGACTATTATAAAAAGATGTGCTCCCAAAAGAATTATGGCTCCTCCGATCCACCCCATGGACCAGCATCACAGCCTTCTCCCTGCCTTGGTTCCCCACAACAGAATGCCTTGGCATAAAAAAATAGAAACAAACTACAGTCCTAAACATTTCCTTGCATCTTATCCAAATTTCTAAAATTTATGCCACATACAAAAGTGCATTTGATGCATATTTGAGGGCATAGAACAAAAAACTCAAGAGTGATCTAAAAATCATCTAAATGGTGGAGTTTGATTTAATTCCACACCTTAGTGCAAAGATATCTAGAACATATAAAATAAGTTGAAATCAGTACCTGCTTTGCAATGAGTTCATAAAAGTTGCATGCAAGAGCACTAGATCTTCAAGATAGTCATAGTCATAAACTTGGTGTGCATTTTATTATTTTAGAATGGAAAGAAGTTAGAGCCATAAAATCATAGTAACGAGACTCGCCAAGACTCAACGAGTCGCGAGTAGAGTCACCCTAGCTGAATCCTGGGGGCTCGGACTCAGAATCAGCTGAGTCATGCTGAGTCCTGGCTTGACTCGCCGGACTCGCCAAGTCTAGGCGGGTCTCAACATCAAGACTCGGCAACAGGCAGGGTTTGAAAAGTGCAAAAAATTACATGAAATTTAAAGTTAAAACATTTTTTTTTTACTTATTGTGAATGCAAAATGATGTACGCCATGAAGGTTTGTATGGTTTTGGGGGTCTTAATTTGGGCTTGGTGGTGGGGGCTCCGCCCCTCGACCCCACCCTGTATCGCGACAAGGAGCGCACCCAGGGCACTGCCTCGGGACCCCGCGAGGGGTGTTGCCCCCCGACCCCGCTTATTGGGCCCCCAGACAAGGGGCGCTACCCCTTGACCCCACTGGGGGTACTACCCCCAAACCTCTCAAGGGGTGTTGCCCCTTGACCCCACTGGGGGCGCTCCCCCCAGACCCCCGCAAAGGGCGCTTCCCCTTGGCCCCACTGGGGATGTTGCCCCCAGACCCCTACAAAATAAAGATAGGATATTAAGGTGAATTGAACGAAAACCTAATTCATACATAGCAGAATTTTGGACTTCTATGTCAGCCTCATCTGATGAAAAGCAATGCAACATGAAGATGGCAAAAAGTGGAGACGTGGAGGAAGGACTTGAAGGGTCCTATGATGAAGTCATGAAGGTAGAAGAGACACATACACATGAAGAATCAGCTTGCAGCCATGGGACAGAATTTGTGACACATGGTCCACTTGATTTTCACTTGAAGACATCCCTTGGACTTGCACTAATCAATGAGCACCCATTCATGGAAGGAGACATGATTAAGATTAAGGAAGACATCACACTAAAGCATGAGGTAAGGACTGATTTTCTAATGTATGACAGCAGTCCCTTATCTTCAAATTATCATGTATGACAGCAATCCCTTGTCTTTTTGGGTTTTCAGAGAGCTTTAGGGGGGGTGTCACATGCATGTTGATCAATGACCATTTCCGGACTTGCTATTTTTAGTAAGTTACGACGGCTACCAGGAATGTGCTTAAACGGTGATTGGAGTCACTTACTAATTTTAGCAATATGCTATTTATAGTAAGTGCTATTTTTGGCGGTGTGGATTAGCAGCAATTCAGCACTCAGTTACTATTTCTAGCAATGTAGGCTTGGCAAAGGCTTCTCCAGTATTTTTGGAGTCAGAAAAAGAAAGTTGATAACTTAAGTCATATTATTTTATTCCTCATATTTGAGCGTCCCACTCTGGAGAGAAAAGGAGATTTGAATTCCTAGGTTTGAAGCCTATAAATACAGCATTCTCCCTCTCATTTGGTTATCCATTTTTCAACTATAACAAAGTCCTGCCGAAATTGGTTCAAACTCTTGCTTCAAGATTGAGACACCTCCTAGCTCTTCTTAGTTTCGAGTTTGAAAGACAACTCCTAGCTGATCAATGATTGCTTCTTCATTCAAAGGTTGCAGATTGAGCTTCAATGGTAATGGCTATATTTGTGTTTTCAGTTTGGTGTGGTTTTGATGTCTTCTAAAGGCATTTTTTAGTGTGTTCTTTGCTGTTTGGTGATTATTTTGAAGTGCTTCTTCAGACCTAGCTGACCAACATTTATGCTCATATCTTCCTGAGGAATTGGACGAATTTTGTGGATATGGGTCTCTTTGTCTTCCTAGCTCCTGGGCGCCCCTTTGCCTGGAGTTTCAGATTTTTTGGTGGTGCATCTAACTTTTACTAGTGAGTCGACCTCCTTAGAGGGTCGTACCTTCTACCTGTGGTGCATTGGAAACCATGCCAGAGTTTGGCTGCCAATTTTTAGGGAGTTTCATAGTTGGAAGTGGGATGCCTAGCTTCTATGCATCATTTGCAAAGTTTGAGGAGATTTGGAATTGTGGTTGGTGAGATACGTGTGTTTGAAGGTGTTTCAAGCTTGCTGATCAAAAGAATCAGACCTGGTATCTTTGTAATATTTTCATGATGCCTCGTCATTATATTGTTTAGAGATGAACTCCTAACACTTGGGCTTTATTGTTGTTTGAATTCTCACGTGATATACTGTGTTAGATATCATTTTGTAATCGTTGATCTAGTAGTACCAATTAGCTCTTTCGTTTCAATATTTTGTAATTCACTCCCACCAAAGAAGTAGATGAGTTTTGCTTTACTTTTTGTTACCCGTTGAAAAGTCGAAGTGGCTGGCTATGTTGCCAAGTTCTTTGCTTTCATTTACTTTCCAACAACCCACTGAAAAGTGGAAGAGGCTAGCCTTGCCACCTGGTATTTACATTTTCACAATTTGTTGGCTTGCCACCAATAGTTTTGTAGTTCTAGCATTTCATATTGTAATCAAATCCCCTTACACCATATGCTCTCACCTTACCCACTCCGAGAACTGGGTGATCAAAAAGTGAAGGGTTACTTCCAATTTGCTTATCTTTCATTGGGCTAATGCTAATGGGTGGAGTTTATGTGGAAAAAAATTGGGAAAGAACTAAGGGGGATATTTCAGTGGTATTGGAGCTGGTCATCCTACTAGCCTGTGCTTTCAATGCCTTCAATTGATTGAAGTTCTCTATGGGTGATAAAGAAATCAGATATTTCAACAAAGAGCAGAAGAGACAATAGTTTCAGATTCCGTCAATTCCTGTTGAGGAAACGTTTTTAGAGGTTCTCAAAAATTGAGATATAGCAGTTGAGAAAATGGCAAATAAAGAGAAGGGACCAGCCCATGAGGAAGATGCAAACACTAAAATTGAGAGGAAGTTTGATATCATGTTGGACACAATATCCCAATTACTTCCTAAGATGAATCAACAACTGACTCCTGCGCGAAAGAAGCAAGATACCAAAACCAGTTATGCTAATGCAAATCCAAGAGGGAGACCTATTGGTCAACATGTTGAGGTGACTAGAGGATCAGCCCCTAGGCCTCTTCTTCCTACCTTTACCCAAAGGGAGGAACCACCTACTGAGCCTAAAGTACCAATGCCAAACGAAGTGAGGAATAGCTACATGGAATATGTTTCCCTTCCTACTGAGATCCGTGAGATTTTATCCTTGGATCAATACATGAATCAAAAGAAGAGAAGAGGAGGTGGAAGAATTGAGAATCATGCTCCTGTGCCTCCAAGAGATTTCTAGCAAGCTCTTGGGAAGGTTACCTTGACTCATTTCAATGGAAGTGATAAGTGTTCGACAAGATCATAGGTCCAAAAGCTTGACAACTACCTCTCTCTAAGATCAATGCCGAAACAAGATGCCATCAAGTTTGCTACTTTGCATTTGGATGGGGCTGCCCATGAGTGGTGGCATCATGGTTTGGTCACTCTTGGCCATAACCTTATTATTACTTATGAGGAGTTTACCAACAAACTCATTGAGAGGTTTTATACGAAAGATCTTGAGATCAAGTTCCGTGAGCTTGCACAATTGAAAAAACATGGCTCACTTGACACGTACATTGCAGATTTCCAGAGGCTTTCTGTGATGGTACCCAACATCACCGAAAAGAGGCTTGTAGTCCTATTTTTTGGAGGACTAATGGAACCTTTGAAGGGTGGCTGAAGGCTTTTGATCCACCAACACTAGATGAAGCAATCAAAAAATCTAGAACTATGGAGTTGGCTGCCCCAAGGCCAAAATTTCAGTCCAAGCCTTTTGCTCACAAAAATGACAAGAAGCATTCGTCAAATCAGACCAAAAAGTTCCATTCTCAGATGGATGATGACCTTCGAGACGAGCTCCAAAGGAAGAAATTAAGTTACACTTGCAAAGAACCATGGAGCCAAGATCACAAGTGCTTTGGAAAGGGCCGTTCCCATCACATGGAGGTGTATTCTAATGATGGATCAGAATCTGCTATATCAAAACAGAAATCTGATTTTGTGGATAGTGAAGAAGTAAGAACTCCAGAAGTGATGGATAAGGACCAAAGAAGTGGGGGTGCATTTGCCCAACTCTCTAGTTTTCAAAAAAATGGGTCTTTTAGAGTTCGAATGCTTGGAGGGCAGCGAATCGCTGCTCTAATTGATACTAGAGCAACAAATAATTTCATTGACGAAGGGATAGTTGCAAAGAGAAGCCTCAAGACTAAAGAGTTTCAAGGTTTCAATGTAATGGTGGCCAATGGCTTTACTATCTCTTGCAATCGTAAGATCTCCAATATGTCTATGCAATTGGGTAACTATGAAGTCAAAGATGACTTCTTTGTTGTAAGCATTGGAGGTACTAATGCAATGCTTGGCATTCAATGGCTGCAATCTCTTGGACAGATCGTGTTGAATCTACAAACCATGGAATTGAAATTCACATTAGATGGGAAGAAGGTGGTATTGAGAGGGATGTCAAATGGAGGCCCTCGTATTGTGTCTTTCAAGAGGATGGAAAGGCTGATTCGTCATGACCACGTAGAGTGGGCAGCAGAGTGTTTGATTGTGCCTTCCAATCCAACAGATGATAAGAGACACTACCATCCTGATGTTCAGTCTTTGATCACAAAACAGAGTAAGGTGTTTGGCAGTATACCTCTTGGGAGACCTCCTGAAAGAGGGCTTGAGCATGTTATTGAGCTCGAAGAAGGAGCCAAACCAATCATAACAACTCCATACCAGTACCCAAAGAGGCTGAAGGATGAAATAGAAAAGGCCATCAAAGAACTCTTGGACATGGGCCACATTCGCCCAAGCAAGAGTCCCTTTGCTTTTGCAATGGTTTGGTTAAGAAGAAGGATGGTACTATACACATGTGCATAGATTATTTGGCCTTGAATTAGAAGACAATCAAAAACCGGTATACCATTCCTAGGATTGATGAGCTCATAGATGAGCTACACGGAGCTGTCTACTTCTCCAAGATAGATCTCAAATCATGCTCCCATCAAATCAGGATGAGAGAAGTAGATATTGAGAAGACTGCCTTTAGATGTCACTTTGGGCATTTTGAGTTTCTAGTCATGCGCTTTGCATTGACTAATGCTCCTACGACCTTCCAATCCTGTATGAACAAGGTATTTCAAAAACAGTTGAGGAAATTTGTGCTTATCTTCTTTGATGATATCCTCATCTACAATAAGTTATGGGAAGAGTATCTAAAGCACTTGGGCTTAGCATCTTGGAGTCAGAGTGTTTATTCGCTAAGGAGTCCAAATGTGAATTTGGAATGACCAAGCTACTTTATCTTGGGCACGTGATCAGCTCTAAGGGAGTTAGTGTTGACCCAAAGAAGATTAAGGCTATCATGGATTTGCCTCCTCCAGAGAACCTCTCGCAGTTGAAGGGTTTTTTGGGACCTTGTGGTTTCTACAGGAGGTTTGTGAAGGGATATTCTCAGATGACTACCCGGGCCCCTCTTACTGATCTCACCAAAAAGGGGGCATTTGCATGGTCAGAAAAAGCACAAGTGGTCTTTGATAGATTCAAGCAGCTCATGAGTTCATGTCTCGTTTTGGCCATACCCGACTTCTCCAAGCGATTCGAGTTGAAATGTGATGCTTCGGTGAAAGGAGTTGGTGTTGTCCTAATGCAAGAAAAGCATCCTATTGTCTTCAAGAGCAAAAAATTGAGGGGTGTTGAGAGAACTTAATCAATCTATGAAAGGAGATACTTGCAATCATGCATGCATTGGCCAAATTCAGACAGTATTGGGTGGGAAGCAAATTTGTGGTGAAGACTGATTGCAACAGTCTCAAACACTTCATGCATCAAACGGATCTAAACGAAAGGCAACAGAAGTGGGTGAGTAAGCTCCACGCTTACGATTTTGACATCGAGTATGTCAAGGGGAAGAATAACATTGTAGCTAATGCCTTGTCTAGAAGGCCACACTTGAGCTCTTTGGTTGGGATCACTATTGATTGGAAGCAACAAATTATTGTAGAGTATGCCAAAAATCAGTTTGCTACCAGTTTAGTTGATGGCACTTTGCATGATGAGAGGTACAAGTTGGTTGATGATTCGATACAGTATAAGGGTAGGATCTTCTTGGTACCTGAATCTAAGCTCAAAATGAAGATTTTACAATCTTTTCATGACATTCTCTTGGCTGGTCATCAAGGGTATTTTAAGACTTATAAGCATATTCGTGAAAGATTTTCATGGAAAGGACTCAAGGATGAGGTCCTTCACTATATTAAAGAGTGTCTAATCTACCAATAGAACAAAAATGAGCACACTTTTCCAACTGGTTTGTTGCAGCCCTTACCTATTCCCGATTAGAAATGGGAAAGTATCTCAATGTATTTCATCACTGGGTTGTCGAAGGTTCAAAGGAGAGATTGCATATATGTTGTTGTGGACAGATTGACAAAATTTGATCATTTCTTCGCCATTACCAGCTCATTTACAGCAGCTCAAGTTACTGATTTGTTCTTTAAAGAGGTTTTCAAATTGCATGGGCTGCCAAAAAACATTGTGAGTGATAGGGACAGCAAGTTCCTAAGTACTTTTTGGCAAGAGGTTTTCAAATTGAGTGGTACAATGCTCACCCCAAGCACTAGTTATCACCCACAGATGGATGGGCAGACGAAGATTCTGAACAAGTGGTTGGAGGGCTATCTCAAGAATAATGTTTCAGGACAGCAAAAGGCTTGGGTGAGATGGCTTCATTTGAGAGAGTATTGCTATAACTCTTCATACCACATGTCTATCAAAATGTCACCTTTCATGCCTCTGTATGGACATGAGGCTCCTAGTTTCATTGATTTGATACTTGGTGATAGTAGAGCCCCTCAAGTGAGGGATATGTTGCAACAAAGTCATGACATTTTGAGATCATTGAAGGATAATCTTCAGCATGCTCAGAATCAGCAGAAGTTTTATGCTGATCACCAGCGAGTTAAGTGCACATTTGAGATTAGTGACATGGTCTACTCAAGACTCCAGCCTTACAGAGAGTCCACTCCCAAGAAGATTGGAGCTTAGAAACTCAAGCCACGTTCCTATGGGCCTTTCAAGATCATCAGGAGAGTTAGGGATGTGACTTACGAGTTAGAGCTACCGGCGAATAGCAAGGTGAATAATGTCTTCCATGTGTCACGCCTCAAAAAAAGCGCTTGGGCACAATGTTGTAGCTTCATTAGATTTGCCTCCATTGGATGAGGAGGGACAGTTGGTTTTGGTTCTAGAGGCAGTCGTTGATTTTAGGGAGCGCTCTTTGAGGAGGAGGTCTATCAAAGAGTATTTGGTTAAGTAGAAGAATTTACCAATTGAGGGTGGCACTTGGGAGGTTGAGCAGATTTTGCAGCATCCAAACTTGCGATTGCTTGAGGACAAGCAATCTTGGGGAGGGCGGACTGTAATGTCCCCTTCTCAGCACTAGTCCATTCTGAGACTGTCAGCCTATTTCGGAGGCCCGTAGGCTAGACGGAGGCAGAGTTAGGGTTTCATATTTTCTAGGAGGTATCTTTCTAAGTTTTCAAGGGATGCATGCGGGAGTTTGCTAGTTTTCTTTCTGGTCTTTTTAGTTTTTCAGAGAGCTTCAAGGGGGTGTCACATGCATGTTGATCAGTGACCATTTCCGGACTTGCTACTTTTAGTAAATTATGACGGCTACTTGGAATGTGCTTAAACGGTGATTGGAGTAACTTAATATTTTTAGCAGTATGCTATTTATAGTAAGTGTTATTTTTTGTAGTGTGGTTTGGCGCGATTCAACACTCAGTTACTATTTCTAGCAGTGCAAGCTTGGCAGAGGCTTCTCCAGCTTTTTTGGAGTCAAAAAAGGAAAGTTGATAACTTAAGTCATATTATACTTTATTGTTGCTTTTGGACCCACTTGGCTAGGCACTATGACTTAAGTTGATTTTAAAAGGTGGGCTTCATTTTTGGACACCCAAGTTGGAGATAAATACTTTTTAACTTATATTTTATGCTAAGGTAAAGTGGATGCCAAAATACGCAAGCAAATGAGTTTTAATAAATATTATTTTATTCCTCATATTTGGGTGTCCCATTCTGGAGGGAAAAGGAGATTTGAATTCCTGGGTTTGAAGTCTATAAATACAACGTTCTCCCTCTCGTTTGGTTATTCATTTTTCAATCATAATGAAGTGTTGCCGAAATTGGTTCAAACTCTTGCTTCAAGGTTGAGACGCCTTCTAGCTCTTCTCAATTTCGAGTTTGAAAGACAACTCCTAGCTGATCAATGACTTCTTCATTCAAAGGTTGCAGATTGAGCTTCAATGGTGATACCTTCATTTGAGTTTTCAGTTTGGTGTGGTTTAGATGTCTTCTAAAGGCATTTTTTGGTGTGTTCTTTGCTGTTTGATGATTTTTTCGAAGTGCTTCTTCAAACCTAGCTAACCGACGTTTATGCTCATATCTTCTTGAGGAGTTAAACGAATTTTGTAGGTATGGTTTCTTTGTCATCCTAGCTCTTGGGCGCCCCTTTGCCTGGAGTTTCAGATTTTTTGGTGGTGCATCTGATTTTTACTAGTGGGTTGACTTCCTTAGAGGGTCGTACCATCTACCTGTGGTGCATTGGAAATCGTGCCAAAGTTTGGTTGCCAGTTTTCAAGGAGTTTCTCACTTGGAAGTGGGGAACCTAGCTTCTATGCATCATTTGCAACAAGTTTGAGGTGATTTAGAGTTGTGTTTGGTGAGATACGAGCGTTTGAGGGTGTTTCAAGCTTGCTGATCAGAAAAATCAAACTGCTGCTCCTTCATATCAGACCTGGTATCTTTGTCATAATTTCATATTTTCATGATGCCTCATCATTATATTGTTTAGAAATGAACTCCTCACACTTGGTCTTTATTGTTGTTTGAATTCTCACATGATATATTGTGTTAGATATCATTTTGTAATCACTGATCTAATAGTACTAATCAGCTCTTTCATTTTAGTATTTTGTAATTCACTCCCACTAAAGAAGTCGTTGAGGTTTGCTTTACTTTTTGTTACCCGCTGAAAAGTGGAAGTGGTTGGCTATGCCACCAAGATCTTTGTTTTCATTTACTTTCCAGTAGCCCACTAAAAAGTGGAAGAGGTTGGCCTTGCCACCTAGTATTTACATTTTCACAATTGGTTGGCTTGCCACCAATAGTTTTGTACTTCTAGCATTTCATATTGTAATCAGATCCCCTTACATTGTATGCTCTCACCTTGCCCACTCCGGAATCTAGGTGATTAGAAAGTGAAGGGTTACTTCCAATTTGCTTATCTTTCATTGGGCTAACACTAACGAGTGAAGTTTATGTGGAAAAAAATTGGGAAAAACTAAAGGGGATATTTCACCTTAGTAAAAATAGTTAAATTATATCTCATTAATACATCCGAGTTGCAAAAACTATCGAAAAGCATCAAAATTGAAATTTGGCTGCACTGGAGTGATACTAATAATGAAGAATGAGTATCGGACTCGATCGAGTAACTTACTATAAATAGACGCTTTTTCCAAGAATCTTGGAGAACACGCCAAGAGCCCTGTCATCTAAGTCCTCTAGATCATCTGAGCTCATTGGTAACATCAAATAACCCCTCTGATAAGGCTAACACAAGCCAAGAAGGTCAGAACCAACAGCAACGCAAGAGAACCCAAAAATGGGGACATTACAACCAAGTCCCAACAATATTCACAAAAAGGTCATTTAACTTGCTTCTACATGCAAAACATAGAGGTGATTGTTCTCACTATTCCTCCTTAGCTTATGTCTTATTCTATCCATTTAGGATCTTCTTAGACTGTCTATATGTCATTGCTTAAGGACTTTTCTAATAATTTAGCATCATGAGTGCCAATTTCAATTTGATGTACCCTAGCCAATTAAATGCTACCATAATTTTGGAAGATTTTGGGCCCTCTTGCATAGCAGGTACTTGGCAACTCAGTAGTGATGTGAAGAGGGTAACATTTCACTGTTTTCAATAGTTTTCACCATATTTTCCCATGAAAATTTGTACCAACTCACATCAGCCCCTGTGGCTTTCATACAAGACTACTTTCGAAAGAAATTCAATTGTTGAAAGACGTGACTTTCATTTAATTTCAATATCATAAATGCAGTATTTGGGGAGTTGGATGATTCTACAAGATAGTTGTTATCATTGTAATCATATTGTCATTATGAAAGACATGCAATTATCTCCAAGAAAGATGTAATGAGTTTTGTAGCATTGCCAAAAAGGTTAGGTTAAATCAAGGGCAGACAGAGGTCTAAGTTGCATGGCACCTACTAGGTGGAGGAGGTAGCTACAAGGTAAAATGTATGAAAATTTTCCCTATGATAAACTTGGTCTGTGTCCAATTATTATTCATGTTTACTATTAGTGATTTCATTACCCTTGTCTAGACACATGTCAGAGTAATGCAAACAGACATATATTCTATGCAATGAGAAATTTCAAGACACGAAGGATAGTCAACAAGCAGCCATTAAAATGTAATGAAGTGTATACTCACATAATTGTAAAACCTGTCTTCTAGCAAACACGGCATGGAGGATCACATGTTATGCTATTCCTTGTAGGATAGAATTCATAGAAGGTTTGGCAAGCCATTTAAATATCCCTACAATTGTGGGATGATCCAATTTATAAAGAATATTGGGCTCAGTCATTGCACACCCGTAGTGCTCAAGCTTATTTACATCCATACTAACCCCACAATGCTAGATTGCTGTTCTTTGTTGCTGGCTAAGGAAAATGGAACACAATAACTCTCAATTTAACAGAAGGGGGTGAAGAGTTCAAAGAAATGGAAAACAAGAAAGATGGCTATAATAACTAGAGCGCTCTACTAATACATAGGACAAAGAAGACAAATACAAATTAAATTGTAGAGTTGGATGATACATTTTCAGGGGTCTCACAGACCAATTTGGCATAAAGGATATTAAAAGTCAACATCATCACTATACTTTCCTATTGAACCCTTTCAAATCATTTGAAATTATAATAATTATTCTAGCATATCAACAAAGAACTTCAGTCCATGCTGTAATTCAATTATCAGCATAATTTTCCAAGCAAATTTTCTCAAATTTATTTAGTTCCCAAGGTCTTACCATGTTTTCGGCCCTTGCACTTGGAGATGTATCAATGCTGGAAGTAGTTGAAGACATCAAAAAGCATCCCTATTTGTAAAAAAGGGAGTTAGATTCCACCATGAGTATTATAAAACTATGCTACAAGCAAAGAAATTAACAATAAAACAATTTCAAGAAGATGACAGACATAGGGTTATCAATTTCAATTTCCAACCAAAAAAGGACTTTATACAAAACACACTGATATCTCCCAAGGTCCTTTAGCTAAGGACTACAGATTTCACAAATTCTTTCCTTTGCAGTATCCACCATTCTGTGGTATAACACTGATCACTATTTCATGTTACCTTGTCTTGGTTAAGTCCTAAACATAAAGTAGTCATAAAAATTCACCAAATCACAAATACAATCAATTACTAAATGAAAAAAGCAGTAAATTATTTTTTTTGAAGCTTTACTAAGAGTTATAATAACAAATACTACAGTAACAAATTAGTTATCTTTCACTGATCTCAATACGCTGCAACCTTGAAATGTTTCATAGTCTGATAATAAACAATATATGCTAAGCTCAGTTGAAATGGATTGTTCTAGAACAACTTCTATTCATAATCCTAACAAACTCAACTGTAATTCATGGAATAAACATGGATGTGTACTCCAATTATCAGTCGATTCAATTCTATTTGAGGCATCTACGCTTTCAAAATTTGTAGTACTTAACAGTATTTCCTTAAAGTTTTGGACTCAAGTATGACAAAGTAATTGGCTATGTGATATACATGAATGGACTGTCATTGTTGTTACACATTTCAGTTACTCAGATTCATCATTCAAATATTAATGAAATATTATTATATATCTATCAATTACATATTGTTGCAAATGTTGTCATTGATGTCAAGAAGGAATTTGTTGTCCAAGATTGTTGTTATTGATGTCAAAGGCGAAGTAAGCATAATGTCAATGAAAGAAAGTGAATAAGGTTGTTAAGGCTGAAGGCCACAAAATTGCCCATTTGGCAGCACTGGGTCCATTTCAGAAATGAGACATTTATTCTATACTCAAGATGGCCGACTATGAAAGAGAAATGTATTATATATTGTTTGCTGGCCAACCCATACTTTGGCACCCTCTTAGCACTATAGAAATATGTATTAATCTAGCTGACCCATACGTTCATGCTAGCCGACCATATCTTGGCGCCTAAGTAAAAGGCAAATGTAAGTATGTATTAATCGCCCAAGAATGAAATAAAAATGAGTAAGGGTGATATGAAGAATTAATAAGCAGCGATGATGTATTAAAAGAGCAGCAATTAATGTGAATAAGGTGCAGCGGTAATGTTAAAAGAAGAGCAGCGATTATCTGTGATAATATGCAGTGATTTAATGAAGGCAACAATTAAGACTTTGTGAAGAAGTGAGTAAAAAGGGAGCAATTCATTTACTAAGGAGTAGCCATTATAATTAGTTTTAAAAGAAGCAATCTTTCCTTAACAAAAGGACATGTCCATTCAAAAGGTTGTGACTATTTTAAGGGACATCTCTTTTAATGAAGAGGCATAAGGAAGATATAAATGCATAGAGAAGTTGGAGAGAAAAGGTGGTGTCAATTGGAGTGAGATGTGTGAAGATTAAACAAGAAGAGGAGTGGAAATAAGTGTGTCGATTTCAAGATATATCATTCAACCAAGAGGATTTTATGAGGAGAAAAGAAAATACTTAATCAAGGCAGATTTGTTAAGGAATTTGGAAGCAGATTTCTAAAGAGGTTTATGCAGATTTGAGAAGGAAATTATATGAAAATGATTGTATCAAATTTGTGAGAGAAAGAATATGTATAATCGGATTTTATGGAGGCATTGTAAGAGGTTGTCATCCATTGAAGAAGACATATTTTGAGAAAGAGAATACTTATTGGAAGTTGGTGCTTCTCAAAAGAAGAGATTGGTGTCTCTTACTAAGTTGGTGCTCAGTTGAGGGGATTGGTTACAAATTCTATAAGCAGGGGATTGGTGTCTCCAGTAGGTTGGTGCCTACAAAGTTTGTAATAAAAATTTATATATACAATATCTTGTTGTGGTTTTCTCCCAAAAGGGTTTCCTCGTAAAATATTGTGTTCTTAATTGTTGATATTGTGTGATTGGTATTGTTGTGGTTATTGTTTTGAGAAGTAAAAGATTAGCTTTCAAAGAAGTAAATGAGAAGCCATCAAAACAAGAAGCAGCTTACAAAGCTTCTAAGAAAACAAAACCAATACTCTGCTAAGTTAGAATACTACCATACGGTGTCCGCTAACAATTCAAGACAGAAAATGATGAATGTAAAAACATTTTAATGAGATGGAGATATTATTGCAAAGGAATTAGATATCAGAAAATATATGGCTCACTTTTTTTAATTATTAGTAGCCTGCACATGAATTACCTTGGGGAATTGAGTCTTAGAAATGTATCAGGTGCTTGGTTACTTCTTACAAGAATAAGAATGCCTAAACAGAATTAACCATAGAGAAGAAAAAATGATATCTCTACTTGGTTAAGTTAGAAAAGCTTGAAATAATTCCATTATATTGTATTAACTTTGTGATATTTTTAATGGGAGTCGAGTGGGGACGTTAAAAGATTTTCAGGAGGATAACCTATTTAAGGAGTATTGGTTTTGTTTTCTCCTTCCTGCAAATACTGCAATACAAAGCCTGAAATAATCACTAATTGTTATTCAATCACCAAATAAACACACACAAGATGACACAAAGCAGCTTGAATGATAATTTTAGCAGTAAGGAGGCATAAAATTACTATTGGCTGAAATTTTAAATGCATAAAGCATTTATTTATAAGTTTCTACAAGATATTGCATGCTCATGCAATGCAATTTTTTAAAGATAAATACAAAGGAAAACTACTGAAGTTCTATGCTATAAATAGATTGTTTGCAAACAAAGCAAGCTCCAAATACAAAATTGTCTGAAATAGTGAATCTTAAAAGGAAATCTACAAATAGATTTCAACTAAACATACCAGGTCTGAAAATAAACCTTCTCAAAGGTTATCTATCAATAGTCATCATTAAAAAAATTGTAATGTCCCCAAACACACAACTTTAAAAAATGGATGATTTATCAAACATGTGTAAGCGAGTTCATGAGTTTCTAAGTCGATTTTGTTTCTAAAGCCTTGCGTCGCCTCCGTCGCTAGTCATTTCTGCACAAAAGATGATATGGAGAACCCTTGATGCAGCTGGAGCGGTGGCGTAACGAGAGCGTCTGGTCCCAAGACTGGATTGAGGGTCACATCGAATTCCTAGTGGGGGAGGCCAGGCCCTCCCCCACAGAGGTAAGCTTCCTCCATGCCCCTCGATAGTTGTCCTCATTAAGTGCTTTCCTTGTTGCGTTGGTTCTAGGGTTGTTGTTGTTCTTGTTTGTGTGTTCATTGGTTCTTTCTCCTCCTATCCTCCCTAGCTAAAGGGCCTGTTGTTCGTCTCAAACTCGATGGAGGGGGGTACACCCCCTCTAGTTCCTTTTGGGGACTCTGCATTCTCTGGTGGGGTAGTTAATAACAGCAACCACCCCAAATCTTTCAAGGATGTTGTTGTGAATGATTTCCCAAATTGTTTGGAGAATGCAAAATTCTTCCTCGACCCCGCAGGTGAAGGAGAAACGTTTGGTGCAAATGGAGGACCACAAGGTAAGATTCCTCCGGATACCACTTTGGTTTGTCCAAATAAGGATATGCTTGATTCTATTGATAAGGAGAGGGGTGGGTTATCTGAGGTCGCAGTCTTCATGGCTGCCGTTGACCTGGATAATCTCCCCTCCAGAAAATACTTAGATAGCCGGTTCAGCTCTGTTTGGAACAAGAAATTAAATGTGCAAATTTCCCTATGCCATATGATTCAAAAGGGTCTGTTTTTAATCTTCTTTAGAAATCATGTGATGCAAACCAAAATCTTGAAGAAACCTTACTGGAGTGTCGGTAAATCCGTCTTTACGGTTTTATCTTGGAAATTGGGGGCAAACTGTGATGAAATCCTTGCCCTGTCTAGCCCTAGGTGGCTGTTGATAAAAAATATTCCGCAAGATATGTGGTCTTTTGTTGCTCAAATTGTGGAACCGTTTGGCAAAGTGATCAGGTTAGATTGGCCTAAAGTCACCTTGCCAGACTTAAATGCTCGGGTGCTCTTCTCCCTTAACCCTGGTGTGGTTTTGCCTGGAAACATTGGAATCAAAATTGATGGCTCTGTCCAAATATGTCTTGTTGAAGACCTTGGAGGGATTGGTGCTCGCTACCTGTGTAGGAAAGAAGGGCATTTGAGAAAGAATTGCCCGTTGATCCTTGGGGGTCTCAGTCGGCACTCTACAAGGGCCTCCGAGGGTTTTGAAAGGCAGTCCTCGCCGACTGATGGTGGGGTTTCGTCGCCCTCCGCTGGCACAAGTGTTCCACTCGGTGTCACCTCTCCTTTGTCCTCAACCCCATTGTCTCCTCCCCTATCTAGTGACATCCCTCCCACTGCTTTCGAGCCTCTTGTCTCCTTCCTCTCCCTGTCACTTTCTAATCCAGAGTTCTCCGCCCATAGCCACCCCTCTCCTTGCTCGGTCCTTCCCCCATCCCCTCCTCCTTGCCTGGCGTCCCCTCCTTTGCCCCCTATTCCCGGCACCAAACCCGACGCTCCAGTTGGCACTATTTAATTAAATGCACAACAGTTAGCTCTACAAGACATCATGAAAAAACGTGGTAACATGAACAAGAATGCTCAAAAGAAAATCGAAGTTATTAAAACGTATGTCAATGGCATTGTGGTCGATGAAGAAACTGTTATCTTTGATTGTCATGTAAGTGAAAACAAAAAGGATAGTGATACTTCCTCCTTGGTCAAGAATCCAATTTCTGCCAATGAATCTAATCAGCCCTCCAAAATTCCCTCTGAATCTAACCTTAAAAAGTTGGATCCCTTAATTGGTGAGAGTTTTGTTGTTGAGGTTGTCACAAGTGGGGTAGAGGAGGCCAAGGCAGGCAACTGTGGAGATTCTTCCTTTGCCCCAAATGGGGCCTCCCTTGATTCTTTGACTAATATGGTCAGTAGATGGTCGGTGGAGATGACCGATGCTCCACTTGTCGAGGCTTCCACTCTCTACTCAACCAGTGATCCTACAAGATCTTTTGGTTACCTTGATGGTGAGGAGACCCCTGGAAGTACAGTGGGCCTCCCTTGTAATGACATTATAGAGAATAGTGATGGAAAAGACTCTGGAAGTAAACCTAAGATGAATCTACAAGGCACTGACAGCATTGATGGGGATTCTATCCCCCCTCCACTTAAAGAGCCTAAAAAGAGGGGCAGGAAGAAAGGCAACACCATAGCCATTTGCAAGAATGGGACTGTGATCTCCAAAAGGAAAAGAAAGAATACCAGCATAGTGTTGGCTGTAACTTCTCCTAAGAGAATGGAAAATGAGGAAAGTGCAATCAAGTTCTTTGAAATGTTTAAGAATGCCAAAGAGCCCTCTACCCCCAAGTGAAATAATGATGATTAACCTTACCTCTTGGAATGTCAGGGGTTTAGAATCCCCTAACAGAATGTATGTAGTCATAAGGTTTCTTAATCTTGATCAAAACAAGGATTTTGTCTTCCTGCAAGAACTCAAGGCTGTAGGCTTTATGCTTGAAACCAACTTAAAGTTTATCTGGGGGAACTCATGGTTCATGGTCTCCAAGCATGAGAAAGGAAAAGGGGGTGTTGCCATCCTGGTGGCTAATAAATGGAAACCCTACCTCACTAACTCAGGGGTCTCCCCGTGCACCAGGGCAGTTTGGGCCACCTTTGAAAGATGCGATGCCAAATTCGGTGTTTGCTCAATTTATGCTCTGAATGACTATCTCAGTAGGAGTGAGCTATGGAGGTGGCTTGCAGGGCTGTCGGATGTCCCTTGGGTGTTAGGCAGGGACTTTAACATGATTGAACATAGAGAAGATAAAAAGCGTGGTGTTGATATGGAATGGAAAGGGAATGAGAGACACTATTGGCTCAGAATGAAGAATAGGCTCAATATTATCGATCCTCTTGAAGGTCTTAAGCAAGAAAGCAATGGTATGTGGTTTTCCTGGTGTAATGCTCAGAAGGGTTACAAAAGAATCTATAGTAGATTGGATAGATTCTATGCCAATAAAGATGTGTGCTGCTTTGAGCCCGTTAGTGAAGGAAATAAAGTTTTGGTTTATCCGTACACATTGTCAAACTTTCACCCTATTAAAGCTAAAATAAATATAAATTGTGGGATCAAGATTAGGCCCAAGAATAAACATAATTTTCTGCTCAACACTAGTTTATTGAGAGACCAAGATTGCATTGAGGTTGTAAATACCTTAAGAGGTATCAATAGGTGGATGCTGAAAGACCTCAACCCCATTGATAGATGGAATCAAAATGTCTTGTCTTGGAAATGTATCTTCCATACAGTTGGCCAAAAAAGGCCCTGGATAGGAGGAGGGAAGAAGATCACCTCCAAGATATTTTCCTTGCTGCTGAAGCAAGGATTCAAGAAAAGCATATAGATGAGCAGCTCTATGAGGAGCTCAACAAGGCCAAAATCTCCTTGAGGAAGCTGCAAACCAATAAGATTCAGGGGCTGAAAGTGAGGGCAAAGCTCAATTGGCTTAGTAACGGGGATAAAGGGACAAAGTTCTTTTTCAGGTATATAAAAGAAAAAGGCATGAAGGAGCAAATTGATCAGATCTGTCACAATGGTGTGACCCTGTCAAATCAAGAAGACATCTTGCAACAGTTTACTCTTTTCTACAAGGACCTCTTCAAATATGAAGATGACGGGGCTGACTGTTTGGGGGCTAGAAACAAGCTCAAGAGGTTGATGCCTAGGAAAATTTCTGAAGATGACAGTATACAATTAGCTGCTGAGATTTCCAAGGAAGAGATCAAAAGAGCAATCCTTGCCATGAGTAATGATAAATCTCCGTGGATAGATGGTCTCCCCATGGAATTCTACAAGGTCTTCATTGATTGGATTTGTGAAGATCTTCACCAGGTATATATGGAAGCCCTTGCAAAAGGGTCCTTGGGACATTATATTAACCAAGGCCTAATCAAATTGCTGCCTAAAGAAGGAGGTTAAACACTAATTAAAAATTGGAGACCTATCACTCTGTTGAATGTCTTCTACAAAGTGCTTGCAAAAGTTCTAGCTATGAGGCTCCCCAATATCCTCCCCAAATTCATAAACTCAACCCAGACTAGGTTTATCAAAGGGAGATACATTCTTGAAAACTTGATAACTAGCTAGGAGACTCTTGATTGGGCCAAAAGATCACAGCAAAATGTGGCAATGCTCTTACTGGATTTCGAGAAGGCCTACAACAGAGTGGAGTGGTCTTTCTTAAAAATGACTCTGGAAGCATTTGGGTTCCCACAAGGCTTCACCAGGATGATTAGTACCCTCCTAAATGATGCATCTGCTATGATAGATGTGAATGGAGCCAGGTCGGAAGCCATTAAGTTGGAAAGGTCAATTAGGCAAGGATGTCCTATTGCCCCTGCCTTGTTTGTCATTGCCTCGAATGCCCTTCATTATCTGCTAAGGGACAACAGTTTATCTCCTAAGGTGAGAGGGGTCTATCTACCTAATAATAATGAGCTCCTTAATATTCAATTTGCAGATGATACTTCTATTTTCTTGGATTTGGAAGAGGAAAACTTAAACAGGTTACTAACCAAGTTAGATCTTTTTTGCCTAGCCTCGGGAGCAAAGGTCTCAAAGGCTAAGTCTATTGTGCTAGGGTGGTTTGACAACCCCCCTAGCTGGCTGCAAAAGTTTGATCTTAAGTGGGGAGACCCCCAGAAACAAGTAAGGTATCTGGGGATACCATTTTCTATATCTCCAAACATAAAAGAAATGTGGCACTAGCTGAAAGAAAAAATTGATAAAAAGTTGGATGGCTGGAATAGGCATTACCTATCCCTTCCTGGGAGGGTTTAGGTTTGCCAAAAGATACTTTCTTCATACACTTTGTACTTTTCCTCTATTTGGTTCTTTAATAGCTACCAGGCCAATGAAGTTCAAAAGAAAATCAAAGGGTTTCTCTGGTCCGATGGGAAAGGCAAGAAGAAGGTACATTTTGTCAAATGGGCATGGTGTTGCCTAGAGAAAGCCTATGGTGGTTTGGGTCTAAAAGACCTGAAAAAACATGGTATTGCCCTTGCAGTGAAGTGGATCATCAGGGCCTTGGATGGGAATGAACCTTGGAAGGTCCTAATTAGGAAGAACATTTCTCAAGCTATCCCCAAAATGGCAAAGTCCTAGAAGGCACTGCCTTTCAGTGATCTCCTCATCACCAAGTATCCAATTGTACCTGCAGGATCACTGGTCTTCAGAAGTATCTGGAAGGCCTAGGAAGCTATCAAATGTAAGTTCTCTAGCCCTCTCCTAACTGATTCGAATAACTTTTTGATCCACCCTAGCAGATCCATCTGGTGGAATTTAGAGCATAATGGTAAGCCCTTAGCTCTTTTGCAGGGTTGCTCAGCAAAAAAATGGAACCAAATGGGAATTAAAACTTTCAGCAACATTATAAGGGGTGGATCATTGGTTTGTTCAGACTAGTTGAGAAAGGACTATGGAATACCATCCTCCAACTTCAGAACATACTCTGTTTTAAAAGAAGCTTGTAACTCTTGGCTCCCTCTTCAAATGGAAAAATGGAAAGATGAGCCAATGGTCTTACAATGGCTAGGTACTCTCCCTCTACAGGAGCTTAAAACTAAAACTATTTATAAAGAAATCCTTGCACCTTGCACTCCTTCTGATTACCTGAATAAGGTCTGGAAGACTAATCTTGATGATAAAGTATGGCAAAAAACATTTTCTTATCTGTGGTATAATGGAATAGATGCTAAAAAGAATTGTTTCAGGTGGCTTCTTTCACTTCATAAAGTTCCATTTAAATTCAAAAATTCTGATGTTGATATGTGTGAAATTTGTATAGTTCCGGAAAATGTTCACCATATATTTTTTTGACTGTCTTTATGCTAATGAAATTTGGAATATGTTTTGGAATGATCATGATTCTTGGTGCTCAAACAGGAAGCTCAATTGGAAAGAGATTCTAATGGGTTTTGATGTTAAACTGAGTAAAGAACTTCATCTCTTTTGGTTTATTCTAACAACTGAAATTTTATGGGTTATTTGGAAAGCAAGGAATGAGGACAAGTATAGTGGGGTCTGGAGGAATCTTACTGAGTCGAATAAAAGGCTCACTCTTTTCAATGTTGCTTTGCAGGTTGTGGAAATCATGGAATTAGCAGAAAGTAAATTCCCCAGGCTAATCCATGGTGATACAATGCTTGACTACTGGAAACAAGGGCACCCCAGCTTGGCTGCTTTCATCCAGGCATTCAGGATCTTCAAAGAGGAGTACAAAGATCAAGTCAACAAGGTGAAAGGTTGCAAAGACGCCAAAAGCTCTCAACTGTCCAGCATACCCAGCCATGAAACAGAGGAAGTTTTCTCTAAAGATGAACTTGATGTCATCAGTGTATTAGCCAGCTGGAATTCTGAAAATAACTGTTAATGCTGCATGTGTTCTTTTTCGCTCTATGTCTGAGACAATGGGTATATTATATCTGTTTTGGGATTCTCTGTCTCTGTCCGGACTGTGAAGCGACCAAGTTTATTCTTGTCTTCCTACTGTCTTAAATCTGTTCATGTTCTTTAATTCTGTTGCAGCTAAGAGCTATATGGCGTTGTAAACAGTGAACAGCTGTAATGTGTTTACATTATCTTAATACAAAAAAATGTGTAAGCTGAAACAATAATCAAATGACCAATGTAGATGCCAAACCCTAGCTGATTAGCCATGATGCAGTATTACAAACTCTTATAAATCAAACTTACACTTCCAAACAGCAAATTTAAACCCTCGTAATGCTGGTATACATCCTCAAATGCAAAATAAACAGCAGATTTGAATTGTATATGCCAAGCAGATCTGAATTGTATATGTCAAGCATATCAATTATGACTGCTGATTTATGATTGATTTCTTATGGACAGCAAAACTATCATTCACCAATGTTTATATGAAACCCTTATACACTGAAATTAACCAAATATGTAAGTAGAATTGCATAATGAATTGCTGGAAAAATTATGAAAGCGGCAATAAACATAGAAACCCCATATCTGATTTTTTATTTATGACAGCCAATGGGATCCACAGTAATGTATGTAAGAGCAGAAACAAACCCTTGTAAATTACCCCTATTAGGTTTGCAAACAATCTGAAAATTCCTTTCAATCAGCAAATAAAATATATATGTTTGATTTCCTTGCAAATATTAATCAATCCAACCCTCCAGAGGCTGATATCTTCAATAAATCACTGTAGCAGCACTGGAGCAAGCTGAAAATGACTTTAAATCATTGCAGTGACACTATACTAAGCTAAAATGACTTCAATCTATAACCCCAAGTGCAATCCTTGAATAGAATAACCTCAAATGGAGATGAGAGTTTTCATCCCCAAATCCAACTATGGAAAGTCAAAAGGAAAAGAGTTTTCATCCTCCAGATTTCCAGCAACAAGGGTTTCATCCTTGAATGCTTCAATCCCCAAAATGGAAGGAATAATGAAATGACATCACTTGGACTTCCAAACAATATTCATTCACAATCAACAGTCTACCAATCTAAAATTGATCATTTTCTGCCTTGCCAATGTGTATGGAAATGCCCACTGATCTGTCCATGTTTTCTTCGTTCAAAGTCTGGGGTTGTCCAAGCCTTTCCTTCACAAGCCCATAAAACTCTGTCCTCGCCTCCAAATGTTCGATCCCTACATATTATCATCATGATAAGCACATGGAATGGAAGAGATAAGAAAGAGATCTCTTGTTCAACATCATGCAATTTGCTCTTTTGCTCTCTGAAGGTTTCCAGTGTGTCTTCAAGGAGCTAAATAATAAGGAGATAAGGCATACTTTGGGTCAGCTATAACCCCCATATCCAACAACTTCATAATGCCTATGGAATGCATCTAATTAAAAGGATCCATGAGTTGCTCATAGGCGGGCGTATCACTGAGCATAGAATGTTCAATGTCTAATATATCATTTCTGATTTCTGCACTTTGCCCAACAAGTTATATACTTCATCAATTGTTTGCATACCATGGTCATGTTGTGACCATTTCACACATCGCCCCATTGCAAATGGGGACCCCCTGTTTTCACTTTTTGCCTCAGTGTTGCAACTACTTATCACTTGTCTTTTTACAATGAGGTCATCATTTTGAGGGTTCCAAGTCAGTCTTTTTGCAAGTCATCCGAGCCAAGTCAGTAATTCATGCTTGAATCTGTGCGTAGACGTCACGGAAGCGCTCAGAAGGCCCAAGAGACGAAGATCGACTGTGAATTCGGCCAATTCTGAGACTTCCTATTTTTTAGGAAAAGTTGCTTTTTCGATTTTTCATTTTTGACATTTTTGGACCAAACGAGGTTCCCTATTTTTTAGGGTTGCTTTTTCTATTTTTAGAAAGTTTCTATTTTTGGAAAGTTTCTATTTTTGGAAGGTTTCTATTTTTAGAAAGGTCCCGAGTTCTGAAAACGCACTCAGAAGTTCGAAAAACTCAATAGAACTCTCAGAAAATCAAAATGAAAAAAAATTGAAAATTTTTCAAAAAATCTGGAAAAAACAAGTAAAAAAGCGTGAAAAATCAGACCAAGAACACTCGAAATCTGGAAAAATCAGTCAAAACCAGTCCGAAGACATTCAGATCTGAGGACAAGATCATGAGAATCAGCTCTTAAAATGGTGAAATCTGTGAAAAATGTGCTTAAGTCTGAGGTTCGCCATGGAAGAATGATGAAGGAAGGTGTAAGAAATGTCAGGAAGTTTATGGAATTCACCCAGCAACAAGGAAGAACATCCTTGGACCTTCCAAAGTCCGCCCAGCATATAGCATACTCATCCTTGGCAGCTCTAAAGTCCGCCCTGCATGTCCAAAAGACTCGGAAAGTCCGCCATTCTCAAGAGGAAGTGCCAAAAAGTTGTGAAGTCTGCCAGCTTGAAGGTTGTCAAGTGCCAAGAACTCATGAAGTCCGCCCTAGAAAAGAGGGACGTCCAAAAGAGTCTTGAAGTCCGCCAGCCTTGAGGGAGCATATCCTAGGACCTTCCAAAGTCCGCCATGCATGTCCTAAAGATCTCCAAAGTCCGCTAAGTTCAAAGGAAGGATGTCCAAAAAGTTCCAAAGTCCGCCCTTGATATCCTAGGATGCTTTGAAGTCCGCCATGCAGCAAGGAGGCACATCCTAAGACCATCTAAAGTCCGCCCAAGCATATCCTAGACCCTTGGAAAGTCCGCCTAGGCATGTAGAAGTAAAAATAAAAAAATCAAAATTTTGCTAAGTATTGATGCCTACCAAGGGGAATTTCGAAAATCTGCTAAGTGTGAGGGCCTAAAAAGGTGGAAAGTTGATCTTTGGATAAAATATTATGACATTTCCAAGAGGCAAAATGTTGAGACAAATGCTAGAAGCTAAGAAGTCCGCCCTAGAAAAGAGGGACATCCAAGATGCTCGTCCAAAAGACTTAAGAAGTCCACCACACTTGTCCAAAATGCCAAGGAAGTCCGCCTAAGATGATAAGACGATAAGATTTTTGGCTAAGTGTCAATGCCAAGTCCAAGAAAAAGTTCGAAATACTTGCCTAAGTGAAGAGGCTAAGGGATGAGAAATGAAGACGTTGGCCAAGTATTGTGACACTTTCGAGAAGACAAATGCCAAGATTGAAAGGACATGTGCTAAAGATGATCAGGATATGGCAAAGAATAAAACGGAATGTGCCTAACACGATGAGGAAAAGAGGTAAAATTTGCCTAAGTATGGAGAAAATGCGAAGAAATTGTCAACTTTGACCCAAGAAAAATGCACAAGGCAAGGAGAAAGGAAGGATCGTCCTTGGCCAGAAGGAGGGAGAATATGTCAGGCATCGAGGAAATTCACCCAACGAAGACATCCGGACAAGGATTTTGCCTAGAAAAAATTCGACTGAGCAAGGAAATATTTGACTTTGGCAGAACAAATTAGGCTCAGTGCAAAGGAAAATCTCGCCTCGGCAAAGCAAAATAAGGATCTGGCAATGAAATTTTCGACGGAATGGCTTAAATTTTGGTTTGGCTAGACGAAATTGAGGATAAAATTGGAAGATACACTCTTAGCCAAGAAAAATGAAAGGAAAATCGAAATAGCCATGGGTCGAAGACGAACGGGTTGGAATAAATTAAAATATTTTAATATTTTATTTTCAATGCCTTGGACAAAATGAAGTTTGCCAGAGATGTTTTGGAGGAAAATAATTTGTGCCGGCCAGAGATAAAATCCGAAGGGCAAAATTAAATTCACCATGGCTTCAGGAGAGAGAATGGTAAAAATTTAGGAGAGAGAAAATCTGAATTTGTTTATTTTATTTCTTGCAGGTGGATGACGACGCGAGGCGAGTCTTCAAAGAAGAAGCAAAGGCATGGAATGGAGGGAAAAGGATGGCACCAGCATGAGAAAGTCTGACTTTGCCCAAGCACAGCATGTCCAAACCCTTACAAAGTCCGACTTTGCTTGGAGAAGGTATGTCCAGACATCCATTAGATCCGCCAAGTACAATGGCAAACATGATGCAAAGTCCGACCTAGACCAAGAAAAGAAATGTCAAAGTGTTGAGAAAGTTCGCCCCAGCCTAAAGAAAAGATGGTGAAACCACTAGCAAATCCGACTTTGCTCAACTGAGAAATGGCACAAGCATGATAAAGTTCGACTTCTCCCTAGACATGTTTGTCCAAAGTGGCCTGAAGTCCAACTTAGGCTAAGAGAGAAAACGTCCAAGCTCATGTGAAGTCCGCCCAAGGAGAGGATGAGAAGAATTCACTAAGTGTTGGACAGAAAACAGGAAGGAGGAAGTGGATAAAATCCTTGTCCAGAGATGGAATTTGTCCTACATAGCACAAGCCAAATTCAAAATTGAAGGAAAATCCACAGGCAAAGTTCGTTCGAGCATAGAGATGGCCAAAACCTTGGCTAAATGTTGAATGGTCCACATGAAGGTGTTACAAAATAGCCAAAATTTGGCTAAGTCTAGGAAATACTTCACAGAGGAAATTCCAATTTCCTCCATTGTGGCGAAAGCACAAAGGCATTCTTCTCCAAATTCTAGACACTTGAAAGGATATCCAGACACCTACTCCAAGGGGAGACTTCCAGACTTCAAAGATTCCAGTACAGGTAAGAAGAAGAAATCAAAGTCTCAAAAGGAATCCAGGATCAAAGTTAGGAAGGAACAAGCACAACGGACAGAGTTATCGGCAGGGAAAATATTCTAAGGCAAGCACGTGAAGAAAAATGAAGCAACCAAGGAAGACATCCAGCACGCTGAGGTGGCGCCTCGTCATCTTCCAACCAATCAAATTGTTCCAAATCAACATATAACAACTTTCTATTTTATTGTTGATTTATATTTAGCAAAAGGGACAAGTGTCCTCAAATGAAATTTTCTCATTGGTCGAAAGTGACAAACCCTAATTAGGGTTTTATTTTGTAATCTCGGCCGTTGATTTGAAATCAATCTTGGCCATTGAATTGTAATTGGGGAGCCTATAAATTGAGCTCGCCCCCTCATTTGTAATGTGTGGAGACAGATTATGTATATTGTCGCATTGAGACTATTTTGAATGATAAAAGCTCTTGAGCATGATTTGCCTTGAATCACTTCTTATTGTTGAATAGTAAGCGAGGTTACATATTGCCTTCCGCCATAGATTAGAGTTAAAGTTAGATTAGGTAGAATTTGCTTTGAAAAGTTGTTAAATTGAATGAGAGATTGATCGTATTGATTCGATGGTGAAGTGTAGCTCATACTTTTTTCGAATGGATGATTTGCATTCGATTTGTAAAGTTAGCCTGAGCTCTTAAACGTGGAAGCTTAACTTCAACCTCATTCGAGGTTTGAAAATTATTCTCACAAACCCCTTGAAGATTGCACCCACTTTGCGTATGTTGTCCTGCAGGAGGCGAAACAAAGTGTGGTTTATTTCTCTTCACCGAGTCCTTACTGTCTCTTGAGTTCTTAGGCTTAAACTAGATTTCCTAAACCCTATTCTTTTGCCATTTTTTTTGAGATCCACAATTGAAAGTCCTAATTGAGAACCTTTAAAGATAAATTTCCTAAGTCCCGAACTTGTGCAGACTTTCTACGTAAGTCCCCTTGTTTATTACCAGCATTATCACAACGACCATTGAGCTTATCCACACGTCGAGACCCGACTAAAGAAACCTTGGAATCGCCATATGATCTTCTCGCAATCTTAGCATACGCGGTGGTTTTTCAAGAGAGGATAGAGTGTCTTTGGACATTTTTATTCTGATGTTTGGTGAATGATAAAACACTCATCAACAGGTCATAGACTTGATCAATCCAATCTTACATGATTCTCCTACATGCAACAAGTTGATCAAGTTGTTTGCTTTGATCAACTATGAGCAGCTCTCTTGGCAATGATTCTAAGGCTGAAGTACAAAACACAGGTTGGATCAAGTGAGCAATAAATCCATACAACTACTTGTTTTCAGTCCTGAGATCAGCCTTGTCTTCACCATTCTTGATGACTCTTCCCCTAATACTATCAAAGGCTATCTGGAACAAATACGAATTCCCTTGCCTTGATTGCAGACCCAAATCAGTCTGCACTATCTGAAAATCAGAGGTCACTACCCTATGAGCTGCATTTCCCTCCGAAAAAATCACTATCTTAACAATAACATGCCCCTTGGTATTCTTTTTCAACTGAGATTGTCTCTTTGGCTTCTTGTGAACCAACTCTATGAAAAGAAAAGAAAGTATTGTAATATGCGAAAGTTGTGCCGGTATGATCTTCATCTTCCTGGAAACTTTTGTCCTGATCCAATCAGGTGTCCCTTCCACTTGTACTTACTTCCCAAGCAGGTTCTCACAGGAGATAAAATGGTGATAAAGGATTGCACAGAAGAAAGATGAATAGAAGCAATCAAAGAAGGGTTTAAGGATGAGATGGAGAAGGGCACACCATGGAAGAAGTTTTAGAAGTTGATGATACATAGTAGGTGACAGAGGCAAAAACTGAAGAATAGGAAGGTGTCCTATAAGGAGACCTAGACCGATAAGTACGAGGAGAAGTGGGAAGGGAAGAAAGAGCAGCAACATGAGAAACAACATGAGGGGGTTTGGTATTTGGCTACATCTATGGAGTAGACTTAATTAACACTCTTCCCTGTTAGCAATTTGATCTTCCATACTTTTGGGGCTGAGTTTGTCTCACATGAGACCTTCAATTCTTCCTTCTTGTTCCTCATGTTTCCACTTTCTCCAATGGCTCCTTATCTTGAAGACTTGACACTATATGAGAAATAGTAACCTTAGATGTCACATTCTCTTGACTTGGTGGAGATGCACTTTCTGATTTTTTACTTTTACTTTTAAAGGCACACAAAGCTCTTTCTGCAATTTTAGCCTCAAGATAGCTCATGCTCTAATCCATCAATGCCTTGGCTTTTTCCTAAGAAGGCTCCTTGACTAAAAATTTTACCAAAGCCAAGGATTGTTGATTCATGTGTCTCAGTGAACCTTGGAGATAAAACCTATCTCTAAACCTATAAACCCCAAAATGCCTATTGGTGATCTAAGTTGTTAGTCCCAAATCCCTAAAGGTGGTCTCCCCTAATACTGCAATAGATTCACTGTAATGACTAAACACCTACCCTAACACAATCATACCCATTGCATAGTTCACCCCTATTTTGGTTGTCACTTTGTGCCTATATGTTGGTTTGTGGGATTCAGAGTTTAGCACTTGATTAAGCAGATGGACTTCCACACTAGCTGTTTGAAATGCTTTTCAAGATGGCCCCTAGTGTTGTTTCATGCATTTAAACATGGCAATGGACTAATCTACTTAAAACACAAATTGGAAGATGTTTAAATTAATTTATATTGAGTGTGTTGGGATAATGGGGAAATGTAGCCCATGGAAGACCAATGCCTATGTCTAGTTGGGCAACAGAGTTACTGATTCATACACAAACATGCAACAACTACAACCAATGGCAACACCTTAATAAAGATGTCACAAAAAACATATTTTTAAGAATGCACACGCAAGCTAAGCTCTACGCATACATTCAAAAAGACAATAAATAGTTGTAGAATATTAGACAGGTCTACTTAGTAATCCTTGAACATACCCATACACTCTTTTTATTGCTATAAAAAGATAATGCACAAAAGCTTTGTGAAGATTTTACAACCTTCTAGCTGGCTAACTAATCAATAGCACATCTAGAAATGCAGACCATGCACAAGGACACACTTAGTCAAGGTTGATTCTACCTTTAAACATTTACTCTTCAAACGTCATAAATAGTTATTACAAATTTGGTATAAACCCGAAACATTACAATATCAAAATGCTTTACCCAAATCTGAAAACTGAAAAAACTAAGGTTTTGTTTAGTGAGTTTCCACCTCTAATATGCTCCCCTATTTCTCCTTTTTTCCATACTCTCAAATGAGCCTTTTATTCATTCAAAGAGATACACCAAGATCAACAATAAATGCACAACCCACAAAATGATATGTTGTAAACAACATCCATGTCAAGCAGGCATCATTTTCCTTGAATCAAGCTACAAATATGCCTCGATGTACTATGGGGGCATGGGGGAATGTTCATTTTTTATCTATGACATTTTATGCATTAATGGTGCCACTAGATTGATGTAGAGTCCAAGGATGAGCCCATGAAAACTGTTAAAATGGCAACAAAACTCCAACCATCATATTAAAGACATTGTCAACGTCATCCTTTTTCCCATTGAAATGGATGCATGAAAATTCGCACCTATTTTGATAAACATTGGTTTTTGAGCAAGAAAACCAAATAAAGTTATTATAGGGAAATGGATCATTAATGGTTTTTCAAGACATGCAAGAGGGTAAGTGGGATTGTATAGAAGAAAATGTGAAACTTTCGGACCATTAGGGGCCAAAGGTGATGAGGAAGTCATGCAGATGGAGGAAAGTCCAAACAAATAGTTCCAATAAGATAAGGGAGTGTCAAACTACGAGGATCAAGGTTCGAAGGTGCTCATAGCAGGTACTATTTTGAAGGGAAGCTTGCATCTCTAACTCCAATATGAAGCATATTGGGAATTATCGAGCGAAAAAGTTTGAAGGTGCAAAAGAAAAGGTATTAGGGAAAGGCGATAGGCGAAAGTCCAACTCCAAGAAAGTATATGAAGGAATCGACAAGGTTTGGGGGTCAAGCGTGGCATGAAACAAGCACTTGGGTAGAAGGATGGTCACAACTCCAACTCCAATAAAATACTTAGTGAAAAAAACAATCAAGAGTTGGGAGTCAAGGATAATTTGTGAAGGGTGCTTGGGGAAGGGGAACTCCAACAATCCAGCAAGGACTAAAAAGCTTAAGTGCCCAATGTAAAGTTTTGGGGATCAAACCTCAAGGATGCCATGCAAATGGTATCGAGAAAAACAAAAGTTTAAACTCCAATGCACAAAAGTCTCTAAGGCATAAGGTTGAGGTTTTGAGGCTTGAATGGGTGGCTTAGAGGTAAAGGAAAGGTTGATGGTTGGACACCCATACTTCGAAAAATTTTACAAGGCAAAGAACCAAGATATCAAGATTGGATGGAGAGGTATGCCAGGAGAATGAAGTTTGATAACTTGATAGGGACAAAGAGAAGGTGGAGATGGATGAGATGGCATACCAAGATGGACAACCTGGAAGTTCAAAACTTTGACTACACTCAAAAACTTAAAGAAATGACCAATAAACCCTCAACACTTTAGAGAATTCGGATTCTCATAACCTCCAACACATTGATAAACACACAAGGAGGATGAAGAACCACATTTATACAAATTTTGACCAAGGATGACCCATTATTATTTGAGTAATTATCAATGATGGGCTACACAATGCCAAAATGCACAAAGGAAGCAAAACATAAGGAAATGAAACACAACAAATTGGGGTGCCAACAACACCTCCTTTGTAGTGATATTGACCAATAGATTTATAGCCATACAATTATACTCACACATCCTAACCTCAAACTCATCAACACGATTGGTCCAATAATCTTCTATTTATGCAACATGCTCATAGATACTTCCCAATTGCTCTACAACGAGGCCCTTTGTGTCATAAATATGTTTTTCATAGAAAAACTTGGAAGTCAAATCTAGCAATTTCTCAGCCCATGTACTCAATGTCAATAACAATGGGACACTATATATGCCAATTTGAATCAAAAAGAGGACCTATCATATGCTTTCCTCTCAAGAGTTAATGCACCTCAAATAGTTGGTTCCATCATGATTACTTGCTTAATAGGATACCTACAAAGCATGTGGGGTATGAAGAAAAGTGGCAAACCCTAATGTATGAGAAGGTAAGAAACTAAATGAACCAAACTACCCTCTTTGAAATCACTGCTTTTCCCTTTTGATATTATGATGTGCAAATAGTTATCCAAATTTGTTACAAAATACATTAGAAAGTATCATTGACCCTACAATTGTGTTTCAAGGATTCACTCTATTCCAACTAAATGTGGTGCTTGTAGATTTGAGTTATGTTGCATAAGCCCACTTTGGTCACACCAAAAAAACACATAGACCTCACTGTGCAATAGACTAGATATAATATCATATGGAACTTGTGAGTTTACTCAAATTCACACAATTGCCTATGAATACACTCACTAATAAAAATACTTGACTTGAAAAAAATATTAACTTCACAAATGGAATTCATGATGTAAAACATCCAAGACTTGAACGTTCTTGACTCATCTTGTCTAGTTACTTGGTTGAGCAAGGTAATCATGATGGGGAGCTCTTCTTTGAATTCATCTCTTCTCATCAACTTGGGCAACAAACTCGGCCTTTTTTATTCCTTCAACCAATGCTTTCCCACTCACTTTTGGTCATCGAAGAGATGACCATTCCATGCATCATTGCACTCATCCACATTTATTTCCTCTACCTCCTCATAAAGCACCAAAGACTTCCTCAATGAAATATGCAATAAATTTCTTACTAGCATCATTGCTCACCCTATGGATTTCTCTTTTTTTGGGGTCATAATGTGTTGTAGTTTGCATTAGCCCACTATCTTGAAGCCTCTATGCAATCTTATTACCATAATCTTTTCATCAGGATTTAGTTCTTACACATCTATGTTGCGTAGCTCAATGTCTTTAATCTTTGGATAACCACACATCAAAACAAAAGGAGGCTCCAAAATCTGAAAATGACATGTTATTAAAAGAGGAGGTTTGTGAAACAATAACAAGGAAATTTGGCAAACCTAACACAATCTTGGTGATTTCCACATGATTTCTTGCAGAAAATACACTTCCAAAACCTTAACCACCCTTGGAAATTTGTAAGTTTTAGCATTTTCAAACTCTAGCACCTTGGGATAGATGAAACTTTAACACCTTGAGAAAGATTAAATCCTAGATGTAAAACCAATGCTTCGTCCTTGGCCTTGGTACCCCCATCCCCATACCCAAAATGTTTTGGGGACTCGAGGATGCCTTGGAAACATCCCCCTCCTATCCCTATTCAGTGCAAAAAAGGGGGGGCATCCCCAAAACGTCCCATAAAAGGAAGGGGACGGCTAGCCATCTCCTATAGCCCAGCAATAATTTACTTTATTATTTTGTAAAAAAACACGTTTTTAAATTAAAACAAGGGGATGGATGGGCCCACAAGATCGCCTAGCCCTCCCTCCCCCTTTCCTACACCCCTTCAAACAAAACCCAAACCTATTTGACTTATCAAATCAATAGAAAGAAAAAAGCATTCTCATTTTGGCATTTGCAAACTTGAGGTGAAGAGCAGAAAGTGAAAGAGGAGAGAACAGCAGTTGAAAGAGGAGACTAGGGCATCAAATCTACTCCGTTAAACGTAAGTTCTTCGTTTTACATATGTTTTTTCAATTTGTTTTCCACTTTTTCAAGTTTTTTCAATTTTTTTACCACATAGGAAGGGCATTGTGATTTTTATTTTTTTTATTTGAACTTGCAGCTCTCTTTTCAATTCTTAACCAAAAAAAATCATAAGCAGCAGTGAGATTACTAGTAATGACAGTGGGGAGGTTGAGGTTCAAATGCATGAAAGAAGTAGACCTAGAAGTAGAACTAATAGAAGTATGGCAGCCACTGGGGGGTTCTTCAAGGAGTGGGAGTGTAGCAGAGCCAACAACTTCAAACCCATTTGAATAGCCTTCCGAAGTCCTCAAAGCCTATGCAAAAGGCCCATTTAACTTGGAGACATATATTTTATATGTTTTTGTCATTTTATAGTTGAAACTTGGAACCTTTGGGCATTTTGTTATAATTCTTATATAATATGTATGTACATTCACAATGAAAGCATTTGAATTTCTTTAATTTGTTTGTCAATTCTCATGTGAAATCTCAATTCAAGTCTAATGTTATGTATTAATCTTCTATAATGTCTATGATGAATGCTTTAACAATGTTATGATATGAATATTTGAAATCTCTCTATATTTTTAAAAAAAATCCTATTTTTAATGGCCATCCCCTACCGTCCCCTAAAAAAGGGCCCAAAAGTACCCTCATGTCGGAAACACATCCCGCCGTCCCCTGTAGTCCCTATCCCCAAGACTTGGGGGAGCATAATGTAAAACCCTATCATAACTTCCTTTGCTGAAAATCCAACAATGAAACCCTAGGCAACCTTGCTTTTGATGATGGATTGATATCAAAGTTCAAACCATAGGTTCCTCTATGAGATCTGCAAAAAATCTTTGAAAAGATTGCTACTATAATGACCTATTGCATTTGTAAACCTACTGAAAATGTCAACAATATGTGAACTTTGCAAAACCACAGCAATGGCAGACAAAGGCATTACAATTTCTTTGAAGCCTGTTAAAAACCACTCCTCCTCTTTGTAAATAGAAAGACTTGAAAGAAAAAATGTGTGTGGGAATGAGCTAAATAAAACACAAATCACAACCCTTGGGGAATGATGCCCTTTTTGCTTTTATCAATTATGGTTTACCTGACAATGGCCTTTGTGCAACATTTTGTTTTTGTCAAAACATCGGTTTCAATAATAGAGTCACGTGTTTTGGACAATCACCCAATCTTAGAACTTTTTTATGTTTTTGGCTGCTATTTACAAGCTCATGGCATTACACTTGAAAAACTTGTAACAAAGCTTTGTGAAACCCCAGCAATGGCAGACAAGGTACTGCAATCTCTTTGATGCTTGTTAAAAACCACTCCAGCATTTTGTAAATAAAAAGACTTGAATGAAAAATGTGTGAGGGAGTGAACTAAATAAAACAAAAATCACACCCATTGGGGAATGAAACCCCTTCCGTTTTTTATCATTTATGTTTTAACCAACCAGATTGCACGAATCACACCCAAATTGCCTTTGTGCCACTTTCCGTTTGTGGCAAAAACTTGGTCTCACTGATAGAAGTCAGATGATTCGAGCATCTTGGCCAACCTTAGAACATCTAACGTTTTTGGCTGATCTTTGCAAAGTCACACAATTCAGACAGTAACTGACATGTACAACCTTCTTGACAAAATTCACGAGCATCATTTTTGTCATGACCCCCATGAGGCTACTAGAGAAGCAAATATTCTGGCCACGCATGATTAATAAGTTAATTTGAATAATTGAAGAAGAAGAAAGAACTGGGATTTATTATTTATAGAGTCCCTAATCATTTTCTCTAAATTGCCGGATTGGGTTAGGGTCCATGTTTGGTTCAGCAATTTGGCAAAAAAAATCCCATGTTCAATACAACTGGGTATATATATTTAGATTTAGCTTGTTATTAGCCAAATTTGTTTTCCTGTTAAAGGTATCTGGCAGATGCTCTCTGTTATTCAGGTCTGAAGCGATATTTTTATCATTACTCATTTTTAAAGGGACTGCAACCCATGTACACATCTTGCATATCAAAATATATGTATATACATTTCTCATTTTAAAAGGGAGTGGAACCCCTGTCCGCATCTTGTGTATATATATATATATTCATTTCTCATTTTTAAAGGGAGTGTTTCTACTCCCTTTAAATCTGAGAAATGAATATATATATTTTGATAAGCAAGATGTGGACATGGGTTTTACTCCCTTTAAAAATGAGAAATGATGAATATATATATAAAACCATAATTTTCACAAAATGTAAAAATTTAAATACAGATTACAGCTGATAAATGATTATTCAAAGTCAACTATTAAAGATAAATCAAAATCATTTATACTAGCAATTGCAAAAGGGAAATCAATACAGCTAATCATATTATTCTTCATCGAGAGCTTTAACATTAGAAGCCGGTCCTTCAGAACAACAAAAAGCCCAGTGCCACTTGCACTAGCTGCTTTTGTTTTCATTTGTTTTATTTGTTTTGTGTTATATCAGTGACTTAGAATACAGATTACAGCTGATAAATGATAATTCAAAGTCAACTATTAAAGATAAATCAATATCATTTATACTAGCAATTGCAAAAGGGAAATCAATACAGCTAATCATATTGTTCTTCATCGAGAGCTTTAACATTAGAAGCCAGTCCTTCAGAACCACAAAAAGCCCAGTGCCACTTGCACTAGCTGCTTTTGTTTTCATTTGTTTTCATTTGTTTTATTTGTTTTGTGTGTTATCAGTGACTTAGAAGTCACTTTTTAGGGTGGGTCAGGGTTAGGTGGGGTCCTCTTTTTCTTTTTCTTTTTTTCATAAAAAATAAAATGACTTTTTTATGTTTTGACGAGCAGTTTCTCCCTGGGTTGGGCCAAGGAACATACCCAAGCCAAACCCACACACCTGGGGCAGAACCTTGACCTAACCATGCCTCAAACAGACTGGAATCCATACACAATTTGAACCTACCCAGATAAGGAACATACCCATGACAAATGCACAGACCTGGGCCAGAACCCGGGCCTTAATAGACCAGACAAGGATCCATACACAATCTGAACCAATCCGAGTTCAGCCAGGGTTCAAGCCAAACCCTGTAACAGAGATTTTTCTTTTAGGAGCCTTGCATTTATGATGAGGAGTGCAATCGTCGGTGGCAGATATTATACATATCCACACACCTATAGATATCATTTTAAGTTTCCTTCTATATTTATGTGTGTAATCTATCATTTCTCTTACTTTTAATGCATGTGAGAATAATGGTAGGGAATTGTTACAAAGGCTTGTACTTTTTAGTTTCATAATTCATTCATAAAGTTTTCTTCACTCCCTTGTTTGCAGTAAGTGAAGGCCCTTGCTTTTCGTCAAAGTAAAGTGAGATTCTTTCCATAGCTTGGGTATTGGCAGAGGAATGTTTTTCTTCTGTTGCCAATGTAATCACAGGATTTCAGGCGGAGCTTGTCACTTGTTGGAAATATTCTCCGACCTTGAAGACATTTAAGTTGGTCCTCAATCCCTTTTGTTTAGGTCTCGCTTCCTTCTGATCTCTTATGGCAAGCAGAAACTCTTCTCAATCCTTGACAAACTCCAAAAAGGAGAAAGCTAAATCCATCAAGACTTCTACCAAACATCCTACAAAGCAAACTGTAACAGCAAAAAAATATACCACTCTAATCCTGATAAACAACTCACAGCTGGATAGCTAAGCACTGCTCTCGGTCTCAGGTGGTGAAGTGCTTAAGAATGGTGAGGTAATGCAGTCATGATGTGGCGATAAGCCCAATCATACAGCCCAGTCAACAATAAATCGTACTTGCAGCAATGGTAATAACAATCTCATCGTCTTTTAGGAAAATACACACACTTCCTCCATTTCTCTGTTCAACCAGCAATCTGGTATTCTATCAAAAATCAACTGCAATCCTCAATCCAGTCGACACCTCCACGTTCAAATTCAATCACGTGCAACACCAACCTTCAAATGGTTAGCCAGAATTCACATTCCAGCAACGTTTGTTATTCATCAACCAAAGAGCCAACACTTTTTATCATTCAATTCCTTGTTTTTAGACTCTTTATGGGAAGTTGAACCAACAATCTTCAAACAGTCCAATAGGTTAGTACCACATGTCGGCATTGGATAGGCTTGTCCATTTGTTTCATATTCGGTTGTCGGCCTCTACTTATAATCAAGACTTTTGATTAATGTCCGACGACAGGCTTCTATGTAATCTTAAACCTATTGAGGATCGATGAACTCCTATGCCTTAGTTCTTTTGTGGTATTGGTGTAAACATTAGTCCACTAGCCGGATGTCTGTTATCCTTCTCAAGGTCGGGGTTTGCTAGGTCCTCATGCTCCCTTTCTATTTTGGGATCAAACTATGAGTAAGCCCGATAGGGGTTGTCAGGGTTTCAAGGTTCCTTGTGAGCCCAAACCTCATTCCTTTTTATGTGTCGGAGTATGAGTAAACCTGATAGCTCAAGCCCAATAGGGGCTATTAGGGTTTCAAGGTTCGGTTTGGACTCGAACCTCATTCCTTTTTATGTGTTGGGGTAAGAGTTGGCTCAAAACTCCAACATCCTTCTTGCTTATCAAGTATTAGCTTCTCCCTTCAAACCATTGGACTCCTTAGCAAAATAAAACTCCTAACTTAGCCAAAAGTATGACATTTCCTCCTATACAACACACCAAAACTCAAAACTGAACAAAACAACAAAAATGAAACCATAAATATTGTTGGTGACACAGGATTGCCCATACACCTGGATGCTCCTGCATCATGAGGTCGAAGACCTGATGAAGAGTTCCCAAAGTTTTGTTGCCCTCAAGATTCCCCAGTTCCTGGTCCTTTTCCTCTCAATTGTCAAGACACATGGACTAGGCATTCCCATAGCCATAACTCAATTCAACCAAGCTCGAATCACTAGTTCATTGAGGGAAAATTGGTTGAGATTGAGAAAATCCTAGAGAAAAATGTTGGGATATGATGTTGTACCCCATTGCATAAAATGATTTATTATAATTTTGTAATCAAATAATTATTTAGTTGTGATGCACCTTGGTGGTGTGGTTAATCACACTAGGTAATTATTTGGGGTCCACTTAATGTTGTATTGTAACATTGTATTACTATTTAATGTGTGGGAGACATGTGATAATAATTTAATATTAGGGAAATATTAAATAATGTGATGTTTTAGTACCCAATATTAAATAAGGAGTTAGTGGTTTTGTATTCACATGGTTTTGCGGTACATGGTTTCACCTTAACACTAGTTGAATTTTGTATGAGCTTGTGTCTATAAAAGCAAACACATATGTAGTGGTTTAGGTTGGTTGAGTGGTTTGGCTGTCATTATTGAGTCTTCTTGAGGAGTGCATTTGTGAAGCATGGCATGGGATGTGTGGATTCATGCTTGGACACATGGGAATGCATTGGAGGGCTTGATGTTTTAGAAATGTTCATTGTAACTCTTGTATTTGCTTCATAGCTGATTAATATGGTGTAGTATGGATGCTTTTGGAGGCTGGATTTTTCCCTCTTGAGGGTTTTCCTAGGGTATATCTTGTGTCATCTTTGATAGGTATGTTGTCTATTCTCTTGTATTTGGATTCTGAGTACTTATTTGCATGAATATCTCTTTTGGGTTATATCGAAATTGTCATACAATAGCTGCAAGTTTCCTTACAAATAAATCAATACAGTGGTTAAAGAATTGGCTGTCCTCAAGGAACAAATTACCTCCTTTATGTTTAAATTGCATAAACCTCATCCTGGAACCTATTCTACTGCATCTTCAGGAAAGGACATTACTGTTACCACCTCTCTCCAGGTTTACAATGGCTTGAGGAAAGAGTTAGAGGAGCACAAGGAATTGCTTATTCAGCCGCATGAAAAGATCAAAAAGTTCTCTCCTGATTTGAGGAACAAAGCAATGAGTCATTCTAAGGATCTTGTGTCCCTTAAACATGTGGCATGAAGGATTTCAAACATGTTGGTATGTGGCGACTTATCATGCTATACTGTACACTCTTCATGTATCCTCACTAGGGTCCGAGGTTCGAGGTCGGGCCGGGCCCCGGGCGGGGGTTTGGGGACGGCAGACCCCAAGAAAAAAAAATCTCCTATTTTTTGCATCGTCACCGACAAAATAAAAACTAACTTTGTAAAACCCTAATTCTGGAAGCTTCTAAAAAGCTTGTTATAAGCGGTTGGGATGGGGGTTGCAGTATGGCATTACTTGCGAGATTGTAATATGCTTTGCACTAGATAATATAATCATTGGATGGCTGCGGTTTTGTGGATGTAGCCCATATTGAGTGAACCACATTAAATTCTCTGTGTTGTCTTGTTGCTGCTATAATTTTCTGTGTGTTTTATTTCTCTGTTTCATTGATCAAATCTGTATTTAACTGTTAGATATCTGCCTTCTAACCCTAACAAAACAGAATACCATAATTATGGTATACTGATTTTTAACGCATTTCTGACATCAATAGCAGGACCCCTCACACTTGAGAGTTGAGAGATTCTCTACGACCTTCATTTTCATCTCATGATTAGTCCATTTGTAAAGGAAAAAGTTCAGAAGAATTTGGCTTGGTTAGTTGTTTATGCCGGAAAGAAGCTTTTTACTGAGATAAGGAAGCGAGCAGTAGAGGTTGGTACACAGCTGGCCCACTGATTTCAAGGCTGTTTAACTTTGTTAGTTCTGTGTTTCTATTATCACATTTTGGGAGAGGGACTGCCCTCTATGACAGCTGTGTTTTTTAAAAACTTCTGGTTATACTACTGATAGCTGTTTTCCTGCTGATCTTGTATGCCGCAGTATTAGCCATTTTGTTGATCAAAACTTTGGGTTACACAGGTAGTCTCAGTATGATGTTGTGACATGGTTTCTACATGACGATTAGTGTCCAGTAAATGGCTACTAGGGTTTTCCTGTGGAACTGGATAATCTTCTCTGCCACATGTGATAAGCTCGTTAGACTGCTGCCTTCCATTAGATCTCGGTAGCTGTTTATCTCTCGCTTTTTGGTGTAAAACGAAAACTAGTTCGCCGTTTCTCACAAACAAGAGAAAATATTCCTGAAACTATTACTAATCCTTTCTCCCAGGTTTTGTGAATGATATTGTAAGTAGATCATGACCTGTGTTCTACGTAAGAGCACAAATTACAAAATACTATAACTGCATTTATTAACAGATTCGGGGATTTCAAAATTTACTAAACCCTTCGATATTAAATGCAAAAAAAATTGCATATTAAGCGACTGTTTAATCTGTGAAAACTAATGTAATTCTCCTATCAACAAAATGCATAAAAATTAAAAGTAAAACGCAAGACGCCATTTGAACTTTTATTTTAAGAGTTTCAGCTGAAGAAACCCTGGCTAAAACGATCTAATAGCTCAACAATGCATTTGACAAAATGAAAAGGGACAAATGTGATGATTTGAACCAGCATCTCAGCAGAGTCGTAAAGGCCATTGTCGATGAGAAGCTGTAATTGATCGCGCGGAACTTCCATTAACTTAATTCCAGAACCCTGCCTGTTTATTTTTGTTGGTGGAGGTATTTGTTTTCTAACAGGTTGCCGCCAGTTCTCGTTTCTTTTGTTTTATGATTTTGGGAGGGACTTTTGTGTTATTCTCTGTGAGCACTTTGTGAGTGGTTTCAAATTGCAATCGCTTTCAAGAGAAGCTGGAGGCTTTCGCATTTTTGGCCGTTACATGACTCTGCCCGCTAACTTTAGCGGGGATGCTTCGGAAGAGAAAACTTCTACTGTTGCAAGCGGGGTTCAATAAAAATATTTTAATTGTTTATTTAGAAATATTAGATTTCAATTATGTATTAACTATTTATTTATATTATTCAGAGGTATTAAGCAAAGTTGGGGTCATAATGAAATTTTTTTTTTTTCTTGTATTTTTATAGATTCAATGATTTTTATTTTTTTTAAATTAGAAGTATCGATCAAATTGGAAGGTCATAAAAGAGACTAAATTTTTTATTCAAATATAGGAGGGATTTAATTTTGAATTTGAATATAGTATTTTTAGAAATTTGATAAATTTGTGTAATATTTTGAATCATATTTTCTTGTAAAAATTTTAATTACCATGCACATGTAAGAACATCATAATTTGACTAAATAAAAGTATTTTGCTAATTCCTTTTAGAAAGGATGTGTACATAAACATTATAAGGATATTTTTTTATAATTCTTTTTCCAATATTTTCTAATTAATTTTAAATTTTTTATTGTCTTAATTACAATTTTTGAAAACTAATGTGTACATAAACATTATAAGGATATTTTTTTATAATTTTTTTTCCAATGTTTTTTAATTAATTTTTTATTTTTTATTATCTTAATTACGATTTTTGAAAACTAATGTATTTTTTGAAAAAAAATATCATTTTGTAGAGAATTGTCTATAGATTGATGTCATACAATTTTGTTACAAAAAAATTCACAGATTAAAAGTTACTAAAAAGCAAAAAAAAAAACTAATATTTCAAGTTTATGGACCACTTAGAAATTAATTAAAAATAAAAAACATAATCCAATCATAAAAAATTACATATTTGAAAATTAGACATCATGATCTATAATGGGTTTTAATAAGAGTCGTGTTACCAAACCTTTCTCGAACCTAAAACCCAAGCAAAAGTGGCTTGGGGATTCCAACTTTAAAGAACGAGTAACATTTCCTATTTTAGAACGAGTACCCATTCCTAACTTTCTCATTTGAAATTAGGAAGAGGTATCCGTTTTAATTTAGAATAGGTGCCCATTTCTATTATACCCATTTTTCCAAATTTGAAAAACGCTGACTAACCACCTTTTTTGCAACATTTTTTTTAGCAATACGAACCAACAATGCCATTTTTTGTGATTTTGTATTCAATTTTATCTTATGCAATCTCTTAATAGATCATATTCTATTCATTTTTTTAAGGAGACAATCATAAGTTGAATATTCTAAAGTGGAATCAAATACAAGATTTTTTCTCAAGAGGAATTAAGAAAAGATGGTTTTTGATATATTCATATTTATTTGTACTTTAGAATTTATAGAACAAAGGATCTGCATATATAGCTTTATTTTAGAATTTCAAGGAGGTAGCAATTTGAAAATAGGTTAAAAATGATTTCATCTTTTTATCAAAAGGGTTTGGTAATAATGGGATCAAAACAAAGGAAAAGAAAAAAAATGTAAGAAGTTAATGACACCCGAATAAATTGAATCAAATAGAGAGATGGAGGCAAAACAACAAAGAGATAGAAGAATAAGGATTCGTCAAATGAAAAATATTGAAGCATCTAGTTAAACGCCTAGAATACTGAGAGAGGGGTTAAATTGGTACTCTTTAAACCACTTAAACATTTAAACATTAATTCCATATAGCATATTCAATTTGCAGTAGGAAAGGAAAGTATGAAAGCAACCATCAAATCACATAACTCATAAACACTGTATTTTTATATGGAAAACCCAAAATGGGAAAAACCACGATGAGGATTAGCTCACAATATATTATAACCGATTATAAGATATTATAGAAGTGCTCATTGCAGGTGGACTCACTGTCCACTGAAAGAAGAAAAGATAGGATAGGGAGGTGACTCACAGCCAATTTTGAACTATTACAATTGCATCTATCATATGCATGAATTACAGTTTCATTGAAGCTCAATATACTAACTTCACACACTTCATATTGATCTACAGTAACACTTTGATTTGCTCTGCATTCACCTTATACTCACACAATTCACATCAACTACACATCATATCACTTCACTATCACCAAAACACCGAAAAAAATTACATATATATATCCACTTCATCCACAAAAACTTACAACATCAATTAGGTCAGCCTAATTAGATGTATGATACCAATTATACCTTGTCAGCTCAACATACATCCATACACACTTCACGCCAAGATCCAAAACTCATAACAAATCAAAATAGGTCAGCATGGACTCATAATAGCTTCCACATAACGGATTACTACTTATTCAAACTCTGCAATATACAAAACTTATTAGGTCGGCACTAGTAATGACCTAATAACATAATTTTCCAATTGCACAACCATAAATAGACACACAAACCTCCAAACTCTATACCACTTGGAATATAGGCACCACTGGCACCTATCAACATTCCCATGAATCCACGAAGCCAAATTCCAATCTGTGGAGAAGTACAAATTCACCAAAACATGTAACTAAACTAGAAACCTATGTTATTGCCAGATTGAACTTTTGTCACTCATAACTTCTTTACCAAAAGCCAAAACAATAGGAAACTTTGGATATAAGCTTCTCTAATATCTAAGAAAATTATATCAAAAGCATAGAGCAAAATCTTACACAGCAGACCAATGTGGACCCAATAATCGGATGTCCCATACATAGAATTACATGTATTGACACTTAGTCAATTTTCATATCAATTACCTTCACTGAATCAAACCTTCTTGCAAAATAACACTTAATAATCATCCTTAGACATTCTCAAGCTATATAAATTGACCTCAAAATGGTCTTCATATTGAAATACAATGTTGGCATCAATGACAACACTGTAATGTAATGCACTATCCCTTATGCTCATGTTGCCAACAAATGCATCAATGAAAAACTCCTTATTCTTCCAATAGTCTCCCACTTTGTCATTGATGGCAACATGCCTCAATTATCTCCAAAAATTAAATTCTCCCCCTTTGACATAAAGGGAAAAGGGCACAAAACATAAGTTCCTCTCATATACCAAAACTTAACTGACTCACCCTAAGGGTGCAATCCAACAAAAATTTGTACTAAAAAAATTGCCTTATACCATTCGCATATGTACAAAGAAGTCTAAAACAATAACTGAAATGCATAAAAGGAAAGAAATGCATTCACCTGGAGTAAGCATTTGACTCTTGCATATTTTTGAGATGGGCTTGTCATTCTTGCTTTCCTTCCTCCCAACACTTCTTGGCTAGGCCAAGCATTCTGCTCTGGGTCTCCAACTCCACCAAGAGTTCTTCATAATCATTCAGAGTGTTGGGTACCAAATTTATCTTAGAAGCCTTTGCAGCACTCGATATGGCACTAGAAACATATATGAAATTGGTTTCACTAGATCCCTGAGATTACCAAACTACAATATAATCTTTTCTTTTTGAGCTTGTAGTTGGAAATACTGCTCATGCAATTTCTCAATTATAGACCTTGTGCTTCCATTCAAATAATGTGTCGAATCATTTAAGCATTGGAAACTTTGTCAATTTGGGACTCAATAGAGTCCATCTCATCTTTTATGCTTTTTGTAGACCCTAGCCACTTCATACAAAACTAAATAAAACTTTGGCTTTCGTTACACAAGCTTTTACACTTTTAAGATTTTCTTTGAACTTGTGTGCAATAGTACACTTCTCTGTTACATCCATTAGTTTCTCGTCATCTATCTTTTTCTCTATTTCTTTCTCCAACTTCCCTTTCAACCCACTAGCATACTCCTTAAATGAATCAAGTAAAAACTTTAAATTATCCATATTAGATAGAGAATTGTCAATGGTAACACCAGGTATGGCCTCTTGCATAACCTTTACTACCTCATCTATCATTTCTCCACACTTTCGATGAGTCTCAACAATATCTTTTAGGTAGATGCATGAAATGCATCACCTAGTTGAAGCTTTTGAAGAGGAGATATCTTACCCATGTCCACGCGCCCTTGTTGCATCAAAAGTTTTAGTAACTGGGCGAACACTACAGGTTGGAACTATAACTGCATGCTTAATAGATTCTTTAAGGAATCTTCGAAGGTACCAGAAGATTCACCAATAGTATTTACATCCTCCTCTGTAGCCTTCTTCAAATCATTTTCCTTATCACCAATATTAACTATTTTTTGATCATCCTTCTTCTCTTCATTGTTGGGAGCATCCGCCTCCTTTTGCTCCTTTTGTGCATCTTCACCAATAGATTTATCCTTTTTATCTGGAGGAATGATTGTCTCTAGTTACCCTTGAGTGTTCTCAATATTTGTCTCAAATACCAGAGGAGGTGTTTGATGATCTATAGTAGTATACTCCTTTGCCATGTCTTCTCTGGTAGCTCCTTCAACATTTTCCTCACCTGCAACATTTTCTTCTATAATTTCTTCCATTTCTGGAGGATCATTATCCTACAGATTTCCTTCTTCAATTCCATGCTCATGTTAAGCATCATCATGTTGTGATTCTTCTTCAATATTCACATCTGGAGCTTGCAAATCAACATGCATTTCTTTTGGGCTCTCCCGAGTCATCCCTAATCTCTAAGCTAACCTTGCAACCTTCTCTACAATCTCTTTTTAGAGCCTTTTGTGATCATTTTGATCTTTGCTCATGAGAGTGGTCACCCTTTGCTTTGTTCAAAACTCCTTGCTATACAATTTAGCCAATGTGGCTTTATTTTGTTCAAAGAAAGATGCACTGATCTTTTCTAAGGCATAATATTTTAACTTTGATTCTCCTTCTATAGCCTCCTATCTTCTAGTATATAAAACATTTCTTAGATCCTCAGACAACTATTTTTCAATGTCCTTCATGTTAACCTCAAATGCCACAATGTATTTTACAATTGCTTCTACAATGGTGGCTTTGTCCACCTCATTAACATTAGTATAAAAAGCAACAATCTCTTCTAACATCTCTTTCTTTGTAATCCCATTAAAATAGAGCATCAAGTTTCATAAGGATATGTGCCCTTGTCAAAGTCTTTTTCTTCTTCTTCTTCTTCTTCTTGTCTTCTAGTGTATTTTTCTCCTTATCGGACTCTGCTTTATTTTCCCTTATCTACATCACAAAAGCTTTCTTATCTTTTTCAACTTATTCTTTTTCATTTTTATCCACAATATATTCTCACTTTCTTTGCACTAGCTTCTCCTTATGAAGCTTCAATCTTCCTTTTCTGGAGCAATTGTGGTCCTTCTTCTTCTTCTTCTTTACCTTCAACATTCACTCCCACATATTGTTTCCTTGTGGCCTTTGTATTCACTCCCCTTCTTGTAGGGCTAGTTTTTTTTGTTGTCAGAGCAACCTTTTCCTTTTCAAGCATCTTTTGTTGTTTAATCGAAGAGGTCTTCTCCTTCATCGAAGTACTTATAGGCTCTTTTCTTTTCTCCCCTGAGGTAGGCTTACTCCCAGATGACTTTGAGGCAACCAGAGGAATGGTAGTTGCTCTAATAGATCTCCTAACACTTGATTATCCTCCCAAAGCATCAGTTAGGCTTTTAGCTTTCTTAACTTGTGCAGTTATTCTCTCCATAGTCTTGCTTATTTTTTATTATCTTTCGTCCATGTGCAATTTCATGGACTTCTCATAGGTTCCATACCTCTCCTCAAAGGTGTCCCTCAATTGCCTCAACATGTAGCCTGCAAACCTGACAATATCTTCTTCAGTGATTTCATATCCCATTTCTAGGATCCATATTATTCTATGCTCTACAGCTTGTATGATGCATTTATCCTTTGTCACTAAGAATGTAATTTCATTCTTGTACTTTTCTACCATATTATGAGGAATCCTTTCTCATGCTTGCATTCTCTTTTGGAAATGTTAACACTATGATTTGCACCCAAGATGAAATTTAACTCAGCTAATCATGTGTAACATGGGAACTTTTTTAAGGCTGTGGGTAACCTTATGGAAGAAAAGGACCTCCAGAGAAGGCTGGTTCTTTATTGGATACCACCTAAAAACTACTAATTTTTTTTAGCAGAGGAAAAGGAGAAGGAATGCTTAAAATGAAAACTGAAACTAAAAGAAAAGGTGATTCATCAAACTGACAATAGCTATGATGATTCAGACTTGCATACACCTGGCTACTGATGATATAGCTAAACTACACAACTTATTTCTATAAGTTCATACATAAACATTTCACAAGAGGATTTGAATGCATTAACCCTTAAAGAGGAAAAGCAACTTTCGCAATTTAAAGATACATGCAACTTTTAACACAACTTGTAACCTGCACAAACATACTTTTGCAGCAAAGGCATGAAAGCATGAGACAAAACTTCAAGGAGATTAAGATACCTCACAAGTAGCTCGATCAATCACTCAATAATGCACAAATACTGCAATAATAAGGAGGAAAAACTCAAAATCAGTAGAATCCAAGGCACCGTCTATGTTTCATTCTCCCCAAATGAGTTACAAAGTATGCTCAAATCTAAGAAAGGACTACAAAAATCACTAACTCTAGAAATTGCATTATCTGAACTCCACTCCCAAAAGGTGTTACAAGAATCAATATAACACACAACCCAAGTAGTTGCACCAAAATAGGGGCAAGCAACTACCTTGGGTCAGATCCACTAGAAAGGCCTAAAAACGAGGCATTAGATTCCTCATAAAACTACCTCCAACATGTGGGGAAAATGGTTTTGGCCATACCAAACACCTAAGCATGCAAAACCACTAACAAAGTGCACTAATGCCCCTACAAATGTGGGTACATGTCTCCAAACTGAAAACAACTCACCCTATATACCCTCCATTTGTTTCTCTCCTCAATTGAAAATTGGAAATCTTCATCATTTTGCATTTAAGGATAACAAGATGACTTAAGGTTTATAAATACACCTTAAAGTCATTTGTCTTACAATAGAATTTATGCAAATAAAAAATTCGAGAATATCTTCCAAAGCACACATACATAGCTGAGGTGGCAGTTCAAACTGAAATGAATTCCATGTGTTGAGGTGGCAATTACCTTAACAAGATCATAAAAATATTCTAAGGCAAAACTTATCTAAGGCACAAACACCAATATGTAGGACCGCAGGCTCACATTAATTTGGTATTTGATTTTTCATAAAACAAATGGAAAAAAATGCCATTCCATCAGCATCACTAGGGTTGAAACCCTAAAACAAAAGTAGGGCAAAAGTGAAAAACAATCTCATTTTTCACTAAGCTTCTTGAGGAAGCTTGGTCATCGACACAAGGGTTTGAAACTAAGAGCCTTTTTTGATGAATTACATGGTTGTATAGAAGCATTGACCTACATTTTTGTTGGTTTCCTTCATGAAACACACTAGTAAGTCGTTTATTAATAGCCAAGATGGATACAAAAACTTTTGTTTATGAATTTTCTAAGCCTCATAGGCTATGCCAACCTATAGCAAAAACCCCCAAAATGGATCGCTATATATTATGAATAAAACAATCTCATTTTACTGTAGTTGAAAACTATGGCTCGACCCCTTGCATTTTTGGTCCTCTTTAAACATTTGTGGAAATGTTATATGTATTTTCCTCTTTTCTATCTGGGAAATTCTTGACCCATCCCTTATAGATGATGCTTGCAATGGAAACCCTTCCTAAGTCGAGGGTTTATTGTAGCTTCTCCATTATTATTTTTATTAACTGTTATGGGTTTCATACCATTTGGGTTCCATTTAGCTTACACAATGAGGATTCAAAAATACATGTCTTTTATTGCAAAATTACTGCTATAGGAAACCACTTCTTTTTAATATTTGACAACTGTCGTGCCTTGAATCAAAATGCCACTCACAGTTTTATTCCATGACTGTCCCAATATACCCATTGCAAATTGTCAGTTTGCACTACCACTATGCCCCAACATCATTTGCAATTTGTTTGCATTATATAATAGTGTAGAACATAATGATGATTAACAAAGAAAGCCTGTCATCGTAGGAAGCATAACATTGTCTCATAAAGTAGCAAAGATAATAGTATAATTGCAAGATCTTAGTCCTTATATTGTATGGTTACTCTTCAAAAGCCAACTGTAGGAAATTGCTTTGCATTCTTTGCTCATTCATTTTCTTATCCACTATTCCTCCACAGATTGATAGTTCTTATCAAACAATTTGCCCCTGCTTTGATGGTGAATTTCACAAAGCTTAGGCAAAAACTCATAGTGTCAAAATTATCATCAAATCTACCTTTTACATTTGTAGTTGCCACTGTATATATTACTGTCACTGTACCTTTAATTACTTTGAATAACCACCATTTAGTTATGATTGACCTGCCTTTTCATCATCTATTTTGTGATGTCACTTGCAGTTGATATCAAAGAAAACAAACATATATACACTATACTGAATATAGTGCATATACTCCACTGCATTATTCAATGTTGGTTAGTCATATATCTAAGGTACTATTTTGCACCAGTGTCACCATGCCCCGTATGCACTGTTGTTTGGGCTAGCATATTATAACATGATCATTATGTAACTAAACTCATCATTGCATTTATGTTTTTACATCTTGATTTTAAGGGCTATGAAATACCTATCTCCATACTTTATGGTACCCTTTGCTACAACAACTCCATTACAATGATCTCATACATATGAATTGCTTTATTGTTGAATAATCATTTTATGCTTTTCATTATACTTCGTTACTGTAGCAAAGTTGTATATGAAGTCCTTTCACTTTTGCAAACTAATGTATTCTCCTGAGAGCACTTTTTGATTTAAATCTTGAATGCAGAGAACTAAATGCCCTTTGTACGCGGTACATTGACTGACTATCATGTAAAAGCAATATCTTTACTGAGATGTCACTTGTCTTCATAAATGCTATCCTTGAATACCTCTTGAATTAAATTCAACATTTCTCAATACATTCTCCTACTATTGGTATTTGATTTCATGATTTTATGATTTCCATGAATAATTATCTGTCACTTATGACAGTGACTGTTAGCTCACTGCCATAAATGATAGGTACTTATTTGAGTGAACCATAAAGGGATGATCCATTTGATGAATAATCTTTCAATAACATTAAAGCAACACACTGAGCTCAACCCTTATGGGAGCCACATTTTATCCCACATGCTGAAACTTGATGAAACAATAATATTGTTTTCCTTGGATTTGCACATGAAGCAAACAGTTAGAAAAAACATATGCATATGATTGATGTATTAGATGATCTTGTTTCTTTTTTTGGACATGTATGCTTATTTGATGTATTTGAGGGGAAATGTATACATTCATGGGTGCATGTACATGTAGTGTTAGAGAACATCATTTCTTAGAGCACTGCTCTAATATCATTGTAATTCTGAATGCAGGAACAAGGAGCATGGAGCTATGGAGGACACAAGACAGCTCAAAGTAGGAGACAAAGCGAGACAACAGACAATGACCAGTCATCAGGCAATGATTGGCCTCTTCCCCTATATGTGCATTTTGTTCTTTTAATCCATCAATGTATAAATTGTACTTCAATTCCATTAAACAAGTTAAGTCTAATAGCTTGTGTTCAAGGAAAATATGTACTTTTGAATCAATAAAGATTACTTTCAACAAGATTTGTGCAGATCTTTTCAATATTGTATGAACTTGTATAAATGCAATAATCTGTTCTGAAACTTGTAATCTCTTTGATTTTATGTTTATACAATTGAATGCAATATAGTGAAGATAGATAAGAAATGTACTTCACTTTCAGTTTACAAACACTTTAAACTCAATCAACTTGAGTAAATAACAAAATGAGTAACAAGAAAATTGCAAAGAATCCCAAAAGAGCCTCATCCTATGCCTTTGCATCACCAATTCCTCTTAGAAATTATTTGATCTCGTGTGCTACTGGTCTACCTTTTAACCATACAACACTCTTTGTACTGGGTAGCTCTCTCAAAAATTAAAATAACAAACATATGATCAATGTCCCATATTTGAAAAGATATCTAGAATCCTTTGTCTTTTGCAAATTCTTCGCCAATTGTCCTCTCAGTAGCACACATAAATCAAATTCCACACCATTCACCACCATTTCATATGGTGTGTTAATTACGATGGTCGAAACTAAATTCTCTTTTTAGAGAAGTAGATCTTGTAACCAATCATCATCGCGACATACTTGACCACATTATTTTTTATGTCCTTGATGGTCAAGGCTCTCCTATCATACTGTGCATTGGTAAGCTCCATTATAACCTCATTTTTACTGACTTAAGTATCAGAACAGGTCTGGTTGAGCACAATCTTATAACTACCCTAATTACCTCCTTAGTAATCATGTAAGACATATTTTTCCATACAAATTTGTCATGAATATGACTTAGTGCAATTCTCACCCAAGCATCATTATGGAAAACATTGGGAAACCCTTATCATACATCAAGTTTCTTCGTTACCAAATTTTGATATTCAAATTTTAATGCACAAAATCATCACCGATGAGTTCTTTCATCCACACATCGCCTAGCTTCGATTAGTCATACTCTTCCAATTTTTCATGAAAGTAGATCCTTATGTCTTTAGTGTGCAAGACACCATACGAGACCCTCGAGAGTGCATCATCTTGGTTGACCTCCGTAGATTTACTAAGATGTTTCTTAAATTTTGGTCAGGGTCATTCTAAGACCTCAACAACTCTTGGAGTAGAAATTTCAATTGACTCAAAACACTTTTTGAAAAACTAGGGAAAATGGATATTATAAATACCTTTCAACTCACTTTTTGGTTAGGGTTTTGCTTGTACCAGATCTCAAATGCTTCAATCACATTGATTTTATTTTTGTCTACTCTTCACTCCTCCAATACTCATTTGCAAATGAATTTTAATTAGGTGAGATCACTTATAAAGATTCCATAGTGACATAATTTTGAATTGAATTCATAAATTAAAATGCTGGTGAAAATCCTAACTGCACTGCACAACCAACTTCGAATGCTTTGTAAATTTCTACATCATGATATTTTCTACCAAGATCTTCTCCAATAGTTCAAGAACATTGATTCACACCTCATATTTGTGTTGAACCATCAACACCATTTCTCTGGCAGGGGATGAAATATTTTCTATTAGATCTCCCCCTATGCCAAAGCTCTTAACTTAGTTTTCGGAGGAAATATATGCCAAATGCAAGTACAGACTCAACCTTAACCTCTATCTCTTCCTTCTTTTTCCAAATCTTTTCCATCTCTTTCTTAATCTCTGTTGGATCAACCTTTTTCACCAGATCATTCTTCTTTACCGATTTATCCTTCTTTACATTCTTTCTTTTGCAAAACTTATAGATATGTCTAGGTCTACTACAATTGTAACCTATGACATTCTTTTGAATAGACTTGCTTCCATTCATTTTAAATTTGCATTGACTAGCTTTATGCCCAAATCCATTGCATGTGTAACAGTAGCCATTAAAATATTGAACCCTCATATCATTGTTACAGCCATTCACCATTTGACTTTTGCATTCATCAGCCTTGTGACCAAATCTTTTACATGTATAGCACTAACTAGGAAAATATGTAACATTTTGATTCATTTTGTTTCTACATTCCATAGCCTTATGTCCAAAATTATTGCAAGAATAACAAAAACCATTAAAATATGGGTACCTTTGTGCATTTGGTTGTCTAATAGGTGGCCTTCTGACTTCATTATTTTGATTCTAGATCTGCTTGACATTGCTATTCTTGTCTTCGATCTTATTTTCAGCCTCATTTGAAGTTTGATCCATCTTTGAGCTTTCTCCTATCTCAAACCCTAATCTACCTTTGTCTTTAGATCCTTTCTGATTTGCAATCATTTCATCAAGCTCTGTAGAGCTCATTTTTAATTTTTCTTCATGACTCTTTTCTTTTTCAAATTTTGATCTCAAGGTCACAACTTCAGGTTTTGTACATTCTTCAGATTTGCTTTTCATTTTGGCATTCAAACATTCTTGAATTCTTTTTCCTTCCTCAGCTTGTACTTTCAAACTAGTAATTGTCTCATTTTCTTGCTTTAACCACTCATTAAGCTCCTTGTGTCTTTCCCTGAACTTCTTGATTTGATCTCTCAACTTTCTGATGCATTCATATGCTTCTTTGACGTTTTCCTTTAGATCTTTTTTTTTTGATGAATAGGCAGCTATCTATATTAAATTAAAGATAAAGATACATATTCACAAAAAAAGGATGGGTGGTAAAAAGGCACACCTCGAGAGTCAAATGGGCAACGCCCAGAAAAACCAACATATCACATGGGCCAAGCCTAGAAGTCCAAAATTACAAAGTAAATAAAAAGGCCATTAAGTGGCCAGAGCAGTGCTAGCAGGACCAGGAGGGTCTCTGTCATCCAAATTTTTCCCCCATACATCAGCAAGGTTTGGAGTGACATTAGGAGGAGGACCCCAACCGTTATCAACATTTTTTCTCTCTTTATCTTCATCCTCGCGTCGAGGCGAGATTGCAAGCGCCAGAAACGAAAAACTTTTACCAAGAACTAGCCAACCAGAGCCAGAAGCAGGAGGGTCATCAGAGGGCCACCTACAACCACCACCGCCGCTCCCCAAAGCACAGCCAATAGGCCACCCCTGGCTAGCCTGCGGCGACAGAGAGCGGTTTCATCGAGGAGTGCAAGAATCCCACCAAAGCAAAGGCTAGGAGTAGGGATGCGCAAACCCACTCCGTTGTCGGTCCCTAGAGGGTGACCGACCACGAGAAGAAGTGGGCAAAGCGGGGACCTGAACAGGAATACAAGGGGCATTACCCCAGTTGTCCAGGAGAACTTGAAGGTGAGCAACCTCAAGTGCAACTTTGTTAGATTGCACCTGAACCTGGAGAAGCACATTAGAAAAAATGATAGCTTTAGCATAAAAAGATACATGAATATCCATTTGAGTATGAGAAAAAATGCAAGTATTTTTGTCATTCCAAATATTGAAGAGAATTTCCACCCTGAAAGTGTGCCAAAGCTAGGTGAATTTTGTAGGAAATTTGGGAGAATCTCCTAGTAGCACCATATGCTAGGAGAAAGGCCCTGTCCTAAAGGGCTGAAAAAAGACATGAATCAAAGTCCAAAGCTGCTAGGCTCTGGGACAAAACCAAAAAAGATGCTTAAAATTCCCAGCTTGCCCACAAAAAGGGCAAAGAGGGTCCTGGACCCCCAGGTGAACAAGCCGAGAACCCACAAGCAAGCCTTGGAAAAGAATACACCAGACAAAGTGGACAAGTTTCAGCTCAACACTTGCAGACCAAGTGGCAGCAAATCTTATACGCTAGACATGAGTGGGAGATTGAAGAAGCCACCTCTAGTTCAAACTCTGAATCATAGGAAAATGTGGTGAAAGCCACCTGTAACCAAGACGAGGCTTGTAATTTCTAAAAGGGGTGTCTAAATACCACTTCCAATCTTTCCACCAAGGTTTGGTCCCACAAATTCCAACCTTATGAAGCATCTCAGTAGGAATAAAATTCACCAGACCCTCATACGTAGTATGGTCTTGGTTATGAAGCCTGAACTGGGCACAAAAAACTTCCCACAACATAATTCGCATGGTGGGTCTATGAAATATTTGTTGCAAGGTCTGAATACCCTTCTTGTGAAACCTGAGTGCCTTAAGCCAAGGCGACTTAGTCAACGACTGACCATTATAAGCAAAAAGAGGTGACCACCACATATTATGCTAGTTAAGAGAGAGCCCATCATGAAAGCTAGAGCTAGCCCACCAGAGCCAGGGTTTGACAACCTCCCAGGCTCACCAGATACTTTTGGCCACAAATATCCCAACAATCTAGACTAGTTCTTTTATGACCAAAAGGGTTTGAAAGCTAATCCCCTTCCAAGCAGGTCTATGGACAGGAAAGTCGAATTGAATACCATGTCTGAGAAGAATTTTCCAGGCCTCATCCCAAGTAAGGGCACGACTAATCCATTTAACACACAGAGCAGTCCTTACCGTTGAGTGGACAACAACCCAAGACCTCCCGAGTCTCTAGGAAGGCAGCAAAATTCCCAAGCCACAGGATGAAACCCTCAGTGAGACTCAAAGGAGGCCTAAAGAAAATCTCTAAGAAATTTCTCAAGCTTGCCATAGGTAGCTTTGGAAGGGGCCCAACAAGAAGAGTAATAAACATGGGTGGCCGCTAGAACTTTGGAGCACACCTAAAATTTCCTTGCCAAAGAGAGGGGCTTGGTAATCCAATAAGCAAGCTTCTACTTGACCCTGGAGAGCACGGTTTGCCAGAGCTCAACTGGGGACACCTAAAAGGAAAAGGGAATGCCCAGAAACTAAAAAATTTCTCTTGGCCCAATCCACTTCCAACCATACTATTGCAACCAAGGTGGAGAAGGCAAGATAGACTGTCAGTAGCACAAAGTTTTGTGCCACTGAATGGTAGAGCCGGAAGCAAGATAGAAGGTATTAAGGCACTCAAGAGCTGCCGTAATGGAATCTTCTTCCTCCAAAAGAGTGAGGAATGAGTCATTAGCAAAATGGCCATTAACCAACTTAGCCTAAGAGTTCTGCAGATAAATGCCCTTGACACGCTGCTGGGAAACTACATTCGACAGGAGGTAACCAAAGCCCTCAGCTACAAGCACATACAAAGAAGGGGCAAGTGGGCACCCTTGCCGAATGGAACGCAAGAGTCCAAAGGCAGAGGATTGGTGTCCATTGATGGTGATGCAAGCTAAGGCATCCACAAAGAGCATTCAAACTGATTGAATGAAGGTGGGCCCAAAACCCAAAGCTTGCAGCATAGCAAGAATAAATGACCATTCAATGTGGTCATAGGCCTTGGAAAAGTCAATTTTAATCAACATGGCTTTCTGGTTTGAGCATCTAGCCCATTCCATGCCTTTCCAAACAACAATAATATTATCCAGAATAAATTTGGATTTGATAAACCCAGTTTGCTTTGGGCGCACAATCTGAGGAAGACATGGCAGATTTTTAGAGCCAAAGCCTTGGCAATAATCTTGTAGGAGACATTGAGAAGTGTGATAGGTCACCAATTGAAAATGTCTTCTGGGTCACCAGTCTTAGGTATGAATTTTATATTACCTTTGTTAATTAAGTTACGTAGAGAATTAGAATGAAAAGCCTCTAAGTAAACATGATGCAAATCTTTCCCAATACAGTCCTACAGGGCCTTGTAGAATTCGCAAGGGAACCCATCGATTCCTGGGGCCTTGTCATCAACCATGGAATGGATAGCCTCTTTGAGATCATCAACTATTAATAGTTGATCGCAAAAAAAAATTAAGTTGAAGAAAGCTTATTTGGCACAACAACAAGACAATCTTTAAGGGCTTGTTGTCGCGCAAGCATGGATTCCTGTGCATTGAAGACTTGCTCATAATGATGCACAAAGGCCTGGAGAATGTTAGGAAGCTCAGAAAGCACTTGAATGCCATCTTTAATTGTTTTAATGCCCGGGGATGAGTGCCTAGCAAGAAGAGCCAAAAAAACTCTTTGGAGGTACAATCACCAACCTTTAGCCAATGTAACTGGGCTTTGATTTGCGTACCTCTAGCAGCATAATTGTTTGCAACTTGTTTCTTATGCCTTAATTTTGCCACCTTGACTTGTAATGATGGGGAAAAAGGGTTGGTTTCCAAAGCCTCAGTAGTTAAGTGGAGGTCGGTAGTGGTAGCCTCATAAAACTGTCGACGAAAGATAGCTAGTTGACGCCCATAAATGCGCAAAAATCTAGTCGTACAACTAATAGCATCATTCCACCAATTAATCAAGCCTGTATGATGAACTGACCTACACTCCAAATTCTAGACTCTACGAATGTGGGCTAGGGTAGGCTTGTGGCAAGTAAGGACGTATTTAGAAAAAAATGAGTTTTACATGTGCGAGGCTGTCAAGTCTCCCATTCAATGAGAAAAGAAATGGGGATGTGGTTAGATAAGGTCACATCCACTAACAACTTAACCAAAAGAGACAAGCTATCAAAAGAGAAAAAAGATTGCACTGAGATCATGGCACAATCAAGGCACTTAAATATTATGTCATATCCGACTCTGTAATTACACCAAGTGTGCCAGAGAGAATGAGAATGGTAGCGACCAATATTTGGATCCAAAAGCCCTAATTTATTGCGCATGTAAAACCATGCCTCCCTTTCACCAGCTATCCATCTAAATGACAAGGTGCCCTCTTTTTTAGATGCCATCTCAACCATATTGAAGTCCCCACTCAGTAACCAGGTAGCAACTAACAATGAATCAACAATCCAATGCCAGAGCAAAGAGTGTTCCAAAGCATCATTAGAAGCATAGACATTAATAATCCCAAATGAATGATTATTAATGTTGAGAAGGATCCAGATGAGCCGATGAGTGGGGTCATACCCATGGTCAACCACACAAGAGTTCCACCGTGGGACCAAAAGGGTGACAACTCTTCCACGCCCAACATCATGAGTAGTACAAAACATTTTACTGGCTGGCCAAATAGAACGACAAGCCGTAGCAAGCAAAAAGCTAGAAATTTTAACTTCTTTGAGACAAAGCACTTCAATACCAGAATACTTACACAAGGTATCCTTGACAGAATACTTCCTAGAGAGGTCTGTCAGACCTCAAACATTCCATGAGAGGAAATTCATGAATGGAACTCCTCCATATTTTTGAAACCCGATTCCTCTTCATTCAGAGAAGAGAAATGATTATGCAAAAATTCTAGTGGGACTGATCCAATCTTGATGGAAGGAGAGGAAAGCCTCCACTTTTCACGAAGATAATCCCCTTCTTCCCTAAGAGGGGAAGGGCTGTGAGACCACATTTGAGCTCCCACCACAAGAGAAGAAACATTCGACTGTGTTAGCATGACAACAGCCAACCGAGGCATAGCCTTTGGCCTAGGCTGTTGTGGAACATGATCAACTCCAACAAAAGCTTCTTTCCCCTTCAGAGAAGGGTTTACAACATCTTTCACTGGCTCAGAGGTCATGGGAGCCGACCTAGAACTAGTGGACTTATTCTTTTAGTTCGTAACTGTGGTCCATTTCACATCAGGTTTGGCAATAGAGGTAGCCGCCGAACAAGGCTTTTCCACATCTGGTCGCAGAGAAGGTGTATGAGGCACTACCAAAGGGCAGTCCTTAATCTTGTGGTCTACTGATTGACAACTATAGCATGTGTTGGGAAGATTAAAATATGTGACCTTTTGGGTGTGTCAGAGAGCTCCAATTTGGATATCAATGGAGTCTTTCAAATCTTTGGAACGGTCCTCTTCCACACAAACCCTCTTTTGGGGTCAGGCCTAAAAGAACCTATCTGGCTCAATGCAAATAACCCTCCCTAGTGAGGAAGCTATATTATTCAAAAAAGGCACACTAGGCAAGGGTAAACCAGGAAATTCAATCCAAACTAGGACCTGCAACTTGGTGTCATCTGAGACAGTAAAGTCACGGGTCCACGCCTGGAAAACTAACAAAGAAGACCGAACATACTAGGGCCCATGGGCTAAGATAGCTTGCACATGATTGACCTCCGCAAAGTGGAATAAAAAGAAACCCTTGGTTAAATTTTGGACCATATCAAGGCAAACCCCATGAGGAACCCAAGCCTTGTTAACCCATTCTTTAAGCACACTTTCAGGGGGAGTTATCCCCCTAAAAATCACATCAGCTGGTAAAGGAAAAACCATATCATCTGGTGAATCAAAACACTTACCTTGTGAAAGAATTTTGGAACAAATTTTTGGGGACGTTTGTTGAGAGGAGGGGCCATTGAGCAACACTGTCGAACTACTAACACTAGCAAGAATTGTTGGGTTAGAGCCGGTTGAAGGCATATTAAAACAAAAAAACTGCAGTAAATGCGACCATACACACAAGAAAAGAGGGGTTTCCTGCGCATGATGCGTAGTATGACACAAGAGGGGCCAAGGGTGACCGCAAAAAACACAAAACCCTAGCAGAGCTCATACACCTTCCATTTAGATCTTTATTTTCACTTTCAATCATTTCCAGATCTTCAAGGGCTATTTTGAGTTTTCCATTCATGTCAACCATGCACTCTTCTTCTATAAACCCAACAACAGGTATCTCTTTCGGAGGAGTAGGAAATCTTCTAACAACCATGTGTTCAACCTCCAAGGTCTTCCCCAAGAAGTTAATCTCCTTCCAAGGAACCAAGCTCTAATAACAATTGTTGAACACCCAAAATACTGAGAGGGAGGGTGAATTAGTATTTCTTTAAACCACTTAAATATTTAAACATTCATTCCATATAGTATATTCAATTTGTACCAAGAAAGGAAAGTATGAAATCAACCATCAAAGCACATAACTCATGAACACCATATTTTTACATGGAAAACCAAAAATGGGAAAAACCATGGTGAGGATTAGCTTACAATATATTATTATTAGTTATAAGATATTACAAAAGTGCTCATTGTACGTGTACTCATTGTCCAAGTGGACTCACTACCCACTAAAAGAAGGAAAGATAGAATAGAGAGGTGGCTCACAACCAAGTTTGAACTGTTACAATTGCATCTATTGTATGCATGAATTATAGTTCCATTGAAGCTCAATTTACTAACTTCACACACTTCGTAATGATCTAAACTAACACTCTTCTTTGCTCTACATTCACCTTATACTCTCATAATTCACATTAACTACACATCATATCACATCACCATGACCAAAACACTGGAAAAAAAATTACATATATATCTACTTCATCTAAAAACACCTACAACATCAATTAGGTTAGCCTAATTAGATGTATCATACCAATTATACCTTGTCGACTCAACATACATACACACTTTGTGTCAAGATCCAAAACTCATACCAAATCAAAATAGGTCGACATGGACCCATAATAGTTCCCACATAACTAATTAGTACCTATTCAAACTCTGCAATATATAAAACTTATTAGGTCGGCACCGATAATGACCTAATAACATAATTAACCAATTGTACAACCATAAATAAACACATGGACCTCCAAAATCTATGCCACTTAGAATATAGGCACCACTAAAACTTTTCAACATTCTTACAAATCCGCAAAGCTAGATTCCAATATGTGGAGAAGTGTAGATTCACCAAAACATGTACACTAAACTATAAACCTCTGCTATTTCCAAACCAAACTTTTGTCACTCATAAATTATTTACTAGAAGTGAAAACAATATGAAGCTCTGGATATAAGCTTCTCTAAAATCTAAGAAAAATATATCAAAAGCATAAAGCAATATCTTGCGCAATAGACCAATACGTACCCAAAAACTGGATGTATTGTATACAAAATTACCTGTATTGACAATTAGTCAATTTCCATATCAACTTCCTTGACTAGATCAAACCTTCTTACAAAATTGCACTTGATAATCTTTCTCAAACATGCTCAAGCTATACAAATAGATTTGCACAATGGTCTTCATACCAGAATACCATGTTGACATCAATGACAATATTGCAATGCAATGCATTTATCCCTCGTGCTCATGTTGCCAACAAATGCATCAATGAGAAACTCCTTATTCTTCCAACATCTAGTTCCATGAATCTCGAAGAGGAGACCATGAAGAATGAGATGAATGTAGATGATGCAAATGTGGAAATGGTGAATATAGAAGAAAATGTGATTATAAAGACAAACCCAACTATGTCTTCAAATTCAACTTTGAATGATATGGAAATAGTGACTATGCAAACAACTTTGGGTGTGTCTTCAAATCCACCTTTCAATGATATGGAAAATGCAACTATTCAAACAAATCCATGTATGTCATCAAACCCAAATTTTAATGATATCGATATTAATTATTTAAATAAAGTTGGATATACCAATAATGATATCAATTGCACTAGTAGAATAATGAAAAAAAAAGAAAAGAATGAAATATCTTGTATGAATGAAAATGAGAATAAAATCCCTTGTATGGTTGAAAATGAAAATGAAATCCATTATATGAATAAAAATGATTTTTTTTTTACAATTGAAAAAGATGTCTTAGATAACCTTCTTGGTAAAATTTCTTGGAGACAAATGACAACTCATGAAAATAGATTATATAAAATGTTTTTTTATAGAAAAAAATTAAGATTTCAATGTCAACATAGGATGCAATTGATACTATGACTAATGGGAAAAACTGGGTTTTGTGCGGATGAAGGCCCGCGGCCTGTAAGGGCTATGGTGCATGCAGCTATTCTTCCTTGCATGTCCATGCCTACTTGAAATCTTGTCTGTGTCGTTTTGCTTAGTGGTGGGGTGGGTTTTTTTGATGCGTATGGGGGAGGGGGAAGATCTTTTGTGTCTGTTTTCTTTTCTTTTCAATTGCGCTTAGGGTGCCTCAATTTCCACTGTTGTGATCCTCTCTTTAGCTGCGGAGGCTGTGGTGTGTGGGCTGGAGTGTGGGTAGATTCTTAGTTCTTTGTTTTGATTGATCGATGGGGTGGGTTTTGAAGCATCCCAATGGTGTTTGGTGGTGGCTGGATAGGGCTGCCAAGGGTGGCTATCATGGCTAACGATGGGTTGGAGGAGGTGATGGGATACGAGGCTATGACAGAGGAAGGGGATGGGGCTCCCATTTCGTCTTCTCTTGGTGTGGGATTGTCTAGGATCAATACCTTCAAAGTACAAAAGGTTAATGGCTGCCTAGAAAGGGCTCAAGTGCGCCCCATGGTGGTGATTCAACCAGAAGCGATTGCAGAGGATTTGGAATATTACAACAAACATGTCTTAATCTACAAGTTTTTGGGGATGACGGTTTCTTGTCCTTTCCTCAAGCCTTGGATTCAGAAGACTTGGAACCTGAAGGGGGATTTCAAGATTTTTTTAGCTACAAATAATTTCTTCTTGGTGGATTTTTCATGCATTTTAGATCGAAATAAGGCTTTTGAGGGTGGCTCGTACTTTTACAATTAGGTTGGACTGTTCATTAAACCATGGCATGCAGGTTTTAATTTTATGGAGGAGATGTCGTCCAAGGTCCCGGTGTGGGTGTGCCTTCCTCGACTGTCACTTGAATGTTGGAGGAGTGACATTTTGTAGTCTATTTCCTTGGCATTGTGAAAGTCGATTGGTACCTCTTAGCAAACTCTAGAGAAGAGAATATTTTCCTATGCCTGTGATTGCGTGGATATTAACTTGAGCCAGAATCTGCCTGACTCTATTGATTTGACAGTGGGATCTAGTTCGTGGACGCAGCTGTTGGATTACAAAACCCTGCCATTTAGATGTCGTTTATGTCGAGAGTATGGTCATCTTCAGAGAAGGTGTCTGCATGCTACTAGTGTGGGTAATTCAAGGAGTGGGATGGCTCCATCAAATTCAGGATCTGAAAAGGGAAAAGAACCCATGCAAGGGGTGACTCTAGATAAAGATGGGTTTGTTCCTGTTAGGCCATGAAATAAAGGTCTAGGGGAGAAGAGGAATTTTCAGGATCGCCAGGAGAAAGGGGTATTCAATAGGTTTGATGCATTGAATGATCTCGTTCACAAGGAGGGGGTCTCTCCTGACATGCATGTGGAGGCTACCCCAGTTAATTCTCATAATCTCGAGCCTATGGCTCTTACGTCTTCGACTTTTGGACCTATGGTGGCCCCTGGGGAAGTAAAGGATTCTTCTATTCCTTCCCTTGAAGTTGGGCTTGGGGACCTGTGTGTGTTGTCTAGTACTTCTTTGATCTCTACTAATGTAGGTGCATGCTCTATTGGAAGTTTGGGTTCTAGAGGCTTTGGCAATAGTAAAGCTTCTGCTTCTTCCCATATTTTGGGTGTGCATCAAAAGTCCCTGAAAAAGAGTGTTCCGGACAAGCCCAAAGGTTGGTAGGAAGAAGGATCAGGAGAAAGTTAAGTTGGTTGGTGAGACGTTGGTTGAATTTGGGTCGGTGAAGACCTTGGATTCTCACTTCTCTCAACCTTTGCGATGATTGTGCTTTCATGGAATATGAGGGGTATGAATAACATCCATATACAAAAGGCTATTTGGGACTTTGTTCGTGCTCATTCTCTGGATTTGGTTTTTCTCCAGGAGACAAAGTTATCTATTGATAGCATGATGTAGAGTGCTTCTAAGATTTGGAATAGAGATTTATGTCAGTGTGTGGGTGCGCAAGGGAGCTTTGGAGGTCTTTCCTGCTTTTAGGATCCTCGATGAATCTCTCCTATTTGGTGGCTCTCTAGTAGGTTCTCCATTTATCTTGTTGCGATGAGTTTGGAGACGAGGGAAAGAGTTTTTCTAACCAATATTTATGCTCTAACAGATGTCCCTAGTAAGATTCTTTTGTGATCTCATATAATTTTTTTGAGATCATTGGATCCCTTTCTTCCCTGGATTATGGCAAGTGATTTCAATGCAATTGTTTCTCTCAAGGAGAAAAGGGGGGAGTGCCTCATCTGGACCTCTCATCTAATCTTCTTAGGGAGAATCTAGCTAGGCTTCGGCTTGTGGATATCAAACCTTTGAATGGCATGTTTACTTGGAATAACAGGAGGCTTGGGGATGAAGCTATCTCTAAAATATTGGATAGGTTTCTTGTGTCTAGTTTTTGGGTCAGTGACAAGTGGCTGATAAGATATGAAATCTTAGACTGGCGGGGATCAGATCATTGGCTGATCAAATTCTCTACTCGGCTGGTTGGTGGATCTAAGAAACATACTTTTAAATTTTAGCTTATGTGGCTCAGGGAGGAGGGTCTTTTTGACTTAGTTTCTAAATGGTGGGTTGAAGGTCAACCAACTTTTGGTACTTCTATGTACACCTTTATGAAGAGGCTTCAATATGTGAAGTATAAACTAAAGCATTGGAATAAGCATCAGTTTGGCAATGTGTTTCAACAAAAAAGGGCTGCCCAGGAGTGCCTGGATTCTATTACTAGGAAAATTAGGGAGCATGGTTTTGATGCAGCCTTGAGCAGGTTAGAGGATGACGCAATCAAAGATCTAGAGGAATGGGAGCTTTGTGAAGAAACTTTTTGGAAGCAGAAGGCTTGTATTGATTGGCTTTAGGAAGGGGACAAGAATACCTCCTTCTTCCATAACTCGGTAAAGGCTAGAAGATGGGGTAACATTATATCTTCTCTTTGCTCTCCTGAGGGATCTGTTCTTTCTTCCTCTTTGGAAATCTCTAATGAGGCAGTTCGTTTCTTCTCTGATCTCTTTTTTGAAGATACCCCACCATCCAATGAGGAGGAAGACTCTATCTTGGATTGGATCCCTCCTCTGGTGACAATGGAAATGAATGTCTCTCTTATCCAGCCTATTTATTTGAAGCAGTTAGAGGATGTGGTGTTTCAATTGAAAAAGGGGAAGGCTCCTAGTTTAGATGGGTTCCCGGCCGAGTTCTTTCAAGAATTTTGGGAAGTGATCAATCTTGACTTGTTGGAGGTTTTGCAGGAGTCTGTAAGGAATAATCAAATGTCGAGATCCATGAATGCCACATTCCTTGCCCTTATTCCAAAGCATGAGGGTGTTGATTCTTTGGATCTCTTTCGACCAATTGCTTTGTGTAACATGGTGTATAAAATCATGACAAAACTAATTGTTGAGTGCCTGAAGCCTTGGTTAGATAAGCTAATCTTGAAGGAACAAGGAGGCTTCGTAGTGGCTAGACAGATTCTAGATGGAGTTGTTATTGCAGCGGAGACTATTCAGTCCATGGCCTCTTCAAGGGAAAAGGCTATGTTCATAAAGTTGGACATGAATAAGGCTTATGACAGAGTTAGATGGGGTTTCCTGATCAAAATTCTTGGAGCCTTTAGTTTCAGTAGTGAGTGCATTGACTGAGTCATGAGTTGTGTGAAGACGCCCTCCTTTTCTGTTCTCATAAAAGGAGAGTCCTTTGAGTTGATTGGTGCTTCTCGAGGTCTTTGGCAAGGGGACCCCATATCTGTTCATTTTGATGGATGATGGTTTGGGGAGGTTCATTAAGTCCCAGGTTGTGGCTGGGCTCATTCAAGGATGGAACTGGAATAACTCCCTCTCTCTTCAAACCCATCTTTAGTTTGTAGATGACTCGGCCTTGACGGGGGTTGCTAAGGTGGCTGAAGCAGTTGATTTTCATTAGAATTTGGATTGTTACTTGGCTACCTCTAGACAAAGCATTAATAAAAGTAAGTCTTGCATTTATTGCATTTATTTCTTTAATACCCCCAGGCTTATACAACAACGTATTGCTAGGATCTTAAGGTTTCAGGTGTGGAAGCTTCCCTTTACCTATCTAGGTATTCCTTTGGATGTGCGCCCACCTCCTAGGAATTTTTTACGGGAGGTGATTGATAAATTCTGAGGAATGGTCTATCATTGGACCTATAGATGGTTATCTACAACTGGCAGAGTCACTCTTTTGAAGTTTGTAGTGCAAACTCTACCTATATACATATATTTTGTGATGACGACTCCCTCAAGCTTCATCAAGGATTTTGAGGGGCTTTGTAGGTAGTTTCTTTGGTTGGGTAATCTCCTCTCAAGGAAGTGGAGCTTAATTAAGTGGGAAGTTGTTTGTCGGCTGAAGCAAGATGGTGGTTTGGGATTGTGTAGAGTGGATTGGAATGGACAAGCTTTGGTTGGTAAGTTGTACTGGAGGTGGTGTTCACATCAGCATAAGACCTAGGCTAAGATCCTTACCTTCAAGTATCTTGGGGATGTGGATGGCACTGAGGTTCCTTGCTTCAATCTTTTAGGAAGAGGCTCCATGATTTGGGAAACTCTCAAGAGGGGAGCTCCGTTGGTTAAATAGGGCTTGTTCTGGATCTGCAACAGAGGTTTTGATGCTCTCTTTTGGCATGACTCTTGGGATGGTTTCCTGCCTATCCTCTCCTCACATCCTCACTTGGAGAATTTATGTAGGATTTTTGTTCAGGCTGGTTGGAGTAGAGTGATGGATTTCAAAGCCCCTCAGGAGTTGGGGCAGAATATCATTTATTAGTGGAAGGATATGCAAGAGTGGCCCTTGGGTGGATTTTTGGAGGAAAGGAGAGATTTGTCCTCCATTTTAGCTGATAGAGTGTGTTGTTCACTTCTAGAGAGGGACGTGCTAGCTTGGGGTCCAAATCCTAAAGGGAAGTACTTTGTTACTTCAGGGTATCGTGCTTTGGATAGATAGGCTTTAGGTAGTGCTGAGGTTCCTTGGTGGAAAAAAATTTGGAATAAATTCTCCTGGCGTAAATGCAATTTTTTCTCTTGGTTAGTGGTGTATGGCAGGTGTTTGACTTGGGACAACCTCTACAAGCGGGGTTTCCAAGGTCCCTCTTTATGCTTCCTTTGTCTCAAAGATGTTGAGACAGTTTCTCATCTTTTCTTTCAGTTCCCTTTGCTAGGACTATTTGGCACTTTTGGTGGGGGAATGAAATCTGCAGTGTAGGAATCCTTCTTCTCTTGGTGAGTTTTGGCAGAATACTGGGCCTACTCCGGCAAAGACTTTGTTTTTGCACATAGCCTGGCCTATTGGTCCTAATCTAATTATTTGGAAAATTTGGCTGGAGCGCAACCGAAAGATCTTTCTGGATAGGAAGTTACTAGTGGGAAAAGTTTGGGCTCACATTCTTGGGGCTTTACAAGAGACTTTGCATGCTAAATGTGATTTGTCAGTACTGGTGGACCCTAGGGATACTGGAGTAATTCAAAATTTTGGGATTTTTGTTGGTAGTACTAGAAGGCCCAAGGTTGGACGGGGCAGGTGCTCTAGAGTGAAGGTCTTCACAGGAGGGCATTGGATGCTTCCTCCCACCATGGTTTTGAAAATCAATACTGATGGGTCTTCAGGAGGTAATCCTGGGCACGCTAGTGTTGGTGGGGTGGGCAAAGATAGTTCTAGGGTGGTTGTGTTCTTTTTCTCGGAGTATAAGGGGCAACACTCTAATAACTTCATGGAGGCCTTGGCTATTCTTTTGTCCTTGAAGAGGGCATATGATCTCGGTTGGAAACAAATTATCTATGAATTTGATTCTCAAGTGGTGATAAACTTGATAAATAGACGACACTTTGATGATGTTAGTTGGTAACTTGCAGTGGTGGCTGAACAAATCACTAGCCTTAGAGATTTATTAGATTCAATCACCTTCTCCCATATCCCTCGGGAATGGAATAAGGTGGCTGATGGGTTGGATAAATGGGCTTTTGAGAAGAATGGGACTTAGTTGGTGGATGATTGGGACAGTTTACCAAGGGACCTTGCCCAAGATTTGGAGGGTTGGGTTACTGAGGATGTGAAATGCTGCATTAACGTTTCTTGATCTCTTGCTTGTTGTTTCTTGGCCCTTTTGGGTTTTCTTTTGCTTAATGCTTTGTACTTCTCTTGTTGATTAATAAAAGTTTTTACCCCCTTTTTATTAAAAAAAAATTGATTCAATTGATAAAAATTTGGAAAATACAAAAAGTGATGAAAAAATTAGGCATTTTTTTAAACCAAAAAAGAAAGATGATTCAATAGAACAAGTCATATCTAGTGTTGCTAATGTTATTGATTCTATAGGGAAAAAAAGTTGATCTAAAGATAAGAATGCAACATGATGTGCAATAGTAAGTGCTTTAGTTAATAAATCAACTTCAATTAAAAGAAAGTTAAGTAATATTAGTAAATATATAAAAGTAAATCATAAAATTTTGATAAGAGTGACCAAGATAAGAGAAAGTATTAAAAATGATCCAATTAACCAATCTTGGAGTTTTAGTGGCTGAATCCCAAGGTCAAACGTGAATTAACTAATGAAATCAAATCTTTAATTGAAAAAATATTTGCATGATAATACAAGAGTATCACTTAATAGTAGAGATGTTTTAAAATCAAAGGCACTGGGATAAAAAATCTATGACCCTCATCCTAAATTTCTATTAGATATGACTCAAGTTGAATTTTATAAAAAAAATAGATGATTCAATCTTACCAAATATTATCATAAGTCAAAAATCATTTGAAAAATGTAAACCTTAGTATGTCAAAATTAATAAACAATGAATCTCTTGTTGTTGTAAAACTTATGCACAATTTTGTTATTATTATAATATTTTTGATATATACACTATAGTTTGCATACTAACGAAATTATGCAAGAATGTGGTATTAATATGCCACCTGAAACAATCAAGGAGTTTATAGCAGGTTTTTTTTTTGAACCATCTAATGGACACTTATTTTATTTAAATGCATGTATTTCTAAACAATGCAATAGATGCAACAACCTTTCATTGTTAGGAGAATGTATGTAGGAAATTAGTTTACATGAATTTGGAAAACAATTAGTGGATGTTAAAAGATTCAAAAATATTCAATATTCTTTAAAGGATGGTAAAATAAAAAAACATTATGAGCATAGAAAAAATTAGTGTGCATGCATTCATTAAAAAATTTAAAGATAAGATTGCACCCAAATATGTCAAACACTCTCAATATGCTCGATGCATTAATGGTCAATTTCATACATGTAAAAACACATTTCTAATTGGAATTATATTATCAGTTGTTGATTTTGCAAAACACTATACTCTTGCTCCAGAAGAGGAAATTCAATCCCAATATTATAATTCAATGCAAGTGGCCATATTTGTTCATATTGTATATAAACATGTAGATGATAGTACATAAGATAATATTTTTTTTTAGAATTGATGTCTATCATGGTGCATACAACTATTTGTCCTAATTTTCATTGGTCCCATTAAATTTCCTCATGTGTTCACCATCCCATCCTTACATCCACCCATTTTCCATAATTGAATCCATTACCAGCAAATCACACCCCTTCAAACAAAGATTTTTCCTAATCCCCGTCATCCTCCATCCAACCCACCTTCCTTTTCTCTTTGTAGAATCCTAAGACATTAGATCCATGGTGGTACTGTGTCTATAATTTGAAGAAGCCAACTTAGCAATCAACAATGTTTCTACCAATATTTATGAGAACAATGATAATTGACATGGTTTGTTTAAATCAATTATTTCACAAGGGATACTATCAAATCACCATAGAAATAAACACTTGAGTTTGATTATCTTGAATAGAAATCCTAATCCCTCATCCAAAATCCAACCCAAAAATCTTGAATCCAAATCTATCTATTCTGTCCTAGCATCTAAAAAGAAGCAAATTAAAAAAAGTGAAAAGAAAAATAATTCAATGGTGAAAAATATTCCCATGGCACCTTGGACATGTACCATGATGAAAATCATTATTAATCATCACATATAAATCCACTATCTATGAGCATCCTACACTTGGCGGCAAACCTCTCCCATCCCATTTATCTCACCCTATCAATAACCATCCATTAAATTTGTATATCTACACCATCATACCCAATTCATGCTCCCTTCCATATTTTTATCTTTGATAAGGATAGGGTAATTATTGGAGCATGCTTTAGAGATCTCTTGATGTACTTAATCTTTCACACAAAATCCTACATGTCGTCTCAAGCCTTAGTGCACAATGTCATGAGTGACATATCTAGAGTGGAACATCTTAATATTATGTGATATATTCCTTAGAGATAACATCTTGAACCCTTCAAACATTCATCTTGATCCCCTCCATCCATCAATCCAACCCAGTTGCTCCCACCCACCAAGTAATCCCTCATACACACCATCCTTGTCCCTAGAATTGGTTTTCCCTTGCCACTAGTTCCAAGAAATCAACTATTGACACAAAATCCAATATAGAAAATCCTAAGTAACAACAAATTAGTCCATCCAAATGCTACCAATCCTAATCCACATCAATCTTTCCAAGAAATATATCACGTCATCTAAAAGGATCTATCATTTGTGTTCCCAACCTTGTTGTAAACCTTGATCAATTCTAATTGAATCATCATCATTGAGATATATTATTCCCAATCCTTATGTTTCTCTTGGGATATATTATTCCCATATCAACAACGATTTCATCATCAATCATTCATCAACCTTTAGCTTCACTAGGGACAAAACCTTGTTTATCTTTATATTGTTTGTGCATGCTTTCTTGCTTATGTGTGTATGTTATCATTTTTTTTGCATCTATAATGGTCCTTATATTATACCAACACAATGAAATTATACTATGATATGACATATGATTACTTACAATTTTTTCTTTTGAGTGATTCTTTTATACACATGACACATTGTCACCATGGCTTTTATACCCTAGTGCACAATATCAAGTGCTACATCAAACTCCATTTTTCTCAACTAGCATGGCTATCCTACCCCATCCATTCATATCTTCCACCACTCCATATCCCAAATTCTCATCCTAATCTATTGATCCTTTCATCTAATTCTATCTTTTATCCTCCAATCCATTCTTCCATTATTAGCATCCCTTTCTATCCCCATATTTCTTCCCTACTCATCAGATAAGCATCTTTCCTAACATCTTCTTCATCCATTTTGATAGTATACCCATGTTCTTCAAACCCACGTATCTTCTCAAGGGTACATCCACACCTCATTCCTCTTTATTGCCCCCCCTTTCAATGACTAAGGCATCTTTCCACCAATCCCATCTCTTTTGAAAATCACTATAGTTTATCTATCTTTGAAATTGTGTTAGTTCTCTTAGTTGCAACACCATCTCAAAGAGGAGAAATATTTAGAAACCTGAATTTGAACATATCCTAACATTACTTGATTCATCCTGCATATATCTCCTTCCAACATTGATGCAGGGGCATTAGGTTATTCCCTTTAATTTTATTTTGTTTCATTTTATTTCAGTTTTGTTTGGGTAAATGCAACTCTTGTCGCCACACGGGTAGGAAGTTAAATAAATTGGTATGCTTGCCTTTGGTAGGAGGAAATGGATAATAGATAATCAATGAGTACTTACAAGAATTAGTTGTAGATATTTGGGAAACTATCAGCAGGGGAAGAGTTGGTTCGATGAAAAGAAGATGCATCGGTGACAATTGGAGAAGTTGAACAGTTGGAGAGACAATGGAGACGGTTTACAAGAATGGTTTGGATTCAATTATGGAAAATGAAAAGAATGGGAGGTTAAACATTGTTAGGAGGCATCGCATGGAAGATGGTGGGGTTGGCTCGGTCATGGAGAGTAGCGAAGGCTAATCAAAGAAGGCCAATTCAGAATAGAGGCCAATCTAGAGGTGGTTGATAGAAAGATAACAAAGAAAGGCCGAACAAAGGATGAAAGGCCGAACAAAAAGGATGTCAGGTTGCATAATAGATTTTTGAAGATAAGCGTGGATGCATAGAGGAAGAAAGACACCGCGGTAGGAGGCCACATGAAGAGGGCCAATAGAGGCACTGCATAGGGGAACTGGGCGGATATCAGACTACTTGAAATTAGAAGGAAGTCATGTTGAAGATTAATAGCACGATGGAGATGATTTGAAGAGAAGGGAAGTAAGTAGAGAGGAGGATGGACGTCAGTTCCTAAAAGGGGTTGAGAAGAAGGATGTATATGCATGAAGAGAAGGCAGACATAATAGGAACATTGCAAATGGAGTTGCAAACAAGGCGAACATGTGTGAAAGTGGTTCTAGAAAGTATGTTGGGCCAAAAAAAGTTTTAGGCATGTAGTTTGTGAATAACGTGTTGTCAAATGTAATCATCAATGTTGAATGAATAAATCAATGCTTAAAGGTTATTGTTGTCTATTGATTGTGCATGTTGAAGCTTGTCTCTTATTTATTTTGTCGGGTTTAAGTAGTTCTTGTCGGCTTGAGGTTAAGTTGTATGTGTGTGCAGATTTTTGTCACTTACTGAGAGTGTGATTACATTCCTGAACTTTCTATCATTATTGTTTTGTGTTAACCTTTATAGTTCCTATTACTATTTTGTTAGTAAACTATAGAAGTCTTGTCTGTGTGGTTGGGAGAAGAACTGTGTTTCTCAGTTTGATTGGAGAGTATGAGAAGGCACATGAAGGGTGTGAGGGTTTGACTTGCAACAGTTTGGTATCAAAGAGTGTGACTGTGAAAAAGTTAGTCATTGAACGTTAAGTTCATCATTAATATCTCATAAAAATTAAATAAATACAATTCATTTATTTAATTCTCAAACTCTCTCTCAAATAATTAGATGGCTAAAAAATAATTGGTTAACTAATTAATCACTTGCACAATTTTAGACATCATTAGCTAAGTCAACCTTGTATAAGGCTCAAGATTGCATGAATTTAAAAAAGAATTTTAGATTTATAAAAGAAAACTTTTGAAATCCTCACCCTCAATTTCCTCCAAGAAAATCCTAGCCCTATACAAGATTCCAGAAAAGGTCCTTTTGATCCCATTTTAAAAACATCCTAGCCTTTCAAATCCTTTGGATCATGGAATTTTTCATGTGCACCAATCACAAAGTATCACTTCCTCCAATCATTCTCACGAATCGAATCCTCCAATCACAAAGTGTTTCTCATGCATCTAATCCACCCAATCAACTTCCTCCATTGATCTCCCAAATCAATCTCAACCATTGATCATACATCCTTGAAGTCTATAAATTATTCATCATATGAGTTGTTTTCAAGAATTCTTTGAAGACAATGTTATGCTATTAATTTGAGCGTCTTACATCATCTCAATCACAAATCTACTTTAAGAAAAACCACCAATTGATGCAACAAAGGGCTTGTGGTGAGAGACTCTTAGTTTCTTTCATCTTTTATGCACAATCATTTAGCTTAATCTAGAGGTTGCAATAGGTGCAGAATAAGGATTTGAATTTATTAGTTTGAGTTATTTACCATCTTATGCACTTTCTCTTCTTTGACATGATTTTTTTTGGTCATCTACTATAAGATTTAAAAGGGTAAGATGTGATGTATTTGAAGCAAATAATATGATGTTATGTATTAATCTTAAGTTTTGACATAATTTTTTTTTTCCATTTCAATTGCAACTTCTTCCTATGTGCATTTTATTCTATGTATGGTGGGGAAGTGACAGAGAAAGAACATGTGAGTTGATTATAGTTTGACAAAGTAGGTACGAATTAGTAATGGTTAGATTTGGAGTTTACTTACTGTTACCTATTTTTGCTTCCAACTAAATCAGGTAGACTTATGATTGTGTTTGCATTTAAATGATAAAAGGTACATATCATTTTCTGCTAAGTTTCATCCATGTGCATAAAAGATATTATCAAAAGATTGCATTATTACAGTTATCCAAGTTGCATACAATAGAAAAGAGAGTCAACATTTATTGCAAATGTAGTCTTTATTGATGATCATAAGTGTATAGTGTCCCTTACAAGCCGAGGGACTAACTATTTTAATGCATATAAAGAAAAAACTATACATTTACAAATAAAGAAAGAACGTACATAAAGAGAAAGGGGACCCATAATTTCCTAAATGATGATCTTAGTTGAGTTGCCCTGTATCAGCTTCAGTCCTCCTGTCCATCTAGCCTCCATTAACTATTTTCCCCTGCTGCTCCAAGGTTTCCTACATCTGTGAGAAGAGTGTTGTTAGATAAATGAAGGATCGCCAATCAAAATATGTGCAAACATCCATAAACATATAATTTTATCTTCATAAACATTAAAATAGCTAGCATATCATAGATGTACAAGAAAACAAAAGAGTTATCAAACACATCTATCATATGCTCTGTTTATCTAACATGTTTTCTCCTTATGTAGATATATGATAGATCTTTGTTACTATTTTGTTTCATCCATTTACAACATGTGGAGTAAAATTTGGCTCCCATGAGGTTGAGCCCAACATACTACCCTCTTGTGTTTTAGGAGGAATAGGAAATTGAGCAACTTGATCAAATTAATGATAAACCTATTCTCGACGCATTAAATCAATATGGAATCATACCAGTTGATCAAATTTCATTATCAGATTCAAAAGATGCAACAAAATTGTTGAATTATCAAGAAATATTACTCTTCATCATTTCACAATGAACCAAACAGTAGGCTGCCATCATGCTGATCAAAGGGGCAGTCATTTCTTCTTAGAAATCTTACTTTGTTGGATATGTCTTTCAATCTTTTTAAGTGGATCCAAATTCCATTTAAATAGTGATATGAGTTGTATTTCATTGTCATGATTGATGTCTTTGATGGGAGAAATATGAAGACTGAAGCATTAATGCATCAAGTTCAATTATGGATAATCACAATGGTAGAAGAGCTAGATCAAGTCCTATCAGGAGCTGTCATGAGCTACATGGAGTAGTGATAGGTCATAAAATGATATAGAAATGATATTACATAGAAGATTCACAGTATCTTTTGCTATGACTGTGTGGTCATGCAAGGGCAATCTTGCAAGAAAGGAGATTATCACATGACAATTTAACAAAGGTCATGATTCTATTTAACAAAGGATACAAGGACAATGAAATTCAAAAAAGATGGGACAATGAGGGGTCTAGGGTCAGAATACAATACCTCTATAGTGCACACTTTGTATCAAATAATCAATGCACAATGCCTCAAGATGATGTACTAGTCACAGTGATCTTAGTGCATGAAGAGCATGACCATGGCAGTCAACAAAGATAGAATGAGCATAACAGTGCAGCAATGAACAAAGATAAAAGTCCACAAAATGGAACAGTGTTGATATTGTTGATTAAACAGTGACCATATTAAAACCAAAGTCTCAGATTCATCTAAAAAAAGATAAGTGTAGTGACTAAATTAGTGACAAGTATAAGTGCAAATGTTTTGTCACAAGTTCAAAACAATCAGACAAGGTGTAGTGAGTCAAGAATAGTGAACAAGAATAGTTAGGCACTCAATAAAGAACAAACCCGCTATAGCTATTCTTTTCAAATCTCAGAAGTAGGAAAAATCCACACAACACCAAAAGGAAAGTCATAATTCTCATGACTTGTGAAGACAACTATATGCATCAAGTTTAATTATAGAGAGGATATGGCAGTGCTAAAGAAACATGCATGATAGTCAATAATGAAGCATAGAGATCAAGAAGACATCTGCAGTCAAGAGGTTTCCATAAAGTCACAGAAAGGGCGACATATCATAATTGGAGGAGTGTCAATGCAATGAAGTTTGGAGGCAGCAATAACGAGCATGTTTTTGTTTTCTTCATAAGGATTATTATGAGGTAGTTGATTGCAGCTATGATAGCTACTCACTTATCAGACTTTCATGGAAGGACAAAGGCTTGCATACATGCACTATCTATTGCAATGAGATACAATTGTGATCCCAATCTATGTTCCAAAGTCTCATTTGTTCTTGGTCTCACTGAGGTAATTGTTGAGATGTTTTGTTTGAGCTATTCTTATGAAAACCAAGGCTTGTATCAAGATCAATACAACTTTACCAAACAAACTAGAGAAAATGCTTACACTTCTTCACTGGCATGATTACAAGAAACTATATGGATTATTGAATGAATTGTTGCTTCTCACACAAAATATTTTATCATTGAGGGAAGCTTTAATCATCTATAGGAGAGAATTTTCCATGTTGCAATAAGAAATTTTTAGCTTTTGGAATCTATGATCAATTACATATTATTGCCATCTAGATCCATATGCATACAAGGATATATAGCTCATACTATTGAAAGAAGATTCTTACCTCTGAGTAAAATTCAGTTTGCAGAGTGTTCATGAGGAATATACATATATTAACATTTTGAGAGATAATAGTCAAATTTTGTAATGTCAATGATGAGTCATCATATGAAAGTAGTGCCTTCAAGCATATTGCCAACAACCAAACAAAGAGAATGAATAGTGAGCATTTGGGACTTCAATAGCATAAACTCCTATCTTTATAGCTATGTGCAAGGAAATCCCACTCAACAAGGCAAGAAAAGAATGATAAATGGGTATCACACAGAGAGCAGTGTTGAGAGAGTTTTAAAAGGAAAAGGTGGTGTTCATGAAGGAATGAAAAGATGTATAGAGTCTTTGACTCATACTATACTGTGCAATGGCATTGAATCATTTTGCAGACCATTTTTTCTTCACACAACAACATTGTCTTGTGGAATAGTTGATTGGGATAACTTTTGTTTCAACTGATCAACCTCTCATGAAATCTCATACACACTATAATCTTGCATGGTTTTATCACAACCTAAGGAAATGGTAAACATATCTATAAGGAGTAGTTATAGTCCTCTTTATCAGGTGCAACAGTGGTGGAATGTGAGTAGAAAAATGCATGCCAGAAGACCAAATATAGTGTCCAGAATAGAAGACAGTCAACACTTAATAATAGTTTCAGTCAAAGGAAGTGTTGAAATCATGAGGAGCGATAAATCAAAGCATAAACTCATGTATTTACAAGAAAGTGAATCCCTCAACATTAGAAGTGTAGACCTAGAATGGGTATAGTGGTCGAGTTTTACAGATAATGACCATGGCGGTCACAACAAACAAATACATTGAATACCAAAAAACCCTACAAGTGAATGCCTTGTAACCCACAGGAGGAAATGTGTAGTCGTGGCTATGAAGCCAAAATACCAAGAGAAAAATGCAAGGTCGTGACCTTGGGAGTGGGAAATGAAAACTTTCTTACAAGAAAATGCATTATAATTACAGAGCAAGCAGGAAAATGCATTCATTTTTATGCAAGAAGGCTTGAACTCGAGCAAATTTTTCTTCAGGAAAAGAAATAGAACAACAAAATAATTTCAGTGAATGCTTACCAAAGCATTTGGGAGTCACGTTTTGCTAGGTTTGTGAGAAGAATGCCTCTGAAACTGTAAGAATTTGCCATGGTTTTTCCTTGAGAAACCTAGCAGGTCGGCTTCACGAAATTTCCAAAAGGAGGCTTGAATGAGAAATGAAATGCTTTTTTTTTTTCTTTGGGCACGCTTTGTGTGTTTAGGTTTTCATTGTGCCCTAATTCGAATGGGATTTTTATCATTTTTTTAAGTCCAAAAAATCCTTCACTAAAAAAATCCTTCACTAATGCCTTGTGTTTGTCTTTGTATCTATGCCGAAACTAGGCTTATGCCTGGTGAACAATTGTGTCTTAGGAGGTTTTCTAGTTTTGATTAGAAAATCAGATGCCTTGGTTAATACCCTTTATGCTGTTAAATCTTTCCACATTTTGCATACCTAGGCAATGCCAATGCCTTAGTAATTTTTATGACTTTATCATATGTGCCTTAGATGTCTTTTATGATTTTTGATAAAATCATGTGATTATGTGCTTTTAGTTTTCTTATGATTTTGAAGAAATCATATAATTATTGGCTCCTCATGTATTTTGCTAACTTAGGCTTTATGCCTTAGTTATTTTCTGGTTTTTGAAGAAAATCAGGTGTAAGTCAATGACTTTGCATTTGTTTGAAAATGTAAAACATTTAGCTAAGTGGTGTAGTTATAAGCCACTTAATTAAGTGTTATTTAAATGCATAATAAGATGGAGGCTTTTGCAAACACACAAAAAACACGGGTCAAAACATCTTGGAGACATAATGATGATTGACCAACATGAGAATGGTGTGTTGGTTGTATTTTGATTGATTTTGGAGGGAATGGACCTATTGGAGGCAGTTTTGTCATGCTTTTGGTGTGACTTGGGTCTTGGCTTGAATTTTTTGCATTTGGATGGCATTTTGGAAGGTTCTTTTTTGGCCTTTCTGCTGCATCTGACCGAAGTTTCTAGAAGGACATGTGTGGGTAGTAGTTTGAAAAAATGCATTAGTAACTTCAAACAGAGTTTTTAAAGTTAGTTCTTTCTTTTTCCAATATGCATTGTAGTTTATTTTGGAGCTCCTTCAGGAGGAGTTAGCATTGGGACTCATTTACAAGCATGTACAACAGTTGTAACACCTTTTGATCAATAAGTTAATCTATTTTACCTTCTCATTTTGGTGTTTTATTGTAAAAGATTTTAAAATGGTTGATGAAATCTATGGTGGAACTATTTTCCCTTTGATTTTGTCCTATTTTCTTTTCCATTATGCAGTTAATATGAACTATTGCATTTCATAACATGTATTGAGTTAGTTTAGGAAATAGTTTAAGTTGTGGAAACATTTTTACTTCCTTCTAGATGTTGTCCTTGACATTTTTAGCCTAGTTATGAAGCACTGATGCAAGGACATATGAAGTTTTGAGTTGTGTAAGCCACTGTTTAAGTTGTTGATCATTCTTGTGTGTAAAAGCAACAATATTATGCTTGGAAACATTTAGGTGCATCACCATAGGGGTTTAGTTTTCTTTTCATGTTTTCTCCCCTTTTCCTAACAAGAAATAGTTTAGGTGACACCAATTAGGAGCAAACCTTATCTGGAGATCCACTCCAACCTTAGGTGACCCACAGCCTAAGAGTGTTCCCATGTCGCTCCAAATTTGCCTAGTTCTACAACTTGGCAGGGGTGCAAATTTGAAGAGTTAACACTTACCATATTAGAAAATAAGACTTATTTGATCTTCGTTTGAGCCCTTTGAAAGCTAAATTAATAATAAAAAATATTTTGCACAAATAAGAAGGTAAAATCTCATTTGTTCCCCTTCTATGGAGTTTTGAATAAATTACTTGATTTGTATCAAAAATTTCACAAGCTTCATCAAATTTTCAAAAATATCAAGGTCAAAATTGACCTATTAATAATGTGAAGTTGTTCTATTTTTATTCCAAAGATTATGTTTGCAAAAAGAAACTATACAAATTATAATTAAAATATACTCTTACTTTTGTTCCAAAGATTGTGCTTGAATTGAGGGATTATCCCATAAAACAAGGAACTTGTATTTAGGGACTATTGTTTTATAAATATAGTGAATACAAATTTTAGATATTTATTTTAAATTATTTTATTTGGAACTGAAAGGGAAACTAGTGTACACATGAATGTTAAATATCAAAAATATGCTTTTAGGATATCTTACCAATTCAACGTCTTAAATTGTGCGAGCCTTATTAAAGTGCAATAAGTAGTATCATTTCATGTTATTTGTGGTTATGCAAATAAGGGTACATAAGTGAAACTCTTGCATTCCTTAATTATTTTAGATTTTTGTTCATGTATAGCTCTCATATTAAAATTAACACAAAACTTTTTAGAGTTACTTACAACATCAACTATAATTTGTCAAGTTGGTTAGTTGTGTTTTAAGATGAGGTTGCTACTTAAAAAAATCAAGTTATCTAAGCTGTGTGATATCTAATAATTGCATATCTTCAACATCATATTCTACAAGGGATTGAAAAGGAAAAGAGTCCCATTTTAGCTCTATTGTTTGCTAGATTTGTCAAAAATTATTGTTTTTGTGGAACCTCTTATATTTATACCATGTAAACATACAAATACAAGTTTTTTGCCACCATGAACTCCCAAAAAAAAAATTCTTTATTTTTGTGTGCTAGCATGTATGCTAGCAAATCTCAAAGACTTCTTGCAAGATGGTCATCCAAAATACATATTTTGACATTGAATAGTTGAGGTGTTATGAAATGAAGTTGCTTTATTTTTGTGAGGAATAATTTTAAAGATAATGTTGATTGTGTAGCTAGGTTTTTGTTGGACAAGAATAAATTAAGATTATCATCTCCTTTTGAAGTTATAGGGAACTCAAGAAGTTCAGATAACTAAGAGGGGGGGTGAATCAGTTATCCTCAAACAATTTTCTTCACTTTAATTTATCCGAAGCAAACTTAAATCAAACAAATATTAATGAATATGAAAGCACACAACAACACCATGCACAAAGAACACCAAAATTTATGTGGAAACCCAAGAAGTAAAAAACCACGAAGAATGCTAATTATCAATTATAAAACATCAGTTAAGGTGACATTGGCTAAGGTGATTTTTACAAGGGCTCACTGCCAAGTTGTTCACTGTCGGTTGGGCTCACTGCCGGTTGGGCTCACTACCCGACTATTATAGCCAAAGATAGAAAAAGGCTCACTGCCAAAAGAGAAAGGTTGATTTCCTACAAAAAAAACTCACTTCCAATAGGATGATGAAATGAAATCCACCACTGAAAGAACTATCACCAACAACACTAGATAGAATTTCACTGTCTATTGCCTCCGGTCATACACTTTCGCACACTTCACAATTTTTGGATATTCAAATTCGCATTCATCACACTTGCTTGCATTGAACAAAAACATCCTATACTTATACCATTCCAAGCCTTCATAATCTCTCAATTCAACTAAACATAATTTCATAATTCCTAAGTCGATCAAGTACAATTTGAAATAGGTCACCACAAAAAATTCTCGTGGTGGAGAGGAATGAAACATGGACCAAACATAGCCTCATCACTCAAATCAACACGCTACATGATATCCAAAACCAAAGAGTGAGATATACATGTTAAAATGCAAACCATGTGTCAGAACACGTTAACCAACTGCCAAATCGGTCTGGACCCAAAAGAATGTATCTAATTGTGTTACAAGAGGAATGGGATTAGGATAGATACAACCCAAAATATATCTTTACAACATGACATTTAGAACCAGGACAATCTGGATCACCAAGGCACCAAAGAAGAACTTCGGTCAAACAACCAAGATATGTTGACATCAATGACAACCATTAATGACTACAAGCAATTAGCATCATCTCAACACATTCCAAAAATCTCCCCCTTTGTCATTGATGGAAACATTCATCAATAACAAACCAAATAGCTTAATGTCAATATCAAGGACCATCTTATCTTCTTTCCTTCTCCCCCTTTGACATCAAAGACAAAGGGAAAAACTCCCCTTGAAAAACTTACTCCGCTCCCCCTATGAGGAAGCCACCAAACATTGATCCAGATAAAAATGAGCATATAATACCCTGGACCAATGCACACCCCGGTGCATGTTATTATAGACTAGGAGAGGGCAGAACCCCTAACTTTTGTCAGAGATACTCAAAAGTATCTTTGCTTAATGGTTTTGTGAAAATATCTGCAATCTGCTCTTTTGTAGGTACATATTCAAGTTTTAATTCATTTTCCAACACCTTCTCTCTCAGGAAATGATATTTTATGGATATATTCTTTGTTCTAGAATGATGTACCAGATTCTTGGAAATGTTTATTGTGTTGGTATTATCACACATAATTGAGACCAGTTCATCAAATGATATGCCAAAATCCTTCAGTATTTGTTTCATCCACAGTATTTGAGTGCAACATGAGGATGCTAGGATGTATTTAGCTTCAATAGTAGATAAAGATATAGAATCTTATTTCTTACTTGACCAAGCAACCAATCGGGAGCCAAGGAAATAAGCTCCACCACTTGTGTTTCACCTGCTATCAACACATCCGGCCCAATCAACATTAATATGAGCTATCAACGTGAAATATGAGTCCTTTAGATACCATAATCCCATGTCTTCTATAACCTTGAAGTATCTAAAGACCCTTTTTACTGCAACAACACGTGATTCCTTTAGTTCTTGCTAAAATCTGGCTGCTAAACAAACAACATACATAATTTCTGGTCTGGTAGTAGTCAAATATAACAATCCTCCAATCATTGACCTGTACATACTTGCATCAACTTTAGATGAATCATCTTCTTTTGTCAACTTGCATCTAGTAACAATAGGTGTACAAGCCGATATAGAATTCTCCAACCCAAACTTCTTCAACAACTCTTTGGTATACTTGGACTGAGATATAAATATTTCTTTGTTGTTCTAGTTTACTTGTAGTCCAAGGAAGAAATTCAACTCACCTATGATAGACATCTTGAATTTCTTCTTCATTTCATTTGCAAATTTTCTACACATATCATCATTTCTTCCAAAAATTATGTCATCAACATAAACCACAACAATCAACATTTGATCTGAGTGAGTTTTGTAGTACAAATTATTGTCAGTAGATCCCTTCTAAAATCCTTGTCGAATCAAGTACTTGTCTAATCTGCCATACTAGGCTCTAGGTGCTTGCTTCAAACCTTATAACTTGCTTTCTTCAACTTGCAAACAACATCTGGGTCACTTTTGGACTTGAATCCTTCTGGTTTCTCAATGTAAACTTCTTCCTTCAATTCTCCATTCAAGAATGTAGATTTTACATCCATTTGATAGACTTTGAAATCCTTAAAAGTTGCAAAAGCCAAAATATATCTGAATTGCTTCCATCTGAGCAACAAGGGCATAGGTCTCATCAAAGTCAATACCTTTGATTTGAGTGTAACCTTTGCAAACCAATCTCGCCTTGTTTCTCATTACCTTTCCATTTTCATCCAACTTTTTTCGGAACACCCACTTAGTTCCAATTACATTTTTGTTTGGTGGTTTGGGCACAAGTTTGCAAGTCTATTTTTTCTCTATTTGATCAAGTTCTTCTTTCATTGCCTTCACCCAATTCTGATCATTGCATGCTTCTTCTACAATTTTTGGCCCAATTTCTAATAGTAGACACAATAGTACTTACTCTTGAGCAGCTTTACTTCTTGTGGTGATTCCCTTATTCTTATCTCCAATGATCTAGTTTTTTGAGTGGTTTTTCTATACATACCTTGGAGTTTTAGGTGTAGTTGTCGGAGCCTCCTTTGTTTCTTCTTCTTCTTCTTCTTCTTCTTCTTTCTTATCTTTTCTCCTTTTTCACCCAAGTTATCTAATTCATATTCAATGTTCCTTTCAGGATTTCTTTGAACATCTTCATCTACTTTCACATTCACACTTTCAACAATCTTATTCAGTCTCTTGTTGTAATATCGATATCTTTGCTTCTTGTAGAGTAACCCAGAAATATGCCTTCATCAGCTTTGCTATAAAACTTTCCAAGATTGTCCTCATCTCTTCAGATGTAGCATTTTCCTCTAAATTTTTTGAAGTACTTTACTGTGGAAGCTCTTCCATGCCATAGCTCATATGATGTCTTTCCATATTTCCTCTAGAAAAATACTCTATTAAGAGTATATATTATTGTGTGTATTGCTTCTCTCTAGTATACCTGTGGTAATTCTGCTTCCATGATCATTGTTTTGGCTGCTTCCTGAACTGTCCAGTTCATTCTTTCCACTACACCATTCTACTGAGGTACATTCTAGGGGAAAATAGTTGCCTTTTAATGCCATGTTTTTCACATAATTTGTTGAACTCGTCAAAAGTAAACTCTCCTCCTCTATCAGATCGTAAATACTTGATCCTTCTGTCAACTTCATTCTCAACTCTTGCCTTGAAAATCTTGAATTTTTCTAAAGCTTTTGATTTTTCTCTTAAAAATGCAACCTAGGTTAGTCTGGAATAATCATATATTAAAAGCATAAAATATCTCACCTTGTAAGCTTCTTGTTTTGGTTGGACTACATAGGTCAATGTGTACAAGGTCCAAAAATCTGGTAGATGATTCTTCTTTTCTTTTGAATGTTTCTCTGGTCTACTTTCCTTCTTAACATCCTTTGCAAATAGTGTTGTCTGGTTTGGTCAATCTTGGAAAATCTCTAACTACTCTTGATGAGCTTATCCTTATCAAATTGTCAAAGTTGATGTGACACATCCTCCGATGCCAAAGCCAACTATCATTGGACTAAGAAACTAAGCAAATTTTTGTAGCTCCTTCTAGCTGATACATATTCCCATTTTTTCTTTTTCCAGCTGCAATAATAATTCCATATCTCACAACCATCATCCTAAAACACCACATTATAGTCAAAATTTTTGCACATCTGTCCAACACTCAAAAGATTATGATATAATCCCTTCACATAGTAAACATTTTCAATGTTATGTTTTCCCTCAAAGGAAATAGAACCAATTCCAACAATCTGTGTTGTTTTATCATCACCAAATCTAACAAAACCTCCATCATATTTCTCAAGCTTCACAAACTTACTTTTGTCATCGGTCATATGATTTGAACATCCACTATCAATCAACCATTCATCTCTATTTCTTTTAACAAACAATGCAACTTCAGGAAAAATATTAGAGATATCAAATCTAGGTTCATCCTTTTCCACCAAAAAACAAACAATCCTCATGATCTGATTCATCATCTGAAATAACAACATTCTCATTGAAACAATAGGCCTTTTTATTGATCTTTTTAAACTTTTTCCTTGTTCCTTTCTCTGGACACTTAGTTGCTAAATGACCAATCTTTCCACATCTAAAGCATTTAAGAGGTAACATAACTCTGTACTTTCTGGTAGCTTTCTTCAGTTTCCTTGTGAAATTTGCTTCCAACTCCTTTGAACTTTCACTATCCAGATAATCTTTTGAATTTTTGATTTTGAAGGTTGTTTCAGATTTCTCCTTTTCCTTTCCAAATTTCCTCATTTCAAATGTGGTCAAGGTGCCAAATAGTTTCTCTCTAGTGAATTTCTTTGGATCATAAACTTCCTCAATAGTTGAGATCTTGTCACTGTAGCTCTTCTTCATGGTCATCAGAATCTTCTCTATCACATCATCTATTAGAGTTCCTCCTTGATTTTTGACTTCATTTACTGCACTGTCTATTGAAAATGGAGGTAATTATGTAGCTTTAGAACTTGTAAAACTATTATATTGTAGATCTAATTAAGTGTTCTTTGTTACACTTTCTTTGTGGATGATTATTTGTTTAGATTCATTTTACCATTTGTAGAAGTAGACAGAAGATTGTAGAAGAATAAGACCAAAATATAGAAGTGACACAACATATATCATGGAGAAACCCTTACGGGAAAAAAATCCACCACCATAATCAATATTACTTGTATTATTTAACCTTAGAGAAAGATTACAATAATTCTTTATCAATCCTTGCTTGAGATGCTTCTTTTGTCTTCAACAATTCTTCTTCACAACCTGCAATAAAATCTAATAAAACTCTCTTCAATTTGCTACAATTTATAGACAATAATGAGCCTTGTAAACTCCAAAGAGTTTACAATTACAAAGCACAAAGCTTATCTCACAAAACCTATGCCTATTCATTGCAAGTAGAGTTCTTATGTGAAAAACAATGTCAAACCAAGTTCATTAATTTGGGTGTCCCAAACTGAAGTCATAACTCAACGTTGATTACGAAGATGTCTTGTAAGCTCCTCCTTAAATTTCACACCCAAGAATGGGCCCACTTAACTCAGCCATATAAAATATCTTCTCATGCAAAAGTGTTAACTCTAAGATGCCAACTTGGGCGCCCAAGGCGGGTCCAAGTCAATATTTGTTAACTGAAACATATCTCTCCATCAATTCATGCAAACATGATGCATGATTGATCATCCCCACTTAACTGAATGTATCACCTATTATCTGTCATGCAACTCAAGTCATTAGTCATGCATTCCAAGTCAATTGAAGTCAACTAGCATTCAATTGAAACTAACTACATGCAACTGAAGATAACTTAACCATAACTGAACTAAACTAAACTAAACTCCATGCATGTAAACATCAATTCCTAACTTCTAGGATCTTTACATGCATTACTGAAGTGTTATCTTTTCTCCAAACAATTAACTTAACTCAAGGTGGGTTCCACCTTCCATGTGGGTGCCCCATGTGCTCCTATTTTGTAGGAGCTCTTCTTGGGCATCCCCATATGTTACTATCATTTAGAATTAATTACAAATGTCAATTTACATGTTCATTTCATTCAAATTTAATCTCTTTCTAATGCTAGTGTTGGGGAACACTCTCCAAGGACTTAGGAGATACATGAAATATGTTTAGGATTGCAATTAAATGAAATCCTATTCCCAAAATTCTCCCACTTGACATTATACATTGCAATTATTCTAAACAAGGAATTATTATTATAAATCAAGTATAGGACTCAAGGCCAATGGCCTTCTTGCACCAACTAATCCAATCCATGCCAAATTCAACTGCCACCTGCATAATCATGAAGCTCCAAGCAAATGATTAATACTCAAAACCAAAAGAACTTATCTGTAGGAACTAGTTTCATAAGATAATCTACAACATTAATCAAAGTGTCAACTTTCTCAATTAATACCTTCCCACTCTCAACCATTTCTCACACAAAGTGATACTGAACATCAACATGCTTAGTATGAGCATGATACATAGGATTTTTTGGCTAAACAAATAGCACTTTGACTATCACATTCAAGTTTAACTTACTTGAAATTAAAACCAATACCTTTCCCAAGTCTCTTTAACCAAATTGCCTCTTTGGAGGCATGTGAAACCGCTGAGTGTGTTGAACTCACATCCAACTAAGGTGTAGGCTTCTTGGTCTTTACTGTTGAAAAATATTTTCTTACAAGTAACCATTCCAACATATATCTCTTACCATAAGAGAACTCAAGCCTCACCTATTTCTCCAAGCATCCATGAGGACCTATAACCAACCAATCCATGCCAAACTCCAAATGCAACATAGCACTATCATGAAGTAATCAAGCAAATGATTAATGTACCCAATACATAAGAGAACTACACAAGATCATTGTCAAAGCTCCAATCATGAATCAAGAACATAAACATGACAACATGATCTAACCATCTCCTCCAAGGAGATCACATGCATCATAACATACATAAACATCCTTGTCTCAAGAGAACAAGTACCATGCCAAATTCTAAACGCGTATCAATAGTAAACCATGACATAATAGCTACCACTCTAAACCAAGAAAAAACTTATCCCCAATCACATGAAGATAACCTTACCAATGATGCATCCACGTCACTGCCAACAACTCCCACTGAACCATGGTACGAGCTACACATGGCATCATGACTACCATCCTCTTCATGAAGATCACTCTTTAACATCAAGCAAAGAGTCATCATTAACATTTTTACATGAAATGATCAATGCATTATTACCATCATCCTAGGATTCCTCTGTAGAAGAATCAAAACTCTTTTTCTTGTTCTTACAATCCTTCTTCACATGTCCCGGTTTCCCGCAGTTCCAACACTTTACCTTACTCCGTCCTTCAGACTTAACCTTCCCTTCCTTGTCTCCCTTAGGTTCCTTTTTCTTAGGCCTGCCTTTTTACAAACAAGGCATCTTGGATTTCCGTTTTAGACTTCCTCCTCATCTTCTATAATAGGAGAGTAGGAATTATACTGTCCATCTTCGAATTTGCACCACTACCACTGATAGCAACAATTAGATTTTCCCAAGATTCTGGTAAAGAACAAAGTAACAAAATGCATTTATCTTCATCTTCTAGCTTTACATCTACAAATGCTAACTGACTTAGAATCAAATTAAAAGCATTCAAATTATTTGCAACAGAATCACCATCTTTCATCTTTAAAGAATACAACTGTCTTTTCAAATACAACTTATTAGTAATACTTTTGGTTTGATAGATATCACCTATTCTCTTCCACAATTTATATGCGGTAGTTTCATCTCAAAAATTCAAGAGAACAACATCAACAAGACATAATCTTATGGTCCCTCTTACCTTCTTATCAAGCTTAGCCCAATCCTCATCTAAAATCGTTGTAGGTGACTTTGTCTCATTACCAACAACTAACCATCGATCTCTCTCTTCAAGGAGATCCTCCATTTTTAGTTTCCACATCTCATAATTAGATCCATTGAATCTTTCAATAGCTAAGCGAGAATTAGAACTCATTGTAACAAACTTATTTTCCAAAATCAATAATAACACAATAGTAAAAGCTCCCACTACAACAAAAAAACCTTCAAACTTTTAAGAGAAAGGTGCCCCAAACTCTACCCAACCGTTAGCTCTGATACCAAATGTTGAAAATGAAGGTAATTATGTAGCTTTAAAACTTGTAAAACTATTATACTGTAGATCTAATTAAGTGTTCTTTGTTACACTTTCCTTGTGGATGATTATTTGTTTAGATTCATTTTACCATTTGTAGAAGTAGACAAAAGATTGTAGAAAAGTAAGACCAAAAGATAGAAGTGACATATGATCATATACCGTGGAGAAACCCTTACAGGAAAAAACTCCACCACCAGAATCAATAGTACTTGTATTATTTAACCTTAGAACAAGATTACAATAATTCTTTATCAATCCTTGCTTGAGATGCTTCTTTTTCCTTCAACAATTCTTCTTCACAACCTGCAATAAAATCTGATAAAAATCTCTTCAACTTGCTGCAATTTATAGACAATAATGAGCTTATCTCACAAAACCGATGCCTATTCTTTGCAAGTAGAGTTCTTCTGTGAAAAAAAATGTCAAACCAAGTCCTTCATCAATTTGGGTGTCCCAAACTGAAGTCATAACTCAACATTGATTACGAAGATATCTTGTAAGCTCCTCCTTAAAGTTGGTGCCCAAGAATGGGCCCATTTAACTCAGACTTATAAAATATCTTCTCACGCAAAAGTGTTAACTCTAAGATGCCAACTTGGGGGCCCAAGGTGGGTCCAAGTCAATCTCTGTTAACTGAAACATATCTCTCCATCAATTCATGCAAACATGATGCATGATTGATCATCCCCACTTGATTGAATGTATCACTTGTTATCTATTATGCAACTCAAGTCATTAGTCATGCATTCCAAGTCAATTGAAGTAAACTAGCATTCAACTGAAACTAACTACATGTAATTGAAGATAACTAAACTGAACTGAACTCCATGCATGCAAACATCAATTCCTAACTTCTAGGATCTTTATATGCATTACTGAAGTGTTATCTTTTCTCCAAACAATCAACTTAACTCAAGGTATGTTCCACCTTCCATGTGGGTGCCCCATGTGCTCCTAATTTGCAGGAGCTCTTCTTGGGCATCCCCACACATTCCTATCATTTAGAATTAATTACAAATGTCAATTTACATGTTCATTTCATTCAAATTTAATCTCTTTCTAATCCTAGTGTTGGGGAACACTTTCTAAGGACTTAGCAGATACAAAAATATGTTTAGGATTGCAATTAAATGGCATCCTATTCCCAACACTATCAACCCTCTGAAAGTAACTTGCTATATCCTCACCTTCTTCCATCCTCAAGTTCTCATATCTGTGCTTAGCTGTCAACTTCTTTGATAATTTGACTCTATCATTTCCTTCATAGATTTCTTTCAACTTTTCCAAAACTTCATAAGCGATGCCAAATGAAATAAATTTTGTTAACTCAGTTTTAGACAATCCACTAAAGATTGCATACCTTGCTTTTTCATTCTCTTCATAGGCTGAAATTTCATCCATAGTAGAAACACCTTTTGTTGGTTCAACATATTTTGTCTCAACAACTTTCCAAGTCTTGTAACCAAGAGAGATCAGGTAGCCTCTCATCTGCACTTTCTAGAAACTATAGTCAGATCCATCAAACACAGGGATTGTCAATTTGTGCGCCATCGGATCTACCCCAAGCGGTTAAGCTCTTCTTCGAGGAACCTAAGCTCTAATACCTATTGTTAAACTGTCTGGATAACTGAGAGGGGGGGTGAATCGGTTATCCTCAAACAATTTTCTTCATTTTAATTTATCCAAAGAAAATTAAATCAAACAGATATTAATGAATATGAAAGCACACAATAACACCATGCACAAAGAACACCAGAATTTACATGGAAACCCAAGAAGGGAAAAAGCACGGGGAATGCCAATTCTCAATTATAAAACACTGGTTAAGGTGACATCGATTAAGGTGATTTTTATAAGGGCTCACTACCAAGTTTCTCACTACAGGGTAGCTCACTGCTGATTAGGCTCACTGTCCAACTATTATAGCCAAAGATACAAAAAAGCTCACTGCCTACAAAAAATGGCTCACTGCTAATAGAAGGATGATGAAAGGAAATCCACCATTGAAAGAACTGTCACCAACAACATCAGATAGAATTTCATTGTTTGTTGCCTCCCGTCATACACTTTCACACACTTCACAATGTTTGGATATTCAAATTCACATTCATCACACTTGCTTGCATTGAACAAAAACATCTTATACTTATACCATTCCAAGCCTTCATAATCTCTCAAGTTGATCAAACATAATTTCATAATTCCTAAGCCGACCAAGCACAATTTGAAATAGGTCACCACAAAAATATTCCCGCAGTGGAGAGGAATGAAATGTGGACCAAACATAGTCTCCTCACTCAAATCAACATGCTACACGATATCTGGAACCAAAGAGTAAGATATACACGTTACAATGCAAACCATGTGCCAAAGCATGTTAACCAACTGCTAGATTGGTCCAAACCCAAAAAAATGTATCTAATTGTGTTACAAGAGGAATGGGACCAAGACAAATACAACCCAAAATAGATCTTTACAACATGACATCCGGAACTAGGCCAATCCAGATCACCAAGGCACCAAAACAGAACTTCGGTCAAACAACCAAGATATTGTGACATCGATGACAACCATTAATTACAATAAGCAATTAGCATCATCTCAACACATTCCAACACAACATTGATGTAGAAAAAACAGGCGCAACATAGAACTTATCAATATATTAAAAAAGTGAACACCCTTCTACTTTAAGGTTAGCCAACTATAATTTGGGTAGGGAGTTATGAAAACTATTTAATTAATGGTATGTGTGTTTATTAGAATCATTATGTTATGTTGCAAATGTATGTACCTTAAATATAATATTCAGTAATGTAATTTCATCTTACAAAAAAATATTATTTTTAAATATATGGAGTAAGTTTTTTTAACATTTCCAAAATTTATCGATCTCTAACCTAAGCATTTATGTAAAGATCACCAATAAGACAATATTTGTATATATATGATGCTACTAATCTATCATAATATGATGTACTTTATATTTTCATCATTTTGTTTTGGTCATTTGTGGACATTAGTAATTGGTTTATTTCCCTCTTTTGTGTATAATTTAACCATATGCAAAGAAAAATGGTTTTTTGGTGCAATACCTAAATTTGTAGTAACATTAGATGCATCGTACAAGACTCATGCTTGTATGTCTTCACAATATCACAATCAAACATCAACATAACATTTTAATTTTATTTTTTTTGAATTTGATTTATAGGAGGATGCTTAATATACTTCAAAGATTGTTTTCAATTTACAATAGACAACCCATTATGTTTTTATTATGGTTGTTTCCACTATTGTAACTATGCTTGACTAATTTGACAATAATTCAAAATATTTTCTTTAAATTATATTCATGGGCTTAATAATACATTTGGGAGGTAGATGGGATGCAACATCTAACCTGCAAATATTTGAAAAATTTGAAAAATATAAAAAAATGTTTATAAGGATCACTACACACCTACTAAAGGATGATGTAATGAATTGCAACTCTCTTAATGCTTAAGACTTCACAAAACTACCTTTACAATTTTGGTAGCAATTGAATTGCATTGTAATTGTTATGGTTGCAAGCAAGAGGAAATCAATATTTGTAATTCTTGATAAAGTTGTAATTACTTGTTAAGTAAACCAATGACAACTATTAGTCATTTAAAGTCATAGATTGAATTTTACCAGTAGAACATTAAAATGACAAATGAAACCTTTAAACACTTCCAATCAATTGATATCATTGTCATGACCAAGACAATGTGGGAAGAGTTTGGTAGTGCCATGTTTTCTATTTGAAAGAGCTATAACTAGCCTTTACTATTTGTAATTCTACGATGTGATTTTGTTCTAGAACAATGCCTTATTTTGCTTTGGGATAATTGTAAATATAAATGTATTGTAGTAAAATTATTTAAATTCTAATTTTGTTTATCTTATATTCAAATAATTAGTAAAAATATTATTAATAATATATAATTTTCATTTTTTAATGATCTTTTCATATGATCTTTTATAAGATATGGTTATGATATTCATGTATTTTCATATTGTTATAATGCATGTTTACTATTTATTTGAATATCTTAGTCGACCATTATATATTTAATGTTCATTTTGTATACATCTTGAAATTGTCTAAAACAAATTGCAATATTGAAAAAAGCATTAAATATTCATATGCATTTAATAAGTGATTACATGCATCTATAACAAACACTAGACAAGATGATTTTTTAATATTTAAGAATAATATTTTCCCCCAAACTTGTGGTACCGAAGGGTGTGTTACACCAATGCCACCGATCACGTGAAAAATGTTTACAAGCGTACTACAATTTATATGGGGACTACCCGATTTTTGTAGTCATATATATATATAAGAATAATACATTTTTAACATAGCTTATCATATAATGTATACAATTATTTTTTTAGTGTTATTAGAAAGTTACATCCCTTAAAAAAAGTTATATATCAATATTAAACATTCAAATGCATTTAATAAGTGATTGCGTGCATCTATCAATGTGTATAGCACAAAAAAAGAAGAAGACAAGTTCATGATTTTTCTAATTTCTTTTTAGGATATTACATTTTTACAAGGAAGGTGTTCCCTATATGAAGTGCACAAATTGATTTTGAAAATCGATAATTGAAAATTGTAGACAAGGATGCAAAACAATTGAAATGATCTCAAGTCAAATTTTCTAAAATATTAAAAAATATAATATATAATTAAAGAAAAAACAACTGTGTTATTATCCAATCTTAGCTTTAAATTAAAGAAAATATAGGATAAGAATTTTTTTTCTTTTAAACTTAGATTTTTAAATTAATAATAATAATAATAATAAATAATCAATTAATAAATATATATTTTTCAAATAATAATATTAATTATAATAAATCAATAAATTACAAATTGACTTTTTATATTTGAATAAATTCATTTTATTTTTTTTGTATTAAGTATAGAGAGATCAGTACAAAATGTATCAAAGTATATGCATCAACAACACATCACAAGAAGCCCTGCAAAATTTGTCCCAAGTTATAGACCCAAAAAACAAGATTTACATAACTAGCCCAACCCATGAAGGCACAAAATATACATCACTATAACAACAGTATCAAATACCCCCCAAAAAAATTACAAATATACTAGAATTTTGTGTTAAACATAGTTACAATGGTTACAAGATCAACATATGACTCAGACCAGAGACCACTGGCAATCAAAAAGCGAAAAAGCAAAACACTGACAGGTTCCTAAGAAGTTTGAGTTGTATTATTAGAATCACCAAGCGATACCAAAGCCTCTGCAGCAACCAACTCCTCCACTGACAAACCAGGATCATAGTTTTTCTGACCCTCCATTAGCACAATGATCACCTCTTTGTTCTTGTTATTGCTTGGGTTTCTCTTTTGTTCTGCATTTAATTCCTCCCTAAAAGCATGTAATGCCTTTAAGAAAACCTCTGCACCAGGGTGACCTTCCTGCCACATGTGCCCATATCTCACTTCCAAGATGCCAATGGTGGTTTCTTTATTTTCTAGGTACTTCCAAAACTTTTCCTTTGAGAGCTCCATCGTGATGAAAACCTGCATTGCAACATTGTAAAAGATAAGTCCCTTATAGGACTCAGTAAGCAATCTCCTCCTTCCCTGAAATCGATCTTCATTTCGAGCTTTCCAAATTGTCCACAAAATTTTAATTGAAAGAATATGCCAGAATAAGGAATCGGTTTTGCTCATATTGTTCTTTTGTGTAAAGAGAATGAATTTAGGGAGTAAGTCCCCATTCTTTCCCTAGATATTATTGAAATATAGAACATATTCCAAATTTCCTTAGCAAAAATGCAATAAAAAAGTATATGAGATATTGATTTAGGCTTCCTATATAGAGTGCAAATATCTATATCATCCATTTTAGTTTTAAAGGAAAGTTTCTGTAAGATCAAGAGCCATCTAAAACAAGCCTTCTTGGTCTCCAACTCTTTCCAGTTTTTCATAAATATTTTCTGCCATTGTTCTTTGTTTAGATTCATTTGCCAAGATTTATTCATATGCTTTGTTAAGTCCACCTGATCAGTTAACATTGTATAGATTTCTTTAACCTTTGTTTTCATTATTTTGTTACCATTTTGCCAAAGATTCTTTTAAATTGTTATTTTATTTTTCACTTTTCAAGTTTGGTGATGTAATTTTTAATATAAAAGTTATAATTTTTCTTTTAACAATATTTTTATTTTTGATATTTTATTTGAAATACAGTTTTAGTTTTTTAAAATTTAGTATATCTAATAATATTCTATAATTTTTATTTATTTATTAATATTGAATTTATATTAATATTGTTTGTAATATATTAATTATTTTTGTTGGGTACATATTTTATTAATATTTCAATTCTAAAAAAAAAAAAAAAATTGTTTTACTTTTTTATTTAACTATTTATTAACTTAATAAGTGTATTATTTGTTATTTTAAAAAAAAATTGTTATGTTTATTAATATTTGGATTTTTCTATATTTTAACATTCTATTTAGTTTATTTTATTTTAGTTTTTAATTTAGATTTATGTTTGAAATTTATTTTTATTATTTATGCCTTTTTTATGAAATTACAAATAATAATTAAAATTATTGGAATTAATTTAATTTATAATTATTTATCTTATTAAAATTTTAATTATTTGTAGAATAATTCTATCTTGGATTTTTGTTATAATTTATATAATAAAAAATGAATTTCAAACTTAAAATATAAATTAAAATTTATAGACTGAGAAAGAGAGAAGGTGACTTTTATTAGTCATTTCATGCCAACAATCCAAGGTTAGCACGTCTCTAGGGAGTTATGCTCAGGGTAGCATGTCAATTGATTAAGGATATAATAATTACCTTTAAAAACTCTTTGGTGCACCGATTGCACACTTAGGAGGAAAATAGAGAGAGAGAGAGAGAGAGAGAGAGAGAATAAAAGTATATATATAAAGGAATAAATATGGAGAGACAAAGAGATAAGAGATACGAAAAGAGAGAAGAGGAGAGACATAGAAAGATCTAGTCACATACAAAGGAATAAATATGGAGAGACAAAGAGATAAGAGATATGAAAAGAGAGAAGAGGAGAGACACAGAAAGATCTAGTCACATAGAGAGATAGAGAGACAAAGAGAAATAGGAGACAAAGATATATATAAAGGTAGAGAGATCAAGAGATAAAGAGGGGAAGGGGTAGAGAGAGGGGGAGATAAATAGGGATAAAAAATAATAATAAGGGGAGAAATATAGGTAGAGGGAAATAGATAGAGAAGAAATGAGAGAAAGACAAATATAGAGAGAAATAGGGGAGAGAGGAAGAGAGATAATAAAAAATATAAAGATATAAAGATAGAGAGGGAGAGAGATATAAAGAGATCTCTCTTTCTCTTTCTATTCCCATATATCTCTATATATCTCCCCATATGTACCTCTCTCTATATCTCCCTCTCTACCTCTCTCCATATAACTTCCTATCTCTATCTTTCTATTCCTCCATCTCCCCCTCTTTTTAACTCTCTATCTCTCTCTCTCTCTCTCTCTCTCTCTATCACTCTCTCTTTCTATATCTCTCAACTTCTCTATCCCCTCTCTATTTCTCTCCCTATCTCCCTCTCTATATCTTTCTCACTCAGACACACACACTCCTTGTTTCTCCTTCTCTATCTCTGTTTCTATATTTCTTTCACACACACACACACACACTCACATTGTTTTTCCCTCTCTTCCTCTCTATTAATTATCTCTATCACCTCCTTTATCTCACTCTTGCCCCTCTCTCTCTCTCTCTCTCTCTCTCTCTCATTTACTACATTTCTCCCTCCATCTCTCCTACTCTATATATCACTTCCTATATCTATATTTCTCTCTCCATCTCCCCCCTCTTTCATTGTCTTCCTCTTTCTATCTCCATCTCTCCCTCTCCCTCTTCCTCTCTCCTTCCATCTCTTCTTTTATATATTTCTCTCTTTGTTTGTCTCACCCTCTCTATCTTTCCTAAGTTATATTTATCTATCTTTTATATCCCTATCTCTCCCTCTCTCCCACTCTATCACTTCCTCTTTCTATATCTCTCTACTTCTCTCTCCTATATTTCTCTCCCTCCACCTCCCTCCCTCTGTATCTATTTATACATATCTATCTTTCCATATCTCTCTCACTCATATATACACACTCCTTGTTTCTCCCTCCCTATCTCTATATCTCTCCACATTTAAATTCTTACACATCTCCCTCTATCTCTATCTCATTATCTATCCATCTCTCTCTCTTTCTCCCTCTCTCCCCCTCCCTATTGCAAACATAACATGAGCCTATTGGTAATGGAGCATTATTATTTTCTTGATTTAGAGGTTTTGTTTTAGTTGTGTTTAGATCCTTGTAAGCAAATGCATAGTTGATTTGAAACTATCAATTCTCCATTGAGACCTTTGTTGCACAAACATCATTTTATAAATGGCCTACCAGTTGACCTCATGTATACTACACAAATGTATACTTCTTCTATGTACATTGCACACCAAGGTGCAATTGCTAGTTAATGTAATTTAATATATAATACATCCTAAAAAGGCTATAATGATATTGAAAAGATATATCCTTTAAAAAAGAAGTCAATCTTCTTTATGACTAATATTTATTGAATATCTTTAAAAGTTAAATGTCAATAAATTAAGATATCTTTGAAATTGCTTCTTTTTCAAAATATCACTCTTCTAAAATTCTTAAACCTAATAAGAACCTTAAAAAATAATATCAAATAATATAAAAACAAATATTTATAACCTTATTAACCATGCATTCCTAAAAATACAAAAGTATAACAGAACCTATCCACCATTTAATAATGCCTAAAAAATATAAATGTATAGCTGAACTATAAATATTTGTGTATCCACTATTTAATGAACTCTTAAAAATTATATTTTAAGAATCCTTTCTTTCCAAAAATAACAAAATTGACCCAAGAAACACAGTTTTCAACAGGTAAAAATCCTTACCTCATCGGGCATTATGTTGATGTCATGTGTATGAATAGTTCTAATCTGCGATTCTTACAATGATTTACCTGGATGTTGTATCAACATGATTGGATCCGAAACATCGATCTATGCTTATCTTATAAGCCTTTTAATAATTACAAGTCTATGCTCCGTACAAACTTAAAACCTTTATTTCAAAGGGAAAATAATACGAAACCTAAGGAAAAATAAATGGTGAAAGAACTGTGGGAGATGCCAAAAAAAGATAGAACAATTGTAACGAAGGATCTGCGTTTGGTCTTTGGGTGGAGAATTACAGGTAAAGATGTAACCCTGTTTAAGTAAGGAAAGTGTTCCTTTCAGATTCCTCTGCTTTAAGCTACTTCTGCAAAGCGTAGGGCAATGAGGCACTTGATATATCCCCATTACCAGATTACAACAGAATGCCAACAAATGAATATTTATTTCACTTGCTTGCATTGAAAGAAAAAACTGATCTTGGTTTTTAATACTAAAGTTAAAATAAGATTAAAGGAGGAGTAACTTTTCACATTAAATCCAAAACCCAGGAAGCTGCTGCCCAAGGTTTGGTATAGCTCTCAAAATAAGACATTTCTATTAGAATTGATTCATCCACGCCAGCCTAAAAGCTTCTGATTTGTCATTTCCTTCGCTCCTAACCTTGTAAATCTCTTCACCCACAATGGTAAGTAATAATGCTGGTGTAACAACAGCTCCTCTTTAGATCCAACTTAAGGTTCCACCAATTTGTTACAGCTCTCATCAGCAGGAAAGAAAATAGCCAACATGGCTTGCAACCCCACTTCCAACATGGTATCAGGGTTTTCTCCACCCTCCATTGTATCCTGATTTGGCTAGTTATGTAGAAATCCCTTCTATCAACAACAACAATTGACCATAAAACCATGGTCTACTGATTAAGACTTAGCTTCTCAAAATTCCTAAGAAAAAATCAACCCAAAGCAGATTGAGCTGATCATATTGAGCACCTACAATGACCCATCCAGGAATAGAATCAATGGAGTTTACACCATCAAATACATAACTTGTGACCTATACCTTCAAAAGCATAATATCAAAGGCCTGATAATTCTGATAATAATTCATGATGGACACACACAATTAATGTTTCTTCTTGAATCACACACATCCTGCTGATGTAACTGGCTAGGTTATCACAATGCAGTCTGCAGATGCAGGTACAGCAGTCTTTTGGGGACCCCAGACTACACGATTCTATGTAGATATGTTTGTACGAAATGAGTTAAAAACAACTACAAGTATTTAAGAAAAAAGAAAAATAAACATATTTATTTGCAATTACTCAAAATTGAGTGATTTTTCTTGTATTGTTTGAAATTTGGACGTGTGAAGGTTAGTTCAGTTCTTATGTTACAACTTATCTATATCATTTTTTTCTGTAGGCAGCTTCTAATTCGGTTTGAGGAACCGAGTTCCTTTTCATCATTCTCTCGTATTTGAGTTAGAACCTTTTTTCAAAAATTAAAATCCCACGAGCTGCTTCTGAACAGGAAAACTTAGTGCTTTCTTGTGATATAAGTCCCCCATTTTTTAACTGCGTTGATGTAATATTTCAGTAATGGATCAGATTTAAATTTTTAATTCATGTGTTCACTAACAAATAATTGCTTATGTGATTCTTTTCTTCTCGTTTTTTGCTCTTCATCTTGAAAACATCCTTCGAGTAAACTATCAAAATGATTCCCAAGTGTAGGATCCATTTTCACAATTACAATCTCTTCAAAAAAAAAAGGTTTAGCTGTACATTTCATAAACCAGTTTGCATGCCCAAAAAGAGGCATTTCAATTCTCTAGTGGGTCTCACACGGACTGGGTTGTCTCAAGGATATATGCTGTGCAATGTTTATTAAAAAGTTGGAAACAGGAACAGTTGTATTTCAGGAAATTGGTAACAGATATACTACAGAGAGTCTGAATATAACAGATGTAGATACAACAATTACCTGAGAGTATCAGGTAACTTAGATAACTGCTAACAAACTGAAGCTAGTACAAATAGATATTTAGATACATATTTTATACTTGTTTCCGTATTTCCCAATGTTAGAATTCACTAATAGTCATATCCTATTTGAATTTAACTAATTCAGACACTATCAGCAGAACATGTAAAGTAAAAGACCAAAATGTCTGAGGGCATAAAGCAAGTAGACACAAGGTTTTAGATCAGAGAAACTAATATTGTTGGACTCTTAATGAAGTTCAAAATTTCAAGCTGCTAAAGTTTTTGAATTTGAAGCATGATAACTCGTATGTTTTGTAAAGGAACTGCAAATCTTATAAGCACACATTTGTTATCCTTCATTTCTCAAAGCCTCAAATGCCCCCTATTTATTCCTGAACATTTGATCAGCAATAATCCCCTTTGGTGTATGATATTTAAGTGGTAGTATCAAACAGCAAACTAAGTTGTAGTTTATCGTCCTAACCTGATTTATACATTTTTTGAAGACCTCTCTCTAATAGAGGAAAATTTAACAGACGACTTGAACCATGATTCCATACAGAGCATAAACAAGGGCTAATAAATATTATCAATTGCTTATTCTGTGCTTAAACTTTGCATCTCTCAACACCTGATTAGGGCTCACTTTTAGAAGCAGTGATCATTCCTAAACGGTCAAAGCTGAATAATCATCATTTCCTAAATGGTTAGAGCTAGAGTTACCTGTCAAGTCTAATCATTTGATGGGACTCGGACAAACTCCAGTCTGATGTGATCCTCCACCCTCTTCATAAATGTTGTATCCACAAATTCAAATCCCAATATTGATACATATCCTATTAAAAGGCTAAAAAAACTAACCATCAATAGGCACCATGTTTTTTGCAAAATGGCAGCTCTTGAATTATTCTCTCTTTTTTTTAAGTATTTCGTAGAAGTGTACAAATTAGCTCACATGAGTAGCTGAAGTACAAATTTTAACAAAACAAAAATTCCATTGAACACAAATTCAAGTCAACATTGAACAAAACAGCTCACAGTAGAGCAAGTGAGACCAGCTACATCATACTATCACGAAAACCAAAAAACCAAGATAAAAAAGATCAAAAATCAAAGCATCTAGATTGTTTTTCCCTTCGCTTTCCCTTTAGCAGCTTCTTGCCTATCCAAGGTGTCCAGTGTTGGTGCTCCAAATTGTTTCCTGCAACTTTAGAAAATGCACTTGCAATCTAAACCCAGGGAACATAGGTCAATTGACAAAATTCAGATTAAAAGGGTAAGATCAGAAAGCTCTTCTACACTTTTGACTCTGCAGAACCAAGAAGGGTATTCCTAGAGGGCTTGATAAGACAATTAAAGAAAAATGAAGAACACATAAATTGCACAGCTTAGCCACACACTTCATGTAAGGATATCTAAATTATTTGTCACTAAATACCCCCTACACTGACTTACTGATCTTGCAGACCCAAAGACCACTTTTATAAGAGATAAAAGCAAATGAGGTTAAAAATGCAACTAAAAATGCAAAACAATTTTATATTCTCTAAGATTAATCCCCTTATGCTTTTCTTACTTCATTTACAACCTCGAAACCCAACATGCATAACTCTTTGAAAGTATATTGGGAATGAGCTCCCACAAAATTAGGTACAAGTTTATAATACTAAGTTGGCCAAGCTAGTGGGCTGCAGAACCTATCCAACATGAATTCAAAAAAGAGGACAGAGAACATATTTTTTATTAAACAAGATAATTCAGCCATTTGTGACTGATGCCTATTTCATTAGGAAACAGAGTCAATAACTTAAATAAAACATTCATGTGAATCTGAAATATAGAACTCGAAATGCACACATGATCCCATTAGTCTACCTGTAGTTTCACTAGCATGCAATTCAAAGACTCAAAAAACTTTACATAACCAGACAGACTTAATCATCCACAATCCCTCCAACAAATCCCAAAGACTTTGAGAAGGGCAACTAATCAAAAATATTAAAAAGCTAGCAGATGTAGCCCTAGAGACAAGTATATTATTCCCTGAAACTCTTAATCAATCATGGAGACATCGAGATCATGGAGAGGATTTCTACAAAACAATACTTTCTCTAGGCTCTTCACAAATCTACACCTCAATCCTCTTAAGCTTTGACATACATCATATGATCACCCTAGATTTCACTATAGGCAGCCCTGTACAAATTTGGCCAAAAATTCTTTTCTCCTAAGAGAAACATGTATATATAACCAGCCATCATGCTTCAGATTTTCTCAGCTGATGACACTTGGTCGACTGTTGCAGAACATATTCTTCTTAAATCTGGTGCATACAAGATCCCATAAGTCTAGCTGCAGTTTCACTAGCATGCAATTTAAAGACTCAAAAAACTTCAAATAACCAGACATACTTAATCATGCATAACCACTCAAAGAAATCCCAAAGACTTTGAGAAGACCAATCAACTAATCAACAACATCCAAAAGCTAATAGATGTGGCCTCATAGACATATACATCATCCCTTGAAACTCTTAATCAATTATGGAGGCATCAAGATCATGGAGAGGATTTCTATAAGACAATACCTTCTCTAGGCTCTACACAAATTTACACCTCAACCCTCTTAAGCTGTGACAAACATCATTTGTCACCCTAGATTACACTATAAGCAGCCCTGTACAAATTTGCCAATTTTTTTTTTTTTCTCCTAAGAGAAACATGTATATATAACCAGCTGTCATGCCCTAGATTTTCTAGGCTGATGACACTTGTTGCAATCTACACTGTTGCAGAACATGTTCTTCTTAAATTTGTGGCAACTTTCCTATTGAGACATTCAATTCACGTAAGTCGTGTAGCAAACTCAATCAATTTTGATATTATTATGAAAACTCCAACTGCTTGCAAGCGCCTAATTCCATTAGTTTCCAGCTTCAATAGAAGGCTAGAAGTTAGCCCATGCTTAATCATGTCATCACCCTCCTCAAGTTTAGCAAACAGCATGGACTCAGCTGATTCTTGTTCAATTTCCCAGCTATATCTGCTGTATTCTGCAATCACCTTTGCATTTTCTATTTTGTCACTAATTAGGCACTCAAGACTTGACCTCATATCAATCAGATCCAATAAACACCTTGACTTCCTCCATCTACCCACTCAGCTTGTTTCTACACTATTTTGTAGGGTAAAAGCTCAAGACTTGACCTCATATCAATCAGATCCAATAAACACCTTGAATTCCTCCATCTACCCACTCAGCTTGTTTCTACACTATTTGGTAGAGAAACATGTATATATAACCAGCTGTCATGCCCCAGATTTTCTAGGCTGATGACACTTGTTGCAACCTACACTGTTGCAGAACATGTTCTTCTTAAATTTGTGGCAACTTTCCTATTGAGACATTCAATTCATGTAAGTCGTGTAGCAAACTCAATCAATTTTGATATTATTATGAAAACTCCAACTGCTTGCAAGCGCCTAATTCCATTAGTTTCCAGCTTCAATAGAAGGCTAGAAGTTAGCCCATGCTTAATCATGTCATCACCCTCCTCAAGTTTAGCAAACAGCATGGACTCAGCTGATTCTTGTTCAATTTCCCAGCTATATCTGCTGTATTCCGCAATCACCTTTGTATTTTCTATTTTGTCACTAATTAGGCACTCAAGACTTGACCTCATATCAATCAGATCCAATGAACACCTTGAATTCCTCCATCTACCCACTCAGCTTGTTTCTACACTATTTTGTAGGGTAAAAACTTTGGAATGTCATCACAGATTAATGACACACATGCAACACTATTCAAATCAAAGGTTGCAAGCAATTGCAGGCTCAGGAATCGCATAACATCTTATTAAATGTCTTTGCAACCGATTGAAACATGTCTAAAATATGCTTCTTATTTGCCTGAGCACCTTTCCAACACTCCTATAATAGTGATGAATGGCAAATAGCTCTTCACCTTTTAGTTGACATTATAGAGGTGCCAAAGTGTTGGCTTCAAACTTGACCAATGTACCAAGACCAATAAGAGGGTGTCACATAGCCCATTTCTCATGGTACATACAACACTTGCCTTTTGCTTTAGTCCTTGAGGCTTGATAAAAATCAAACTCACCATGCATGCCAGCTAAGACCACATGGTACCTCTCGATTTGTTGTTGCAGATATGGAACCCATTTGAAATTTGCACATTGGTCTCCTGACCAATAGAAATCACCCTTGAACACCATGTGCAAACCTAACACCTTGAAATACTTGTGGGACAAGAACCCATGTAGATTGCTCGCAATCTCTACAATTAGCCACAGTGAACCAAACGCTGCCACATAGCACCTTATCAAAATAACCCTGCTGAGGGCAAGAGTGGTCCCAACATGTGCACCACTTAAGGCCACATGGTAGTCCACCATTCACTATTGCAAAGGTAGACCCCTTAGAAGTTTTACAAATTTGCCCCTTGACCAATAATAACCAAACAAATATGCCATGAGTCCCCCATAGCCCCTTGGCTTCATTGCTTAAACTGGCCACAACTTAGTAGATGATCAATGATCTAAAAGCACTGCAGTGAGCAGCCCACAGATCAATGGCTTAGCAGGCTGTAGGGTCATAAACAGGCAAGCAACTTAATTGCTCATACGTGATAAGGAGAAGTTATGTGTATAACTTGAATTGCTCGAATATCCATTGCCATGAGCTCACTGAATATGAATCACTGGACCACCTAGCAAGCTGCCACTGGTTCATTATGGTGAAGGTACGCATGAGGGCCCATGTTCTACCTTCTGACCAAAGAAAAAACCAGCAGGTAATGCTAGATGTGCCTTGCAAGAACATACTATGCCCCATCATCATCCTTTGTTTGTGGGTTCTGACCAAACATAAACAAAGGCACCAAATAATTGCCCACAAACCACACTTTGCCTGCAATCAATCACAATTGGCCACATCTTTCTTGACACAATCATTTGAACTTGAAGTGCACACTACTAACTACTCATCACCTCACTGGAATAAAAAGAAGAGACATTCTGAGTGTGTGGTGGTTGTGAATCCACATCAGATGCAACATGTACGTTGCAGGCTGCAGCCAATGAATGCATGACAGGACAGGCCAATAAACCACAAACACAAATTGTTTATGGAACCAGTAACAAGATACCACAGGGGCACAATGAGATCATTTAATTGGTGTAGACCACCCATTACATTTTATTGATCAAATAGAAGGAAAATGCACAAGTAAAGGGCAAGGCTTAGGAATTTTGAACCAGGCTGCCATGACTGCAAATTTGAACCACGGCAAAGCCACAAAAAAGGTCAAATTCTCATGGGGGTGAGGAATAAGACATATGGGCACAAGACATGAAGATTAGTAGAAGCACAAAATGACACCCTAATTAAAATATTTCAAATCTATTACCCACACAGAGGGCCACAAAACAAAACAAAAAGCTGTATTTAGGTTATCTCAGATTGGGTGTCAACATCCAGCTCTTGATTTATCAAAAAAAACCAAGGTAAAAGAAAGAAAGAATAGCATCACATAGACAAATGTACTCCTTAAAATAAGCATACTTAATAAAATTCAAAAGCATAAATCATGTTGAGGAAAACACAAATATTAACAGAAACACCTTTTTTAACAGAATTTCAATTCAGAAACATAAATCATGTAGAATAAATACAAAATGTGAACAGAAAACCTCTATGGGCATTGGCATACCGAACATGGGTCAGGAAAATCATTTGTGTATAGGCAAATATCTACTGTTTAAAAAAATGAAGGGCTCTCAATTTTTACAGAATTCAGGTCAATAATTCCCAGAAAATAAAGCCTAAGATCCAGTGAGACGCATGCCTCACTGGACTACAAATGACAAAGACTGTATAAGCCTAAAATGGCCTTGACTTTGATATCAAGAAAATAAATTGAAGGCTTTACTAACTTCTTAAAGGTGGTTGAAATTGTTTTAAACACCTCACAACTTGCTTCATCGAAGGCCTGTCTGATAGTAATTCTACTGTACACTTAACAGCAAGATGAAGTGTCTCTATTAGATCATCATGAGGCCCAGAATCCCACAATCCTGGGACAAAAATATCACGAGCGTGACCTCCTTTAAGAAGCATCCATGCCCAGGCAACAATGTTAAATCCGTTGCCATAAGAAGAAAATGATGGGTCTAGAGACCTCTTACCAGAAAGTAATTCCAGCAGTACCACCCCATAGCTGTAAACATCTGCCTTATCAGACACACGGCATGTTGTAGCATATTCTGGAGCAACATATCCAAAAGTGCCAGCTACATCTGTTGTTGCATGGGTTTCAGAGACCTCCAGAAGCCTGGCCAGACCAAAGTCAGAGAGATATGCATTCATATCATTGTCGAGTAATATATTGCTGGGCTTAATATCTCGATGTAGCACACGAGGAACACAAAAATCATGTAGATAACTCAGAGCCTGGGCTATGTCTAATGCAATCTTGTGAAGGATGCGCCAATCAAAATTTCTGTTTGATCTCTCATGAATAAAACTTTCTAAGTTGCCTCCTGGCAGATAGTTGTAGACCAGAAACATCTCTGATTCACTAGCATAGTAACCTACCAATGTGACAAGATTTTGATGACGTGCAGTTCCAAGGGTTTTAATTTCTGTGTGAAATTGCTGAACCCCCTGAAAGCGTCCCACTGCAAGTCTTTTTACTGCCACTATCAATCCTGGGTTCAACTCAGCCTTGTAGGTAGCCCCAAACCCACCATTGCCAATTAAATTGCCAACACTAAAGTTTCCAGTAGCCCTCACCACATTTTCATACGTAAGCTCAAACCCAACAACTGAAAAGGTGACAATATCTTTTCTTCCAGACTGATTATGAGAGAATCTGACTACACATCGTTTTCCAAACACTAAAGCCAGACCCAGGACTACAATCACAAAAAATATGGCACAACCTGAAGCTATGGCTGCAATTTCAATAGAGGTCAGTTTACTTCGATGTGGTTTGGAAATATCTGAAAGTGAGGATGCATAAGGAAGAGGGGATGATATTGACATTGACTGGACACATGGCTGGAGATATTTGTTACCTCTAAAATTGTCACAGGGTATTGATTTTCCCAACTCTGGAATTGTTCCAGACAAATTATTGAAAGAAACATTCAGGGTTACAAGAGCAGTTAAATTTGCTAAACCTATAGGAATACGTCCTGAAAGTTTATTTGTGTCGAGAATAAGAGTGCTAAGGTGTGTCAGATTAGTCAAATCTCCAGGAATTTCACCCGTAAGAGCATTTGATGAAAGGTCCAGCTCAACGAGAGAAAACAACTGACCAATAGTTCCTGGAATTTCCCCTGTAAGATTGTTTTCTGCCAAATCAAGGTACTGCAGGTGTCTTAACTGTCCTAACTCGGGGGGTAGAGTTCCCTTCAAATAATTTGTACTCAAGTCAAGATACATGAGCCCCTCCAAGCTGCCAAGCTTTGGTGGTATTTGGCCTCCAATCTGATTAGCTGTCACCTCCAAGTGCTTCAAACTCTTGCAGTTCAGAAGCCCCTCCGAAGTAATTTCCCCTGAAATTTGGTTGACATTCAAGTTCAGGGAAAAGCTCTGTAAACTTTCACACGAAGAGAAAAGGTCATTTGAAATATTCCCCACGAACTTGTTATCATTCAGAAAGAGTTCATAAGATGGCTGCTTTTCTAATAATCCATTCCCTATCAGAGATGTCGGAAGTAGGCCTGTAAACTTGTTCCCACCAAAATCATGGGACACCATCAGACCTCTTGATCCAGTAGTTGCAATTAGCATGTCTTCCCAGGAACCACAGTAAAAGAGAGAGGAATAGAAGAACCCAAGGTCATCTTCTCTCTGTGAAACGTCCAGCATTCCTAAAGGAAGCTGTCTTCTAGGAAATAATGGATGCACTTGCTGGGAGCAACTAGAATTCACAAAATCAGGAATGGTGCCGGACATTGAATTTCTACTGATGTTGAACAGAGCCATGCAAGACACTGGAAGCTGATCTGGAACATCTCCATGAAGCTTATTTGAGCTGAAGTCCAGGTAAAACAATCTCTTGCATTTCACCAAACCTTCTGGGAACCCACCAGTTATCGAATTCTGGCCAAAATTCAGAATCTGCAATTCCTCACAATCGCCCCAATCAGTAGGCATGGAGCTATTCATGTTTGCCCTGGGCGCCCAAAGAATCTTCAAACGGGGAAGTTTCACAAGGCTGCCAGGAATGGCCCCGCCGAATACATTGAACTCCCCTTTAATCCCAGCAGAATATATATCGTCCCTGTTCAGCCACTTTGCTGGTGCAAAATCCAGCAAGTTTGAGAAGACTAAAACTGATAAATTCCTGCAGTTTCCCAGCTCTGTAGGGATCTCTCCGGTTAAGCTGTTCCGTGAAACATCTAGAACCTCCAGCATGGAGAGCTGACCAAGCTCTCTGGGTATGCTACCTTCTAGAATGTTGGAAAACACCAAAATGGACCGCAGGCGACCACAATTTTGAAGCTGAGGCGGAATCCCACCAGTCAGGAAATTCCCCGAAAGCCTCAGATGCTCCAAGGACCTACAATCTCTGGTGAGATCCAAAGGAATCGTACCACCAATCTGGTTGTATGAAAGTGACAAAACCCTAAGCTTGGGCAGCCTTCCTAGAGTTCCTGGTATGGTCCCATTGAGCAAGTTCCCGTCTAAAACTAGGGTTTCCAATTTCAAACATTTTCCAAGCTCAACAGGTATTTCCCCGGCCAATGAATTGTAACCCAGGTTAAGCACCCGCAGGGAAGACAGTTTACTTAACTCTACAGGAACAGCACCTGTCAAAGAATTGCTTTGCAGTTCCAATACTTGCAAAAAACTTAACCTACCGATCTCGACGGGTATGCCGCCGCCAAGTCCATTGGCAGGCAGGGATAAGACCCGCAGCTCCGTCAAGTTCCCGACGGCGGCTCCAGCTATGGCTCCGTTAGACCCCGTGCAGCCAAGCTTCTGGCCAGAGGTCACATTAGCGGGGCAGGTTTCCGACAGCGGACCGGGGAGGCAATAAGACAGCCCGCTAATATAAAGAGCCGTAACACGCCCCGAACGAGAGTTACAGGTAACTCCCGTCCATGAGCACGGATCTGCATCATTCTCGTTCCAGTCCAGAAAGGGGCTAGACGGCCCAGACGCGCTAAAGGACTTCTTCAGCTCCAACAGACTCATGCCGTCCGCCGTTAACGCCGAGCAGAGGCGGAGATTAAAACATATCAACAGGACGGCGAAGAAGAATCTGCATCCAAATCTGGTTTCTGTTAATTCACGGCAAAAGTAGCGCATTTTTGTTGTCCTCTCCATTCATTTGCAAAAAGAATTTTAATGTAACCGTGTTGCAGCCTGCATAGATCCTTCTGGTTTGTACGCTGGTGGGCAGTCGATAAATACACTCGAGCATATGTTATGCCATTGGCAGGCTCTGTTGCAGGTTAGTCTCCTTAACCATGGTTGGGTCACAGAAGAGAAGGTGATTGGAGTCTTCGCTCTACGAAGACCTGCTGGACGTGAAAGCAACCCGTTGGACAAAACGGAGACCCGTTTGCTTAAACTCTGGTCAGTCAACACAATCTGACAACCACAAATCTGCAGCACAATAATCAAAACTATAGCATTATTCCAACGTGGCGCCTACCTGGCACATAAGATCCGATTACGTGGACGCATTAGATTCCTTAATTTTTGGTTACGGTGTCAAATTAGGTGTAACTTCGAATCCGAGTTAAATTTGACGGTGACCTACCATTCATAAAAATTGATATTTTATTTTTAAAAATTCATATAAACAGTCTATCCAAAATTATTTCTTTTACATGATTCGGTCTTTCTTAAAATTTCAAATTATATTTTTTAAAAAACGTCTACAATACAGTTACACGACCGTCAAATTTAAGCTGTTTCACTTGAGTGACTTCCCTAGTACGCCTTTGTTGACGGTTAAAAACGGACCTAAGAAAATGACCGCCGTATTTAATGTTTGACTGACACCACGAATTGTGGATAGTGCGGGGCGGTCGTATTTAATTTGGTCCGCGGTGTGAAACCATGAAATTTCCACGAGATTCGTCGTTAGGGAAAAGTTTATATTTTCTTGTTTTTTTTTCAAGGAATAAGTTTTATGTTCTAGTTCCCAACTAAAGGACATAATATTATTATGACCTAGTCAAGAAAGTTTTAAATCATATTTTATAATAAATTGAGTTAATAATTGTAAAGTAATTAATATATATTTAAATATTTGAAGAAATAGTAAATTGAGTTAATAATTGTAAAGCAATTAATATATATTTAAATATTTGGAGAAATATTATTTTGAAACGTCTATTTCAAAAGATATTTTTTGAGGTGTCTATTGAACGTAAATCACAAATATAGTTAAAAATAGGTACTTCAAGAATGACATCTTTTAAGGTCTTTTACGCAATTATTTTAAACATAGTTAAAAATAGGTGCTTTGAAAATGGTATCTCTTAACATCGTTTACATAGTTTTTTTAAAGATAGATATGTTAGTACAAGAATATTAAATAGATTTATTTTATAAGTTATTTAGAGATGTCAAAGTTAGTTTATAAAGTTTCTAATTGAAATTGCAGTACTTAAAGGGATTATTGCAAAGCGCCGAGAAAGTGATGGCTATTATAACAATGTGGGCAACAACAAATTTAATCAAGATTCATCAAATAATAGAGTTTTTGTTTTGCTAAGAGAAGATTACAAAAGGACATAGTATCTCTTAACATCTTTTACATAGTTTTTTTAAAGATAGGTATGTTAGTACAAGTATATTAAATAGATTTATTTTAAAAGTTATTTAGAGATGTTAGAGTTAGTCTATAAAGTTTCTAATTGAAATTGTACTACTTAAAGGGATTGTTGCAAAGCACCAAGAAAGTGATGGCTAGTATAACAATGTGGGCAACAACAAATTTAATCAAGATTCATCAAATAATAGAGTACTTGTTTTGCTAAGAGGAGATTACAAAAGTAAGCCAATGTTTGTCTTTTTATACTCTTAACTCGTGTTTATTTACTTTATACATATATGGACACATCTATCTAAAAGTTATTCAAAGATGTCAAAGTTAGTTTATAAAGTTTTGAATTGAAAATGTACTACTTAATGGGATTGTTGCAAAGTACCAAGAAAGTGATGGCTATTATAACAATGTGGGCAACAACAAATCTAATCAAGATTCATCAAATAATAGAGTTTTTGTTTTGCTAAGAGAAGATTACAAAAGGAAGTCAATGTTTGTCTTTTGATACTCTTAACTCGTGTTTATTTACTTTATACATATATAGACACATCTATCTAAAAATGACATATAGTCTTGAGTTATTTCATTTACTTAAGCGTTATTTTATTTTACTTTAGAACTATTTGAGAATTATTTTATTTTATTTACATTGTTTACTTTATTAGGTAGTAGAAAAAACACTATTGGTAGGTATTATTAATACCTACCTAGGGAAAAAACTATAGTGCTTAATATCTGAAGTTTATTATTTAGCTTATCAAGTCTTGAGCAATCATTTTGGTTAATTTTTCTCATCTTTGCAGTTTTGAATGTTGGAAAAAAAGATTGGCTAGTATGGTTCACCCTCGTCATGTGAATCGATGTAAACATTAAATACTTCAATTAATATAGCCCATACTCAAAGTCAAATCAAATGAATGCTTTATTCCATAAAGTAAATAAAATCAAATTGAGTGGTGTAAAAGTCAATAATAAAACTAAATCAAATAAATATTGCCCACACCCAAAATGAAATGAAATGAAATAAATATGGTAGTAGTCAAATAATATTTATTACAACACATGAGAGGTTGTCATTGTAAGTTCTAGAAAAGCAAGTACCAAAGGAAATCTCATCAAAACTAGTAAAAAATTAGAAGATAAGATTTATATTGATTTTATTTTTCCTTTTCTTCTAATGAGAATCATAAATGTTGGTGGTGTTGCCCAAATTTTAATCTTCCTTTTTAATCTCATTAAAAAACTTTGGTCTTGAGCAACAACAACCCCATAGTCTTCATAAACTTTATGTTGTGCGATAATGATTCTACTTTACAAATTGTATTCCTCCTCTATGTGACATTGATCTTATATTTGTGTCTCAGAACCACTCGATTCAAAACCCCTTTTGGTCAATTATGTCTACCAAGATAATCAATGTAATTTTTGGCAAAGCAACAAAGGTCTTACTTTTATCCCCAATTATCATGTGCATTGGTTGATTTAAATATATGGTGTAATTCCTAATGTTGTGAACCAACTTTTTATGTTTATTTATAAAGTGTTACAATATTTTAAAATAAGTGCCATAGATCAAAACTTTACACACCAAATTAGATTAGGCCCATGTGTTGAAAGAGTGTTCAAAGATATTAAGATGTTAGTGAATGCCAAAAATCCGTAGTAACAAGCATGCAAGGTTTTGGAATCACCTCCTTAGCACATCTTATTCATCCTTTTGTAGACATTATACATGTAATCCTTTGTCTCTAATTGTTTAAGCTTTGAAGATTTTTGGACTACAAATCTTGTGATGGTCGGACCTTTTTCATTTCTTTCTTTGAGAACCAATTTTTATTAGTAATTATGCAAAATGTTTGAGGATATCTCTTCTTGTTTGGATGCCTATGATTAGAGGTGTTGGTCTCTATTTTTAAATGTGGAGAAATGTCATTTTTGAGACGTCTATTTCAAAAGATATCTTTTTTGAGGTTCATAATGTAAATCACAAAAATATAGTTAAAAATAGGTGCATTGAGAATGATATATTTTAATGTAGTCTTTTACATTGTTTTTTAAAATTTAGTTAAAAATAGGTGCTTCAAGAATGCTATCTCTTAATGTCTTTTACGTAGTTTTTTAAAAGATAGATATGTTAGTACATATATATTAAATACATTTATTTTAAAACTTATTCAGAGATGTCAAAGTTAGTTTATGAAGCTTCTAATCGAAATTGTACTACTTAAAGGGATTGTTGCAAAGCACCAAGAAAGTGATGGCTATTATAACAATGTGGGTAACAACAAATTTAATCGATTCATCAAATAATAGAGTTTTTGTTTTACTAAGGGATGATTACAAAAGTAATCCAATGCTTGAGTTTTTAGACTTTTGACATGTGTTTATTTACTTTATACATATATAGACACATCTATCTAAAAAATGACATCAGTCTTGAGTTGTTTCTGTGATATCCAAATGTTTTACCTATTCTAAACAACTAAAATGCAATGGAAAAACACAAAGAAACACCTCAAGATTAGCCTAAGGAATTTGTTAATGCAAAGAGAAAAAGTGTAAAATGATTGCAAGTGATTATACCTTCTCTTTATAGCTGAAATTCCTTGGTTGGCCCTTGATTTTGGATTGCTTTGTATGCTCCTTGGATGGCTCTTGATGTGGCTAAATGCAAGATTTAACTATATGGTTTGATGCAAATGCAAATAGATAAAATGGATGGCTAGATGAGTGCACAAAATGACAACATTTAGTTGCAAAATGACTAAGTGTTTTTTTTTCAAATGCCTTAGAGGAGGTATTTATAGGAGAATTTGAATTCTCTAGAGAATTCAACGGTTGAGATTTATCCAACAAGGCCAAGATGAAGGGCCAAGGTGAGTTGAAAGCTCACAATCCCTCACATTTTGACATGTGGAATGTGAGATGGCTAAGGGTGAGATGATGTGTAGGTGATATGGAAGGAGAGTACATGACGTGGAGGAAGGACAAGTACCTTCCAAGTACATTGGGAGATGAGAAGATTCCTTGGAGGAATAAATGTGAATTCAAAATTCACATGTTTGGGAGAATATAATGGATAAGAGAGGGTCTCCAAAAAGGTGGGAGTTGGTCACATGTGACTTGATGTGACAAGTCAAAGATTCTAGAAGATGCATGGGAAAAGGGGATTCTATGAGGAATAAAAGTGAATTAAAAATTCACATGGGGAAGAGAGGAGCCATGGATGGATAAAAAGGAATTAAAAATTCTTTGGGGGATGGGGAGAGTTGACCAAGGTACTAATTAGGCTTAACTAATCAGTAATTAGAAGATAATTAGGGGTTAATGAGGATTAAAAGCCAACTTGCAAAAGTTGGAGGATGTACACATCCTAATCAAGGATTACATGTGCACATCCTTAATGCAAAGATTAGGAGATGGATTAGGATTATATGAAAATGACATCATTTATTTAATTTATTTGATAAAAGGGGATTAAGGAGGGTAAGGTATTTAATTATTAATTAAATACCTTAGGGATTTGGCATAATTAAGGATATTAATTAAATAATAGTAATATTACTTAATTAACTCGGATAAGAGGATGTTTAGATGAAAAGTGGTAAATTTGGATAAATTAAGTGTCCAAATTTGGATGTCTACAGTTTCATTTACTAAGCATTATTTTATTTTATTTTAGAACTATTTGAAAATTATTTTATTTTATTTACATTGTTTACTTTATTAGATAGTAGAAAAATAACTATTATTAGGTATTATCAATGGCATGCAGCAAATTCACCACCAACAATTCACCGATGGAAAATTCACTGTGGGAAAATTCACCGCCATGACAATTCACCGCGCGAAAAATTAATTGCATGAATTTTTTGCACTTAATTTTCTGTGGTGGTGAATTTTCTCGCGGTGAATTGTTGACGATGAATTTTCCATCGGTGAATTGTTGGCGATGAATTTTCCTAGAGCCATTATTAATATCTACCTAGGGAAAAAACTATAGTGCCCAATATGTAAAGTTTTTTATTTAGCTTGTCAAGTCTTGAGCAATCATTTTGGTTTTTTTTGTCATCTTTGCAGTTTTGAATGTCGGAAAAAATGATTAACTATTAGGGTTCACCCTTTTCATGTGAATTGATGCAAAAATTAAATACTTCAATTAATATAGATCATACCCAAAGTCAAATTAAATGACTGTTTTATACCATAAAGTAAATAAAATCAAATTGAGCGGTGTAAAAGTCAATAATAAAACTAAATCAAATAAATACTACCCTACCCAAAATGAAATGGAATAAATATGGTAGAAGTCAAATAATATTTATTACAACACATGAGAGGTTGGCATTTTAAGTTCTAGAAAAGACAAGTACTAAAAGAAATCTCATCAAAACTAGTAAAAAAAATATAAGATAAGATTTATATTGATTTTCTTTTTCTTTTTCTTCTTATGAGAATCATAAATGTTGGTGACATTGCCCAAATAGTATTCCTTTTTAATCTCATTAGGAATTTTTTTTTCTTGAGAAATAACAACCCCATGATCTTCATAAACTTTATGCTCTGTGAAAATGATTCTAATTTACAAATTGCATTCCTCCTCTATGTGACATTGATCTCGTATTTGTGTCTCAAAACCACTTGATGCAAAGCCCCTTTTGGTCAATTATGTCTACCAAGATAATCAATGTAATTTTTGGCAAAGCAACAAAGGTCTTGCTTCTATCCGGGCAATTATTATGTGCATTGGTTGCTTTAAAGATATGGTGCAATTCCTAACATTGTGAACCAACTTTTTATGTTTATTTACAAGGTGTTGTAATATTTTAAAATAAGTGACATAGACCAAAACTTTACACACCAAATTATAATAGGCCCATGTATTAAAAAAGTGTTCTAAGATATTAAGATGTTAATTTGGATTCAAAAAATCTATAGTAACAAGCATGCAAGGTTTTGTAATAATCTCCTTAGTGAATTTTATTTATCCTTTTGTAGCACATTATACATGTAATCTGTTATCTCTAATTGATTATGCTTTGAAGATTTTTGAACTACAAATCTTGTGGTGGTCAGAACTTTTTCATTTGCTTTCTTTGAGAACCAATCTTCATTAGTTTTTGTGCAAAATGTTTAAGGATAACTCTTCTTGTTTGGATGCCTGCAATTAGAGGTGTTGGTCTCTATTTTTCACATCTATCAAACACATAGTTCTATAATAATGTCTATATATGATTATTTCTTTATCATCATTTAATCCTATAATTACACACAAAAAACTACAAAATTTGATAAAAATAATTTGATGATTGTATGATTAAAACCACCTTTCGAGGTATCAAGAGCATGGGTAGTTTTGCACTCTAATTGTTTGTCATCATTGCAAATTTCCAAGATCATATGTTAATTGATTTGGTTAGTTCCTTTATTTTTCTATGCTTTGCATTCAAGTTTACTTTTCTATAGGATGGGTATCTAGACATTTGGATTTCCCAATGCTTGGCATATATTTTCGCTATAGATTCTACTTGTGATACATGTGGGTTTTTTGGATTTAAAGATAGTTTTTTATAATCTAAATTGTATTAGACTATACATTCATTTTATATCTTTGATAGAAGTATAGATAATGTGTAAATAGACTTTTTGATCTTATTTAGTAGTATTTACAATTGTAAAAGATGTTAGCTATGACCTCTTCTTATTCGTGCCTTTATAATCTTATTTCATGTAACTCTCCTTAAACTCACATAATTTCATTCCTTTGTCTTGCTATTGGCTTGGTGTCTTAATTAATGTAAATGCAATATTTTGGGTTCCATTTTGCCTCCTCTCCACTTGAGGTGAATATTTAAAATAATAGTTATCTTTTATCATAATAGAGGGTTGTGTCTAGTTCCACTACTTTTCATCTACGTACATCAACAAAATACAAGGAAAGCTATGGGTCACACCCTAGGCCATCTTGATTCTCAACCTTGTCTTTCTATGTTTTTGTCCAATCAAAACCCTTATGGCAAGTCCCACACACTTAGTGACTCCTTGCTATCATCACATCATCTTGGTATCTTAATGCATGAAAGCATGTAACCTTCAACCCCCACATGTGGGATTGTGGTATCTTTATTTTGGTGTTTTATATGTAAAATATCCTTTCCGAATAAAGGAAAAACACTATATCCAACAATTCTACAATTTTGTTGATTAAACTATTACATTTGTATTGCATATATTTGTGTTGCCAAAAAATGTATAGTTGACATTTTTACACTCACTTGAGTCTTTCTAATGGACTTTGGCTTGATTTTGCATGGGTATAATGTTGTAATGTGATCAAAACATTCACAATAGGTCCTAAACATTCAAATTATGATGTATTTTGAAGGTGTTGTGAAGTGTTGTAAAACATTTCTACACGTTTATAGACTCTATTCATTACAATTCACCTAAAAATCACCTTTTCATCACTTCTTAAGTCCTATTTTGAAGTGTTGTAAAGTATTGTAACAAGATTTCACACTTTTCTAGGCTTAATTTCACTATTTACACCTTTCTTATGCTTTATTTGACCCCTTAATGTACTTCCCGATTGTTTTCAAGTGTGTTTTTGAGAATATTCCCATTGGACAACTTTTAATGCCTCAAAATTCCTGACACCCACTTAATTTGCTTAAGTGGGACTAAGTCACCAATAGGGGCGACTTAGTCCTTTTTGGCACAAAACTCAAAATAATTTTAAATTTCTAGCAGGAATTTATCCTCTAACCCTTGAAGTCGGGCTATGATGTGTTATTTTTGGGAAATTTTAATAAAATTAGGTATAAATAAGGGTTTTTCCCCTCATTTTTCATCTCCTCATACACTCTCCTAATTCACAAGTACTCAAGCATTCATCAAGTTTTTCATAAATATTCAAGCAAATCAAGCATTATCAAATCTATTGGAGCACTTCATTGCATATCTTAATATTTTGAGCATCAAAGGTGTGGTAAGTTTATGACATTTGCATGTTATCTATTTATCATACTCTTTTCATTTCATTTCATTATTTAGGGTTTGATTACCAAAGCAGGGTGTGACCAAGGCAAACCCCTATTCTCTAACTCTCAACCATTTTCCCCCTTTTGCATGTGTGTTTGCAAAATTTTGTATGCATATTTATCAAGCAATTAGGTGTTGAAAGGTGGTCAACAAGTCTACAAAGTCAATCAAGTCAACACAAACCTAGTTCAAGCTTGGAGAGACTTTCTACCTTATTTTCTGTAGAATCAAGTGTAGACACCTATCAGAAAAGAAATTGCAAACCTGTCTTGAATTTCCCAAGATTTGCAGGACTAAATTCCCACTAGTGGCGAATTAGTCCTACTTTCGGGCTTGAAAACTGATTTTGACATTTTTGGATACCCATTTAGCAGATTCATGTTCCGACAAAGTTTCCTGAAACTAGGACTAAGTCGCCCCACCTAGTAGAAGTGTCCTAGTCAACATTTTTAGCCATTTTTTTAGGATTCCAGAATCTCACAATATCAAGCTTCAGATTCTAGGTGCACCTCTTTCATTATGTTTTGTTATTTCATCATTTAGTTGCATTTTTAGGCATTCTTGCATATCACATTGTGTTTTCCAGCACGTTGCATTTTCTAAGTTTTGCATCATTAGGACATTTAAATTTCAGATCAGAGCATTAGAACATCTTAATTAGGCATAATACATCTCATTTACTTTAAATTTGAGTGTAAACCTTTGCATTTTGGACCCCATCCAATCCCCTTTCTCCTTTTAGGTGAAATACCCTAGGAGGAGCAAAGTATTGTGAGGACAAACCAAAATCATCATTTACAATATTTCTTTTAATGTGAATGACAATTCTAAATTAATTTCATGTTCATGGTAGTATATAGTGGTTATTTTCATGCCCACTCTTTCTCTTCTTTGTTAGACATGCATTTTTTTATGCTTGTAATAGATAATATGATGGTTGACCCTCTTTATGATGATGTTATGATGTGGAACTTTTCCATTCTAATAATTGATCTATTCACACTTATCGTATTTCTCTATTTCATTCATAATATTGCTCATTTTTTTAATATTTGTCATTTGCATATGACTCGTCTTGTTGTACCACTCCACAAGTCATTGACTATGCACCACATATCATATATCCTCCCTTGATTCATCCCTCACTCTTAAGATTGAGAAGATATAATTATAAAAGTCATGTAAGAACTAATAAGAGCTTTGTAGTCTCACATATCTAGGTAGATATTCAAAGTATTACAATCAAATGAGTTTTTATTCAAAGAAGGTATGCCAAGTAGTATATTATCTAAATCATGAGAGTACTCTTATTAGGACACACTGTTATGACCTAGTATTTAATTTGGTATGCAGTGTGAAACCATGAAATTTCCACGAGATTCATGGTTAGCGATAACTTCATATTTTCTTCTTCTTTTTTTCAAGGGATAAGTTTTCTATTCTAGTTTCCTACTAAAGGACACAATGTTATAACCTAGTCAAGAAAGTTTTAAATCATATTTTACTAAATTGAGTTAATAAAATTGTAAAGCAATTAGCATATATATGTATTTTTAGATATGTGGAGAAATATCAGTTTTGAGACGACTATTTCAAAAGATATCTTTTTTGAGGTGTCTATTGAATGCAAATCATAAATAAAGTTAACAATAGGTGTTTCGAGAATGATATATTTTAATGTATTTTACATAATTTTTTAAACATAGTTAAAAATAGGTGCTTCAAGAATGATATCTCTTAATGTCTTTTACATAGTTTTTTAAAGAAAGTTATGTTAGTACAAGTATATTAAATAAATTTATTTTAAAATTTATTCAAAGATGTCAAAGTTAGTTTATGAAGTTTCTAATTGAAAGTGTACTACTTAAAGGGATTGTTGTAAAGCATCAAGAAAGTGATGGCTATTATAACAATGTGGGCAAAAACAAATTTAATGAAGATTCATCAAATAATAGAGTACTTGTTTTGCTAAGAGAATATTACAAAAGGAAGTCAATGTTTTCCTTTTGATACTTTTAACTTGTGTCTATTTACTTTATACATATATAGACACATCTATCTAAAATTTATTCAAAGATTTCAAATTTAGTTTATAAAGTTTCTAATTGAAACTGTACCACTTAAAGGGATTGTTGCAAAGCACCAAGAAAGTGGTGGCTATTATAACAATGTGGGAACAAAAAATTTAATCAAGATTTATCAAATAATAGAGTTTTTATTTTGCTAAGGGAAGATTACAAAAGGAGGCCAATGTTTTCCTTTTGATACTCTTAACTCGTGTTTATTTACTTTATACATATATGGACACATCTATCTAAAAAATGGCATATCAGTCTTGAATTATTTCATTTACTTAAGCGTTATTTTGTTTTACTTTATAACTGTTTGAGAATTATTTTATTTTATTTACATTATTTACTTTATTAGGTAGTAGAAAACACTATTAGTAGGTATTATTAATACCTACCTAGGGGGAAAAGTATAGTTCTAGATATGTAAAGTTTTTTCATTTAGCTTGTTAAGTCTTGAGCAATGATTTTGGTTAATTTTTCTCATCTTTGCAGTTTTAAATGTTGGAAAAAAATGATTGGCTAGTAGGGTTCACCCTCTTCATCTGAATCAATGCAAACATTAAATACTTCAATTAATATAGCCATACACAGAGTCAAATCAATGGTTGTTTTATACCATAAAGTAAATAAATCAAATTGAGTGGTGTAAAAGTCAATAATAAAACTAAATCAAATAAATCCACCCATATCCAAAATGAAATGAAGTGAAATAAATATGGTAAGATTGTAGATACCCTAAATTGTCTTGATTGGCAAACAACACTAACTTTCACCCTTCTTCCTTAAATGATTAAATAATGCATTATTATTTAATTATTATCAAATTTTATATTCATCTATTAATTAAGTGATTTAACATTATTTAATTAATTCATCCTCAAATCAACATTTCACATCATTTACATCAAAAACCCTATTTTCCTCTATTAATTGAATAATCTTTAAATTATTTAATTAATTCACTATTGAACCATCATTTATCTAATCTTTATTCCTCCTGATTAATTAAATAACATCAATTATTCAATTATGTTGCTAATTTACTATATTCCCCTAAAATTAATTAAATTATTAATACTTAATAGTTTAATTAAATCACTTTTCCCTAAACTTAAATAATTAAATTAATTATTCAAAACATCATGTCCAAAAAGGTCAACACAACAAATACAAATTTGTTTATAAAATTCAAACATGTCTTGCACATTCAAACTCAAAAAGGCTTAATTAATTAATTCAATTAATTAATTACCCTCACCCACTTTTATGATTGAGCAAATTATGACCACCGATTGCTCACTCTGATTGGCTATCTGATTCATCTATTTTCTAACTAATCCATCTATTCTTCAATCCCACTGAAGGCTCAACTTGATTTCGTCAATTCCACAGATTAGGCAATCTATTTCCTTTGATTGATCAATTAATATCCTTAATTGATTTGATCACAAAAGCTAACTTAGCAATCTAATTCCTCTCAACATATTTCAACTGTTGATCAAGATTTTCTACTATGTGATTCTGATTGTTCGTCTCAAAATGTAAAATCTATATAACAATCCTCTTCATCCACAAAAACAATAAAAGAATTGACATCTTTTGTGCAACAAAGTAATGGCGAACAATTGATTTCTTCAAAGCTTGTACACACATCTTCGATGACCATCCACACACATTTGGAGCTTTTGCAAAACGCATAATGGAGACTTTGCATTGATACACTACAATTCAACATCGCTATGGATACACTTCGACATGAGATGGGTAACAGTATAGTTAATTGAATTCATCATTTTGTTCTTTGATTGCATTGCTTAATTAAATTGAATTCAGTAAATCTTATATTGTTCATTTCATGAGTAATGGGTATGGAATCTTAACCTTTGTGTGAATTAAAAATCGTATTTGATTCATTTATGTCTGATTTCCTTCTTACATTTCGATTTCCCCCTTACAACAGTTGGCACACCCGATGGGACCTCGATCCTTGACATTAACGTTTTCCTGAGTTTTCTTAAGCAGTTACAGGTTTTGGAGCATAGACATATTTTCTAGAAATGCTTTTGATTTTTAAAATGTGGAAGTCAGAGAAACATGTCTGCTATCATTTTTTGAAGAACGACCCATAAAAAGGGACAGCTATCATTTTTTGAAGAATGGTTGCTACTGCAAAAATGAGTCGCTATCATTTTCTGGAGAATGACCGCTACTACAAAAATAGGTCGCTATCATTTTTTTGAAGAATGACCGCTACTGCAAAAATGGGTCGCTATTGTTTTCTAAAGAAAAGTTGCTACTACAAGAATGGGCCGCTATCATTTTTTAAAGAACAACCACTACTACAAAAATGTGTCGCTATTGTCATATCTTCAAATGACCATATCTTTGTCATACATAAGTATTTTTTAGTGCTTTTTTTTAAATGGGGTAGAATTTCATGCTCTTTTCAATGGTGCAAGTGGTTTTTAGTTTTTGTATAGTTAAATTTTCCATTTTGATGCACCTAAAGTTAACTTACATTCCAATCAGTTTGCCTAACACTAACGTTTGACTATTTGGTATGTTTTGAGGTTGTTGACTTTGTTTATGCAGCTCTTGGAGGAATATGCCACACTTTACATCAAAAATGACTAATTGTTTTATTGCAAAGAAGGTGAACAATCCAAGTCTAAGTTTTCTAACAAAGCTTTCTTAGTTTAAATAAAATGTTTTCAATTAGGTGCTATAAAATTGAACCCCACAACTTGCACATTTCGATTTGGAGCTTTAAAATAAACTTTCAAAAGCTTTCATAGTTTAGGGAAACATTTTCAATTTGGTGCTATAAAATTGAACCCACAACTTGCACATTTCAATTTGGTGTCTTAAAAATGAACTTTTCAAAAGCTTTCTTAGTTGAGAACATCTTTTAGATTGGTGCTTAAAATATTGAATCCCACAACTTGCACATTTCGATTTGGTGTCTTAAAATGAACTTTCAAAAGCTTTCATAGTTTAGAATAACACTTTATTTTGGTGCTCATAAAAAAAATGCTTTCTTTTGATTGGAACACTTTCATTATGTTGATGAAACAAATAATTTTATTTTGTTGACCACATTAAGACAATGCCATTAGAAACACTTAATTTTGGTGATTAAAACTAAACAAATACATTATGATCTATTTGCTTGAAATCTAGAACACTTCAAATTTGGTGCATATAAAAAGAAAATTTCTATCTTATTCACACTTCATTCATTTTTTTTGGGTAGAGTTGCTCGGGGGGCTTAAAACTTGGGTTTTTTACATTTTTTTGAGTCATCCTTAAAGAGGGGGATTTCTATGAGATACATCCTGTGATGGAGAACTCATAAGCAAGCTCTCAAAGCACATTTACTAGCGAGTTATATTAAAGGTTGCAAAATCGTAAGAAAGTAGCTTCAATCTTGGGCAGCAACATATTGCACCTAATCCCATGCTTTAAGTGGAACGAGAATAGTTAAAGAGTGTTAAGTGACCAACAAATTGTAGTGTATGTACGGTGTTCATAGTTTGTCACTAAGAACCTTATTTTAGAAGTCATCCATGTTTTCCAAAAACATTCTTTGAAAGTAGTGCATTGTAACTTTGCTTCCGAGAAGTTACTTACCAAGTCCAATTTTTGGTTGAGGTGTAGAGCTTAAGATTTCATTCTTAACATACCTCTACACTCCTCCATTCATTCTTAACATACCTCTACACTCCTCCATAAATTGCATGTAAAATCATCCCTTTGGGGCATGAGATAAGCCTACCTAAAAGAGTGTACCTACTTGGGGTGACTTGAATGATGCATGCCAAAGTTACTTTATTGGAATCAAACACTTTGCTTGATTTAAAAACAAACACATCAAAACAAACATTGAAATTGGTTATCAAATCTCAAACCCTTTGGACTTAGTGTGAATACCTTTGAAAAGAGCCCTATATTTGCACTCCTTAAGAATATCTTAAAACAATATCCCTAAAGGTTTCCAAATATTTAGGCTTCATTTCAAGTCACATTAAATCTAAAGTTAACATTGAGAACTATAGCTTTAACTTATCTTAATTTTTCACTTTGTGGAAAGAAACTTGCTTAAAGCTATAGACATTTAGATCAAAACAAGTGTTTGTGGTAAAAAGCTTCATGACAGTCCAAACACTTTTGATTGTTGTACCATTTTCCATATCTCATACATAGGAATCTTGAGAAACCATATCAAACAAACTTGCAAAAATTTGGAGAAGAACTTTCAAAATTGGAAACAACTTGAACAGAAGCTGCTATTACAAAGAATTTCATGCTATCGACTTAAAGATAGCTACTATCGACCTAAAGATAACCGCTATTGACCTAAAGATAGCCGTTATCGACCTAAGAATTTCCACAGTTGACAAAATCTTGCCGCTATTACTCTTTGGCTTTTGACAGTCATTGTCAAAACTTTAACACTTTTGCAAAATAGAACCACAGTTGACCTAAATGGGCATGCTTATGATATTATTGTCATAGTTTATATGATCTTTACCATTGTTGAAAAAAATCTTACCGCTATTGTCTAGTTTTTCCACTATTGTTGTCTCTGGTTTATGACATTCATTGTCAGAAAAGAGCTTCCTTTTAAAAATTTGATCACAGTTGCATTTACATGGAGTCGCTATCAACTGAAACATTATTGCTATTGCTAAAAACCGAGATTTCTATTGACCTACGTACAAGGCTACCTACGATTTTCCAAAAATAATTAATTTACAAACATTGGCCTCAAAATACATTAAGTTATCAAAGAACATTATTAGACCTCACCATCCTTCAAAAGTGAACATTGGTTTACATAGAACTTGGAAATACCATATTTTTGATAATAAAATTCATATCATAGCTTATCAAACCTTCACCCAACATTCACCAAATCAACACAACAAAACATGAAATATAATTTTAGGATACTTATCAAAACACAATACTTTTGTATTATTCCACTTGCTATCACTATTGTTAGGATATTGAACCTCAACCTTTTCTTGTCAGCTCACAACAAGTGCAAGTAGAAGCAACAACATATCCTCCAAAAATAAAGAAAAATATTAGTCCAAGTATTGTGCCATATTTGTATCCAAAATATTAGTATCATCCTTCAAAACATCACTCATAATCTTAGGGTCTTAAGCATCAAAACAACAAACCATAGCAAAAAATCAACAAATGTTTGTCTCAAAGGTTTAGACACATCCCAACAACATGCCAACATCAATCTATTACCCAAATCACTCTTATCAAGGGTCACAAAATCAAGTAGGGAAACAACATCAAGGGTTTCAAAAGCACCATCAAAATCAAAATCTACAACATCAAATTTCCCTAAATGCACTTGAAAAAGAAGTTGACAAACTTTATCAACAACGCTTTGGACACCATCAAAAGAGTGAGTCACAATATCGACAACATCATGACACTCATCTAAACACAAATTCATATCATCAACATGTTCAACATCAAGACACCTCATACCAACAACCCCCATACTATGACCCTTCATACAATGCACAATATCAACAAGGGTTACAACAACAAAATCAGGATCCTAATGTTATGCAAAATCAATATGGATCTTCCTTCATTCAAAACCCCCAAAAACAATCAAACACACACCCACAAACACCTCAATATCCACATCAACAACACTACCAACATCATCAAAACATTGATTCATATTAGCAACAAAATCAAATATCTCACCATCAAAATCAAATCCAACAACAATATCAACCCCGAAATCAGCAATATCAACATCAAAATCATCAACTACAACATCATCAATCTCAAAACCAATAAGAAATTCCATCTCAAATACAACAATCATCGCCACCACAACAAGCCTCACAATCCAACCACACTACTAAATGTAAATACACTCCTTCGGGGGAGCCAATTGAGGGTGTGTTAAACAAATTAGTCAATGCCAAACTTATCACACTTCCAAAACCATCACAAAGTGGTTAACCTACCATCAAATTCCCATTGTACAATAACAAGGCCTATTGCAAATACCATGGAATAAAGGTTCATGATGCATCAAAATGTGTTACACTCAAAAAACTCATCCAAGACCTTATTGATCAAGGATAAATAGCTATTGAAAACAACATTCGAGGTTTAACTACTAATGATAACAGTGACAATGTCTCAACCTCAAAACTTGACAACAATGATCAAGATCTATCTACCACTAATCACATTGAAGATGCCTTTACCTCTCCTAGTGAGCAAGAGAACATACATCAAGACTCTTTCCCAAAGCATGATCGAAATCAATCACCATAGTCTAACAATGATCCAATTCAAGAAATCTTATCATTTGATCTCATGGTTGAAAATATTAAAACAATATCTCCAAAGTTGAAAAAAATGATCAAGAGCTATCTACCAATGGTCACATTGACAATGTCTCTACATCATCCAATGAGAAAGAGGACATACATCAAGAATTTAATCCCAAGCATGATCAAAATCAATCACCAAATTCTAGCAATGATCCAATCCAAGGTATGTTGACATCATCCAGCCTCATGATAGTACATATTGATGATCAAGAGACTCTTAATCCGACACTTATACCCAATGCAAAAAATCTAAGCGAAGAGCTAACACACATATGTCTAGATTTCGAGGAAATCCAAGGATCCTTTACAAAAATTCCCTTCTTTGAAGTTGATCCATGTCAAGAGCATGAACAAAAGCATATCAAAGATAATACCACCTAAAGTCAAGATCAACAATCCCTATCATCAAAATACTATAATAACTTGGTAAATATCTTCCAAGACATCCAATGTTTTCCAAAAGAAGAAAAAATTCGTATACCAAGTACACATACATCTACCCATGAGATGCTTACTCCTAAAGGACATGTAGATGATCTTCATCCAAAACAAGAGTCTCATACTCTTGGCATTGTTACTAATGAAGAAAAGTCTCCTAATGTGACATGTGCATGATCAAGACATATCATAAATGGATCATGAAGAAGACTTCTACATAAGTTGTGAATCGGAAACATCCTGTGAAGGCATATCAAAAATGAATAATGAGGAACACTTTTACATGGGTTGTAAATCATCAACACTCCTTGAAGAAGCATTAAAATATGATATTTCATAGAATCAAGCCGAAGATATCAATCAGGAAGTTATCCCACATATGGAGGATCCTATCACTTATAAACTTGGATCACTTACCTTTTTCAGAGCAAGCTATCCTACCAATGAAGAAACTATCATCTTTGAAGATCCAAAACAAAGCAAAGAAGGATTAGCACCTTTTTTCCAAGGTAAATCATATCCTATTGCAAATAAATTTTTTCAATGGATGCATTATCAAGGCAGAGGGTTAGGCCTACATGAATAGGGTATCCTAGAACTAGTGCAGATTATTTACAATCTTAAGAAACAAGGTCTTGGCTATTCAACAATTTTAAAGGAATCTAAACATATTAGTGATACCTCTATAATACTGGGGGAAACTTTATCTAATGCAAACACCAACATGGGGAGCACGGATATTCTTTATGATGAAACCACTACTAATGCTACAAACATTCATATCATGAATCATCATCCACACATATTTCAACCCTCTAATTGGGACCAACAACAAGAGAAAAAATTATATCAAAGAGAGGAACAAGTCATTGAAGAAAAAGAATCGGTAAAACAATATGGACAAAGCAAATACAAATGGATACAAAAGAAAAAGAAAGAAAATCATCCCTATCAAAATTCATTAGTCAAAGAAACTATGGGGGAAAATAAAAAAAGGGAAGTTCATCCATCCAAAATGTCCAACGATGCAAAAGTAAGCTTCAAGAGTGACCTACAAGGTATATCAAGACGTTGGTCCTTATCGAATCTCCATATCCACCCATCATTTCTCATCCTCCCAAGTTTGGAAAATCAAAAATTTCAAAATATCGACCAATCCATCTAAATCTCATATCCCTCAACGTACTCCACCATCAGCTTTTGCATACATGATATCAAACCCTCGCATTGACCATGCATTGGCATAAAATCTTTATCTTAAGGATTCTAAGGGCACTTTATCACGATGTGCACATCTAGGTAAGGTCAACTCCGGTATCAAAAAAGAAGATAAGAATTATTATGGGTTACATTCAAGCACCTATATCATAGGAAAAAAATTCCTCCAAGTGGGATATCGTTGGCACATCATGACATAAACAACACCCATATTAGCACCAGCAATATCTACATAAACACCACCAAGTGGTTCAACATGAGCAAAAAATTGTCACCATGATGAAAACCTAGTAAATAGGCATCTTGTGTGACACGAAAAAAATCAAGAATATAGTCAAGAGAAAAATCATCCTCCAGTGAAAACCACTATGGTGGCACTTTGGACAAGTACCATGATGAAAACCTAGCAAACATGCATCATGTGTAGAATCGAGCATCTACGTGCACCATTTTAGGTGGAAGCATCTTAAAGCTTATCCATAATAAATCCAATCTATTTTTATCCAAATCCAACTTATCTTGATCTTGAAAAATGTTTGGTGTACACTTTACACTTTCTTATGGAAACCATCTTGACACATCGGTCACTATCATTGATCCTATCTTATCTAGCCGACACTTCAACATGGTATCAAAATATTCAACAATCTTATTCCTAGCCCAACTACAAAATCTCAATCAATAATTATCCAATAAATCAATCATCATCTTGGGATGAATCCTTCCCAATCCTTGTGTTCTTCTTATCTTGAAAATACTATCCTTGCATTGTTGTGTATCCTCAACAATGTTATCATTATCAAAAATTACTCAATTAGATCAATCAATTGTAGCTCTACTATCAACAAGAACTCAAAAGACTATTGATATCCCTACATATTCATATCTCAAAAATCAAAACATCTAGAAAATCAAACAAAAAAAGCTAAAAATAGTGAAAAACAAACAAAATACAAAACAAAGTTGTAAAACACAAAAAAATATCCCAAAAATATCTTAGGCTTGTCTCTAGATGAGTTGCATCAACTCAAATAGTCAAACTATGTGGTCTCTGCGTGTATAACGTAGGTAAGGCTAATCTTTGATCAGCCCCCGAGGCCCTAGGTTAGTCCCCTTAGGTGTCCCTTTTAGTCTTTAAACAAAAACATTCAAATATCTTGAAAAAACCAAAAACAACATCAGATAACATCAAAAGGCACAAAAACATTCAAAAAATATCAAAAACCCTATTTATGTTGTCGCCTATCCGCAATAAAACACCATCCATAATAAAAAATTTGTGATCCTCACCCTTTGACAAAACATACAAACAAACAAAGCAACATCAAAAGCTAGAACTTTAAAGCAAACAATCACAAATATTTGATCGCAAACAAACTAAAACAATGCCAAAGTGTTAACTGCCTATCTATTGACAAACACAAATCCCAGAATAGTGCCTTAACCTAAGGTACATAGTCCAATTAAATACAAATAAAATTTGACAACAACTTAACAATTAACATCACAGAGCTTCTACAATGTTGTATTACAACATTATACTCAATTACTCAAAACCAGAGCTTATTATCATATCCTGATACTCAAATCACATAAACCTATGATTTCATCCAAGCAATTTAACCAATTCTTTGAATTAGGACAAAGACAAAACCATACATTCATCAAAACACAATAAATAACATCGAAACAACCCTCGATTATTTCATTGATAATTCAAATGATGAATACACCAAGAGAGAATTGGCTTTGAAATTATGTCATTGTTTATATTCAAATGCTAGTACTGCCATCGAAAATTGTTTACAAAAATAAAAGACTCTTAAACTAGATACATACTCAATTCTATTCTCTATATTGTCTTTTACAAAATTGTTCTCGAAGTCAATCAACAACCCCTACAATTGGCCCTGAATTCCCTTTTATAAAAAATAAGAGAGAAAAACAAGCTTTAGGCCAATGTACACATGTCATTTCTTCATTTGACAATTATAATTCATTGAAAAATACAGTTATATTTACAAAACCACAAGGGGAAATATCCATATGAGACAAAATTCATTTTCTATTTGTTGATGCAAATATTCTTGGCTTCCAAAAGGTACTTTAGTTGATGAAGATATTCTTTCCACGAGCAACAACACCTTTTCCATGTGCTCCCAAAATTGTAGGACTAAAAGTATGAAAACAAGAAGAAGAAAAGGCAAAGCATTTCCACATCAGCATCCTTATGTCATCAACTTTGAATTGAGGAGGATAGAATATTTAAACATTGACATAACTGTTATCACCTAAAATTGCACCCTTGTTGAACCTGATGTTCAACACCTCAGTGTAACATGGGAAGACCTCCAAAGTTGTGGGTCACTTATAGACAGAGGTCAACCTCCGGAGAAGGCCAACTTCCTTTGGTGTCACCTAACTACTGATCTTAGAAGGAAAAGGGAGAAGGATAATGCATAAAAATGAAAATTAAATCCTATGGTGATGCACCAAAGTGACAGGAACAATGAGATACTTTGATTACACTTGAATACTGATGATGAACATAAGATTACACATCAAATCTGTATAAGCTATGCATTAATATGTCACAATAGGTTTGATTCACACACTTTTTCTAGAGAGGAAAATAATTTTTACAGACTAGAATCCATATGTGATTATGTAAACACAGTTTGTGATTTGTATAATGATGCTTTTGCAAAGGAAGGCATGAAAACACAAGATAAAGTCACGAAGGAATAAAATAAATTCACAAAATAACTTGATTATGAACCTGAAATGCACAACACTCTGCAAGAACAAGATGGAAATCCAAACATCAATAGTCACCAAGGAAAACTTTATATATCATGCTCCAAAATGAGTTACAAAATTTTGCTAATCTGAGAGAGGACTGTAGAAGTCACAGACTTTCAAAAAGCATCCCGAAGAACCCTCTACAAAGAGGGAAAAATGCCTTATATACAAGATGTCGACCCCTTAGGGCTTACAAAATATCCCTCTTAGAAAGATCTGCCCCTAGATCTTTTGAAGGAAGTTAATGCTGTATCTCTGTGTCCATCGGTGACAGATCACCCTCAGGAATAATCTCCTTGATTTTTTGCAAGCACAACATTAATTCCTGGCCTCTCTATCCACCTTCGATCCTCTTTTTCCGAGCTGCTTGAATGCTTTGAAGCCTTTATCATTAATGTAGATCCACGTCGCTCATTTTGTCGATCTTCTTCGCAGGGGTCAAAACGCCATGGCTTGCCTGTAGCTCATTCCAATTGGTTGAACAGATGCTTCATGGGGCACCAAACGGTCAAAGGTCGTTCAAACTGGATCGCATGTCGGTGAGACACTAATTGTGTCTTCCCGATGCGATTAGACCTTGCAGCAATATTCAGAAAGACACACGATGGTTAGAAAGAGCTCATATCGAGCTTCAAAAGTCATACCGATATCCTTTTTCCATTGGTGGGTCCATCGCTATCGACAGGACCAACATCAGTCAGGGAGACATCACAGCGAGCCACCCTGAGTTTATTTTGCATTAGCAAGACCCTATCGGGTTGGCAGGACGTCACGACGAGGCTCAAAATCCTTTGGCGAGCTCATTCATTATGTTGGGGAGACCTCCATCAGTCGGGAAGACCTTGTGGCAATATCACTCTATTCTCCCTGGGCTTATTTCCTTTCGGTGAGACCTCTTCATTTCGGGGAGACCTTACCCCAAACTCACCCCCTGTCGCTGAGACATCGCTGGGTCGGCGAGACCTTTCATTGAAGACTCCCTCTTTCACCGAGACATTTCAGAGTTTCCCAGACATTGTGCCGAATGTATTCATTTTCCCCAAAGGCACATCCTATCGGTGAGACATCTCCTAATTGCCAAGACCTCATGGCGATGAAATCTTGCTTTGCCGATGTCGCTTATTTTGGCAAGAGTTTACCTTGTCGGTGAGACTTTTGTCGAAGCCATCCTTCTCTTGGCGAGATCCTACCGATGACACCTCCGTTTCACTGAGATTCCGATGGATCGGTGAGACCTTACGTCGATATTACCTCATGTCGGCGAGACATCTTTCCTTCGCCGAGACATTTCACCGAAGTCTCTCCTTTTCGCCGAGAGCTCATTTTACTTCGGGGAGACCTCTCATAGTCAGCAGAACATTATGACGAACGGATAACCCCTGGGCGAGCTAAGACCACTTCGATGAGACCCCTTCAAGTCAGTGAGACATTACATCGAGGGAAGAATCCTTCGGCGAGACTTTTAAGCTTTGGCCAGACCTTGTGATGTTGGGAAGACGCCTCACAGATTGCACTGTGTCTCACCGATATGTATTCTTTCGTTTCACATGTGTCATTGTAACATTCTCTTGTCGAGGAGACATCCCATAGACACCCCTTGTCTCACCGAGAAATCTCCATAAGTTCACTTTTGTCGTCGTGACACTATCATTCTCTCACCAATGAAGTAATATGTTGGTGTGAGAAAATGGGTCGGCAAGACTGCAAGACCTCACATCGATAGAATCCTTCTGTGCTTTGTCGGTGAGACCAGATGCACTCACCAAGAAATCTCTCTGCTGTAAAAGTTTCTCACCGAGCTGTATATCCTTATCGGTGGTCAGCAAGACACGAAGTGTTCGACAAGACCAGACACCGAAGACACAACTCTTGCCGAAGTGTTTGCTCGTTCCGCGCTAGTCGATAAGACATGAAGAATTCACCAAGACTTCTCCCCGAAGAAAAGTCTCCTGCCGATATGTGTATCCCTCTGTCGCTGGTCGGTGAGACATAAAGATCTCGCCAAGACCTCATTCCGAAGAAGACTTTCATGCCGATGGGGAAACTCTTAGTTGCCGAAACAATGATTAATGTCTTGCCGATAGGTACCTGCATGTGAATTCCAATTGCTGTGACATCCCTGAGGTCTTCCTGATAGGTATCACATACGTATATTAACAAAATGCATTATGCCGAACTGACTGAGTGATCCCTTTCAAATGAGCTCTTTGTGAAATGGCATCAGATGCATAACCTAACCCTCAATGCAAAAGTCCATTTGGCCCTTATGAACGTCTGAAACATAACCCATCTTGCCTGGTTGAGCCCGTAGGTGAAAATTAGGTAACAATAACAAAGGCCTAATTTTTACTATTTCCAGGCCATGTACTATATTCCTCCTGCTACAACCATCCTTATTGAAAACCATTACTCATCGAAGACATCAAGATCAAAATTTATTACCCCCTACCACTGAAGCAACCTATAATTCTGGGATATCAATATATTTCTGGTACCATTGCTCAAAATCATCCTCAAATTTCCATTCATATGCAATAAATTCATCTAACTTTTTCCTATAGGGGCCATACTTGATCATTATCTGATTTGAATCTTTGTCATATTCCTCAAGAAATGCATTGGTGATAGATAATTTATTCATGATGTCCTTCAATATTGAAATGTTGACATCACCTTTCTCACAAATTAAGGTGGCCTCTGGAGCTATGACAACATCCACATGAGCTCTCCATTGTTCATAAGTCTTAACAGTTCCATCACTGTTCAAAATATTTCACAATAAGCCAAGATAATCTCTTCAAGTTGTTTCAATAATGTTTTGATCCTCTTTTTTAGTGGATCCATCAATCCTTGATAATCACCCATTTCTTTTACCATTTTGTAAGTTGGTGTAATATTTTATGGCCTATTTTGGTCATGGGTGGATCCAATGACCATGCTCTTCAAGATACTTAGTCTAGGGTTCCATGTTTTCATCAATGGGAGGGAAACTGATTTATCCATCTCAAACATGTTTATTTAGTTGAACATTAAAGAATAATTGGAATGGACATTTATCATTCTTGTTATTTCCTTTGACAAAAAAAATCCAAAAAAAATGAAACAATGAATATTGTTATCATTATACAATGAAAATAACTCCTCAAACACTTCGATTTTCTCAATCAACTCTTCTCTTATTACCTCTCTTGGAGGAGATTTTGCTGAAGTACCTGGCCTTAAGGAAACAATTGGTACCTCATTTGGGACATACATAACCACTTTTGTTGATGTTGGAGGAATAGGGCACTAGATGGGGGAGGATGCTGGCTATTCTAATGGAGATCTAGAGGAGGATAAATCCTTGCTTGTGGGGGTCCCTGTGTGTGCATTGATTGAAAATTTTATTTTAACAATGCAATCTCCAATTGCAATTATGTAATTTGTTGCTACCCCTTATTATATTCAATCACCATGTCGTTATACTTTTTCTTAAATTCATCACACTCCTCCATTAGAGACTCCACTGTAGCCTTTGTGAATTGAGCTACATTTACAGATAATGGAATAACCTTAACTATAAATGTATCAAACACTCTTTTGATGACCAATCCCCCTCTCAGATTTACACCTAGCTCTACAACTGGTGGCTTCTTTGTACTTGGGGCTAAGGCCCAAATAGCCAATGTATCCCATTGAGCACTAAATGTTGATCCTTGCAAAGCTAGTGTCACTTCTTCCTCAGTGGAAAAGATAGGGGCATCATGCCTTCTTACTATATCAAAAACAATTACTAAAGAAAGATCCCATTCTGGTAATAGGAGCAACCCTCTTTTTCAAACCATCTCTCTTCCTTCATTTGCTATTATATCTTTGTATTTGGCCCTCATTTCCTCACGAGCTTTAGCTTCTATGAACTCTCTTGGAAATTTTGGGTTTGCAATCATTTTCATATCTATGTTTTCAACATATTCATCTCTTCAGGCTCTCCATACAAACTCCTGAAAATATTGTCTTTACAAAAGCACCATCATCCATAAACCTCTCACAAGCCTCTACTCTGACATCATTAGCATTATTTATTCCACTTAAGTAAACTTTACTCAATGTAAGGCTTAAACTTTGTGGCACCATCCCTCGAGAGGGAGAAGGCATAACTTCCCTCATCTCCTCCTCAGTGACAATAATTTCCTCTTCAGAGTCATCTGTGGAGTAATCCACAAGGCTATTGGACCCAACCTTTTGTTTCTTTGATGGTGGTTCTCTTGGTGGTGATGGTCCTTTGGGTGGTGAATCAAGTTCAATGATTTGAGGAGAAGATGACCATGGGGGTGAAAGTGGTGGCAGTTGTGGTGGAGGAGAAGATGTCCTTGACCCCTATGATTGGGTAGGGGTGGCAATTTTTTGTTGCTTTTTCACTATGATCTTTCTCCTTGCAAACACATGCACCTTCTTTGGAGGCTGATATGTTGCCCTTTCTTCTAATATAGGGGCCTTCCCCTTATCCTATTCTTCAATAACTACAACCTTTCCTTTATCTTGTATTACTCTTTCATCTTTCAATTTCCCCACAACTTTATCAAAATTCTGAAACATCATTTCCACCCTCAATATTTCATCCTTTATGTTAGGGAGAGCCTTGAATTGAGGATCCCTCTCTTGCTTTGCTTTCTCCAATTTACTGAAAGCTATCCATTTCATTTTTTTGTCTTCCTGCATCTGAAAGTAAAAAATGTTCCTAATAACATCCTCGAGGAAATAGAAGTTGTGGCAAAACATTCCCCCTTTTACTTTGTCCTTCAACCAAACCATGAAGCCTTCTAGATCATGATTTATGTGCCTACACATTTTCATTCCCAAAGGCTTGAGTTTGTCAATGATGTTCTTCCATTCCCCAATGGTCATAATTTTTTTTGAAAATACTGTATATGCAAGAAATAAAGTTCCTTTCCTCATGTTAAGCAACTGTTTATCCTCAACATCTCCAAGTTGCCACATGACTTCTAAGAAACCAATCCTCAATGGTACATCTCTAGGAAGCACATGAGGTTTTTTTTTGGTACCATATACATGGAGGATGGTGAAATATTGATATGGAATCAAATATCCCTAGTTGTGGTCAATCCTTATATCATGCCTCCTCTCCTTAGGTCTGAGGAAGTCATGCAATTCTGTTAGGATTCTAAAAAAATTTAAAACCAAAACCCTGTTCAATTTAGAAGCAAAAATGTTTGAAAAGACCACAAAACTTGAGCTCTACTCATCCTCATCCAAGATGGGAGTCCATCTTTGGATAGGAATATCTTTACCATTATCTAGTATTTTCAGTTGCATATGACTACCAAAGAAGTTAGCTCCCTTGTACAAGAACATATGCATGAACACAGAATACCACGATAACCTCACCCCTATTTCACCCTTCTTTGGAGCTACTAGACCTTTATGTATTTCTTCTAACAAATAGGTAGAAAAATCATAAGAGGTGTTGAGTGTCATATGTTGTATGTTTGTAGCCATGTACATAGGTGCAATTGGCATGCTTGAAGTTGGGTGATATCCCAAAATTTGACAAAGAGAATAAGAGTTTTTTTTTGGAAATAGGTTGCAAAGTAGTTGAGTGGGTAGGGCTCTTTGTTAGATGGACCCAATACAATTTTGCTTCCTCCTTTTCCCATTGCTAAGAAATTTGACAATACTGATATCTTAAATTTTGGTCTCACCTTATCATATTCCTCTCTCAGTTTCTTTTGATCAAATTTTACCATCTTATCACCCCATTGTCTTAGTCTAGAAACTTCAATGAACTCCTTGGTGACCTCAACCATGTTCTTGACAGAATGTGTTCTCACCACCCTAATAGCAGGGTCATAGTTGGCTGCAATAGTCTTGAGGAGGTCCACATTGGGATACACATTTGAGATAACCAAATTACCCATATCTAGTCTCCATGGATTGCAAATAGGGATTTTGGCATTTTTGTTACCAAACCATTATGTGAACAATCTCCATCCGGTGATTGGAAATGTTGCATCTTTAGTGGCATAATGTCTATCAACAATGCCATCTCCAGTCCTAGGATCTTGAAACATAGATTGACCTATACACTTGTCATTTTTTGAGGGTTTTAATTGGTCCAATAAATCTTGGACTAGAGGTCTCTTCTTGGACTCAGAACTAGGGGGTTGGGTTCTTGGGGGTGCCATTTTACTAATAAGTGACTCAAATTAGGGTTTAATAGGCTGAAATTAGTGTTTAAGGTTGATGCAAAGAATAACACAATATTGTGACAATTGGGTGTAATTCAATGAATGCAAAACCTTAAAAGATGCCCTAAAAATTCACTCAGATCACAAAAATAGCAATTGATATGAAAACTACAAGGAAATGAGCATGAGAGGTATGGTTTTAACTTACCGGTTCATCGACATGCACAAACCATAATTTGTGGACGCCAAGAACTCAAATCGCACTGCAACAGCTCCTAGATGTTTTGAAATGTCTTCATGATCAAGATTATGCTTTAAATCCAACCTTTACGTCGAAGAAAGCATTTAATTTGGTAGAAAAACATCAAGTCCACCATTACTACTCACTCATGCAAACGAGAATGGCTCCATGACACCAATTTAGCAATTTTGAATTGTGGCCGTTGATCTCCTCGTGAGCTAGACAGATGAGCGGCCCAGATGGAGTCACACATGCTTTGAAAAGTTTTACTTATGATGACTTCACATTGATCCCATCAGAAGTTTCCATGTGGATATCATGCCACCATCAAACAAGCTCCACCATATGCCACTAGCCATGGAAAAATCCACGTCACTCGCCTGCTGCCCCGCTAAGATTTGTAGGATGTTGATCAACGGTCACGGGCTAGCAGGAAACGATTAAGATTGATCTGGTACAACCCAATATACACACCACTTAACCTTCAGGGTCATGCCCAAGTGGTTAACATCCTTTTATGATGGACGGTTGAGATTAAAACATCTCGCCAACTATTTACTCACGTGTGTTTTAACCCCTTTTAGTAGCTCACCTTTTAATGTTCCTATAGTCACCATAAATATTCAACCAAATATTCATGTCTGGCAAAGTTTATTGGACGTTGTGGATCATGCCACGTGATAGCCGCCCGCTACCCTATTGAGAAACAAGATTTGCTTGTGGGTCCCCCGAGGGCTGGCGGGTGACGATCAATATTTAATCTTCACGATGCATTATGACCGTTGATCACTTTTCCTTTTACCACCGTTGCTTTGAATGAATATTAGGTCCCACCAAAAGGGTGGAAACTTGTCACATGCCCGCTGCCCCACTAGGTTTTTCCTCGAAATATTTTAATGCAGTGGGCTAGTGGGCGACCAGTGAAAATGAAGCAGTGGGACCCAACGAACATGGCTTAAGTTTTTTAAACAACACGTGCATTAAAAGGCAACTTAAAAAGATGTCATCGGCTATATTAATAGGATAAATGACCTAGACTTTCACGAATCAAAACTTAGGATATATCATAGATTATTTCAATAATCTTCTAACTCGCATAACTATAGACATACTTAAAATATTTTGAGCAGGTAACAACCGGAAAGGCTAGGCCATGGGGTCAGTCAAGAGATGACTCAAATGACTTAAGTCACAACTTAAGACATCGAAAATGGGTAAGAACAAGTCGTCAAAGGATTAGAACAAGATCACAAGACTTGGCAAACACTTAAGGCTTTTCAAGGGTTTAGGGCACAAAAGGATCCCTAGAACGTAGGTAAACAAAACCCTAACTTTAAAACAACCAATAGATGTAGAAAATTTGGAAATGCAAGGCTTAGAGCCTAAAAAAATTGAAAGTGCTATCACAAACATAGCACATGGGAAGTGACAACATGCTTGTAATACTAGGAATAGGAGGGACCTTGAGTTTATTTCAAATTTTCAATTATCTATTATCGCAACATGTGAATGATATATTCTTCATACTATAATTTCTATCTATAATATTTACAATTTTTTCAATTGTGTTCACTAGTTTCATCAAAAAGCACTCAATTTACATTTATTTCTCTTAAAATATTCTATCATTCCTCTCTATTTTAATCTCCCATAAAACAATTGATGGGATTACCATCTAAATACAAGAAAATGTGGCTTGTTTCTAAAGATTTGACCATAAATTGAAGATCTCCATAACATACCTAGACAAGAGGTCATGTTAACTTTACTTCTTATCGATCCATTGTCAGTGCTCCTCTATAAGCTTAGAATTTAACAATATATGATCAATTGATTCTTCATCATAGTTTCACATAACACATCTTGAAGGCCACATGAATCCCATTTTCCTCAATCTCTTTTACAAGGTAGTCCACACAATACCCAACCTTATTTTTGTATGATAGTGAGAAGGCTAGAAACACATGTGAAATTGAGGGAGGATGCACTTTGATAGAATAGTCCCTAGTTAATCATGACAATATACATATCATACTACCATTTTTGTTGGCAATATCTTTTATGATACCATGATTAACATAATGAGATTGATAGTGAATGGTATTGGAGATGGGCCCTACCTCAATAGTGGGGGGTGGTGAAAATTTGTTCTATCACGATCACATTGAGTAACATGTTTAAAATATGGTCTATTAATATTATATGAATATGTACTATTGTTAAGCGTAGGAGATATACTCTTAACATGTAATTAGTATATATAATGCTTTTGGGAGGTTTTTTTTTATAGTTCCCCATGCGAAATTTTGTAGTATATTTTCCAATGGAACTTTTTGATACTGGACTTTCCATGATGGAGCAACAATTTTAATACATTTTCCTGGTTCCCATGACCAATATCACAATTAAAAAATCAATATAACAAAAAGCATGCATATAATCTATTAGATTATATCTTAAGTAAATGAAATAATTGTTAAATAAATAAAATAAATACTAAGTAGAATAACTCTTACAAAAATAAACATTTCTATTATATATAGAAATCTATATTATGTGAAAATCTATTAAATATACATATAAATTAGTGTATATAATTTTATATATTATCAACTTATTAAAAAAATAAAAACTATTTATAAATAATTATCTATTCAATAGTATTTATATTATAAAGTAAAATAATCGATTATATAATAAATATATATTGTCCATGTAAAATACAAAAATGATTGTTTTATCATAATATATAAAATGTGAGATTTTAAAACTAATTAGAAATGTGTAAAGTAAAATTTAGAAGGCATGTCATATTGTAGAGATGTATATTAAATATTATAGCTATAATGATGGGTCATTTTTTGATAAAATTTTAGATTGTGTAAAGTAAAAATTTAAAATGGAATAATGTTTTTTTAGATAGTAGGAATCAAGTAGCCCCCTTATAAATTGTAGGGGGTACTCTGGGGACAATGGGAGATTGATCTCGTGACCTCTTGCCTACAACAAGATGCTTTAGCCAACCGAACTAAGGCCCTTGCCCCAAAATGGAATATGATTTATTATAAATATAGGAACAATAAGTTTTTTTTTCCTATCATTTTTTTTAGTTAATAGTTAAAATGTTAAATAAATAGTATGATACATTTATATATATAAGAATAATATTATAATAATAATGTAGAGATGTGTGAATTTATATTTTTAAAATACATGACTGTTATATTATTAAAAATTAATATGATTTTTAAGTTAATCATTAGGCAATGATGAAAGGGGGGAAAGATCTATAATTGAAGATTAAATGTCTTACCTTTTAAAGTTAAATAGGAAATGAAATGGTTTGAAGATATATGTCTTAATCATATTGGGAGAAAAGGTAATAAGATAGCAGAAAGTGTGGCTAACAAAGGAGTGAATTTGAGAGCTAAAGGTGGGTCTTCTTCAATGTGTTAGTGGGAAAATTTTAATCTTGAGGTAGTTCTACTTATCTAGAATGACCTTAAGTAGTAACTAATTGAATCTAATGAGTTGGAATGTTGGTGGATGGTATCAATATCATGATGATTGTGGCAAGTGGAAACTTCTTATGTGGTGTTTATGGATTTTAGGTGGTATGTTTAATTATGAGGGTCACAAAAGGTTTTGAACTACATATTATATTCCTTTATTTTTCGGTGTTGGGTCTTTGGTTATGGTTTTGTCTATTGGTGGGAGGAGTATGGGTTCAAGAATGAGGGGGAGTATTAAGGGTAAGGTGAAAATGGAGGAGAGGCCTTTGAAACAAATGAAATGATAAGTATATGGCGAAGAAATTTTGGTTGATTTCATGGATTTTGTAGATAAAGAGATTTAGGGTCATGACCTTTAGGTCTAGGTGGTTTAGATTTGGGAATTAGAATAAGGGATGGATGGCTACCTTGGTGTTTGTATTTATTCATTCATGGCAAAGATGTTGCTTGATCCTAGGTATACTCAAGCCTAGTGAAGTGTATTTGATGCGGCATAGTGTCTCTTTGGTGCCTGGATATTGTTGATGAAAACCATCTATTATTTGGTTGATGATGACATCAATGATGTTTTGCAATAGGTGGAGGTGTAATTTATTTGTATTTTGGATCTTTTGCATGCTTCTAAGTATAGGCATCAATATATGTAGTGGATTGTGAAAGCTATTGTGAAGAGTTTGAAGGTGTCAGTTCTAGTTGAGGCAACTCCAACATTTTCAAATTGTTATGACAATGATGATTCAAGTGGTGCTATAGAGGCGATTTTTCTGGCTCAAGTGTATAGTGTAAAAAATGCAAGTCCTTGCATTTGGGTGACATAAGGATTATGTAATTTACCTCGATCCTCATCTTTTATCTACCGAATTGAGTTATAATACTAGTTTATATTTTTAGTAGTTAGGTATGGGTGGTTTGAGGATGTGAATTCTTTGACTATGACCAACATTGATATGTTGTGGGTGATTTGGATTTGGATTCTCTGTAATTGTTTCTATGATATTGGTTACTTGAATAAATACTTGTTATGTTATATGCTAAGCCAATTCCTCATCAATTCTTATGATGTATTTTATTTATCTTAGTTCCTAGATTTTAAATGGTGAAATTTTAATTTTATTGATTCCTGAATCCTAAACCAAATTTATAATAATAAAAAATTAATATAACTAAAATTAAACATAAATTTTTTATAGATTATATTTTAAATAATGAAATGACAATCTTAAATAAAATAAGTATATATGCATACAAATAAACCTATCTTTGAATCTCATAAATATGCACAAATACAAATAAAAATAATAATTGCACTAAGATGCTTAAGACCATTTTAAATCTACAATTTATAATTTTTTATATGCATGAGCCATCCTTTTTGAAATTCATTTTTTTCTTACGTGCAAATAAATAGTATGATGCAATATGAGGGTTTGTTTTATTTTTTCAATTATAAAATAAAATTAAAATAATTTTTAAATAGACAAAAATAATGTGTTAACATAAAAAAAATAAAAAAATTAAATCATTTTTTAATGTTCTTTAATTTTTTTTAATCATTTTTATTTTATATCAATTATTTTATTATCATTTGAAATTTGGAAAAAACCATATTCAATTGAATCTTATAAAAATACATAGATATAACTAAAAAACAATTCCTATACAATAAAATTATAACATTTATGTTTCTTCATGCAAATATGTTTTTGTATTTCTTTCTCACTTCTATAATTTTATTTTTCCAAATTGCCTTCTCCACTCCTTTGTACTCTTTTTTTTTCATTTGATTTGATTTAGATTTTTTTTCTATTTATGTGTTATTTTAGTTTTTACTATGCTGATTATACATTATTTATATTGGATATTTAAAAATATTTTTTATTTTTTATTTTATTATAATATATTAGTGGTATATTTTTTATCTTTTAATAAATTTACATGCTCACAACATGAGACACTTTTATGTCATTGTAGAATACATCTCTTATATCCATGGAAAAGGGCATGCTCTTATATCCATCAATTTAAAAGACTTTGTATGTTCTTGATGGTTGTCTTCATCATTGTCACAAGTTTGAATACTTAAATAATTAACACTTTGATTGATAATTTTTCTATTATTCTCTACTGTCCAACAACATACGATATATTTCTTGTACCCCAATATCTCATTCTATAATTATTTCAATAAAAAGCATCATAAATGTTGTAGAGTCTAAACCAGTATCTTGTAAACTTGGTGGAAATCAAACAATTCAGAGGAATGACCTAGCTGAACAGTCCACTCAACATTGTGCAAAGACTTCATTAAATTGTCAACCAGGGCTTGTAAACTTGTGATGGCATTGACACTATTTGTGCTTTCAAAGACATGAGATTACCTAGGTTATCCTATTAAAGGTATTCTACTTGCTGGAAAATCACAAAAATGCATAATAGTGAAAGAAGTAAATTGGCGCTAATGGCTATGGGTACCTACATCATAACCTGTAGCTGAACTGTTGTTAACAGCTAATTACTAAAACTAACTCAAAATTGATAACTAAACCCAATCTATCCTCTAGAGTACTACAAGTCAATTAAATGCATTCATGCACATGAACAACCATTATTGATAATCATAATAAGAGAATTTATTTTAACTTACATGCAATTTATGAAGTAATGACTAACAAAAATAACTACCAAACAAAAAGAAAACAACTATAAATGTAGTGAAGAACAGTTACCTTGAGTGGCTTGCTCAGGTGGTTGTCTTCACTTAAACTAAAACCAAATCTAAATCTTTAGATTCCACATAACCATATCAATTTGAACTTCATTCATTATGCATTCCAAAAGACCACATGAAATCTTGCTCAAAGATTGTATTCAAGAAAACCATTTTTGAACAATTAACATGTTTGTAGATTACAATTGAAAGCTAAGAAGTAATTGATAACAAACCCACCAGTGTGAGATTAATCAACTAACTATGTTAAAGACTCAACCACCAGTTATACATAGGCATGAGGGAGTTTATTCTAAACACAACTCTAAACTAAAATCAATAACTACAACTGCCTAGATATCAGAGTGCGTAATTAAGATTGAGTTATTCAAACTACAAATAGAAAGAAACAAGAGCTCAAGTAGGATTAAAACTCTGCAAAACATATCTGCATGTGGAACACATAATCAATTATGCAAGAATCCTATCAATAAAAGAATTCTTCTTCTCCAACGCCTTATCAACTGGACCATAATGATGCACGACTAACTCCATCAGGTGTCTCCACATGGTAGTTATTACACTCATCTTGTTCTGGCACTTCCCCTTTTTCGCTGTCCAAGACCTCTTTTGGCTACTGACTACAACTTTCAGTTGTTGCGGGCTACATTATCTTCTTGGACTGCAAGAGGTTAATCCATAAAACATATACACAAAGCTAACTACCATGATTAAACACAAAATTCTAATCACATTCCATACATATCCACATATAAATCATGCAATGCTACTATATCATAACTATATTTCTATAACTCTAATTCAGGTCCAATGTTGTATAATAAGCATAAAAAGAAAGCATAGCATAGGAATATGTATGAAAGGATTGTTTGCAAATGTCTGTAAACATGCATAAAAACATTAGGTAATGGACTAATAAATGGACTCATCATATGCTCTTGTAGTTAATTCATTAGGATTCTCAATGTTAGCAAGCCACATCAATATTTGATGATAAGTTTTTGAACTCTTCTCTACTTTTGTCATATACTTGAAAATGTACTTGATTATAACATGTTTAGAAAAAATATATTGTTAATCTATATTTTCTCTCAACAATTGTAGTATGTAATGGTTATGCATATTTATTATATCATTGTTTCTTCTAAGCTGATTTTTTTATCACTTATCTTTGATTCTTCATATAATTTTAATTCCTAAGGATTCAATGGTCATAGAGCATCAAACTTGTAAGTAATGAGATTTTTTTAGTAAAATTTGCACACATATTATAAAATATGTATACAATTAATTGACCTACTAAATGCCTTACCTACAAAACATTGTTTCTCTTTTCTTATGTAGGTGTACACCTTTACACATTGTGTGTCCTTCAAGATAATTAATGAGGTATTTATAGTCATGATCCATATTTACTTGAGAAGTTGTGTAGTATTTTGAATAAATGGATGATGTGCAAAATTTAATAATGCCCATCATTCAAAATATATATATAAATTCATTAGTTGAATTAAGACATAAAAGTTGTATAATATATAAGTTTATGAAGGAGCAATAAGATACCTTAAGGTTTTATTGATGTGGATTGTTTTGAGGATTTTGTGTTTGAATAATATGATTAAATTATTTCTTTAAATATTTTTCATTGTTTGTGGTTAGTCCAATCAAGGTTTTTTATAAATTATAATAGCCAGTCTAATGGCACAAAACTATGGAGAAATATGTTCCATAATATATAAGGTTTGTGAAGAAAGAAAGTAATAATTTTAACATATGAAGATGGTCCAATCTCTACTAATCTCTCTATGTGAAAATAGCTCTGATAATCACTACATTTATAACATTAGTAGTAGTTGGTATCCATTCAATACTAATTTAATATTCATTCCACAATTCAAAATATCTTTGTACGTGGAGCAACAGTTAGGGATCTAACACTCATGGATAATTTAATATGAAAACAATATAAAATATGAAAAGAATCATAGATAAAACCATATAACCAATGCTTATATTTAGCAGATAATAATATAATTAAACTTTTGAATCAAATAAAACACAACAAAAATGATCCAGCCACATATAGATTCCCAAAAAAAACCTCACATAGACCATGACAAGTGACTTGCCTCAATATTTTGCACAAATTGTGTCATGTTGTGAATGATGCTAATGAAGAAAAATGGGTAGGGTTTGTATGAAAAATATAACAAAACCCTTAATAGTCAATTTTCCATACCAAATGCCAACAAAAATTGTGAAATTTTGAAAGGTTGCAAATTTCATTTTGACAACTAGATTTAGATTGATATCCCATAAATTATCCACATAATGACAAGAAAAATAAATATCTAGCACCAATCTTTCCAAAAGAAAATTGAAAGAGAAAAATAATAATAGCTTGCCAAAAATCAAGATATCCTAAGAAAGTAATCAAACCACTGAAGTTTAAAAGGAAACTATAATTTGATTAAATTCTAGAAATCAATAAAAAAAAAATTCAAGAAAGAAAGTTATTGTTAAATTATTATCTTAAAAATTATTTCAATTTGATAATCAACTAAATTAACTTTTAAAACAAATTCATAATTAAATAATTATGATATTATTTTATTATGAAATAATATTGATTATCTTGACTAATTAATCTTATCCATACTAGGAATGTACCTAACACCAATATCATATCTATAGACTAATCAAAACAAATGACATGAGAACTTAGTATATGTGTGTAATGGTCTTCAATAGATTGAAATGTCAACACACTATGACAATCTCTTTGTTCTATATGACACTCTCCCTCTAGAAATTGCAAGGGTTAGAATAATCATCCTGCATCCTCCTTAAACCAATAGATTGTAGTTAATCATATACAATATTACAAACAAAGTCAACTTTTTCTTACCAAAGTGAAATCATACCAACCATCATGAAACCATACTTGATTTTCGCCTTAAATCACATTGTACACACATAATTCTCAATTCGATAAGACTATCATCCATATAAATCTCAATAAAACATGATTATCAATTCTAAAGATTAATAGATAAAATATGAGATGTGACACTCATTATCGTGTCAACCACTTGCACATTGAAGACAAAAATATCTTCAATAAAGATTGATTTATAGAAACTTTCATCACTATGCTCGTTTATTTGATCATTATTGTAATCCCAATTTATAATCTCTAGTTAAAACTATCAGTAGGCCTCACCACTTTAGCTTGTAAACTAGATTCTTCCTTCTAAATTTAGCTTGTGAGAGGCGTCCAACTTATTATAATCTATTTTTTTGATAGAACACCTCCCATTTAGAGGCGAGTTATGATTATATGAGTGTTCCAATATGAATGAACCATTGTTCAATAATCCTTGGCTTATGATAATTCATTACATGATCAACTCAAATTTCAAGAGGATTTATGTAGATCTTAACCCTATATATTAGGTGACTCTCAAACTTAAAAGATATCTAATATTTCTTCAAGGTAGAGACAAGTCCCTTCAAGAGTATATGGCAAAAAAAATAATATTCATTTTATTCAAGTAGCAATCCCATCCCTCTCCAAGTCTTTTCCATTTTATTCACGATGGATCTCCCACAGGAGACTCATCCTTTGTCATACACGTATTACTGGGCAAGATCCAGGGAAAGATCCAGAGATGTAGACATATGTCAACCTTGGATTTTGCATTATTCACTCCTTTTTAGAAGATGTTAAATCAACCCCACCATATAAAATCCATGGTATTCAAAGCACTTGGTTCCTATCTGATTTTGACATCGACAAAAACCCAGAAAGTTGGTATAATTTGTGTGGAAGGGGATGATACTGGTCCTACTTCAATTCTCTTCATTCGATTCAATCACATGGATGAAGGAAATAAATGAGCACTAAGGTGTTTCTTGGTAGGCTCTATTCTATTAGCTGTCTCTCAGGCAATTCCAAGTGGCACCGAGTTTGCAGTTGCTTCAAACAGGGGGTAAGCAGGTTTGTGTTTATGCACATAATGCAACAAAAATAATTTGGAACTCTGACAAAGACAAGGAGAAAAAAGTATAATAGAAAATGAAAGGAAGGAAAAGGAAGGAAACGAGATTATATTGTAGGAGTTAAAAAGGGAGATTTTTTTTTGGCAGATTATCAATTTTTTTTTTATAAAATTAAAGTAGATCTTAGTAGTTGAAGGATAACTTCAAAGAAATAATTGTAAAAAAATGTTCAATAGACAAGATTACCTGTCAAATTTTGGTCCTGCTAGAGGGGGTTTTGTATCAAGGATATTTTTGTAAGAAAATAACATTATTCAGGATTATAAGCTCATTTCCAATTAGTTGAAAAAAATCAAATGCATTTATCATTTTGTAGGAGGTGATTATGTATGCTCCAATCCACAACCTTTCAAACTTACTATGTTTTTTGGGTTAGCTCTATTTTCATTTTATTTAAGAATTCCATCAACTTCCTTGAATTTTTATGATTGAGATTTTTTCTCATACTCTCTTGATTTGTAGTTGATGTACAAGGAATTTATCATTTGTTTGGATTCTCTTCTCTTCCAATTTCAATAGTTTAGTGTACAATACTTTAAGATATTATATTCTCTTACAATTTGTTGGTGGTTAATTTTGTAATGTCCAAAATCTTCACATAAACAAAATTATATATATATATATATATATGTATGTATGTATGTATGTATGTATGTATGTATATACATATATGTACGTACATATATATGTACATATACATACATACATGTAGATATGTACGTACACATACATGCATGTACATACATATATATGTATATATGTATGTACATATATATACATATATACATATCCATATATACATATACATACATACATACACACACACACACACACACACACACACATATATATATATATATACACACATACATTTATATTTATCTACATACATACATATGCATTCATATACATATACATTTATATACATATACATATACATATGTATATATAAGATATTTTTTAGCAAAGTCTCATTGTTTTAACATTGCAACAAGGCTTTTTTTTACATATAATGTTGCTTAGTACCGAATGCACAAAATAACATTTTGGTGTGCATACAAAAAGAAAGAAGATAGAAGCAAAAAAGGAAGATAAGGGTAACACATATTCCCATACAATATACCCTACATTATGGAAGACTAATAAGGTCAAGGTGTGGGAACTGTCACATATAATGCCCCAAAAGAGTGTCACCTTAAAGGTGTCCTACTCTATGATAACTATAGATGATGGTGTGAAGGGAAAAAATCCCCTTCATGTATATAATCAAGAAAATTTAACATTCAATATTAAAAGTACATTTATAAATGAATTAACTTAAACCATCTCAATAAATGACATGCATTTATTCATTTTTATTATATTAATCCTTTAAAGTTAGAAATGTAGGTGGATAATTTATGTTATGTTCATTCATTCTTAACATATGCTAGTCATTGATGTAATTTATATGTTTATGTACTAAATCTAAATTTTAAGCATGTTAAACTAGAAGGAGGAATATGTATTTACAATTTAATATTTTTTCCCTATTCTAACCAACACATTATATGTCATATAATCAACTATCGAATTATCATTCCTGATTTTTAATTGAGACAATAAAATATGTAAAAATGTTCCAATTATGTAATAAAGAATTACTTTTCATCATATAACATTTATAGTAGGAGGATCAATTTGGACGATAGTGATCACCAACTTTGTGAGAATAAAACACAAAGAAAGTACACTAAATGAAAGCAATTTGCAAACAAATTGATGGTAACTGGGCTGAGATTTACAATAAGAAAGATTGTATGTACAAAATGATGAGTTTGAGTCACCGTAGGAGTGCTCAACTCAAGGTAGCAAGAATGATCCACCTAGTGGAAAATGAGAAGTGTCACATATCTTTCAAGAGTTTAACTAACTCTCCAAATGACACATCGCCATCTAAAGTATATTAATACATAAAGTAGAATATTAAAACAATTAAATAATATTTCTACTCTAACACCCCCTTTAAACTCAACTTAGATGGGAACAAAGATGGAAGGGTCTCGACAATTAGATCTGATGAAGTACTCATATACAATGAAAATCTCCCGTAAAATAGAGAAACATAAAAAGAAAAAACTACCCTCCAAAAAGAGATGATAAGAACAAAGAAAACTAGACATAATACAAAACATGGGACATCAAAGGTGACTACATATATCCTCAATGGAATCATCATTATACTGTTGTGAAGAATCTTTGGAAGCTTTCTGCGAAGCACCTCTGAACTTTGCAGCAACAAATGATGAACTGTCTACACTGGATGCAGGTGAGTATAACATAGAAGAATAGTCATTGGGAGAAAATTCTGTGAATGTATATAGACAAGAAGAACCATCAACTTTTCTAATGGCTACAATTGCTCTACTTAGCAAGTCTTGAATGATTACTGAATCTGGTTGAAACTCAATTATTTTCCCAATCCCATTGTTTGTAATTAGATGAATGGAGAGGAGGTTCTTGTTCAATTCTAGGACAAAGATTACATCAGTGAAGTATCCATTTCCTATCTGAATGGTACATTTCCCACAAACACATAAAAAAGTGTTGTTTGCTGTTTTTATTTCAGCTGTCTGTAGGATACAATGACATAAACTGATATGGGGAGTAGGTCATATGGTGAGAAGTTGTCGAGTCAAGAAGCCATTTTTGTGGTTTGAACTGTAGATATCTAATATTTCTTTAAGGTAGAAGCAAGTCCCTTCAAGAGTATATGGCAAAAAAATAATGTTCATTTTATTCATGTAGCAATCCCATCCCCCTCCAAGTCTTTTCCATTTTATTCACGATGGATCTCCCACAGGAGACTCATCCTTTGTTATACACATATTACTGGGGAAGATCCAGAGAATTCGACATATGCCAACCTTGGATTTTGCATTATTCACTCCTTTTTAGAAGATGTTAACACAAGCCAACCATATAAAATCCATGGTATTCAAAGCACTTGGTTCCTATCTGATTTTGACATCAACAAAAACCCCAGAAAGTTGGTATAATTTGTGTGGAAGGGGATGATACTGGTCCTCCTTGAGTTCTCTTCATTCGATTCAATCATGATGAAGGAAATAAATGAACACTGAGGTGCTTCTTGGTACAGGCACTATTCTATTAGGTGTCTCAGACAATTCCAAGTGGCACCGAGTTTGCAGTTGCTTCAAACAGGGGGTAAGCATGTTTGTGTTTATGCACATAATGCAACAAAAATAATTTTGAACTCTGACAAAGACAAGGAGGGAATAGTATAATAGAAAAAGAAAGGAAGGAAAAGGAATGTGACAAGATTATTTACAATTTGTATGTCGTTATAGTAGAGAGTATGTTTTAAATTTGATGGTGTTTTAGTTGTAAAATATAATTATGAGTTTAAGAATATTGTAACAGTTGAAAGGGAGATTTTTGGCAGATTATCAAAATTTCTGTATAAAATTAAAGTAGGTTGGAGTAGATGAAGGGCAACTTCAAAGAAATAACTGGAAAAAAAAATGTTCAATAGACAGAGTTAACTGTCAAATTTAGGTTTTGCTGTAGGGTGGTTTCCTATCGAGGATATTTTTTTGCAAGAAAACAACATTATTTAGGATTAGAAGTTCCTCTCCAATTTGTTGAGAAAAATCAAATGCATTTACCATTTTGTAGGAAGTGATTATGTATGTTCCAATCCACAACCTTTCAAATTTACTATGTTTTTTGGGTTAGCTCTATTTTCATTTTATTTAAGAATTACATCACTTTCCTTGAATTTTTATGATTAATATTTTTTCTGAAACTCTCTTGATTTGTAGTTGATGTACAAGGAATTTATCGTTTATTTGGATTCTCTTCTCTTCCAATTTCAATAGTTTAGTGTACAATACTTTAGGATATTGTCTTCTTCGACAATTTATTGGTGGGTGATTTTGTAGTGTCCAAAACTTTCTTTGATAATTTTTTTAGCGAAGCCTCATTGCTTTAGCATTGCAATAGGGGTCATTTTTACTTGTAATGTTACTTAGTACTACCAATGCACAATTTTTTTTGGGTGTGCATGCAAGAAGAAAGTTCAGATAGAGCCAAAAAAGGAAGATAAGGTTAACACACATCCCCATACAATTTGTCTTACTTTATGAGAGACTAATAAGCTCAAAGTGTGGTCACCTTCATATATAATGTGCTAAAAGAGTGTCACCTTAAAGGTGTCCCACTCTATGATAACTATAGATGATGTTGTGAAGGGAAAACGCCCCTTCATGTATATAACCAAGAAAATAACATTCAATATTAAAAGTACATTCATAAATGAATTAACTTAAATTATCTCAAGAAATGACATGCATTTATTCATATCTATTATATTAATCCTTTAAAGTTAAAACATGTAGGTGGGAAATTTATGTTATGTTTATTCATTCTTAAGTTATACTAGCCATTGATATAATTTATATGTTTATGTACTAAATCTAAATTTTTGAGTGTTAAACTAGAAGGAAGAGTACACATTTACAACTTAATATTTTTTTTCTATTTTACCCAACACATTACATGTCATAGAATCCACTATCAAATTGTCATTCCTATTTTTTAATTGAGACAAGTTCCTTTAAGAAGGAAAGTTCCTTTATTTATGTTATTACAATTACATAAGCATTCCTTTCTAAAAAGAAAATTGTTTCACCAATACAAAAAGTGAGATACCGTGCCCATGCACTTATGGTCACACATGCGAACATTAATCAGATACTAAGTTCACCCATTCAATATTCTTACCAAAAGCACACCATGGAGCCAATTGGATGATTAAATGGAAGAACAAGAATCACAATGTAAGTTTTTTTTTTAAGTCAATAGAGCTAGATCATGGGTTGTCAAGCAAATGGTGGTCTACTATTAAACCATAGCTTTTTATCCTTTGTACTATGGGTTTCTAGCAAAAACCGTAATCTGACCATAGGTTGTAAGAACTTTGTAATCTACAATCTTACTAGAGGTTTCCAAGGAAACCCATGGTCTAACTTACAACAAGATTGTTGGATTTCTAGAATTTTTTGGCCTATAACATTACAGAATGGATTTTTTTTTAGAAACACAAAAAATTAAAAATTTAACTTAAAAATGGAGGTTCTAATTATCCTTTTAGAATCTCTTAATTATTTGAAATCTTCTCCTCTTTAGGTCCTTTAAGGGATTCTAGTTCAACCTTCTTCTTCTTTAGAAGCAATTAAACCTTATTGTACTTTTGATTCTTCTATAGTTGTAGTATTGTTGAAAAAGGTTTAAGTTATCTAAAGATCTTTATAAAAAATTCTCAACCATAAGATCCCAAAGCTTGTACCATTTCACATTGATACCATATCCAATGAATATGCAGTGTACAACCTTTTTCTCCAACTTAGATCACTTCTCAATATAGTCCATCAAAATATCACAAGCATCATAGTTTCAACAATATCACATTTACCTTTAATAAAAAACAATATCACATTTACAACATTTATTTCAAGAAAGAGTAAATTCTACTTAAATATCTCTCCATGATACAAGAAAATATCAATAACTACAATGCTTTGCAAGGTTCCCCTCATCCAACTCAACTCCAATTTCTTGCCTAGGAAATATACCTGAAGAGTGGCACCTAAGAGGGCTCAAACCATAATAAATTACCAAAAAATATTTGCAAGCTCTCACAAATATAACCTTGAAAACTACAAACACAAAATTCCACTAACACACTTTTCCTTTAAAGAAAACACAATATATAGAAATGAAAACATCATCCCAAACACACTCAAATATTGAAAACATTCAAACATGTGCACTTCTACTTCATCTAGAAGCATCATATTACAAAATAAGATTAAAAAACATGTAGAAGCCTACCTTCCAACTTCCAAATTATGTCAATGATGGAAGGAACTCCATTTTTTCCTTCAATCTTGCATGCTCTCAAGAAATACCATGTAGTCTTCTCTAATAAATCTCTCTCCCTCTCTCTATTTTTTTTCAAAAATAATGTAAAATAAATTTTACATCTTCCAAACCTTGTTAGAGGGTATAAATGGGAGTGTCATATCATTTCACTCCATTTTATTGGAAGAAGCCACTTGACACCTCTCTAAACCAAGCACCGAAACCTCTTACAATTGTAATAAATGGGCATGTCCAACCCCTGTGAGCCCATTTAAGTTTTCTTCCAACAAGCATGGAGGAGTGGAGTACACTCTATTCAAACCATTATAGAAGGAAATGTATTGACTTGGTGTACTCCCACACATGCCTCCATGCTTCCATAAATACTTGCTCTTTCCAATAGCTCCTAAGCACACCCAAATCTCCAAAATACACTCCATACCCTTCCGCAAGTATCATACCCTTACGTACTTGGGTTCGGTACCCAAAAACCTTAATATAAAACAAACACAAACTTTTTCAAACCCCCAAAAGTGCCTCTAAATGTACAATTTGAATTTTAAAATAAAATTATTTTTAAACACTTAAAATACATACCATGTTCCTCACACTTAAATAATTACAAATTGAATATAATTGGACATAAATATTGACATCATTGGCTAACAAGGGGTATTGATCATAGTTTACCAAGATATTTTTGACATAATTGGGTAACACAACCAAACCTTATTACTACATAATGTAATGAAATAACTTGCACAATAGAAGAATATTATATGAAATATGTTGAAAATACTTGATAATAAGTGAGAATAACAAGCCACTTTGAGGGGGAAACCTCCAAATATCTCCAATGAGAACATAATTCACAATATCATAATGAAATCAAACTCACTACCTCTTATATAAACCTATTTATGCTTAGGATATCACCCAAGCCGACTTAGATAGCCCTATATAAGCCTTAGGTCGACCTAAATAACTAAATATCAATATAATAATGATAATATGACTTAATTAAGAGTTAAGATATCCACAAGCCAACTATTCATAACTCGATGCACACCAATATTGAGGACGTAGCATGCCCTCCCTCTTCAAAGAAGCATTTTCCTCAATGCTAATCAAGTGTGGATTCTTTTGAATGAACTCCTCATCCTCCCATGTGGCATCTTCAACTAGTAAATTCTTCCATTGGATGAGATACTCAACTATGAGAGTTCTAGTCTGTAGCTTCTTTGTACGTGCTTGATGTCTGGTTCCAATATGATTATTCCTTCTTCATCGAGCTCTGGTAGTACTATTTGAGTTGGAATATTATGCCCACTTACCTTCTTCAAACAAGAAACATGAAAAAATGGATGTATCTTTGTAGTTGGTGGCAACTCTAGCTTGTAGGCAACACTACTGATCTTTTGCATGATTTGGTATGGGCCATAATATCTTGGAGAAAACTTATTGTTATTTTTTTGTTGCTTCAGTGAAATTTTCTTATAAGGCTGCAATCTCAAGAAGACCCATTCCCCAACTTCAAAACTTCTTTCACCATAATGTTGGTCCGCTTGTTGCTTCATTCAATTTTGTACCATGGCTAAATTCTCCTTGAGTCTTGAAATTACCTGTTGTTGATGAAGCAAGTGGTCCTCTGTTGCCTAAACTCTTGGTGACACCTTCAATGATGATGTGATGGAAGGAGGATGATATTCGTATAGTGCCAAAAATGGAGACATTTTTTATGATCTATAAAAAGAAGTGTTATACCACCATTCTGCTAGTGGTAGCTAGTCTACCCATTGAGACTATTTCTCTGAAGTGAAACAACGTAGATATCCTTCCAAACACTTATTGACAACCTCAGTCTGCCCATCCAATTGAGGGTGGTATGAAGAGCTATGAGCCAATTGAATACCCAAACATGAGAATAAATCTTTCCAAAAGTGGCTAGTAAAGATAGGATCATGATCACTGACAATAACCTTAGGTGTACCATGTAGCTTTTGTATATTCTCCAAAAAAGATTTTTCCATTGCACTTGTTGTAAAAGGATGTGATAATGCAATGAATATTTAGTGAGGTGGTCAACTACTACGATGATGACATTACAACATTTAGATTTGTGAAACCTTGTGATGAAGTCCATGGATACCTCTTCCCAATGTTACCTAGGAATAGCTAAGGGCTGCAAGAGACCTGGTGTTTTAATTGTCTCCCCTTTATTCCTTTGAAAAACTAAACATTCAGCCACAAATTTTTGAACATCACCTTTTAGCCCTTCCGAAAAAAAATCTTTCTTGACCTGATGATATATCTTCAAAAATCTTGAATGACCACCAATAGGAGACTCGTGAAGCTCTGTGAGAATCTTGTGTTTAAGAGTGGAATTCTTGTAGAGATACAATCGCTCTTTATACCAAAGAGTATCTCCCTTCCAACAAAACTTATCTGAACTACTAGGATCACTCTTTAATTGTTGGATGAGATTACTTGTAGCAACATCATTATGCCACTCTACTTTGGCTTCTTCCACCCAATTTTCTTGTAATGTTGAAAGGGCACACAATGAGGCTTCATCTTTCTCATCCTTCCTAGAAAGTGCTTCTACCACAATATTTTCCTTCCCCTTCTTATATACAATCTCAAAGTCATATCCCAACATCTTAGTGACTCATTTTTTTTTCTCTTCAAAAGGTAATCTTTGTTTCAAAAAATATTTTAGGCTATCATGATCCGTCTTAACCTTGAAGTGTCTACCCATTAGATAAAGCCTCCATTGTTTAATTGCATGAAGAATAACTATCATTTCCTTCTCATAAATAGGTTTGAGTTGATTCTTACCCTTTAATTGACGACTCTCAAAAGCAATTGGTTGACCCTCCTGCATGAGTACTACTCCCATACAATTTCCTGAAGCATCACATTCCACAATAATTTTCTTGGTGAAATCTAGAGTCACAAGCACTAGAGTTGTACACATAGCCTCCTTTAATCTCTTAAATGTTGCATTAGCGAACTCATTCCAATGAAAAGAATCCTTCTTTAATGAAGTTGTGAGAGGTGTTGCTATATGACCATAATTCTTCATAAATCTTCTATAGTATCTTGTCAATCCAAAGAAACCCCTCAATTTCTTAATGGTTTTTGGAAATGGCCATTCCATGATAGCCTTAATTTTACTAGGATCCACCTTCACTCCATGTGAAATTATGTGTCCCTAGATACTCCACCTCATTAAGACCAAAAGAACAATTGGATGGCTTAGCATAGAGTTGATCTTTAAGTATTTTTAATGCTTGATCTACATGATGCAAGTGTTCTTCCCATCTCTTGCTAAAAATAAATATCTCATCAAAGAACACTAATACAAACTTCCTCAAGAATTTCTTAAAAATGGAATTCATCAAACTTTGAAATGTAGATGGTGTATTGGTAAAGACTGAATGGCATCATAAAAAATTCATAATGACCCTCATGAGTCTGAAATGTTGTCTTACAGATATCTTCTTCCTTAATTTGAATTTGGTGATAACCAGATCTAAGATCCAACTATGTAAAATACATAGCTCCATTCAATTCATCTAGAAAATCATCAATGATTGGAATATGAAACTTATCTTTAATGGTGTACATTTTGAGCACTCTATAGTCTAGACACATGTGCCAAGTTTCATCCTTCTTATGTACCATCACCATAGGTGAGGAGTAAGCACTTTGGCTATGCCTAATAATTCTTGCATCTAGCATCTCCTCAACAATTTTTACTATCTCACTTTTTTGTATATGTGGGTACCTATAAGGCTTGATGTTGGGAGGTTGGCTCCCTAGAACTAGTTGTATGGCATGATCATCACCCCTCTTAGGAGGAAGTCCTTTAGGCATATCTCCAAAAATCACTAAGTGTTGATCAATTATTTCTTGTAAATTTGGATGAGTAGGAGCATTTATTGAGAGACTTCTAATGAACATAATTGGTCCACAAATCCATCAAATCCTTTCTTAAGCAACTTTTACATTTGATGAGAGTTTACCATTTGTGGGGAATTTTCCTTCAATCCTCTTAGCTCTAATGTCTTTCCTTCTAATTGAAATCTCATGAATAGATCTTGGAAGTTCATGTCAATTGTTCCCAATGTAGTAAGCCATTGCACTCCCAAAACAATATATGTTACACCCATGGAGATAGCATACATTGGGCTATCAAGGTGATAATATCCCATTGATAACTTAATGCTATGACATTTTCCAAAGCAACTAATAGTACCTCCATCTACAATCAAGACTTGAAACTCTAGAGATGGATATATAAAACAATTCAAACGAGTAGCCAACATTTTGTTAATGAAATTATGAGGACTACCTAAATCAATCAACACTATTGATTTTTGCTTCTTTAAGAAAACAACTATGTTGAGAGCTTGTGGAGCACTAAAAACCTAAAAGTACATGACAAGAAATGATTGGTTGGGAATCATGTAATTCCTCATCTGACTCCCTTTCACCTTCTAATATTGGTTCATCCTCATCTTCCTCACTCAAACCTTCAATATAGAACCATTTATTTTCACTACATTTGTGTCCTTGACTATATTTTCTATCACAATTGAAACATAATCCTTTTACTCTCTTCTCATTAGTCTGTTGTGGGGTCAACCTAGTAGGTTGAGGAAGAGAAGGTGTTGAATATCCTTTGTCTCTTATCACATTAGCCCCTTGCTTTCTAGGAATTGAATATTTTTCCTCTACCCTTCATGCTAAGACAAAAGAATCATAGATAAAGCTAGGACTAAACATGTGTACCTCTTGAATGTGATCCTTGAGATCACCCAAGAATAAATCATTCAAGTTCTCCTTTGTAATTGTATCCACTCTTTAGGAAAGATTTTGGAATCATTGAATATAATCTTTAACTGATCCTATTTGTTGAAGTTTAGCTAGCTAGCTAAAGAAGTTGTCTGACACACTGTTGCTATATTATTCTTGGAGTTTCTTCATAAAAACCAACCATGAGAAAGTGAGAACATTTTTTCTTTCTATGAGTACAAATCCAACAATACCAAATGAATTGATTTGGTTCTAGATATATAGGGAAGCCATCATGACCTTTTGTCCATTTGGGACTTGATGTACTTCAAAAAAATTATCCATTTGGTTTATCCATGTTAAAGGATCCTTGCCATAAAACTTGTGGATATCCACCTTTGGTATCAAATTCCTAGATCCCATAAGAGTATTATCATTAGGGTCAAGAGTAGTTGACCTGGAAGTTTGACCTTGGTTACTTGAGACCTCCTTTCTTGGTTCATTCATATAGGTTCTTAACATGATTCATATGTCTGTCATATCACCTCTTAGGCCATACATCTCCGTATTTACTGAGGAAATTTCTTCCTTGACCTTACTAATTTCCTCATTGGGCTTAAAAATGTTTACCCCATCCTTATCAGGGGATTTTCTAGGTGTGACAACATTCTTTTTTCCCCTTGTTGTAGGCCCTATCATGATGGGAACCAATGATTTTGAAATAAATCACACAAATAAAACTTAAATTCTCTTAAATTTTTAGTGTAACTTACCAAGACCAAGATACCACTTACACAAAAAAAACTCCAAGAAATTAGCAGATTTGCAACCTTGAGAGTGAATTTTTTGGAAACCCTAATTTTACAATAAATCACTTATTTAATTTTGTAGGATGTGAGAGATATTCGCCTTCCAAATAAATTGTGTAGAAACCCTAATTCTAAAATAATTCGCTCAATTCTGCTCTAATTTCTCTAAAATTTAGATTGTAGCTTCTTTAATATGGTCTTCAAAAAGCCTTTAAAAATAATAATTTTTTTTTGTTAAAATATGAAAGATATGCGCCTTCCAAAATGACCTTCAATATTAAGAAGATGCCTTGCCTCTACGGTGCCAAGATCATGCTCTGATACCACTTGTAATGAATTAACTTGCACAATAGAAGAATATGATATGAAATATGTTGAATATACTTAATAATAATCAAGAATAACAAGCCACTTCGAGGGGGCCTCGAACCCTCCAAATATCTCCAATGAGAACACAATTCACAATATGATGATGAAATAAGACTCACTACCTCCTATATATACCTATTTATGCTTAGGATATCACCTAGGCCGACTTAGATAGCCCTATATAAGCCTTAGGTCGACCTAAATAACTAAATATCAATATAATAATGATAATATAACTTAATTAAGAGTTAAGATAGCCACAAGTTGACTATTCATAACCCAATGTACAACAATATTAAGGTCGTAACACATAATGTGCATTGAGATGATAAAATGGTCCCAACAATCCTTTGATTCCTCCTGCTAGCTTGCTATAATATTCTACACACTCATTAAACATATTAAATATTATCTTGGAAAAATTATTTCTAAGGCACCATAATATTATATTTCACTATTCATTTGTTCTCATAATATTTAGACCATACATACAAAAGTCACAATTATTAACATGTACAAACACATCAAATGTATAATTCATAACAATTTAATTGTCATTTAAATATAAAATTTATATGAATTTAATTGACATTCAATTGTGTCATAACAAGGAGTTGTCGGACAAGGAGGATTGGTAAGTGTCCTTGGATGCCCTCCTCGTTGACTAGAGTTTAATTTGTTAGTTTTTGTGTTTTGTTTTCTTGTTTTTTCATTTTGTTTCATGTCCTTATTTTTTTGTTTTGTTGCGCCTGTGTACCCCTTTATTGTTTGATTGGGCCTACGTACCCTCTTGATATTTCTTCATTTAATCTTTTGTTTTTAACTTATGAGATCAAGACCCTTTCCTTTCTTTTTTTAATTAAAAACATTTAATTCTCATAAACTTCGCTATTCACATCTTAATTGAAATTTAATATTTTAAATATATTAAACCATGATTATTTAATATAATTTCAAATTTTACCTATAACTAACCAACATGTGAGTTAAGATTAGTAAAAAAATATAATTGAAATATTTAAATTAATAATTATACTAAATTATAATTAATGACTAACTATATTATATATGTATGAAATTGATAAACAACTATCAAAATCACAAGGGTATAATCATAATGTCTGGCCAAGTATCATTTTATAAAGGTACAATGAGGATGATAAGTATCAAATTAAAAGTGGGTCTTATAATTTTGAAGGGTGAGAAACTATGCCTCTATTAGCCATCAAGCCCCTTGGCATACACTAGAGTGTATAGAGAGGTTCCTTTCCTTTTTTTTTTTGTGTAATCTTATCCTCCCATAAGAAATTTCTTAATTATGTATGCTAGTTATTTTAGTTCTTTGAAATTGTTCTTTTTTATGATCTTAATAATATTATTAGTCTCATGTTCAAAGGTTTAAATCAAAATAATTTAAGGAGAGGTGAAGATGATTTAGACATGGACATTCCTAAGAAGATTTATGGCCCTCTCCCCAAAGTGTTTTTATAAATTAATTTTTTACAAGGTAGTTAAAGGAAATTTATGAACGATAGGTGGATATTTTATTATTAGGGTTTTTTAGGTCTTTGGAAATATGGTGGCTCCCTATTTTTAGGGAAACATGCAAATAATGAGGTATATTAGTAAGCTCCAATTATGTGGCTAAGAATGAAAATCTCACAAAACCTTACTAATCAAATAGTTAAAAGTTGACTATAGTTGTGATAAACTCTCTCACTAAAAGAAAGAGCCTAAGTTAGACATTCAATTAATATGTCAATGAAGTTCTTGATCTAAAGATTATTTTGTAAATATTACCTTCAAAAATTACAAAAGGAATCTAAACAAGGTAGAAATTTATGTGTCCAATGAAGAAATAAAGCTAGTCAATTACATCAATTTACATTGAGTGTAGATACATGGAAAAATCTAAACTCCTTACTTTCCTACAAGCTCTCTTTGAGATGTTGTAGTTATTAGAAAATTCTTTCCTAAAGTATTAAAGTGGAAAAGATCATTTTTAGTTAAGATAAATGAAAGAGAGGCATATATTGAGTAAATAGTGTGGTAGGGTTATCTTGGGTTCACTATCAACTTATGGTAGATTTGGCAATGATGAGATAGGAAATAACAATTTCATTTATTTGATAGACATACAACATTGGTATATCATTTATAGCATATGTAGTGTGATGAGGATTTGCATCTATGATTTGTGTTGATTTTTTTATTTTGTATCTCATTGATTAGAAGGTGGTGGTATGGGGCCTACTTAACTATCAACGTAGAATGGTTGATAGGATATTTAGAGAATGTGTTTGTGTGCAATTGGTTCTTTGGAGGCTCATTGATAGGTAAATTTAATGTATTTTCACCTATAATGATCCCACAAATTTATTGTTTGTCAAATGCATTTAGGCAAACATGTTCTTACATAAAGGAAGTGCTCCAATGTTTTGATAAAATAAGAATTTTTAAAAATTGTACTTTTTCAAAATTTAGATGCTTCAATGAGGTTATTGCTATTGTATTTATTTCTTCCAAACTATATTTTTGGTATGGTTATGGCTAATGTTGAGGTGACATATAAGCTTGAGAAGGTACCATTAATGGTTGAAGTTGAGGGAATTTATCTACCCAACACTAACCCTAGGTGGAGGTAAAGAAGTTGAATTGGGAAGTTGTAGCATGAATTCTCTAGGAATTTTGCAATGATGTAGGGAAAGTACTTGCAAGCATGCATGTTCATCATCATTGTAGTTGTCTCATGGTTGGAATTGATTTCACTACTTCTATTTCATATGGACCATATGTTCATAGATAGATCATGACATGCAAAAGTTTATAATGGTGACTGATTCTTGACCATAGTATACCATTTAGAGGAAGGTTAGGGTTAGTGGATAATGAATGGATGGAAGAGGTTATTGATACTTTGCATGTTTCTCAAAAATACAGGGAATTATGGGGAGTTGTATAAGTTGGTTTGGGTTATTCTCATGTTGGTTTTGCTATGGTATTTTTTTTAGTATATTTTATAGCTAGCCTTATAAGGATTCTAGTTATGTGGGGTTTTCGTGTATTTTGGGCTTGTAGCCATCAGTTGTGTAGCTTTTGTAGCTTATCTTGTGATGTTTGGTTGTATATCATATTAAAATTTTATTTTTTATGGTTGAGTGCCTTATAGATCTCCCACGACTACACCTCTAAAATTTAATACTATTATTGATTGATTCAACCAAATCATTTCATTGTGGGTAGTAATTAGAAGATATTTTTATGTATATTATGTATGTATTAGCAAAGTTTATTAATTTGGTCCCTAATTATTTTTAGAATTATCAATAATTATTGTTGTAGGAATCTCAAATATTATGATAATGCCCTCTAGGAAATCAATTATGAATTTTTTAGTTGTACCTTTAGTTGTACAACTTTAAACCATTTAGTGAAATAGTCTATGGTCACAACAATTAATTGCTAACTTATGTTGGAAATTATTTCAATCACAATAATGGAATTCAAAACCTCACTATTGAAAAGGAGCATTTCTAATTATTGGTTGTAATAAGAACAACCCATTTCTTTTTCTATGCATAAAGAAAGTACAATATTTATAATTTTAGGCCTAATTATGTGAATCAAAGAACATTGTGGGACAATAATACTATGTGTTATGGCATATTTTAGGCTCTTTTAAATAATAATTATTTTTATCTTTGTAATAATTTTACTATGGGTATGGACAACATACTAATATTTTTTTAAGTTCATTTAATGATAAATGTTTTATACACCCATGTCCAATTCTGTGATAGCTAAATCTTATGTGCTTGATTCACATTTGCAAGTTGATATTTATGATTTCTAATATTTAATTTATGATTATTATATTTTGAAGGATAATGACATTGATGTATCTTATGGACTAACATGTTTTTTGAATCTCTCTATTTTTGTGAGGTTAAATTCCTAATGAGGGAGACAATCATAGGGGAGGAGACAATCACACCAATGTAGGTGGTTTTCTCAATTTCATTCTAAGCTAAAAGTCATAGTTGTAAGTATTTATTTGTTGGTCATATGTGTTTATTAGCATATATTTATTTTTGATTGTTAACAACATGATAGTCATGTGTCAATATCATTGTCATCATTTTAGCCATTTCTATTAGCATAATTTGTTGTAATAAACAATGCAGTCCTTCAAACAAACAAGCCAATTTAGCCAAAATTTATCTTGAGCACAAAAAATGCCACTAAATGAAACTTGTAACAGTAGATCCACTAAAATTTTGATCAAACAGGTCAACGAAGGCCACAAGTTCTCTACAAATAACAGTTTCACAAGCACCCAAAGATGCCACAATATGTCAAAATGACCAAATTTTTTTGCAAAATGCAAAATCTACCCTAATGAGAGGATGGGAAAAGGGCATATTGGACCTCTACCAAAAAAATCATTTTTACAACTTTTCAAAAATAGGCTCAATGGCCCAAAAATTGTAAATTACCAAAATTGATGAAATGAAAGGTATTTTTTTTCATTTCTTGAGCCTTATGGACATAATGGTAGTGTATGTTTGGCTCTATGGTGCTTTGTTGATAGGGATATGTGCAAAAGTCATCTTGATGTAGGAAGAAATATGCTCTCATGGCTTTGATACCATGTTGGAGAATACCAAGATCAAAAAGCATGAAATAACTTCCACAAGTGAATAAATTATGCACAATAGTATGTATATCAAATATAAAATGAAGATTATGTAATACAATGGTCAAGACTCAAGCATATGTAGGCAAGTATGAGGAGGTACAAAGGTAGATTGAACTACTAACTAACCCTCCAAAGATGGAACACTTGTGAGCTCACTTGACAAGTGTGTGAACAAGTGTCAATAGGTGTCTCAAGTCATGAGGATAGATGTCTCAACCAAATAAAGTGAGACAAAAGCAAAAGAAACATAAATAAACTTAAGCTAGATGTGAATAGGTCAATCCTAGAAAGGTGATTAGCTAACTAGGTATGATAATGACTCTACTTACACTAACAAGTTATTTTCATTGTGTTTGTTTTCAATGATGTTTCTTGGGCCATATTTTTTCATTATTATTTGATGATGGTTTTTGTCATTATGAATTTATTATAGTCAATCAAGGTGTTCAATTTATACTAGTTGGTGTGTCTTTATGTCTAGACTATGTCATGGCCATGGTATCCTAACTCAATCCTAAACACATCTTATAAATGAAAACAATTCTTGTAAAAAATACTTTGGGAGGTCATTGAAATGTTTAAAATATTTAAAATTATGTGGGATAGTGAAAATTCCATGTAATTTTGGCCTACTAAGCCTTCCCCTCAACATCAATGATCATTTATTGGTTTTTACAATATTTTTGAGCTATGTAGAGGAAAGAGTAGGAAGTAAATTGTAACAAATCATAGTTTCTGGCATTTTGGAGGGCAGACAATTGAGGGTAAATCTATATGGAACCCAATATGGGAGGAATTTTGTACTCAAAATATTTGATTTTTTATGCTAATTAGAGGTTATAACCATAAAGAAAATGTTACTATAAGGTTTGAAGACTCCTATTTATTATACAAACGAGGGAATGAAGATGTATTCGGGTTTCTTTTTCCTTTGGATTGATCTTTTTAATTCTTATCTCATTCTTGAAAGAGAGGTTGTGGGTTGGGGATAAAAGAAACTTCCATATATTAACTCAATGTGTACTCAACTAGCTAGGTATGTGAAGATATATAATTGTACTACTAAAGGTCGAAGTCATGAATTCCTCTTGATCAATCAAAGATCATTAGATCACAAGTTGTATGAATCAAAAATAGTAATATAAATTTGATCAAGTTGTATTCCAAAGAAGCACGGAGATTGGGCTTGGTATAGATGGCCATCAAAATGTGCTTTAGAGAAATATAATGCAAGCTCTACATAGGTTATAATAGATCAATTGAATGAAATCAACCATTCACTATTGGGTGGAAGAAAGAAGTTGGGTCTACATTTAGGGGAAGTGTTGGGAAAAAAATCCTAACAAGAACAGGTACCCATTTAGGATTGAGACCCTAGATCTAAATTTTTAAAATGGGTACTCATTTTGTTTTTTAAAAGCGAGTACTAATTTTTTTAAATGGGTACCCATTTCTAATTACATCATCATTCCACTCATTTTTAGAATGAGTAAATGTTTTAGAGTAGGTACATGTTTCATAAAATTTGAAATTTGAAACCCATGAATTTGATTTTATTTTAGGCTTGGAAATCCACCCCTTAGCCTTGGACTTGCAAGTACAATGTCATGAAAACAAGAAGAGAAATTTGACTTCAGCAATATGGTTGATGAGTTTTTTTTAAAAAAGACAAAATTAAAACCCATTATAGATGATGATGTCTAGTTTTTAAATATGCATTTTTTTATAATTGGACTTGCTTTTCTATTTATTAATTAAGTTTTGAGGAAATTGCTCCATAAACTTGAAATGTTAGGTGTTAGTATTTCTTAGTAACTTTTATTTTTGAAAATTATGTAATTTCTTTTATAAGACTTTAATATAGACATGATTCCTTATATAATGAAAAATATATATTTTATGATTAGTTCAATTCAAATTATGTTGATTGTACATAAGAGTTTTTCAAAAATAATAATTAGGGCCATTAAAAATTAACAAAAGAATGGGAAAAATTATAAAAAAGTATCCTCGTCAATATTTAGTATAATACACATTTCACCAAAAGGAATTAGAAAAATAATTTTATTTAGGTCAAATTATGTTTGTCGTACATGTGCATGCTATGGTCCTAAAACATGACTTTAAATAATGGTTTTTATACAAGCCTAAACAAAATTAATATGTATCATTTAGGTATTAGAATAAATTGCATATTTGAAAACTAGACTCAAAATACTTGATTTCATATTATTGGAATTTTTAAAGATTATATGTGTAAGTGCTTCTAAATTTTAGTCCAACTGCGAAAAAAATTAATTTTTAAGGAAAAAGACTTCCATTTTTTGACAAAAAAGTGGACCCAACTTCTTCCACTTAACCTATTATTGCCATTACTTTACAGATTAGGATGAGAGTTCAATGGAGAAACGAGGCATTCATAATTTCTAAGTATCAAATAAAAAACAAAAAAAGCTCAAAATGAAATATCTAAAACTAAGGATAATTATATCTAAAGAAGAGAGTGAAAAATAACATGGTTAATAGTAATATGAATTGAATATCTAAATTGTTATATAATCCAATTAATTGTTTAGATGTCATATGTAAACTCACACAAGTGACAAATGTGGTTGAGGTATAGGATAACACCATCTATAGTAATTAGATTTGGGATCACATATCTATAGATCTTAGATGATGAAAGAAAATTTAACATCTTAAAGAATAGAGGGCTTGCTATCATTTTCAATTGTTTAGATTTGTTCTTAGAGAAATTAACATGATAATTGACAAGGTTTTATATACGAAAGAGGCTCAACTCCATGTAGATCATGCTCATGAACAAAGTAATAATGTAAATTTGATTGGTTTATCTTCCTAAAGCTATAAAGATTCTATTGAATAGGATAGCTAGAACATATTTTGTAACATCAACTTCATTCCCATTCAAAACAAGAAATAACACCATTGGCAATGGTATTGTAATGAAATCTACAAATTCCCTCGATCTAAGTATCTTAAAGTTGGAGCTAGAAATACAGATGCAATCACTAAGAAAAATATCTTATTAAAGTTGAAACAATTCATTATGGTCAATGTGAGATGGTATCCATTCACTTTTCTCATAAATATTAATAATGAAACTATGTAGGATGCATGACAAGGGTAGCACATGCCATCTCACCAATCTTTGGATGGTTATTTTGAAGAGAGGAGGAATTGTATCCATCAAATCAATCCCCATTTTATCATAGCTCAATTCCTAGAGTATCTATGATGTAGGGAAGTTTACTTTTTCAAGCCAAATGTTGTACATTTAATCTTGTTTGGTCAATAAACATTAGTGGGAAAAGAAGAAGATAACATGAACAATACATGTGAGAGGGCACAAATAATATACCTAATTTCCATTTTATCAAGTGGTTTCATGAGGAGACATGACCTCCCATTACATAAGGATACATTCTATTATGAACACCCTTTGACTCACATCTAGATCCTAAACCTATCACATTATTCACATATTATAACTATCATTTTGTATTCTATCTATTCCTAGATATATACATCCTTATAGAGGAGTATAACTAGCATTTTATTCTATTTATTCTTAAATATATACATCCTTATATACAACAAGGAGGAGTTAGAAATTTTCTAAGAATAAGATTTTTTATGATTTCTTGTATATATATATTTTTAAACACTATATTATCAGTAAGGATGCTTTTAGTGAAATTTTTGTGACCTTAAAACAATTTATTTTTTAACTATAAGTTGTTAAATACTCATAGTATTCACTAAGTAGTTAACATGATACTATCTCAATTATGCAATTTTGAGTCTCAACTAGACTCTAATACCAAAATTTAATGCTACTTTTCTCTAAAATATAAAATTAGATAGATTTCATAAATTATAGAACTTCTATAACAATAAATTTATTAGTGTTATTATTTAAGTTTAAATATTATAAAGTATATCTATAATTTAGATATAAATTCATAAAAATGTTTATTTATCAATATCAACTAGCTTAATAAAATTCAACAAGAGACATGAGAGAAATGATGGCCGACAACGGTTAGATTTCAGTGGAGGCGACTAGGGTTTTACCTGAGCCGAGCCTCTAGGGAAAGGCACCACAGGGAAGAATTGGGGCTTCTACTCGAAACAGAGACTATGCCATTTGTGTTGAAGGACAAAATAGTCACAAGAGTTTTGTAAGGCTGATGCATGATGGTGGAGTTTCTGCTCTTGTGAATGAAGGCCAGATACAACATCAACAGGGCGACGTCGTTTTTGGTGGTGATGGAACCTTTAAGGATTTTAAGAAGCTGAGTCTAGAGAAAAGAAAATCTGGGTGTGTTAGGGTGGATAATCACCCAAGCAGAAGATCTACTGGGGGAAATGGAGGGGACCCTGATTCCCACCTTTCTTTTGATTCGATCACATTGGATTAGATAGAGAGTTGGTGAAAGAAGTGATCTTCAATGAAAAAGTATTCTCTAGGTTGGGCTTGATTGGGAGATTCAGGGGTTTATAGCCATGCTTTCCTGATCTTCACTAGTGGATTTCCAACAACTGGATGCCCCTGTTGGAAGGGTATGTTCAAATCTACCCAATGACTAGAGGTTTTTTTATTGTTGTTTTTGAAAAAGAATAGGATAGAGATAAGATCCTATGTGAATATCACTGGGATTGGGAAGAGAAGCATGTACTAATGTTAAATCCATGGCATTTGACCTTCAACCCAACCACTAAATTTTATGAGAGGGTCCCCAATGGGTGAGACTTCCTAACCTCCCCTTGCAGTTCCAGTTTGATGCATGCTTGGAAGCTATAGGGAACTCTTTAAGAAATTTTGTAATGGTGGATGAGGGTTCTTCAAATCTTCTGCACTCGACTTATGCCCGAATTTTGGTAGAAATGAATGTGTATAAGGTGCCACCAAAGGAGATTCGTCAAAAATATCCAAAGGGTTGTTGGGTGCAACCCTTGGACTATGAATGGGTGCCTTTTAGGTGTAGAATATGTCATCAAACGAGACACTTGGCAACTGAATGTGCCAAGCATAGAACTAACAAATCAACTTCTTGGTGGAAAGATGCATCCACCCATTACTATACGGTGGAGAAACAGGAGGTGAAGCAAGGGAGCTCCCAACTGAAAGGCACAAAGGAGGAGAGTCAGGCTTCAGAAGAGTTGAATTTGGTAGTGAAGTTGCTATTGCAGGAGGTTGGAAGTACAAAGCAACAACAAATTAGGGCGGCCCCAACTCAAGAAGGGATTCAAGCTGAAAGCAGTGCTAAAGTTGTTCTCAATGGAAGTGTCAAGGAGATGACCTTCAAAAATGGGGCTACAACACCAGAGTGTAGGGAAAAGAAAGGTGGAGTGAGACCTTAGTTGAAATAATTTAGAAAATGAAAGGTTAAAGATCAACAACATCAAGTTAGTAGCAGGAATGGAGCTTGGAGGAGTCCTCAGGATTTATCTTTGGACTGGAAGAAGGAGGCTGCAAGGTTTGAGGATGGGTGGAAAACGGTCTTGGGGAAGAAAGCAAAGAAGTAGAAGAAGAATTTTTTTGTTATGGTCCTACAATCTTAGATTAAATGAAGATCAAAGAAAGCTTCAAACTTTTGACCTATTAATGGGTGTTATAGAGATTTTCAAATTTAAGCTTCGTTGTTAGTTGTATTTAAATCTTTAATCTTTGTATGGGATGGGTTAAGCTGGAATTGGGGGTAGCTCTTTGGATTATAATTTAGCATTTGGTGGGTGTGGTAGGGTTTGATATGGATGTTGTTTTTGAATTAGCTTTGTAATATTTTTATTTCAATTCTCAATAAAAAAATTTATTATCGACCAAAAAAAATTATCAACTAGCTTAATACTTAAGAAAATTAAAATTACCATCATTAATCTATGTTGGTTAATAGATTTGTTACTACAAAATTTATGTATCCTAACTCTGCAATACCTTCTCAAGTAACATATGTACCAATAGTTGGACAAGTTATATATCTTTTTTTCATATTCACCCTCTGAATTTAAGAGGTACAACTCCCTCTTATAATGATTTTTTTTGTGGATATTCTTTTAACCAAAAATCAAGAAAGGAATATTAGAATGAAACAACTAAAAAGGAAATGACAATCCACATATAGTTATTTTTAGAATACTAGGTACACATGTATGAAGAGTAAAGATCCATTTCAAAGTAATAATTACAACATAGAGCAATTTACTATTTTAAATGAATCTCACAATTTAGAACATGAATGATAATAACCAACGCAAGAATATCAAACACCCAAAATAGCTATCACTCACATAAAAAATGATAACACAACAATAATAATGCACAAACTTGCAAAAAAAAAATTCTAGATATTCAAAAATTTAATATTCAAAGACTTGCAATTATTCCCTATTTAAAATTATCACACACAAAATTTCAATTTTTTTAATTTCTACTTCCCTCTAACCCCTTAACTACCTTAATTAAATACCATTGAAAGTAATTGAAACTTTAAATAACTATCCAAGTGAATATAAAGAGACCCTAGAAAATTTAGGGGACTTCTAAAATATAACAAATTCTTTGAATAAATCAAATGTTTTGTTGAGGTGACACATCATTAATATTGGTACCATCTTTTCCCTTCATTGGTGACTAGGGCATCTGGGTAATGTTCTTGATCTAAATTTCTCTAGTAGGTGGTAAGATGATTCAAACTCGAGTCAAATGATGAGTTGATAACACTCAAATTGTCTATGTTTTCCACGTAAAATGTTTGCCTACTAAATAAATCCTTGATTTTTTCCTTGAAGTTTCTTATATTAGTTTGGGAATTCATGACCCACATGTTTTGGTTGACTAAGACTAGTCTAGAGGCCAGTTTGAACATTTTATTTGATCTAACTATGCTCCTTTAATGGTTTTTTTAATTCTTGAACATTTTTTTTTTTTGAGGGAAACCACCTTCCAATCTATGCTCTTTTTCCATATGATACATTTGGCATCATTAGTATGGGTTAGGATTTTCTCAGAGGCCAACTTTTCCATTCCAAGGTCCATCATTTTTCTCAAGAATTTATCTATACTCAACCAATAAGTTTCTTCCTGTTTAGAGGTTGCAATGTCCTTCATTTTTGCTTAGTTCTAAATTGTTACTTATTTTTTCTTTATTTATGATTTCACCTACCAAATCTTTGATTGTTTCACCATAAAATTTACACTTTTGAACCTTTTCAATAATTGCTTTTGCACCATCTAAACTTGGATCTAAATGTGAATTAATTTTCCCCATGGATTGAGATGAAGTATCTATGATAGATTTCAAGCAATGTAATGCCCCTCTAAGTTTCTCCTTGTTAGTTTTGTCAACTAGTCTTGCTTTCGACCCTGCTTCATGATGTTGTTGGTATTTGGTTGTTTTGAGTTGATTAATACTTTGATTAATTATTATTTTGACAAAATGTTTATTCAAGTTTTAGGCATTGTGATAATTAAATACAAGCTTTTATATAACTACAATTTAAAGTTGAAGATGATATAATTAATAAATAATAAATGATAAATTGGTGAGCGAATAAAACTATATTTAGCTATTGATAATAAAGAACAAACAATTATTCAAAATAATTAATTAGTTTTTGTATGGGACGTAATTAAATGCATTTATATGCATGAGCATTTTAGTTGTATTGGATTCCTTTGAATGGAAGGAATAACTTTAGTTGTTTACCAATTATAATTATTGCATGTTAATGTGAATAAGGGAATCGTTATAGTTTATCTTGGCCTGGGGCATGTTTGGGGGTTTTTGGTGGGTGTCAGAGAACATTCTGATAATCTCTAAGCATTCAATTAATATAGGGGAGAAGGTGTTTGGGTTTAAAGGTGGTTTTGCGGAAGGAATTACATATACAAAGATCTAAACCATATATGAGGATCACAAATAGCAGCTCGAGCCCTCCACTGCCATTGGGAATTGTCCATTACCTAGAGTGAGAGTGAAATTTGTTATTGTGCTAGTGGAAGAGTGATCTTTTATAGAAGTTGTTCTTGATTGCATAGTTAATGTGAGTTGTCTTTAAAATAATGCTCTATGGTTGTTATATCGGATTGTTTCCCTGTGGTGATTATGTGAGTGATTTTGTGAGTGAGTCAGCTATATTCTCTTCTTTTGGTTGAGCATGAGGATTTCATTATGATGTTGTCATTTGCAAAGTTTACACTTAAATGGTGGATAGAAAATAGTTCTTTGTGATCTTGTGATTGTTGTCATTTATTTGATGGGGAAACCCATGTGTTAACCTTTTGAGAGTCTTCTAGAGGTTGAGGGGATATGGTTTCTTCTTGCAAGATTAGGTGTGGGGGTCGGCGACCTAGGAGGCTCCGCCTTGGGTAACTCATACCAAGCTTGATGCATTTATTAGAGTTTTATGATTTTGTTACTTTGATGATGGTTGACCCTTTATTTGAATGGTGTTCATGTGGTTTTGAGCCTTGCACTTGAATGTGGTTTTTGTTACTTTGAAGTTCTAGCCTGAGATGGTGCATGCCTCACTTGGTGTTGTTATTTGTTGGATTTGGTTTCTTGTGCAAGTTGGCTTGTTGTTTGTGATTTTGAGATATTGATGTTGGGGGAGTGGCTCTCAATGGGGGTCCAACACCCAAAGTGGTTGGTCCAAGGTAACCCTTGGGAGTTTAATCAAGTGATAATTAATTAATTAAAGGGTTTGGGTAGTTTCCACACATTAATTCAGATAATGTAGCCTCACTCATGGGACCAAGTGCCTGTTTAGGCTTGGGATGAGTGGGAAGGCTTGGAATGGCAAGATCAACTGCCTTGCCTTTGCATATTAAGCTTGCAAGGTATGTTGATCCTGCCTAGTGAGCATGGGGGTTCGCCGGCCGGTAGAGGTTACCAGGGTAACCCAGGATGGGGGCTAGCAGCCTAGGAAGGTTATGCTAGGGTAACCCATGGCTACCTATGGGATGAAACTCCACCCTTTAACAACCTTGTATGTTTGATTGTTCCCCTCTTGATGTTCTTGAGCCTCTAGAAGCAGATGTTTTCATGTGTATGTTGATGTTTGGTTATGATGTGTTGGTTATTTCTTATGTTAGTTACATCTTGTATTGGTTGGTTCTCATGCTAGAGGTTACCTTATGTGATTGTTGATCTTATTGTGAAGTCTTGTAATCCTTGTTCATTTGATCGTATTGTTGGAGGTCCTTCTTGTCATCTCCTAGCATGGGGGGTGGGCCTTCAAGCCCACGTGGTCAGGTGGAACGTGCTATGCACCCCATTGGGTCCCTAGCCATTGGTCGAGTTGTGCAAAGATGTACCAACTATAGTGACATCAGAGATGTACCAGTGTTGGCTTTTGATACGGAACTTCGTATTCATACGTCCCAAATGTATTATTCCATGTTTTTGTACTTGTCCCCAATTCATGTTGGGAAGTACCATTCTATTAATGTAATCCTTGATCGATGTAACTTCATGTTATAATGTATTGTTCATGTTCATGTTATCTTATGGTTATTGGTGTATGCTTATCTTTCATGTAATGTAATTGATGTTGTCTCATAATGTAATGCAGTCTTGTAACCCCAAGGGACTTTGTTAAATGTTGTACATGTATAGTTTCATTTCAAGTGTTGAATGTTAATATTATGTAGCATGTTAGTTACCTTTAAAAAAAAATTGTGCCATAAATGTTAGTTGTATTAGTTTCCATGGTATCAAAGCGTAGGTTCAAACATTAGGCACTAGGAGCCCATTACATCAACCTAGTTTCTCGTACTCTTGAGGATCACGTCTTTTATTTTGTGTCATCTTCTCATAGTAACTCGAGTTTGTCTCTAGGTGGTGTCGGTTCAAGGTGCAAGAAACCGAAGGAAATGATAGGACCCTTGGTGTAGTGTGCAATGCACCAATATTCTTCCTACCAAAAATGCATTTTGGACCCTTGTGTTACCCTTGTGTCATCTTGTGGTGTGTTCCCTGTGAATGAATTTGAGTGTGTATGTGGTGAGTGTGTGTTTAAACTTGAAATTTTGTACTTTTGTTGTGTTAAAATTGTGTTTTTTGTTTCTGAGAGGCATAAAATATGATCTTGTGTCATATATGTTATGAGATTGGGTGTTGAATAATGAATGAAGTAGAATGTCTTGTGTGAAATTTATGAGTATTTAATGAAAGATGAGTGCCTTGAATTTTTAATTATGCAATGTTTTGTGAAAATGTGACAATCTAATGTAGCAAAATGTATTACATGGCATTAGAAGTATTGATTTGAGTATAATATGATTGGATTAATTGGTTAAGATATACTTGTACTATGTTTATTATGTTGTTAATTAGTGATTTCTTTATGATGTGGTTACTATTTGGAGTCTTGGTGAGAGGGACGACATAGTACCGCTTGCTCGTGAGCGCCCTACTATGCTACGAATTCCTCTCAAGGTGTATTTGTTAGATATATATGTTGCATACAACATTTTCTCTTATGCAGGATTGTAGGTACTAAGCCTCGACTCCACCTACACTATTAGGGCTGGGCGAGCCTCATAAATCCCAATGGGTATGACGTGGAAAATGGAGTTGACAAGAAGATTTCCCCAACCTTGCCATCATCCTCGACGAGGATGAGTACCCCTACCTTGCAACCTTTCAGTATGGTTATCATGTTTTGACAGTTGGTTGGTTGGGTGTCTTTCATCATTTGCTTATGTCATGATGTTATGGTTGGATTTGATGTTGTTTACAATTGAGTACATTTTCTTTAGCCCTGCGACTTCCATAAGTAAGTCGAATGCTAGGGGGGAGGATGTAATGCCCCTCCAAGTTTCTCCCTGTTAGTTTTGTCAGCTAGTCTTGCTTCCGACCTTGCTTCATGATGTTGTTGGTATTTGGTTGTTTTGAGTTGATTAATACTTTGATTAATTATTATTTTGATGAAATGTTTATTCAAGTTTTAGGCATTGTGATAATTAAATACAAGCTTTTATATAACTACAATTTAAAGCTGAAGATGATATAATTAATAAATAATAAATGATAAATTGGTGAGCAAATAAAACTATATTTAGCTATTGATAATAAAGAACAAACAATTATTCAAAACAATTAATTAGTTTTTGTATGAGACGTAATTAAATGCATTTATATGCATGAGCATTTTAGTTGTATCGGATTCCTTTGCATGGAAGGAATAACTTTAGTTGTTTACCAATTATAATTATTGCATGTTAATGTGAATAAGGGAATCGTTATAGTTTATCTTGGCCTGGGGCATGTTTTTAGGCATGTTTTGTAATTGCTACATGGGGGTTTTTGGTGGGTGTGAAAGAAAATTCTGATAATCTTTGAGCATTCAGTTAATACAGAGGAGAAGGTGTTTGGGTTTAAAGGTGGTTTTGCGGAAGGAATTACATATACAAAGATCTAAACCATATCTAAGAATCATAGATAACAGCTCGGGCCCTCCACCGCCATTGGGAATCATCCATTACCCAGAGTGAGAGTGAACTTTACTATTGTGCTAGTGGAAGAGATGATCTTTTATAGAAGTTGTTCTTGATTGCATAGTTAATGTGAGTTGTCTTTAAAATAATGCTCTATGGTTGTTATATCAGATTGTTTCCCTGTGGTGATTATGTGAGTGAGTCAACTATATTCTCTTCTTTTGGTTGAGCATGAGGATTTCATCATGGTGTTGTCATTCGTAAAGTTTACACTTAAATGGTGGATAGAAAATAGTTCTTTGTGATCTTGTGATTGTTGCCATTTATTTGATGGGGAAACCTATGTGTTAGCCTTTTGAGAGTCTTCCAAAGGTTGAGGGGATATGGTTTCTTCTTTCAAGATTAGGTGTGGGGGTTGACGACCTAGGAGGTTCTGCCTTGGGTAACTCATACCAAGCTTGATGCATTTATTGGAGTTTTATGATTCTGTTACTTTGATGATGGTTGACCCTTCATTTGAATGGTGTTCATGTGGTTTTGAGCCTTGCACTTGAATGTGGTTTTTGTTACTTTGAAGTTTTAGCGTGAGATGGTGCATGCCTCACTTGGTGTTGTTATTTGTTGGATTTGGTTTCTTGTGCAAGTTGGCTTGCCATTTGTGATTTTGAGATATTGATGTTAGTTGGGGGAGTGGCTCTCAATGGGGGTCTGACACCCAAAGTGGCTAGTCCAAGGTAACCCTTGGGAGTTTAATCAAGTGATAACTTAATTAATTAATTAGGGGGTTTGGGTAGTTTCCACACATTAATTTAGATAATGTAGCCTCACTCATGTGCCCAAGTGCTCATTTAGGCTTGCGATGAGTGGGAAGGCCTGGAATGGCAAGATCAACTGCCTTGCCTCTGCATATTAATCTTACAAGGTATGTTGATCCTATATAGTGAGCGTGGGGGTCCGACAGCTGGTAGAGGTTACCAGGGTAACCTAGGATGGGGGCCGACAACTTAGGAAGGTTACGCCAGGGTAACTTGTGGCTACCTATGCGATGAAACTCCACCCTTTAAAAACCTTGTATGTTTGATTGTTCCCCTCTTGATGTTCTTGAGCCTTTGGAAGTGGATGTTGTCATGGGTATGTTGATGTTCGGTTATGATGTGTTGGTTATTTCTTATTATAGTTACATCTTGTATTGGTTGGTTCTCATGCTAGAGGTTACCTTATGTGATTGTTGATCTTATTGTGAAGTCTTGTAATCCTTGTTCATTTGATGGTATCATTGGAGGTCCTTCTTGTCATCTCCTAGCATGGGGGGTGGGCCTTCGGGCCCATGTGGTAGGGTGGAATGTGCTATGCACCCCATTGGGTCCCTAGCCATTGGTCGAGTTGTGAAAAGATGTACTAGATACAGTGACATCAAAGATGTACCGGTGTTGGATTTTGATATAGAACTTTGTATTCATACATCCCAAAAGTATTATTCCATGTTTTTGTACTTGTCCACAATTCATGTTGGGAAGTACCATTGTATTAATGTAATCCTTGATTGATGTAACTTCATGTTATAATGTATTGTCCATGTTCATGTTATCTTATGGTTATTGGTGTATGCTTATCTTTCATGTAATGTAATTGATGTTGTCTCATAATGTAATGCAACCATGTAACCCCAAGGGACTTTTTTATATGTTGTACACATATAGTTTTATTTCAAGTGTTGAATGTTAATATTATGTAGCATGTATTGTGCCATAAATGTTAGTTGTATTAGTTCCCTTTGGGGTTGCATGGCGGGGTGTTACAAGAAAGATGACAAGGCCTTTACCTATAGTTTAAGTTCATATTTTAATTTCTTATATATTTTTTTAGTTTAACTATTCGTACAAGACACTTGAAAATTATGTGCTTAACCATCCTAAGAAGGTCCTATATTAACTCTTGTAATATTGTAATCCTTGATTTCCAACTCGGAGGCTCCTTTATGCACTAAGGGATGATTTATTTCTATAAACATATTCCCTAAGGAAGTATCTATAATTAGCCTAGAAATAGTCTTTGGTTTCTTTGGTGTGGGTGTTCTTTGAATTAATCTAGAAATAACATATCCCTTTACAGGATTTCAAGCTCAACCAATTTTATTTTCATAGATAGGGTTTACTGCAACCATGATATGGGTGTAATTGGAGGAACGATGGAAGGGTTCCAAGTAATAGGAGAAGAAATTTGCAAAGAATTATTGGGAGTTGGTGTAATGAGAGATGGCATATTGTGTGAATGAGGGGTGATGTAATTGGTGATTAATGGGAAGGAGAGGAATGGGTACTCATTGGAGAAGGAGACAAAGGTATCTTCTTCTTTTTTTCCCTCTTGGATGGATTTTAGCTTTTATTTTTTTCTCCTTTTTTTCCCCTTTACTCTTATTTGTACCTTTGCACATTCGTTCTATATTTTTGCTAGGAGGCTCTTCTTCTCCATCCCCATCTTCCTCACCCATACTCTAAGGGTTTATGGATGTGGATGAAAGTTGAGAAGAAGAAGGATTCACCTTATTTGTTTCCCCTTGTATGGTAGTTCCTCTCATTTATGATGGTCCTATTTCATGTTGTTCACCAAACCTTTTCAATAGCCACTCCTTTGTTCTCTTAAGAACCACTATTGTCCTCCCTTCAATGTTTACGATCTCTTGGATAGTCCAATTAATTAGAAAAATTGGCAGCATTTGTATGTATTTCAAGTATATGGGATCTACTAAATATGACTCATAATCTTCCAAACCTTGGATATCCCAATTTAAATTAAAAGATAAAACTTTCCTCAATAAAAATCTCATCCAAACTCTTTTTCTTACCTCAAATTCATTGTTACAATCAACCTAGTAGTCCTCCAATTTAGGTACATCATGAAAAGTAGGTCCAAGTTGCAAATTATTTTTGGCAAAGTCTTTGTTGTCAAATGGAAAACAAAATTTGAAGAATTTGAGATTGAATTTCACTACATCTCTCTCAACATTCAATACATTAGAGGAAGCTTTGTATTGATAAAAAGATAAATCAATAGGAAAACTAACTCCGACCTTTTTCCTCTCCTTACATCTTTTATTGAGTTAACCAATTTGTCTACAAACTTCAATTAAGTCAAATCTATCACTGGCATGCATAGGAAATTGACGAGAAACCATCATATTCCCCAATCTTGATGTATGTGAGCTTTTCGAAAAATAGGCTCAATGGCCCAAAAAATTGTAAAAAATGAAAATTACCAAAATTGACAAAATGAAAGTTATTTATTCATTTCTCGAGCCTTTTGGATGTAATGGCAGTGTATGTTTGGATCTATGACACTCTGTTGATAGTGCTATGTGCAAAATTCACCTCGATTTAGGAAGGAATGTGCTCTCATGGCTCTGATACCATCTTGGAGAATGCCAAGATCAAAGAGCATGAAATAACTTCTACAAGTGAATACAATATGCACAATAGTATGTATATGAAATATGAAATAAAGAGTATATAATACAATGATCAATCCTTGCATATATAGGCAAGGATGAGGAGGCAAGAGGGTAGGATTGAACTACTATCTAACCCTCTAAAGATGGAACACTTGTGAGCTCACTTGACAAGTATGTGAGAAAGTATTAATAGTTGTCTCAAGTCATTAGGACACATGTCTCAACCAAATGAACCGAGACGAATAAAAAAGAAAAATAAATAATCTTAAGTTGGGTATGAATACGTCAATCCTAGAAAGGTGATTAGCTAACTTGGTATGATAATGACTCTACTTACATTAACAATTTATTTTCATTTTTTTTTTTTCAATGATGTTTCTTGGGCCATATTTTTTCATTATTATTTGATGATGTTTTTGATAAAGTAAGCAACATTTTTAGGGTGTCATACCCTTCATAGAGAGCCCCAAGGGCCAATAGGGTCCAAGATCAAAAAAACAAAACACCAAACCAAATACAAACGCAGATTAACAACACTCAGACCAACAGCAAACCAACAACAGACTAGTTGGTATTCTCCTAGTTCTTTGACAAAAGCTGAACCAAATCATCACCGATCCACTCCTAGTGGCCTTCAGCCTTCTTCATCTCCATCTCATCCTTCATGACAGCCAATCGGGAACTAGTGACACAGTGAACTAATTTGACCATGAAACGGGTCAAACCATTGAATTTTTTGTCCATTTTGTCCATTCTTTCTTTCAGCACACCGAGCTCCTCCCCTCCACCCATAGTGTAGTCGGGATCATTTTTCTCAATATCTGGTGGTTTTGACGAGTGAGAGGTCAAAACCTCCTTTTGAGATTTACCTTATCAGGAATGGATGAGGGACCTCTGACTTTCTCACCTTCCTCACCTTTCGACACCTCTTCAAATTTTCTATCTTTGTTGTTTGATAGCTCATCTTCAATGTCCAAATCCCTAACCTGCACTTTTTTACTGTTATTTTCCAACCAACCAAAGCACTAAATGATGGCATCACATCTAATAACCACAGTCTCCTCCACCACCGTATCACCCAATGAGTCCTTGCTCACAACATTTTTCCCTTTATTCGAAGGCTACTTCTCCTCCTTACCTTTCTTTTTTAGGGTAGGCTTACTGGAAGTCTTAGCAGGGGTAGACTTGAGGTCACACGAGCTGACTGCCACACTGGTTTGGGAAACTCCCTTGATACCCTTAAGTCTTTTGGTAGTAGGTTTGGGTTTCTAAGAATCAACAGGGACCAAGTGACTCTTCCTAATAGGGCCTTTAGATTTAGCCGGAGATAAGTTGGTCTCAGTGGGGGGCTCAATTTCCTTAATTCGGATGACCAAAATGGGTTTCAGAGGGAATAAATCTAGATGTAAGTGGTAGAGTCTTAGGATAAGACCCTGGTGGAGTGGCAAGGGAGTAGGTTCATTGGGATTTAAAGAAGCAGACTCCACACATTTTTTGACCGAGTTTTCAAGGTCCATTATTAGAAAAAAGGGAAAGCTCAATAAAACTTTATGCCTAAGGTGATTTAACAAGGGGAAATGGTAGAAGTAATAGGTCTTGTACCTTTCTTCTAGAATGACATATTTCATTAGCACAAGACACACCTAGTTCCACAGCTAAGGAAGAGCTTCCCGTTCAAGCCCAAACTGGTTGCGCATCAGCTTCTCATCTCCCATAGAATTTTTCCATACTAAAGTTTTCCTGGGTCTTCAAATGTTTAGGATGCATCATGCCAGAGCATTGGAGACTTGTCGCCTAAGCAATCACTTCCTCATCCACCATAAAGGAGATGCCTCCTAGAGACACATGTTGATTCTTCCAAGAATTGACGAACTGGGTTGACAGATTAGGATCATGGCCCACAAGTCTCTCAATTAGAGGAGCAATGCCACCTTCAACACAAATGTGCCAGACCAATGGATCCTTGTGAAATTCATTTCAATTATCCAGCTCCATCCACACCCTATCACCCCCATGATTCCGCACTATACATAGTATAACCAGGAACCCTGAAAAAATAGAATGTTAAAGATAATTGCAAGGTGAAAAATCACCTGCACAATAAGGCATTTAAGCCATAAATGGCAATATTTGGGAATCAATCCTAAGGACAGGTCACATGCATGAGTTAATAATTTCCCTATAACAATCTTAGCATAAGCATTAATGAGGATTTCCTCACATAAATGGCTAAGCAAAAAGGACATGATCAACAGGGAAGGATTGCCTTCCATGTAGAAAAAATACTGAAAACTAGGCAGAATAGCCACGGGGCCATAGTTAGAAATCTCTAAATTGATAGCAATTAGGGGTTGGTCAATTTTAGTTATACCACAAATAGAAGCTATAAGGTACGAAACCAAAATAGAGGATAAATAAAATCCAAAAACGAGCTTTGTCTCATAATTACAAGTCACATCAAATTTGAAAACACAAAATTTGAAACTCTGCGATCTTAAGAAAATCCCCATAAGGAGATTACGACAAGTACAATCCAGCTTAGAATTAATCAACCAGTACTTGTCGCATCAAAACATTATTTCCTTTTTCCAAAAGGGGCTCCATCCTATAATTTGAAAAAATCCACTTTGTATCCATCCCATTGATACAACTAATCATCCATCTCATCAAAACAATTAGACCACATAGCCCAATGAAAAAGCTTGTGGACCCCCCATAAATCCATCTAAGCACATGTGTTTTCATCATGGGTCAATTAAGGGATTTGTTCCTTCACTATAATACTCTGAATATTTGGTGGAAGTAGACTTAAATCACACCAGCATTTGGACAATTTCTAGTGAGAACCAAAATTGGCTAAGGCATTAGCCACTTGGTTCCCCTCTCTGTAAATATGATTGGCCACCTTTAATTTTAATTTAGACACAAGGAATCTAAAGTCAAGAAGAATATCCTTAGTGTTCCACCCTAGCAGTCTATCAAAATTAATAGCATCAATAATGGACTTAGAGTCACCTTCAATGTGCAGGTTCTCTATCCCCAAGGAAACAACTATTTGTAAGCCCTTTAACAACACTCTAGCTTCCGTTATCATAAAAGAATGGAGACCAATCCCCCCAACATTACCAGCCACCAAATTTCCTCTATGATTCCTGATCACACCTCCTATACTTGCTCTGCTCAGGTTTCTCTTAGCAGCCCCATCAAAGTTTAGTTTAAACCAGCCCCTATCAGGGGGTTTCCAAATAGTGGCTCTCCTAGCTAGAATTTTGGAGTTATCATATGAATTGGCATCCAGGTTCTGATGCCAAGCTTTAGCTATGCTTATTTCCATCTCTGTGGGACCTTTATCCAAGGTTTTCCCTTTAAAGAGATATTTTTCTCAATGAGCTGAGCTCCTATACCAAACACCTCTTTTGGGTTCATCTCAGTGTTCCTGAAGATCCTATTGTTCCTTTCTTTCCATAAGCACTAGCATATAATGGGAGGAACTTGGTTCCATATTTCACCAGTTACCGGATGGCTAAAGGGTCCAAACCAACTCAAAATAAAGGATGTGATGTCCTTACACATAATCCACTATAACCCCAACCTTCCAAAAGCCAACTCCCACACCTCAGCAGCAAAGGGGCAGTGTAACAACGAATGATCAACTGATTCTTCGTTGTATTTACACAAAAGACATCTGTTGGGGATTTGGAATCCCTTTTTCCTTAGATTATCCTAAGTAAGAATTCTATTATGACATGCAGTCCACCAGAAGAAGTTAACTTTCGATATCATGCATCTATTCCAAACCTTCTTCCATAGATTATTGACCACACCCTGATCAGTTAGTGTCTATAAGCAGATTTAACAGTAAGATCACCCTGATTATCATGGATCCAAAATAAATCATCCCCATGGTGAGAAGGGGGTATCCTAGTGAGAGAGAGTAACTCTTGTAGCATCTTGGCTAGAAGACATAGATTAGGGGATAAAGGACAACAAAGGCTAATGTCATTCGATTTCCTAGCTCTCAAGGGTCCTAAAAAATAATCACTAATATATATACCAAACACTTGTTGATCCCAACCCTTAAGATACCTGAACTCAAAAGATTCCAGCAGAGAGTCAAATAACCAAGAATCCTCCCAGAATCTAATATTATTACTATTACCTATCTTCCATTTGATCCTATTCCTCATAAGGTCCTGAAGACTGCAGATACCCTTCCAAACCAAGGATCCCGAAGGGTGGGTTTCTGAAAGGAAATCAATCAACAACCAGTTCAAAAGGTATTTGGCATTCATTATCTCACACCAATCCTTCCTATCCCTTAGATGATCCCAACCCACTTTGGCCATAAGAGCTTTATTAGAAGTAGAAACGGTTCTTATCCCAAGACCACCACAACTTTTCGGTTGGAAAACCTTTTCCCATTTAAGCAAAGCGAGTTTCTTTTTTTCCTTAGTGCCCAACTAGAGGAAAGACCTTTGGATTTTCTCAAATTTTTCAACAATATATCTAGGTATCTTAAAATGGATAGGAAATAGATAGGGATACCTTGAAGAACAACAAAAAGAAGGTAAAGCTTACTAGCATGGCTGAGTAAAGAGCCTTTCCACCCAGCAAGCTTCCTTTGAATCCTTTCAAGGATAGAATTCCAAAACTTAGGAGTGACATCTTTGATAGTTATGGGTAAACCAAGATAAACTGAGGGAAGAGAACCACTCTTATAGCCCAAAATAGCAGCCACCCAATTTTGTAGGTTAGGAGTGCTATTGAAGAAGTAAATCATGCTTTTATTGTAGTTAATGCATTGTCTAGAGCAAGCATCATAATTGTTGAGACAATTTTTCCATTTCCTTGCTTTCATCACCGAGGATTTCCTAAATAGAAAAGTATCATCCACAAATTTTTGAATCACAGTTGGACCAAGGGTGGAAGCAACCTTAATTCCTTTTATGGATCCCTCTGTCAACAAATTAGAGTTCCTACTTAGCACATCTGCCGCCATTATAAACAAATAGGGAGACAAGGGGTCTCCCTGTCTGATTCCTCTTCCAGCATGAAGAAACCCAAAAGGATAACCATTAACCAAAATAGAGTACTTAACAGTAGTAATGCATTCCATAATAAGATTAATCACAAATTGATTGAAACCAAACTTAGCAAGAACTTTAGGGACAAAATTCTAGATCACCTTGACATAGGCCTTAGATATGTCCAGTTTAAGGGCCATTCTAGCATAGTTGCACCTATCCATTGAGTGAATTAGTTCATGTGTTGTGATGGTAGCATCAAGGATATGCCTACCAGGCACAAACCCTTTTTGAGTAGGGCTGATAATTTTATCAAGAGGAGGGTTGATGTGGTTGACCAAAATTTTTGAGAGGATTTTATAAAAAGTATTGCAAAAGTTGATAGGATGAAAGTATGCCATATGTTGAGGATCCACCACCTTGGGAATAAGAGCAATGAATGTGTGATTTAGTTGCTTAAGAATCTTACCAAATTTGAAGAAATCTCGAGTAGCTAGAACAAGGTCCTCACTAATGATCTCCCAAAAGGTTTGAAAGAAAGCCAGAGGGAAACCATCAGGGCCAAGAGCTTTAAAGGCCCCCATACTGAAAGTGGCCAACTTAACCTCCTCAGGCATGACAACACTGAGAATCCCCATATTGTCATTCTAGGATATTAAATTCGGAAGCGAGTCAACTAGCAGACTGTCAAGAGTCAAGTTAGGAACATCAATAGGAGCCGCATAAGCCGTCCCTAAATAGTCCACAACCATTAAACCAATGAGAGAGGGTGAACAAAAAACCTCACCCTGATCATTGTGTAACTTGTTTATCTAGATCCTCCTCTTATGCTTGATAAGAGAAATATGAAAGGAGGTGTTCCTATCTCCTTCTTTCAACCATTGCACCCTAGATTTCTGTTTCTGGAAAATCTCCTCTTTCTTAAGAATTTTCTCCCACTCCCACCAGTTCTCCTTCTCTTGGTTGCAAGTGGAAAGACTGATATCACCCTCTTCCATTCTCTTTTGAACCATTTTCAACTTTTCCCCAATGATTTTTTTCTCTTGGAAGACATCCCCAAAGACCCTTTTGTTCTAGCCTTTTACCATACATTTAATGTGTTTTAGCTTAAAAAAGATTTTGAACATGGGGGAACCATGCATAGGGATATTCCACCATTTAGCAATTTTCATTTTAAAAATAGGGTGGGAATTCCACATGATTTCAAAGTGGAAGGGATAAGGTCCAACAACAGACTGATCATATGAAGTTAACAACAAAGGATTGTGATCAGAAATAGTCCTAGGTAAGGCCCATAGAGTGGCACTAAGCAGGTCAAACTAGTTGCAAGAACAAAGGAAGCAATCCAGTCTAACTTGAATTAAGTCTTCACTCATACATCTGTTGGACTAGGTAAAAGCTTGGCCCATAAAATCTATATCAATCAGGCCCGTAGAACTCAAAAAGTGTGCCAGATCAGCCATGCTATTAGAGTAGTCAGTCGAACCGCCACTTTTCTCTGAGGGAAATAGGGGGAGTTGAAGTCTCCAGCCACCAGCCAGTGATAACCATTGTTGTTTTTTATCTAGTCAGCAAGAGACATCCATAGGGCCAGTCTAGTATTCCTTTGGTTGGGCGCATACACATTGATAAGCGACCAAGAGTTACCAGCGAAGGTAAAAGAGAACTGATAGTAGAATAGTTTAGTGCCATTTAATCTAGAAGGGTTCCAAAGCACCGCTAGACCTCCAAAGGCCCCTTCAACATCATGTAAAAGTAAGAGGCCCTAGGCCATAAGTACTTAGCAATATTATCAAAACTAGATTTCTTCATTTTAGTTTCTTATAGGAGTAAGACATCTATCTTATGTTCCAGAATATAATTTTTTAAGGCAAGTTGCTAATGGGAGCTATTCATCCCACACATATTCCAAGACATGACCTTCATTTTTTACCTTTCTTAGAGGACACTTCCAATGTCCTTTGTTTTCCCAAGGCAATCTCATTTGTGGTTTCTCTTAATCTCATGGATCTTTGGCTTGGCCTACCTGGCTTGGAGTCACCTCCCACATCCGCTTTTTTCTTCGGAGTTATCCAGTTCTCCTCATCGGCAACAAAATCTTGTTTCAAATCTTTTGAGATGAAAGAAGATGCCTCGCACATGCCCAGATCCTCCCATATTTCACCCTCTTCACCAATAGTCTCACTAGTTCGAACTAAGGCCTTCTCTGACAACACACCACCAGTAGGGACCTCATCCCCAAAATCCATGCTAGAAGCAGGATTATCTACTTCTAGCACATTAACACTAGCCATATTCTCAACTACAAACATGTTAGCAAGGCCCTCAGTCGGATCAATCTTGGTCATAGACTTAGGAATAGGAACACCAGGATTAGGAAATTCTTCGTTGGCCACTAACTCAGGCATAGGAGTCTCAGAGCTAGGAATGTCAAAGAAAGTTGTCAAAGATGCAAAACCATCCTTGGACAGGTCTTCAATACGAAGAGGAGAACCAAAAGGAGCAGCAGAGTCTCCCTTGATAAGATCCTTATTAAAGGTTGACTTGCAGTTAGAAATAAGGTGCTCGGGTTTGACACACTTTTGATAGAATACCACAACATTTTCATAGCACACAAGTTGAACCCATGACCTAAATTTAGAGAAGAGCTTAACAAAGTTAGGCAAATATTTGTTCACACAAATATTCATGCAGAAGCAGGCAAACACTAACCTAGAATTTGATCTGGTAATGGAGTTGGAAGTGATAAAGTTTCCCAAGGAATCACCAATGCTCTTAAATATTGATTCATCCTAGTATTCCAACGCGGCAACCCAGGAAGGCGACTCCAGACCGGAGCTGACTTATTAAGCTCCAATCAGGGTTAAACCCTGGTTTCCAGCGACATAAAGCCAAACTATGTTTACCATAAACCCAAGGTCCAGAAGACAGAATAGATAATAGATCTTCTAGCGCTGTGAACTTGAAGAGGAAAATCCCACCAGACACAATGCATATTTCCACACTTCCCTTGAGTCGCCACTTAACAACAACCCATTTTTTGACCATATCCACAGTAGGGTGGAAAGAGAGAAACATACCCACTACTGCATTCTCCATAGATGACAGAATCCTATTGTTGACCAAATCAGAAATAGAAAAGTCCATTCCAGACACAATAACCTCATCCCCATGAGGAGGAGGGAGAGGGCCTAGTTTATTAGTGGTTAGACTATCTTTCCACCCAAGGGATTTAGAAATAATCTCAATCACCGACACTTCAACCGAAGACACGAGCGGCATCGAAAGATCTGTAGTCAAAATGTAAGGAAAGCTAGATGTGGAAACAACTCTCCTAACGTCAAAACCTCATAGAAGAATGCAGAGACTCTTTTAAATTTTACAGTTATAGTCAAATTAAGATGCACATGAAAGCAATAACAGAAACAAAGTATTTGACAAACACATATGAACACCAGATTTATGTGGGAAAACCCTTACGGGAGAAAAACCCACCACACCAAGAGAAGTCACTTTGTATTACAGTAACAAATAATTACATACATATTTCTGACTTATCTTTCTAATGTCAGATTATAGCAGCATTCACAATGATCAAACTTGTACAGGAACCTTCAAGTTACAATATTTACAGAATAGAAATCACTCTGATACAATTCAAACTGTTCACCCAATTGTTCTTCGAACCAACTGAACCCCTGTAACATTACATAATGTATTCATGTCGTTCCTATTTGTCGAGCTTCCTCATAGAACTGCCACAATGAATTATCTCCCAATGGTTCCAATTCGGTTCCTTTGATTGGTCGAATACTAGCCACGTAGATGGTCATCACTCGGTCAAAAGAATTCAAACTTTGTTGGCATCTCGGTGAGACACTAACAGTGTCTCCCCAATGCCACAAAGTCTTCATATCGATATCGGAATAGATTGCATCAGTCGGCAAGATGATATAGCAAACACCATGAGTCATACCGAATCCATCGACATCCATTGCATCTCTATTGGCAAGAATTTCTCCATCGAAAAGACGTTTTACTAAGCTCACAAGTTACATCAAAGAATCATATTGTCGGAAAAACATTGCGCTCTTGCCAAGACCTCATATCGCTATTCACAATTCACACCGATCTCAACATTGCTATCGGAAAGAATTACCACTCACCAAGAGGTTACACTGAGATTCCTTATGTTACACTGAAGCATCCAACAGTCAATGAGACTTATTGCTATCGCTGAGACATCCCATCGAAGGTTCAAAGTTACTCTGAAGCCTCCAGTCATACCAAGTGCCAAACAATAGTCAGCAAGACCTATTACTTTCGTTGAGAGTTCTTATCGAAGTCACATGTGTTACATTTACTATCATCAAGACTCCATTCAAGTCATACCGAAACATTGGCTTTTCCATCGACGAGACCTTCCACTCTCATTGGGACATCTTCCCGAAGCCCTTTGAGTTACCCTGGGTGAAAACGGTCGCTAGGAGTCTTATCGAGAATAAACTACAACATCGGTGAGACATAAAAATATCAGTAAGACTTCTTACCGAGCCACCATATGTTACTCCGATGACTCCATGTGAAACAACCTGTCGGCGAGACTTTTCATCATCGTTGAGACTTCTTCCCAAACTAAGCCTTTCAGCCAAGGGTCTCCTCGATAAGTGATAGAATGACCTATCGGCCAAAGATCTCCGCACTGTAAGAGGTCACACTGGATGCTTCTTGTCACAGCGATAGGCTCCTTCGGTGAGATAGAAGAAAGGTCACAACAACCTGAACTATTCAACAAGATGAAAGCTGCTAGTCGACCAGACACAAAAGATGTCACACCAACTTGGCCCTTTCAGAGGTTTTAGCCTATGATGATTGAGACACATATTTCCAACAATCTCCCACTTGACGAAGATCACACAGGCACCTCCAAAGCACAACAAAACTTACTAAAAATCATGGGCACTAAGGCCCATTGAACTGGCACACCCCCTTAACTTGTCTATGCTCATTGGCTTCGTCAATGCATCTGCAACATTCTCCAGAGTATCAACCTTTTCCAAACTGACCTTTCCATCCTCCACCATATCTCGTACAAAGTGGTATTGTACATCTATATGTTTCGTCCTGGCATGGAAAGTAGGATTCTTTGTCAAAAAAATTGCAATTTGACTATCACAAAAAATAGTTTTTTCCCCTGCATCAAAACCAATGTTAGAACACAAACGTTTCAACCAAACTTCTTCTTTACAAGCATGTGTAGCTGCCATATATTCAGCCTCTGTAGTGGACAAAGCGACTACAACCTACCGCTTACTCATCCAACTCACTGCACCACCATTCATCATGAAAATGTATCCACTGGTGGACCTCCTGCTATCAATGTCCTCTGCCCAATCAGAATCTACATAACCACAAATGCTGAGAGTCTTCTGTGATTCAACCAGGTTCCCATGGTAACATAGAGCATATTCTAAAGTGCCCTTCAGATATTTGAATACTCTCTTCATAGCATCCCAATGTATTCTTCCAGGATTTGCCATAAATCGACTAAGAACTCCCATTGCTTGGGCAATGTCTACCCTTGTACAAACCATTGCATACATAATACTGTCAACCGCATTAGCATAGGGTACACTGGTCATGTCCTCCATCTCAATAGGAGATTTTGGACAATCTTCAACAGATAGCTTCGTTCCCTGCAAGACTGGAACAACTAACTGCTTGCAATCATTCATGCAAAATCTCTCTAGAATAGTCTCGATATACTTACTATGACTGAGTCAAAGTTTTCTACTATTCTTTTCCCTGGTTATCTTCATCCCCAGAATATATCTTGCTGCACCAAGATCTTTCATTTTGAACTTAGCAGACAACTGAGACTTAAGATCAGAAATCATCAACATAGAGAGCAATAATAAGAACTTGATCACTTTCAGCTTTGTAATAGACACAATGATCAGATTTTGATCTCACAAATCCCAAAGACAATACAAAAGTATCAAATTTATGGTACCACATTCTAGGTGATTTCTTTAACCCATACAAAGACTTTTTTAACTTGCAAACCAGTTTCTCTTTACATTTTTCAACAAAGTGCTTAGGCTGGGACATGTAAATCTCTTCTTCAAGATCACCATGAAGAAATGTTGTCTTCACATCCATCTGTTCAACCTATAAGTCATACACTGCTACAAGTGACAAAAGAAATTTGATAGATGTCAGCTTAGCTACAGGAGAAAAAAATTTCCCATAATCAATTCCCTCTACTTGGGAATAACCTTTCGAAACCAACCTCACCTTATATTTTTCCACACTGCCATCCATACCTATCTTCTTTTTGAATACCCATTTGCAACCCACAAATTTCCTGCCTTTAGGCAAGGGCACCAAACTCTAAGTGTCATTCTTTTCTAATGATATCATTTCTTCATTCACGACTTCCAACCAAGAGTCTGAATCAAACATTCTAAATGCCTCTTTCACAGTCCTAGGCTCATCAGTGCTAGAAATTAAAGCATAGGCACAAGTAGAATCTATCAAAGAAAAACCATACCTATCATGTTGCTTTCTTTCACGAGTTGACCTCCTCACTTGTTGAGGCTGAGGTTCTTCTTCTTCTTCAGAACTTTCAGAACTACTTGAGCTCTCCTCAGTTTCAGGTACATTTTGAATTTTCAATTCCTCTTTCTCTAGTGTAGGAGGAATTATAGCTACATCCTTATTGTTTTCTGACTTTGTCTCTGACTGCAGATCCAAGGTAGAAGGTTTCAGCTCACGAAAGATTACACTTCTATTGTATACAACCTTCTTTGTATCAGGATTCCAAAGCTTGTATCCTTTTATGCTAGCACTATAGCCAATAAAAATACATTTTACAGCCTTGTTCTCCAACTTAGATCTTTCCTTATTCGGCACATATGCGTATGCTTCAAAGCCCAAGACTCGAATATGTCTTAGAGAGGGATTCTTACCATACCACGCTTCCAAAGGTGTTTTCTCAACAAGAGCAGAGTTTGGAGAATGATTTATTAGATAACATGCAATAGATACATGCTCAGCCCAAAACTTCTCCTCCAAGCCAGCACTACTGAGCATACTTTGTGCTCTCTCCATCACTGTCCTATTGAAACTTTTTACAACTCCATTCTGCTGTGGAGTATAAGGTGTATTCTTATGTCTTTTAATCCCATGGTCTTTATAGTATCTTTCAAATTCATCAGAACAAAGTTCACCGCCATTATCAGTCCTTAAGCATTTTGTTTTTCTTCCAGTCTGATTTTCTACAAGGTTCTTAAATTCCTTAAACCGACTGAATACTTCTGATTTACTTTTCAGAAAATATACAAATGCTCTTCTTGAATAATCATCAATGAATGACACATAGTATCTTGACTTAGACAAAGAAGGAACATTCACTGGACCAAATACATCGGAATGAATATAATCTAGCAAACCAAAAGATTTATGAGGACTAGAATAAAAAGAAACACGATGTTGTTTTCCATATATACAATGTTCACAGAATTCAAATTCAAGGTGACAATCTTCAAGCCCCTCAACCAGGTTTTTGTTCTTCAAGGTTTTTAAACCTTTTTCTCCTATGTGGCCTAACCTATGATGCTAGAGCATAGTCTTCTCTGCTGGAAGTTTTAATTCCATAGAGTTTACATAATTAAGAACATTTCCCTCTTTACCTCCATGAGTAGTTTTCTGTGACTTTACAGAGACACTGTTACATTGAAGAGCCTGTGCATCCAGCTTGTATAGGGTACCAATTCGAGCACCTCTAGCCAGCACCATAGAGCCTCTAGTCATCTTGCAGCCATTTCCAGAGAATGTGACTTGTACTCCAATATCATTCAGCTTACTGACAGAAAGTAAGTTTCGAGATAGACCTGGTATATGCATTACATCCTTGATTCCCTTTACTCTACCATCAGGGAATTGGATTCTGACTCTTCCACGTCCAACAATCTCCAAATTTCAATCACTTGCTAAGTACACATTTCCACCATTGTATTTTTCATACTTCGTGAACTAGTCTCTATGAGATGTCATATGAAAAGATGCTCCAAAATCAATCAGCTAGACATCATCTGATGCCTGTGTAGCCAAGGCTGCAATGAAGGCATCTGCATCACTATGAGAAGAGTCATTGTCAGAAGAATACTTCTTCTTCTTCTTCTCCTCTTTACAATCCTTTCGGACATGACCAGGTTGCCCACAGTTCTAGCATTTCACCTTGGACTTCTTGCCATGAGACTTTGATCTCCCCTCTGATTTCAATTTCAATTTCTTGTCCTTCTTGCCTTTCTCTTTCGATCTTCCTCTGACAGCAAGAGCTTCCTTCACCATATCAAAAGACTTCCTTCTCATCTCTTATAATAGCAAAGAACCAACAACATCTTCCATCTTGAAACTCGATGTTGTACTCCCAATAGCCATCACCAGATGATCCCAAGAGTCTGGCAAAGAACATAATAGAAGCATACAACGATCCTCTTCTTCAATTTTTACACCAACAGATGTTAATTGAGAAATCAACATATTAAATGCGTTCAAATGATTAGCTACAAACCCTCCTTCCTGCATTCTCAAAGAGTACAACTTCGTCCTTAGGAACAGTTTATTCACCAAAGACTTCCCCTGATAAATGGATGCTAATCTCTTCCACAAAGAAGATGCAGTCTTCTCCTCATGCACATTTAGAAGAATGAAATCTACCAAATAGAGCCTTATCAACCCCTTAGACTTTCTATCTGCAAGGTCCCAATCCTCTTGCTTCATTCCTGTAGGTTTCGTTCCAGACACAACAATCCACATATCACGATCAACTAGAAGATCTTCCATTTTGAGTTTCCACAACTCAAAATTGTGGCCATTGAATTTCTCTATTTCAATCTTTCCTGGCGTGCTAGCCATCTCAATCTGTAATTAGAATTAACAAACTCTACAAGACTCCCACTGAACAGAATTGACACAAAAAACCCAACGTACCCAGAAGGATAACACAACTGGCCAAGCTCTGATACCACTTGTAAGGAAAGCTAGATGCAGAAACAACTCTCCTAATGTCAAAAAAATAATAGAAACAGAGTATTTGACAAACACATATGAACACCAGTTTTACGTGGGAAAACCCTTACGGGAGAAAAACCCACCACACCAAGAGAAGTCACTTTGTATTACAATAACAAATAATTACATATAGAGTTTTGACTTATCTTTCTGATGTCAGATTACAACAGCATTCACAATGATCAAACTTGTACAAGAGCCTTCAAGTTACAATCTTTACAGAATAGAAATCACTTTGATACAATTCAAACTGTTCACCCAATTGTTCTTCGAACCAACAGAACCCATGCAACATTACAGAATGTATTCATGTCATTCATGTCTATCGAGCTTCCTCATAGAACTGCCACAATGAATTGTCTCCCAATGGTTCCAATTCGGCTCTTTTGATTGGTTGAATAGTAGCCATGTAGATGGTCATCACTCGGTCAAAAGAATTCAAACTTTGTTGGCATCTCGGTGAGACACTAACAGTGTCTCCCCGATGCCACAAAGTCTTCATATCAATATCGGCATAGATTCCATCAGTCGACAAGATGATATAGTGAACACCATGAGTCATACCGAATCCATCGACATCCATTGCATCTCTATCGAAAAGACGTTTTATCGAGCTCACAAGTTACATCGAAGAGTCATGCTATCGGCAAAACATTTCGCTCTCGTTAAGACCTCATATCGCTATTCACAAGTCACACCAATCTCAACATTGCTATTGGCAAGAATTACCACTCGCCAAGAGGTTACACCGAGATTCCTTATGTTACACCAAAGCATCCAACAGTCGATGAGACTTATCGCTATCACTGAGACATCCCACCGAAGGTTCAAAGTTACTCTGAAGCCTCCAGTCATATCGAGTGCCAAATAATAGTCGGCAAGACCTATAACTTTTTTCGAGAGTTCTTATGGAAGTCACATGTGTTACATTTACTATCAGCAAGACTCCGTTCAAGTCATATCGAAACATTGGCTTTTCCATCGGTGAGACCTTCCACTCTCGTTGGGACATCTTCCCGAAGCCCTTTGAGTTACCCCAAGTGAAAACGGTCACCAGGAGTCTTACCAAGAATAAACTACAACATCAGCGAGACATAAACATATCGGTAAGACTTCTTACCGAGCCACCATATGTTACTCCGATGACTCCATGTGAAAGAACCTGTTGGCGAGACTTTTCATCATCGTTGAGACTTCTTCCCCAACTAAGCCTTTCGGCCAAGGGTCTCCCCGATAAGCGATAGAATGGCCTATCGACCAAATATCTCCACGCGGTAAGAGGTCACATCGAATGCTTCTTGTCACAGTGATAGGCTCCTTTGGTGAGACAGAAGCAAGGTCACAGCGACTTGAACTATTCAACAAGATTCAAGCTGCTATTCGACCAGACACAAAAGATGTCACACCGACTTGGCCCTTTAAGAGGTTTCAACTTGTGATGATTGAGACACATATTTCCAACACAAAGACCTATTGGTATGCCTTTATACTAGTTTTTGTGTCTTTATGTCTAGACTATGTTATGGCCATGGTATCCTAACTCAATCCTAAACACATCTTACAAAATGAAAGCAATTCTCATAAAAAATGCTTTGGGAGGTCATTGAAATATTTTAAATATTTAAAAATATGTGGGATAGTGAAAAATTCCACATGTAATTTTGGCCTACTAAGCCTTCCACTCAACATTAATGATTATTTATTGGTTTTAACAATCTTGTTGAACTATGTAGAGGAAAGAGTGGGCACTAAATTGTAACAAACCATAGTTTTTGGCACTTTGGAGGGGAGACAATTGAGGGTAAATCTATATGGATGGATCACCCAATATGGGAGGAATTTGGTACTCAAAATATTTTATTTTTTATGTTAATCGGAGATTATAACCATAAAGAAAATGTTACTCTAAGGTTTGAAGACTCTTATTTATTATACAAAAAAGGGAATGAAGATGTATTAGGGTTCCTTTTTTCCTTTGGATCGATCTTTTTAATTCTTATCTCATTCTTGAAAGAGAGGTATGGGTTGGGAATAAAAGAAACTTCCATATATTAGCTCAATGTGTACTTAACTAGCTAGGTATGTGAAGATATATAATTGTACTACTAAAGGTTGAAGTCATGAATTCTTCTTGATCAATCAAAGATCATTGGATCACAAGTTGTATGAATCAAAAATAGTAATATAAATTTGATCAAGTTGTATTCCAAAGAAGCATGGAGATTGGGCTTGGTATAGATGGCCATCAACATGTGCATTAGAGAAATATAATACATGCTTTATAGAGGTTATAATAGATCAATTGAATGAAATCAATCATTCACTATTAGGTGGAAGAAAGAAGTTGGGTCTACATTTAGGGGAAGTGTTGGGAAAAAAATCCTAACAAGGACAAGTACCCATTTAGGATCGAGACCCCGAATCTAAATTTGTAAAATGGGTACTCACTTTGTTTTTTTAAAGTGGGTACCTATTTTTTTAAATGGGTACCTATTTGTAATTACATCATATTTCCACTCATTTTTAGAATGAGTAAATGTTTTAGAGCAGGTACGTGTTTCATAAAATTTGAAATTTGAAACTCATGGCTTTGATTTGTTTTAGGCTTGGAAACCCACCCCTTAGCCTTGGACTTGTAAGTACAATGTCATGACAACAACAAGGGAAAATTTGACTTTAACAATATGGTTGATGAGTTTTTCAAAAAAAATGATGAAATTAAAACCCATTATAGATGATGATGCCTAGTTTTTAAATATGTATTTTTTTTCTTCTAATTGGACTTGTTTTTCTATTTATTAATTAATTTTTGAGGAAATTGGTCCATAAACTTGAAATGTTAGGTGTTAGTATTTTTTTAGTAACTTCTATTTTTGAAAATTTTGTAATTTTTTTATAAGACATTAATATAGACATAATTCTTTGCACGATGAAAAAAAATATGATTAATTTAGCTCAAATTATGTTGATTGTACATGAGGGGTTTTCAAAAATTATAATTAGGGCCACTTAAAATTAATAAAAAATGGAAAAAATTATAATAAAGTATCCTTATCAATATTTAGTATAATACACATTTCACCAAAAGGAATTAGAAAAGTACTTCTATTTAGGTCAAATTATGTTGGTCGTACATGTGCATGTTATGGTCCTAAAAAGTGATTTGAAATAATGGTTTTTATACAAGCATAAACAAAATTAATATGTATCATTTAGGTATTAGAATAAATCACATATTTGAAAACTAGACTCAAAATCCTTGATTTCATATTATTGGAATTTTTAAAGATTATATGTGTAAGTATTTATAAATTTTAGTCCAACTGTGAAAATTTTTTTTTAAGGAAAAACACTTCCATTTTTTGAAAAAAAAGTAGACCCAACTTCTTGTACTTAATCTATTATTGTCGTTACTTTTCATATTAGAATGATAGTTCAATGGGGAAGGAGGGAGGCATTCATAATTTCTAAGTATCAAATAAGAAGATAGTGAAAACTCAAAATAAAATATCTAAAACTAAGGATAATTATATCTAAAGAAGAGAGTGAAAAATAACATGGTTAATGTTAATGTGAATTGAATATCTAAATTGTTATATAATCCAATTCATTGTTATATCTAGATGTCATATGTAAACTCACACAAGTGACAAATATGGTTGAGGTATAGGATAACACCATCTATAGTAATTAGATTTGGGATTGCATATCTATAGATCTTACATGATGAAAGAAAATTTAACATCTTAAAGAATAGAGGGCTTGCTAGCATTTTCAATCGTTTAGATTTGTTATTAGAGAAATTAACATGATAATTGACAAGGTTTTATATATGAAAGAGGCTCAACTCCTTGTAGATCATGCTCATGAACAAAGTAATAATGTAACTTTGATTGGTTTATCTTCGTAATGCTATAAAGATTCTATTGAATAGGATAGCTAGAACATATTTTGTAACATCAGCTTCATTCCCATTCAAAACAAGAAATAACACCATTGGCAATGGTATTGTAATGAAATCTACAAATTCCCTCGATCTAAGTATCTTAAAGTTGGAGCTAGAAATACAGATGCATTCACTAAGAAAAATATCTTATTAAAAGTTGAAAAAATTCATTATGGTCAATGTGAGATGGTATCCATTCACTTTTCTCATAAATATTAATAATGAAACTATGTAGGATGCATGACAAGGGTAGCACATGCCATCTCACCAATCTTTGGATGGTTATTTTGAAGAGAGGAGGAATTGTATCCATCAAATCAATCCCCATTTTATCATAGTTCAATTCCTAGAGTATCTATGATGTAGGGAAGTTTACTTTTTCAAGCCAAATGTTGTACATTTAATCTTGTTTGGTCAATAAACATTAGTGGGAAAAGAAGAAGATAAGATGAACACAAATAATATACCTAATTTCCATTTTATCATGACCTCCCACTACATAAGGATACATTCTATTGTGAACACCCTTTGACTCACATCTAGATACTAAACCTATCACATTATTCACATATTATAACTACCATTTTATATTGTATCTATTCCTAGATATATACATCCTTATAGAGGAGTATTTAACTAGCATTTGTATTCTATATATTCTTAAATATATACAAGGAGGAGTTAGAAATTTTCTAAGAATAAGAATTTTGATGATTTCTTGTATATATATTTTTTAAACACTATATTATCAATAAGGATGCTTTTAGTGAAAGTTTTATGACCTTAAAACAATTTATTTTTTAACTATAAGTTTGTTAAATACTCATAGTATTCACTAAGTATTTAACATGATACTAGATCTTGATTATGCAATTTTGAGTCTCAACTAGACTCTAATACCAAAATTTAATGCTACTTTTCTCTAAAATATAAAATTAGATAGATTTAATAAATTATAGAACTTCTATAACAATAAATTTATTAGTGTTATTATTTAAGTTTAAATATTATAGAGTATATCTATAATTTAGATATAAATACATAAAAATGTTTATTTATCAATATCAACTAGCTTAATAGTTAAGAAAATTAAAATTACCATCATTAATCTATGTTGGTTAGTAGATTTTTTACTACAAAATTTATGTATCCTAATTCTGTAATACCCTCTCAAGTAACATATGTACCAATAGTTGGACAAGTTATATCTCTTTTTTGCATATTTATCCTCTGAATTTTAGAGGTACAACTTCCTCTTATAATGATTTTTTTTGTGGATATTCTTTTAACCAAAAATCAAGAAAGGCAGATTATAATGAAAAAACTGAAATGGAAATGACAATCCACTTATAGTTATTTTCAGAATACTAGGTACACATGTATGAAGAATAAAGATCCATTTCAAAGTAATAATTAGTGCACAGACCAATTACTATTTTAAATGAATCTCACAGTTTAGAACATGAATGATAATAACCAACGCAAGAATATCAAACGCCCAAAATAACTATCACTCACATAAGAAATGATAACACAAAACAATAATAGTCAAACTTCCAAATTTTTTTATTCTAGATGTTCAGAAATTGTAAAGTTCAACTTCCCTCTAACCCCTTTATCTACCTTAATTACATATATAAATACCATTGAAAGTAATTGAAACTTTAAGTAACTATTCAAGTGAATATAAAGAGACCCTAGAAAATTTAGTGGACTTCTAAAATATAATAAATTCTTAGAATAAATCAAATGTTTTGCTGAGGTATGCTCAAAACGCTTTAATGACAGGGAATAATGACAATATCAGTCCTTAGCCTCCATAATGATTTGTTTCCACCAATATGGTCTAAATTTCTCTAGTAGGTGGTAAGATGATTCACACCTTGAGTCAAATTGTCTATGTTTTCCACGTAAAAAGTTTGCCTACTAAATAAATCCTTGATTTTTTCCTTAAAGTTTCTTATATTAGCTTGGGCATTCGTGACCAGCATGTTTGTTTGGTCGACTAAGATTGGTCTAGAGGCTAGTTTGAACATTTTCTTTGATCTGACCACATTCCTTTAATGGTTTTGTTTATTATTGAACACAACCAATTTATGGGTTAGGATTTTCTAGAGACCAACTTTTCCATTCCAAGGTCTATCATTTCTCTCAAGAATTTATCTACACTCAACCAATAAGTTTCTTCCTGTTTAGAGGTTGCAATGTTATTCATTTTTGCTTAGTTCTATATTGTTACTTATTTTCTTGATCTCTTCCATAAACTTGGATGCTTTATTTATGATTTGACCTACCCAATCTTTGATTGTTTCACCATAAAATCTATACTTTTGAACCATCCGAACTTGGATCTAAATATGAATTAATTTTCCCTATGGGCTGAGCTAAAGTATCTATGATAGATTTCAAGCAAGATGACAAGCCCTTTACCTATCATTTGAGTTCATATTTTAATTTCTTAGTTTAACTATTCTTGCAATAGACACTTGTGCTTAATCATCCTAAGAAGAAGGCCCTACATTAACCCTTGTAATATTGTAATCTTCGATTGTCAACTCAAAGGCTCCTTTATGCATCAAGGGATGATTTATTTCTATAAACATATTCTCTAAGGAAGTATTTGAAATTAGCCTAGAAATAGTCTTTGGTTTCTTTGGTTTGAGTGTTCTTTCAAGCTCAACCAATTTTATTTTCTTAGATAAGGTTTATTGCAACTATGATATTAATGTAATTGGAGGAACGATAGAAGGGTTACAAGGAACATGAGAAGAAATTTGCAAAGAACTATTGGGAGTTGGTGTGACAGGAGATGACATATCACGTCAATGAGGGGGTGACGGAATTGGTGATTAATGGGAAGGAGAGGAATGGGTACTCATTGGAGAAGGAGACAAAGGTATCTTCTTTTTTTCCCTCTTGGATGGCTTTTAGCTTTTATTTTTTTCTCCTTTTATTTTCCTTTACACTTATTTGGGTAAAAGCACAAAGTTGTGCTTTCGGCCAAATAAATAGTTTTGAGTGAAATATTTTCGGCCGGAAAGGTTTTGACTGGCTAGGTTTCGACTGAAACCACGTGGCCTATTGTGTGGCACACAGGTTTCGGCCAAATAAGTTTCGCCCGAATCCCAAAAAAATTATTTTTTTCATTTCCCGATTTGAAATTGGCTTTGAAACTGCATTTTTTAATGTGTGAGGTTTCTACCGAAATAGTCTATGTGGCATCTTAGTTGGCAGCCAACTCAACTTTTTTCAAATTTTTCTGAAACTTTCAACTTTAGCTAGGTATTTCATTAGTCAGAATGATTTTTTCCAAAAAAAATAAAAATAAAATATACCCTTTTGTAGAGCTCAGAGTGGAGAATCCAAATATATAATTTTTTTAATATTTTGATTAGTTTTAATATATTTTATTTTAAAAATAATACAAGTAGGTTTTTAAAATGAAAAAAGATATTGATTACAAATAAAAAAAAGATAGTAAAACTTATTAAAAAAATTTAAATCTTATATGGGGCACAAGAGGAGAGAGTCTTCTTTAAAAGGGTATAATTTATTTTTTGAAAATGATTTAAAATTTTGAAAATAGTTGATGGCCCGTGAAAACTATCAAATTCTAACATGTTTGACTTTAAAACGTTATTACAAGAAAAATATACATCAAAATTTGATTTTTTTTTCCATGCACAAGATATTGAAGTTACCTATTTGGAGAAAAAAATTTTAGGAGAAATGAAGTTTTTTTTCAATTTGTTTCTTGACGGCCCGTGAAGTCACTCTTTTCTGAAATTTTCAGCATTCCTAAATCTGTCCTTAAATTGATAAAAACATAATGAGAATAATTTTTTTTAAAAAATTAAAAATTACAACAATAAACTTCATCAAAATTTCTACATTTCATTAGTTTACATCATTTTAAAATTCAAAACATAAAAACCACTTTTATGTGGTCAAAGTTCAAATTTTTTTTTGATGTTCGCTAATTCCTTTATAAAGTGTGACACAAATTTGTGCTTTTACCCATTTGTACCTCTGCACATTCATTTTATATTTTTCCTAGGAGGCTCTTTTCCTCCATCCCCACCTTCCTCAGCCATACTCTAAAGGTTTATGGATGTGGATGCAAGTTGAGAAGAAGGATTCACTTGATTTGTTTCCCCTTGTATGGTAATTACTCTCATTTATGATGATCCTATATATATATCATGTTGTTCACCAACCCTTTTCAATATCCACTCCTTTGTTCTCTTAAGAACCACTATTGTCCTCCCCTCAATGTTTACAATCTATTGGATACTCCTATTAATTAGAAAATTTGGTAGCATTTATATGTAGTTCAAGTATATGGGATCCACTGAATATGAATCATAATCTTCTAAACCTTGGATATCCCAATTTAAATTAAAAGAAAAAACCCGCCTCAATGAAAATCTCATCCAATCTCTTTTTCTTACCTCAAATTCATTGTTACAATCAACCTTGTAGTCCTCCAATTCAGGTACATCATGAAAAGTAGGTCTAAGTTGCAAATTATTTTTGGCAAAGTCTTTGTTGTCAAACGAAAAACAAAATTTGAAGAATTTGAGACTGCATTTGACTACATCTCTCTCAACATTCAATACATCAGAGGAAGCTTTGTATTGGTAAAAAGATAAATCAATAGGAAAACTGACTCCAACCTTTTTCCTCTCCCTATATCTTTTATTGAGTTCACCAATTTGTCTACAAACTTCAATTAAGACAAATCAATCACTGGCATATCTAGGAAATTTATGAGAAACCATCATATTCCCCAATCTTGATGTATGTGAACTTTTGAAACTTAATGAAGAAACTCTTATAAGTGTTAATCAGTTGAGTGACTTCTAGGGATATTCTTATGGTTATATCTCCTTGCAATTCTTTGACTACCAACATTGCAAAGGCATCATTTATTGGGAAAATGTGTCTCAACCTTGCAATTACATAAAGAAATGTTGATATGTAAGTGTGGGGGGCGCAAGGGGGGAGCCCCCCTTAGGGGTCCAGGGGGATCATCCCCCAACGGGGGGGTGTGGAGGCTCAAGGGTAACGCCCTCAAAAGCTAAATTTTATGTATATTTTATTATTGTAAATCTGGACCATTCATCATTAGGTCTCAAATCTGTCAGTTGATATTTTGTTGGCTTGACTTTCCCTAGAAGGCAACCCTATTTTGTGTAGGTGTTGTATTATGGATATGTAGTGTGATGTATTCTAAGGTTCTGATAGCGATCGTGTTGCCTATGAATCTCTAGCTGGTGATCATACTCCTGTGAGAAGCTTGCTTTGCAAGTATATTGTAATATTTGTTATTTCTAAATAATATATCAGGTGGCTTTTGGAGTGTGGGGTTTTTCTCCTGAAAGGTTTTTCCCCATGTAAATCACTAGGTTGTGGCATGCATGATATTTATGTTTAAGTTTATGTAACTATTGAAAATATCTGTAAAGTTTTGCATTATCCTTCTCTCAAGACTAGTGTAGAAATTTGCTCTGCTACCTTAGCTTCCTTATACCATTAACTCTATTAAACCTTTTGTAACTATTTTCTAGCTAGAGTTGAGGATAATAATCATAAATATGGGTATTTGCATCAAAGTTCCCCATGGAACACAACCTTGACCATATCCTTATACTAGCAATAGCATAAAACAATTATCAAGACATACAAAATTGCTTATTTATCCAAAATTCAGTTATTTGACTATGAAGGTTGTCACTAACAATATTCGCCTAGTCTATGAATTGTTTCCCATGTTCAATAACCACAATGAAAAAGCACATCCATGACTCAAAATTGTGTGCTTCCTCACTACCATTTAATCTATGCAGCAACACTATGATATTACCTATTTCATCTATAAAATGTGACCTATATAAATTTCGAGGCAATTGATATTTTCCCTTCTTTAGAATCGCCAACCATTGATTTTCCATTGTATTTTGGTAATGACTCTTCTTCTCTTAAAAGAATTGATATGAAATAGAGATATCTACTTTTGTAAATGCTTCTCTATGGGGAAATTTGAGTAGTGTGAAAATATTCTCTATCCAATTTAGCAATGATTTTTTATCATTGGTTCTAGCCTCTCTTTATTGGGGATCATAGTGGTTTATACATTTTATCACCAAATTGGGACACTATATGACTATAGCGAAACTAGCTACCTACAATAATATGCTTTCCACTAATTTTTGTGTGATTAAGGGTTTCTCATTTTCATTCATTCTTTTTTAGAAGTCATCTAAATCCATGTTCCCTAGTTTTGTATCACCATTTTTCCAAGGTGATTCGCTCTCCAAAATAGACAATTCTTCATATTCCAAATATTTTATCCTTCATTATGATGGAAATAAAATTGAAACAGGCAAGGATAAAAACTTCAAGCATACGAGCGAATATATTTGAGGGAATTTTAATTTCTAGTATATAGTTGTGAGCTTCACAATTATTCATGAAATTTCCCTATTCGGTGTAAAAAAGCTCCTACAAATCACAAGATTACAAGAAAAATATGCACCTTTAAAATTTTAAATGATGGATCTATTTTGGAAATCCCCTTGAACTACACAAGGACCACATGACAAAATAAGATAACCAACTATGATCTAGGATGAAGTTGACCATATCATATCTTAAATGGATGATTATAATTGTAGTTGTGGTTTAAATCCAACCAATACAAAAGTCACAATATAACCTTAATAAGATTACGAGGTGATGGGTTAATAAGACAATTCACATATTGAATCTTTCTAGACAATACAACCATCATACTCTTGGTTGGCTCACACACTTGGGGTATAATTCTTAGGTTTGAAAGATGACTACCTCAAACATAATTGTAATCTAATAACACCAATATACGGTAAACTCAATTCTCTACTAAAATTCATCCTATGCCACTATTCAATTAGTTATAAACTATATGAGTGGGTATGCAACCCTTTCTAGGTTCCATTTCCCCAGAAAGTTTCACAATCGGCTGCCACCCACTTAGGTGAAGTTGAGGATCAAAAAACTCGTTAAGGATATGTTAACAACATATGGGGTAGAGAATTGATCCCTAAAAATTTGACAAAACTCAATCATACAATAATATAATTTGAATAAATAAAAATTAATACTCAACATAATGGAAATAGAAACTTTTAATGAGGAATGTATCATATATGTTATTTCGGTGCACTTGAATGTATCACACAATAAAGTTACTTTGCACATAGATTACTCAGCCATAGGAAAAATAGGTGTCAAGTTTTGTATGCTCATAATGCATTGTTTCTTTATAGGTATAACTTTAAACAAGTTCACATATATAATATATAATGTGTGTATATATATATGCTTTCTACTTTTAAATTCTTTCAACATAGATAATTACAAAAATGAAATCCTTGATCTCATAAAGTATAGTTACATGCTACATGTACGTATCTTATACTTATAAAGCAATCTGGGTTTCCTTACAACTATGAGAATAGAGATGAACAACATCATGTTGATAGAGAATCTTCTTCAGAAAATAACATCTCCATTATGTTGGTAGGTAATTATTTTCAAGCCTCTTGGACCCAATTTATTTCAGCATTGCATAATGAAAGAGAACATATAATAGTTTAAAATCTTCAATAGGTCAAACTACGGATTGAAATAACTTGCACATCATATACAATGTTATATGCACATATTACAATATCCTTTACTGTTTTCCATTCATATAGAATAAGATGATGTTTCAATAAAAAAATTATCTAAATAACTATCAAATAGTGTCGTGAGTGCAATACTCGAATTCTACTAAACAAAGCATTCCAACACCCATTATTCTTACCAATTATTATGTATCAAACACTTATATGTAAATGATTGTTATTCGTGCTTGAAGTCCAAAAAGGATGTAGAAACCCAAGATATTTTCATTTAGGGATAACATTAAAATCACCATACAATGTCTTATGAATAAGGGTTTAGCTAGAGACCAATGGAATAGTTGAGGGAAGCAAAAATTCTAATCTCAATCTAAAACATAAAGATTACACCAACAGGTTTCACAAGTTTTAGACCTTCCCCAAAAACTGCTTATCTCAAACTTAAACCTAAATATCCAATGGCAACCAATACTCAGTAGTAAAGTTTGTTGGTTAAGCTACATATTTTAGCCACAACAACAATTACCCATTTGAATTCAATATTCCCAATAAAGCATATGTATAGTTTACTTATAGTGAGATTATCCACTTGCAGCCCCAAAACACTCATAGATATGATTTGGGTGTAAACATGCAACTCCCATATATTTCTTGCACTATAATCAATACATGTAATACACATCCAACACCCCCAATACACATGATATGCTTCAACATGCAAAAGCATCTAAACGTACACAAATACCAAGTGGGTATGCTTAAAATTAGCTAAAGATAGACCCTCATACCTGCATAAATATCCCCCACGGCATGAGATGGGGTATTGAGCCCTTGCTTCTTCTCCACAATCCTTTGGTCCTCCATGAAACCCGAATAAGGGATCATACAATAAATCTGAAATACATATGTGATTCTATGCATTCTAACCTCCACCACTTGGAGAAAGTGACATGCCTGACCACCGCTTTCTCTATTCCCTTTAGCTTCATTCTCTCTCCATGCCTATCTAAGATCTCCCAAATTTAGTCAATGACTAGCCCTGTGCTTCGATCTTCCACCCCAAAACTTCTCAAAATATAGCCCACTTTGTTTTCACTCCTTCCTTACTCTTAGAATTGTCCCTTTTCTTTCTTCCCAAGCCACTCATGATTCAAGCTCATGAAACATTTTCCCTTTCTTTGCACTGCTTCAACACTCTCCTCATTCAAGTTCACTCCCCTCACTTCTTCAAAAAGCCACCTCCCTTAAGCCAAACACCCCCAACCTCATTTATTGCCTTGGAAATTTTTTGGCATTTTTCAACTAGGGTGTGTATTGCATTTAATCCAATTTCTTTGTTTGCTTGATCTCTCCCAACTTTCATCATTGGCCTTTACATTAATGGTGGCATTCATTTCCTCTATTCCTTTGCAAGAATGTAGCTAGAGCTGACATATCATTTTCCACACCATAATTCAATTTTCCTAGCTACTAACAAATTCCAATCTTTGAATGTAGGTCGTTGATCTTGAAATTTGTGCCATGATCTAGCATATCTTATTTACTCATCTTACATTAAAACACAATCGTCTGATTTGACTTGCTTTAAATTAAACCATAGATCTTCAAGTGATTCACAATAATAATGTGAATCATTCATTAAAGCAATCATCTCTTGCCACATGTTGCTAACCCACACACCCACATTGGTCAACCCAATTCAATGCAAGCATTCTGCCATTAGTCATGCTTGTTGGGGGTCGGGTATCACTAATCCCCTTTACCTCATGATTGACATGCTTTGAAGGCCTCAAGAAACAAGACCAAACCATGATGTCTAATTCTATTTACACCTATCAGGGTTTGACCATCAGCCTTACCCATTACCTTCTTCCTTCCTTTACTCCATTGCAAACCTTCACACTAACTTCTAAAAAATGAAAGTGTGACACTCTGAAACATGCATGAGTTTTTCATATGTCGAGGCTCTTTCTTTCACCTTATCGCTTACATGCCTTTATGTTAAGGTGTAAGCCAACCTACCGATCCATGATGCCTGAAACAATTCTTCGAAAACATTGATAGATTCAACCCTCTTGGGTGTCGGCCTTCAAGCTTTCTCCTTACCACATACCTAACAAACTACTAAGGAATAATCCTTAAAGTCGACTCATGAACACCGAAATCATTTTGGGTGTCATATTTTGGGGTTTTATCTTACACCTTGGTTTATTTCATGTTAAGGCATAAGCCTTAATACCAACCCACAAACACTGAAACTATTTCATGTGTCGAGGTTCAGGGTTCCCTCATACCCCTTTCTTAACATTCATGGTAAGGCACAAGCCTTAATATCAATCTTTGATCCTCGAACCTTTTCAAGTGTCAATATTCAAACTTTCTATTTTCCACAACCTTGTCTTTATGTTAAGGCATAAGCCTTAATGTTGAAACCTGATGTCCGACACCTTTTTGACTTTACTCATACTTCATTTCTTTGAGGCATTCAGTATAAGGTATGACCAAAGCCCGAAGTTTGATCTCTTGCAACAAAGAGTAAGCCTCAAGCTCGAAGTCTGAAGCCCAATTGGTCTTAGCTAGAAAATGACTAACTCTTTTCTTCTTTAGCAAGCAATATAAGGTAAGCCTGAGGCCCTATGCTCAAACTTTTGCAACTCTTCAAGGATTTCTCAATAACTTCAACCATCTTCCATTTTGACCTCCTTATGATTCCCTTTTGACATTAAACAAACTCATTTCCAACAATCTCCCCTTTGACATCCATAAGATTCCCTTCTGACATCAATGACAATCATATTAATCTAATTAAAGCTAGGTCCAGTCATCCCTATCATAGTAACTCTCTATTAACATCTCCCAATTACAAGTAAAGGTATGATGCTCTAATTTAAATGTAGATCATAATTCAATGATATGTCACAAATGAATAACACTATAGACTCTAGGACTTTTCATCTTTTCTTATTTACTTGATATGAGGAACCTTGAGTAAATATTGTAGAATACAATATTCAAAATCAACATGAGTCAAATGATAAGAAAGAAATGTTACTGTAGACACTTAAAAATGTCTTGAATGATATCATGTACTTGAATTTGATATACTAACACCATTTCATCCTAAAACCCATCCTCTTTTTGCTTAATTGATTAAATTATCCTAGCTATTTAATTAATCACATCATTTTCATCTATTAATGTAATTGACCTAATTAGGTTAATTCACCCCCTCTTGCACTAACCCTTTGTCCTGCTAAATTGGATAAATCAAATTATCTAATTTATATCCCTAAGTCCTCTTGTTTAATTAAATAACCCCAAGTTATTTAATTAAATATCACATCACTTCCCCATTTTTTCATTAAATTATTTATTTAATGAATATCCTAATTCCCCTAATTTTCATAATTAAAACTTTCTTTTAATTATCAAATTACTAATTAAATCTAATCCTCCCACTTGCAAGGGAATATTCCTTGCAATATTCCTCCTTTGCACATTCCTCCAAAAGGAATATTTTCATAGAATATACATTCCCCTTTGCACATTAAAATTTAGTTTTAATTAACTAAATATCTAATTTTCCTCACCCATGAGAATATTCTCTTTCTTCACTCATTTGAAAAAGAGAATATTCCTTTTTATAAAAAGCTTTCAACAAAGTTGCTTGTGCAAGTTTTGAAAGTGTGTTTGTTTGGATGAATGTAAGCCCTTGATTAAATATCAACTTGCATTCTTAACCATTGATGGGAATCCATGATCCATGCCTCCATTTCCTTCCATTCTAATCGTTGATTGATCCTTTTGATCTTGACCATCAGTTTCATTTTTCCTATTCTATAAATAGAGCTTGCATCTATTGAATAGGGATCCATCTTTTAATAGTAAACTTATGTTGTTAAAATCACTCTCATCTTGCACTCATATTTCATGTTTAAAAAATCATTTTAGGTTATTTTACATGCATCATTATCTTAGAGCATTCATTAATGGCTTTCATGATAACTTAGTTGCATCCATTTAGTATATCTTGAAACTAGGGTTTTAAGCCCTTGATTAAATATCAACTTACATTCTTAACCCTTGATGGGAATCCATGATCCATGCCTCCATTTCCTTCCATTTTAATCATTGATTGATCCTTTTGATCTTGACCATCAGTTTCATTTTTCCTATTCTATAAATAGAGCTTGCATCTATTGAATAGGGATCCATCTTTTAATAGTAAACTTATGTTGTTAAAATCACTCTCATCTTGCACTCATATTTCATGTTTAAAAAATCATTTTAGGTTATTTTACATGCATCATTATCTTAGAGCATTCATTAATGGCTTTCATGATAACTTAGTTGCATCCATTTAGTATATCTTGAAACTAGGGTTTTAATCTTTTTGAATCTTGCATATATTTAGAATAGCTTTGCATACAATCACATCAATCATCTTAGCTTTTATCATATTAATCTAGCTTTAATCATGTTTTACAACACATCTTTCATCGGTTTCGTCAATTCTCTTCAATAGAACCGATCGAAACAAGCTCATTATCCAAGGGATTGGGAAAGGGTCACCATTCCACATCAATGCGACACCACTCCCCCAGTAGGATAAGTTTTAATGGTTTAGAATAGATGTTTATGAAGCTTTCATATTTTAATAGGTTAGTTTTAATGACTTCTTAGTTTAGTTTACATTGAATGATCTTATTGGGACTAATGCATAGTGAATACGCTTCGAATCCTCATGGATCAAGTGTAGTTAACCTATACTACATCGTTGATCACAGTTACCACAAGTGAACCTTAGCAACATAATATAGCATGATAAATTATAGTATCAATCAATGTATATTTAGTCATACTTTAATAGAAGCATTCACATAAGAATTTAACTAATCTACTCTTATATTCGAATGACTAAAAGTACAGTGACAGTCAAATACAATTGGATCTTGTATCATCCAAATGATGCACTCTTAATCTGCATAGTAGAGTAGCATAAGTTTAGAATAAAAGGGGTTGTGACTAATATTAAGTGAGTGGCCTTACAAAATAAAAAAATAATCATTTGAGTGTTATGATAAATTATTGAGTGTAATTCAAAATGTTGATGAAAAATCTAAAGATACTATCAAAATCAAAAAATAATATTTTTATGAACTTTCACAAAAAAATCTAACATCAATGGTAGAGAATAGCTTAAAAACTACCTTTACCTTGTACCTATGAACATTAAAAAACACTTATAAATATTAAAGATAAATATGTTACGAATAATTTGTATTAAAGAAATAATGAAATTGGTGACCAAGTTGAAAGGATTGACTTATGCTTAATAGACTTCACTCTTGAGGGAATGGTTAGTATAATTGGAAGAAAAACATGTGCTTAATTAGGTCAAGAGTGTTGGAGTCACTCAAGGACTCAAGCCTCCAAGATCACCTGCAAAAGCCAAAAATAACCTTCTACAAGAGAGAAAAGTAAGAACATGAAATTGTAACAATGGATGCAAGATATGGCCAATACTCAATACTAAAGATTGTAGTGATATATTGGACTTACTCAACTGAATTGAATTGTTTATGTACAAATGATGCCTTTATTATAAAGGCAAAGTGTGAGATAGGATTAGACAAGATCTTGACATGTGTCTTAATCCTATATAATGATATAACTACCTCAACAAATATTAAATGACTTAGAACACAAGCATTAAATGCCAAAAGATAAGATAAGATCTAGTGACAACTAACACTATCTAGAAATATTCCCTCCTAGGACCTAAGTGGACATAACATGTAAATAGGACCTAAATAGGTAAAACACCTATTTTCACCAACACCCCCCTTAAGTACAACTTAGGGAAATGATTATACAAAGATGAAAAGATGGGTCATGACTGTGGTGCCATGTTAGATACCCATGTATATATGCAATTTTCAATTTCTCAAAAATGAAGAAAAGGAGAAAACCCTGTGGAACAAAACTCATCCCCAAAAGATGAAATACAAAATTCACTCAATGATAAATGAGAGGACAAATCCCCATGCAAGGAAGATGACCCCCCCATAAGAGAGGCGGAGAGAGACCATGTAGCCCCCCTTAATGAGATAACCTACTACAAATAAACACTAGAAGCACATTGGTGAAGTAACACTAGAACCTTAATCAAAGCAATAAAGGAAATAATTTTGATACTAGAAACACTGGAAACTCTTGATTGTGGAGAAACTCTAGAATCATGATAAAGCAACAGTAGTCCTAATGCCAAGGAACACTAAAAAAATATTGATATGGAGCAACCTTGGAATCTGAATGAAGCAACAGGATATAGAACATTATTCTACAACTGAATTGAAGTGCAAAGATCAAAATTACACCTTCCCAAATGAGAGTATGTCCAAGTGATCAACCAAACTGTGAATACGCACAAAGATGAATAAAAGATACCTAGGGTTGAACCAAAAAAGTGCATGTATGGCATGATATAGCTCCTTAATACCTTTCCAATGCTGCAAGAATCGTGAAAATAAGAGATTGTGGCAAAAAGTTATGAGCTCGAGAGCCAAAAATAAAGATCTAAATTCAATCAACAATAAATGCCTCCAAACAACAAAATTTTGGAAAATAACCTACACCACTGTAAAATTCATGGAGCTAGCTTTTTGGCAATATCTTGTTTTTGAAAAATAACCTCCTAGATTGCAAGTTATGGCATTTTGAAAAAAAATGCTTTATTTGAGCATTGGGGGACAAAATTTGGGCCACTAGGCCATATGCCCCCAGGCAACCATGTGATCTTGGCGGTAGTCTATAGTTTAAAAAAAAGGTGTCGCCCCTAGTGGTGGCAGCGTTGTTGGGCAAAGTGCACAAGGGGTGATGGGCCATAGGTCATGCTACCTGGGGCTATAAGCCCCTCTTGCTTGGTGGGACCGAGGGTGGCCCATAAGATGTGACCACCAGCCAAAAAAAAATTTCTCGACTTTTAAAAGTCTAAACATTTTTTTATTAATTTAAAACCTTTATGAATTAATTCAATTTCATACTCACCAATGGTACAATGAAATGACAATGATGTGACCTAGTACACTAGTGACAAACAATACCCTACTTGTGCAAGCTTACGCAAAATGGAATCTTCAAAATATGCTAAAAGAATATGATGCAACTGTACAATGATTGCATACCATTGATGATGCCATATGAACCATACGATACAATCATCGTACAATGAATGGATTTTCCTGTAACAATTTAAAAAACCTCTTATGCCCCTTGAACAAAAAGTGTTCTTTTTTGCAATTTGACAATCAATCTTTAGGTTTTTGGGCCTTTCAGACATGATGACAGGGTAAGATTTGGCCCAAAGTGCCCCAAAAATTTAACTACCTTTTGGATCTGACAATTGTAACCCTTAACTTGAAACCCTTATAGATTAGTCAAAATTTGGCAAAATGAAAGGAAAACCTGAATTTCTCTGATGTCCTAGATTCAATGGTGAGGTCCTTGAAACCTCTAATCACACCCAATAAAACCTTCAAGACAAGATTGGTCCCTTAGATCTGGGAAAAAATTTACAACACTAAAGCTCTGATACCATGTTGGAGTCACTCCAGGACTCAAGCCTCCAAGATCACCTACAAAAACAAAAAACAACCTTCTACAACAAAGAAAAGCAAGAACAAGAATTTGCAATAATGGATGCAAGATATAGATAATATGCAATACTTGAGATTGCAATGATATATTGGACTTGCTCAACTGAATTGAATTGTTTATGTACAAATGATGTCTAGCTTATAAAGGCAAAGTGAGATAAGATTAGACAAGATCTTGACATGTGTCTTAATCCTTTATAATGAGATAACTACCTTAACAAATATTAAATGACTTAGGACACAAGCATTAAATGCCAAAAGATCAGATAATATCTAGTTTTTAAACACCCAAAATACTGAGATGGGGGTGAATCAGTATTCCATTAAACCATTTAATCATGATCCATCCAATTATCAAAACATATCTAACTGCAATAAAGAATAAAAGCATGAAACAACCACATGATCACATGACACATAAACACCAATATTTTTACATGGAAAACCCAAAAAGGGAAAAACCATGGTGAGGATTAGCTCACAATAAATTATAACTGTTTATAAGATATTATAGAGGCTCACTGCCAGGACACACTGTCCAATAAGGCTCACAACTAGAGATAGATACAAAATAGAAATGGCTACACAACCAAGATGTGAACTGATACAAAATATACCTTCCTTGTGTTGAATTTAGTTCCTTTGAAGCTTAATATAATGACTCTATCCACTTTCTCAGATACAAAACACAAAACACTGCTCTACTTAACATTCACTCAAAATTCATAAAATATCTACTACTATTCAGATCACACATACACATTTGCATGTTCACACTATATCACATATTATCTCAAATTCTACAACCTCAAAAATGTCTTACATATATACCCAATACATTCGCATACATCAATTAGGTCAATCTAATTAGATGTAGCCCTATATTAATTCAAAATTGCCTTATGGCTCCACACTTGAATCAAAAACATCTTTGCGCTCAAACCAAACGTGCAACACTTAATTTAGGTCGGCACAGATCTAAAATAGATCTTATTAACATTCGCAATACATATTTAATCTCAAAAACATATATCAAGCATTAGGTTGGCCAAGAATTAGACCTAATCACCAATAAGCCATTTGATCAAAACACCAACGATCCATCTGATCATATAATCACTCGTCGTCTAGAATATATAGTGTACTAACACTTGTAAATAATCTCCCAAAATTGCAAAGTCTGATTCCAATCATCGAAGGAACATGGATTGGATTACACACTCATTTACACTGTATAAAGCCAAAAATTGAATGTCAAACTACTATTACTTGTAACTTTCAAACTGTATATCCAAAACTGCTGAAATCTTGATCGTAGATGCACATAATAGTTAAAAATAATATATTGTCACCTCATAAGCAAATCTTGTTATATGGGAAATTGCGGACCAAAATATCGGATTAAGATATTTGTATTCTATTCACCGGATTAGAGAAACTGACAATATTTAATGTTGGCATCAATGACATCACATTAAAGGGTTCCTTCTTCATTCTTTCAACACTAGTGACAACTAACAATATCTAGAAAGATTTCCTCCTAAGACCTAAGTGGACTTAACATGTAAATAGAACCTTGATAGGTAAAACACTTATTTACATCAACAAAGAGGTATTCTATAGTGACAAGAAGGCACAAAGTCTCATATTATGATCCTCTAAATAAAAATCAAAACAAGAGGTGCCTATTCCACTAAAATCACATATTCAGCCAAAAAGTAAGTAGTATATCACACAATATTTCATAGGTATGTAAGTAGCATCTCAAGATACATGTAAGATGTTAATAACCACTGCACCTACTCATATTAATGGGGCCTCCACTTACAATATAAACAATGAAACAAGAAAAACAATGAAGAAAATGAAATATTAAAGATTGGGATTGAAAGATATAAGTTTAAGGTTAGTTATAAAGCACATTTTAATATTTTCTTTTAATATAGAAACATCATTTATTCTCATCCACCTTTTTAAAAAAAAATTATCCACCTTTTCTTATATAGTTTATCCACCTTTTTTTTATATAATTGTTTTGTAATGTTGTTAATCATTTATATACATTATGCTCATAAGAGTATCATTTGGAAAAGGTCAAGAATAATAAGTTAGAATTTCATATTAGATATCCCTTTTGTATTTGAATTGGATCTTGATAATGAAAATCCAAAGCTTTAACCAATTAAATTCAACTCCTTGAAAATAATAAATAATATTACATTATAATATTATATAATAATATAAATCGTTTCAGTTACTTAAGAGTTATTTTAAAGCACATTTTTATATTAAAGCATTATTTGATCTCATCCACCCATTTCTAATATATTATCAATTATCATGACATTAAAATATGATATGTCATTACAATAATATGAATTTATTTTATTTATTAAAAAAATATTTAATATTTTTACAACGTTGATTAACCAATATTATGTTTATTAGTTTATTTTACTTTATAAATATTTAAAAATTATTTTATTTTTATATACTTAAAAGTTATATTTTATAATTGTAATTTATTTTAAAAAAATTAACAGTCATAACATAATGCTCTTTATTTAAAATATCTATACTAGTAAAAGGGTTATCAACAATAAGCTACTCGTTGATGTATTTCTAGGTAATGCTCATCAACTGTAAATAAAGTTATTTGTTACAGATTTAAAATTACCACCTCTATGATGTGTTACAAGAGTTAATTGTTTAATTATGCATTGAAAGAAACAAAATAGTTTTGAGAGCTTCTGGATTCAACCATGTATTTTTATTTAGATGAACGTTTCAAATTACAATCAGTGATTCATCATCAAGAAGAGGAGTGTTTTTTTATTTAGAAACAAAATAGATCAAAATAAAAAGGAGTTTCTTACAATTAGCTTTGTTATCTTTTGACTATTCTAATATAGTTCACCTGGTTCCAGGGACTCAGTTCAATAGAATAAAGTGATACAAAATTTATGGCCTTTTAAACTTCACTGAGGTGTTCTGAGTATTTTACGAGATTCAAAGGGCTTCCTTATGCACTTGTCAGTTGAAACTCTAATTTCTGAATGATGATTGTTTCACATGCCAATTCAAAATATTTTACCATCACAATGAAACATACAGCTGACAAACTTCATTCTTACCAGGATATATGATAGGATGGGATGATATGTTCTCTATCTTACCAGTAGGCTTCAAACCCAATTGCTAATTAAAACTTGAATTTCGGATATTTCTAACTTTGTAATTGTTATTGACAAGTCAATTGATATCCGATTTAAAGAGCTGCATTGTTATTAAAAACAATCAACTACTCTTGCATGCCAAATGCTAACAAGCAAGAATCATCCTTGGATTTCTTTCAAATTTATATACACATTTCAGTTTGCATCAAAGGGCGGGCAAGACAAATAGAAGCAAACTACTTAATTAACAAACTTAACACAGATTTACCAAAAAAGCTTTGCAATTTGTTTAACCTGTAAAATGTTTCATCTCAATCTTTTGCAAAAGCATTTGCAAGTCTGATAAGATTGTTGCAAATATTAAGCCTCTATAACAGACCATAGACATTAGATTCATTCAATCGAATGTCATAATTATTTATACACATATGACACAGAACCTTATTACCAAACTTCGAGCGAAGAACTTGCACTTGAAAGAAATGAGCAGATATGGATCACATTTATCCCTTGTTACAAAAGAGTAAATGTTTGGACATGAAGCTCAAAATTCTCGACTGTCTACAACTAAAATTTTCTACAATCCAGTTACTAATAATTATCATTCATCATACAATGGCAGATCACTTCTAGCTGCCTTGAGTGTGCCTCAACAGCCCTCTGATTTCCCAGCTGCTTTTAAATGGCAAGCTCTTACGTTGCTGCACTCTACACTTGATTGATATATTAGCAAGATAAGAGCAAAAGATTTTCATCGTCGTTGATATTCTATAGACCAACTAATGGAATACACTTGATCGGATCAATATGGCATATCCTACAACTGATTATTGTCGCCTGCCACCATCATCCTCCCAAACATTTTCCCAGGCACTTGCCCCTTTAGGTTCTTCAATATAGTAGTTTTCAGGTGTCTCTTGACCAGCAATTGATCTTGGTCCAGGCCTGGACATGCCTTTTCGTTTTGTCCGAATTCCAAGCAACCTCAGCACAAACCGAGCAATTTCTCCATACAATACACCTGTACGGTCAAACAGCTGCAAGATATGGTGGAATATTGAGAAATGGGAGCCAGGTTTACTTCTTTACATGATAAAATGATAGCATTTTCAAAATAGACATATAGATATGACCAGAATTACCTGGAGAAGAGCACTTATAAATAAATGAAATGCCTGAGTGTTCTCATCAACAAGGATAGCAACTCGACCAAAGAAACTCACAACGCCATGCAACTGTATTTTCAAATATTTAGCACAAGTTAGGCATCTCAAACCACGTAATCAAAGAAATTTTGTGCCAAAAACCTTTGAATTAGTTGTATATTTAAGGGGTCCTGCTCAAGGCACATTAGGCATTACACAATCCATATCCGAGCATAGCCACATCATCTTATGATGGGATATAAACTAGCTAACATTTAAGTCACATTCATATCAAAACTTGTTCAATTTCCCACATCAAGAAGTAATTGCTAATGAGGCTCCATTTGGACAGATATCTTAAGTTTTATGGTATCAATTTGAAATAGCAAAATATTCTGAATTAACTAGTTGCATGTTCCTAGTTAGATTGGACCCCAGAAGAACAGGTGAATTGATCCATGCTAAAAACAGAATCACAAACTCTCAGAATAGCTTTTTACCAATATTGCTTCCAAACATATTGTGAACATAAACAGGGTAGTTATTGTTGCTCATCACAATGCAATACAGAACCTCTGAAAAGCCTACACATTCTTGATATGATAACATCCAAGACTTTCTCTCTACTTGTATATGTTTAAATGTATAAATGCGTATTGCTGCTTGTACGGTATCCAGAGAGACTTTTGAGTTTGAGACACATATACGAATAAGCAATCAAGAATGAGACCTAACTAGATAATAGGTTTGAGAAAAGGCAGTTGATTGTTAAATTTCATTCATCCATTTCATTTTAAGAAAAGCTAATAATTTTCATATCAGAAGATTGAATTCAATATACAGAATCAGAAAGGAAGACACGTGGTAAATAAGAGAAAAAGTAGTCTCACCACATTCAGCATAGACTGCCAAAAGCTCGGTGGGGATGGAGGTCCACCATATGGATTATTTGGATCTCCATTCCCGTCAGCATAGGGACCTCCGGGGCCGAGGCCATATCCACCCATTGGACCTCCCATCCCATTATTGAACATTCCACCATATCCATTCTGGCTACCATATCCTCTGTACATGTTGTTACCATAAAGACCACTGTTGTATCCTCCCACTGCACCTCCGTATCCTCCCAATCCACCATATGTATTGTTTGATCCATACATACCTGAACTATATCCTGAATTGTAAGGTGTCATAGCGCCATAGGATGAATTATAATTAGGCATAGAACGCATTCCTGCAATTGGTAAACAAACTCAGCAGTTGAAACTTGAAATGCATTGTGTAACCTTTGAGTTTCACAAAAGGAACAGTTATATTACTTAAAAAACATTACAGCAGCCCTAATGAAGATGTAACAAAATGAAATATTGCTGACTTATAAGGATAATAAATATTAGTACAAATATGTCCAACATTAACTCATTTAACATGGCAGCATCATTTTATGCATTAGTTGAATAGGAACTAATGAAACCTATGTATACCTCCATAGTTACTTCCATAGCCAACCCCACGATTTTGTTCCCAGGGTCTTGGTGGCATAGGTCTACCAATGTTGCTTCTGTTAGCAACAGACACGCTTCTTTCGTTATCCAAATTCTTCTCTCCGTATTTTCCATCTTCAGCTGCCTCTATAACAGATCTTGTGGGACCATTTGAAGAAGGCTTGAATGGAGAAGGACCAGATGAGCTTCCACTGCGTTCCCATGGCTTTTGTGGAGGCATATTACCTGTTCATTTTGACAAACACCAAGAAACAAATAACATCACGGCTAGCTTCCACAAGCAGATATTTTCACAGTAACTATCTATAGTGTCTTTAAATTGTTAACACACAAATAAGGCTATCACCTAAGGAAGACCTGCAGCTTCTATTTCTGGCAGGCAGGGAATGTCGTAACATCTGCTAAGGCCTTACTGAACTTTCCTAGAAACTGAAAAACAAAAGAAAAGTGGGGAAAAAAGGGTAAGCCTACGGGCCCTAAAAATTAAAAAAAGAAATCTCTTGTATGGTTAATCAGCCATACCGAAAATAATAATTTAGAAGGTAGATTGCTAAATGAAAAACCACATGTTTCATGGTATGCATTGAAAATATATCCTATTTAAACATTGATATATACACAAGGCACATTTATGTATGACACCTACAAAGATTATTAATGTCCATTTCATACTAGTATTGATATCTTAAATAGTAAAATACATCTATTTAAAAAGTGTCAAGAGATATCAATTTTGAGTTACTATATTTAAGAGTTATTTTATTTTACTTTAAAATTATTTAAGAATTATTTTAGTTTATTTACATTGTTTGGACTTCTATTTTAAGAGTTTTTATATTTTATTTTATTTACATAAGAGTTATTTTATATTTTTCATTTTTTTAAAAATATATATTGACTGTGTTTTAGTTTTTGTTAACATGCTCACACCATTACACTCCACCCCTTGCTGCTCATGTACTGTGTAGTTACAGTACAACCTGCAAGAAATTATTGTAGTTTTTTAACAGACACAAAAACTTGAAAAAACAGATGTTCAAGTTTTTATTTAAAACAAATCATCCATGTTTGTTCATTGTTAGTGAAATCCACATAAAGCGAGTTTGGAGACATAGGTACAGGTTTTCTTGACCACATTAAAACTGCTGTGGAAGATCTACATGAAAGGTAAAAGAGAATTTCAACTTTCTCTATAGAGGAAAGATTACAGAGAAAGAGACTACGTAAGCTCTTAAGACCTGCAGCTGGGTCTCGCCCTCATGAATATTTTACCTCGTCAGCGATGCGCTTCAACGTTGTCTAGTTAAAATATGAGTTGATGTTTGAAAAGAACCTTCTAATGTCTTATACCTTATCTGTTTACCATTATATAGAACAAAATGAGTACTAACTATTGTGAACATGTAAGAAAGAAATGTTTGACTACTTTTTATTGTGGTCTACAAAAATAAACATAAGGAGAACAAAATCATAAATAGTATTTCCTCTGCTAAATGATTGGGGTTTACACGGTAATGACATAAGAGAGAATGGAACACAACATCTCCAGCTTCCAAATAGAATATGCCTTTGAAAGTACAATCGGCAATGCTGATGATGCTGTTTCACATTGATTATTGTTTATCTTCATTTTATTTCCTATATAAATTGAGCCATTATATTTATTATCATCCTTTAAAAAGAAAGCCATTTACAGTATTGGATTCGTATTGAATAACAAGGACAGAGAAATTTTATCTTAGCATAGAACTTAATGAGAACATATCTACTTGGCATTTAAAGGCAAAATTAACACATCCATATCATCATGAATACTTTCGATATAGTTATAGTCAGGAAATAACTTGGTTGAATCCTCTGGGTATATTTGTAAGTATCTGAAACCATTTTGATCTAATCTTAATGAATTGATGTTTCTCCTTGTCAAACAGCAGAGATTGTTTACTTTAATTTTGGAATGCCTTTTCACTACAAATTCTTCCATACTATTGGCATCCATTTCCATTTGCATCCTCATGTAGGGTGAACTTGTTTTAGCTTTTCGGAACCTCTTATAGATATTGCGGGCTCCTGTAAGGACACCAGTTGCACCTTGACCATTTAAAGGAAAAATTGTTTGTTTTGCACCTCAGCTCTATTAGAATATTAAATGTAATATTAATGGTCATCTTAGCTCTAATTAAGTTTTAATAACTTTAGTTACACTTTTAGTTGATTTAGCATATTTCTGATTTCTGTTTTAGTTTGCTTTAGTTAACGATTGTTTCTTTTTAGAAATATCATCTTGTAAATTTCTTTATAAGGAGCTTTCGTCTCTTTTTGTGAACACGCAATTATGAATATCAATTATCTTTTTGTGCTATCAGAGCTAAGGCTCGAACCTTATTAGTTTCTAGAAATTTCTTAGATGTATTTTTTTTTGCCGATATTTAAAAAAAATAAAAATTGAAGATTTTTGAGCCGATTTTGTTGAAAATCGAAAGTTTTTTTTTAGTGAAGAATTTTGAAGTGTTTTTTGAAGGAAAAATTGCAGCAAAAAAAATCGAGGTGCAATTTCTTTCTGGGTTCTATTCGAAGGTTTTTGTTGAGTTGCAGCACTATATTTTGGAGCTTGTGGGTCTTCTCTTTTACGTGGGTTTTTTCTGATCGTGTGATTCCATCTGAAGTAAATCAGCTTTTCTGTTGTTTTTGTGAGCCTGCTAGGGCTTTTCCAGATTCAAAGTTTTCATGGCAGCTTGAAGGATTGTTTTTTGAGCCAGTTTTGATAGAATTCTTTTGGGAAAAATAAAAATTCTGGAAAGAGTTTTTTGAAATTTTTTCTAAAAAAATTTGCTACAAGAATTTTTTTGACAATTTTTTCCTATCTAAAAAATTGTGGGTTGCTGCTAGGGTTAGCAGACCAGTTTTTTGGGTGATTTTTTTTTCAACCAAAAATCGTGCACTTGAAGATTTTAAAGAGTTTTTGAAAAAAATTGCAATTCAAAATTTTTTTGAGGATTTTTTCTAAATTTTTTTTTACTTTTTCAAAGTTTTTGAAGGTTTTTCTGAAAAATCTTATAGTTCGTTGAGTATTGTGCCAATTGATGTCCAAGGTTTCGTGCCGGCTGATCACAGTGTTCCTCATTTTTGGAAAATGGGAGGGATGGCTGCTTTGTAAAACGTTATGTTGAAAAGTACGTAGAGGTTCAATGAAAAATTCTACTACTTGGAAGCAGCGGAAGCTCACAGTTTTTGAGTGCCGGTGTCTTTGATTTGATTGTTCTGCGAGAAAGGATCTATAATTGCATGGTGGTTATGCTTCTCCAAATATCAGTCACCACTAATATGTTTCCAGAAGACTTTGGGTAGACTTAGTTTTTTGTTTGTACGATGACCATTAAGGGAAGCAACGAAGCTCACAGTTTTCGAGTGCCGGTGTCTTTGAATTGATTGTTCTGCGAGAAAGGATCTATAATTGCGTGGTGGTTATGGTTCTCCAAATATCAGTCACCACTGATATGTTTCCAGAAGACTTTGGGTAGACTTAGTTTTTTGTTTTTAAGATGACCATTAAGGGAGGGTATTAAAATATTAAATGTAATATTAATGGTCATCTTAGCTCTAGTTAGTTTTTAGTAACTTTAGTTACGCTTTAGTTGATTTAGCATCTTTCTGACTTCTGTTTTAGTTTGCTTTAGTTAACGATTGTTTCTTTTTAGAAACATCATCTTGTAAATTTCTTTATAAGGAGCTTTCGTCTCCTTTTGTAAACACGCAATTATGAATATCATTTATCTTTTCAAGCTCAAATGTTAAAATCAACATGATTCACTAGTTAGTAAAGCCATGCAAGCTGTTAAATAAATCAAAAACGATTAGACTTACTGCTTAGTTATGACGAAAAGTATTGTTCATAATTTCATAACAATTTACCTTTAATGAATATGTAGATCATTCTGTTTCTGATCAAGGAAATCTCCTCTTTCAGGTTTGATTTACACGCCTAATTTAGAATAGCAGGATTTGTCTGCAATGCACATGTATTTTTCAGGAGGTTCTAGCATTTTTATTCAATGGAATTCATGGGAATCTAAATCACGAAACAGAAATTATAGTTGAAGTCTAAGGATGTAGATCGGAAACCAGATGAGGAAGGAGCAGATGAATACTTGTTGCATGCAGATACTGTTTTGTCATATTATATATAACTTTCATTTTCATGTGACTAACAACTGTGATTAAGTGAAATATCCCTGATGGGATCTGCCCTAAAATTTCTGATTTATACCCTAGATCTCTAATTTATATTTCTGCACTTTTCTGATTTAGTTTTCTGCTCAAACCCTAGGACTGAATTCTGATTTTTATTTTTCAGAATAATAAACACTTATAAGGCATCCAATAAACATATACTAAACATCCATAAAACTATGCCAAACATGTAGATAACATCAATTATAATAACAACCATGAAAATCAACCATCCAAATGCCAAACATAGGTCCAATAAATCCGATTTCTGATTAAAGAAGTCTGCTGCTACAAAACTGAACAATCTGGACTGAATTTACAATGAATTCATGGGCTCAAACATCCCAAATATATGCCCAGATTTCTGCTCTACAGATCAGATCTAAATCTATGATTGTACATACCAAATATATGCAAAATAGTCTTCAAATGTCAAACCCTAGATGGGTGAATTCCTCCTTGGCAAGTGCTTAGGGTTTGCTGCTCCAAATATGCAAAATTGCCCTCAATAGGTGGGCACTCAGATCTGCTCCAAAGTGGCGCACCAAATTAGGGCAAAACCCTAATGCAATATGCTCACAAAATTGTCACAACAATGCTGCTCCAAATCTGATCTACAAATCTGAATTTGTCCTCCTATGGTGGCACTCCAACATGCATTAAAACAACTTCAAAATGGCACTCCAAAACTGATTTATAAATCTGAATTATGACTCTTAAAAAATGGTGCTCAAATCTGATTCAAAATTCTGCTCCAAATTATGATCTAATTCTGCTCCAAAAATGTTATGCAAATTCTGCTCCAAAACTCGATAATCCTCCAATGAAGTGCAAGTAGACCTCTATTATGAAGTCTTCCCACAAAGTGAGTTAGGTTTTCATCCAACTCCCTTTTATGCAATAGGGTTTTCATCCTAAAGCATATGCTAAATCTGCTCCTAAGGAGAAGTCTGCTGAAAAAATTAATTGTCTGAATGATGATTTGAAATGCCTCAAAGACCTTGTATTTATACTTGTTTTTCCTTCTCTCCATAAGCTAGCCACCCTAAGCTTATTTTCTATATTTTTTATTGTTTTTTATTCCTCAAGAGGGCTGACCCCAAAAGGAATTCTTATTTTATTTTATTTATTATTTATTTATTTATTTAAAAATATTATTATTATATTTAATTAAAATATGAAAACTAGTGTTCAAAAAACACTTTTTTCCCACCTTTGCAAAATTTGAATTTCAAATCAAATTGGGGACATGACATTAGGCTAAAACTGGTGCCACCACCTTTCCTTGGAATGCTGGAATGTTTGATCTGGGCGTATGACTTACGATAAAATGAATATACAAATCTAAAATACTCTGCTTGCTGTTTCTCTTCAGCACAACAAAGACAGTAAACCATAAGAGCTTTCCATACTCCCATCCAGGTTCCTCATCCTACTTCTGCATCATTAAGACATAAATTATCTGTATGCATTCAGACACTCACTTTATTTGAAGTGTACACAAACAAAAATTGTCAAATTTCACTCCCACTCTCTCTCTCTCCTCTCCATCTTCCATGCTTGCATCCCCCCATCCACGTTCCTCATCCTCCTTCCACATCATTTTAAAAAGACATAATTTATCTCTATGCATTCAAACACTCGCATTATTTGGAGCACACACAGACAAAAAATTCTCAAATTCTCTACGCACACATAAGTTACTGTATACATTTGAACACTCACATTATGTGGAGCACACACAGACAAAAATTCTCAAATTCTCTCACATCCAAAAGGAAAAAATTATCAGACCTCATCAAACTTACTCTGGCAATAAGAACAACTTAATAGACTGCCATGAATCCTGGTTTTATGCTACCTTTGGATCTTGAACTACTTATATCTGACCACTTTGTTTTTTTAAGTAGCACACATAATCTGATTGTTTATATACCCATCCCCAGACTTGGCTTATCTATTTGTGTATGCCAATCATTCAAAGTTACTTTATAGATTTGACTAATGTGACTTGTCAGGACTATGTTTAGAATGTGAACCTCAATATGGGACTTTAAACAGTGAATACTGATTTTTATAGATTACCCTTGGGTAGTATCAAATTAACTTTGGGAATTCGGTTGCTACACAGTTGGCAGTTGTCTTTTAATTCATGCAGGATGGTAAAGAACACAAAATCAAAGGTTTCCAGACCCTAATGTTGATCCAGATCCGAAGGATGATAAGGCGAACAACCACCAAAATGAAGGTCTTGATATGTTAGCAAAATAGACTTGTATTGCTACTTATGAACAACAATCAGAGGACCATGACAAAGGTTTTTGAAAAAGGGCTAGAAGCATTAAGTTTTCGCAGTTCATATCAGTGGTTTGTAAAGCTTTTGGACAAGATTTGTTAAGAAAACCAAAAATATATGAAAACTGTGATGATATTTGTAATGGTGAATTTTACATATCCATGCCATTTCCCATTTAGTTTTGTGCCCACTTGGGGATAATGTCTTAATACATGTACATATCAACAAATGGTGTAACTTGTGAGAAGTTTGACTCATTACCCTAGCCTTTAACTATCCTCATACACACACATCCCCATACATTTATCCACACTTTATCCATCTGTACACATCTTGCCATCTAGCCTTCATTTATTGCACCAAATATACCCAGACATTCATTTGGCATTCACCGCCTAGATCCTTCCACTCTGCCATCCCAGGTCATTTCTGCAGATGCAGGATCAACCCTGTGGTCACAGAATTGACCCAACTTTCAAAGTCAGATTCAGGTGTTGACTCCCACCCATTCTACTTGCTGCAGTGAACTGATTAAACAAATGGTTGTGCAATTTGATTCTATCTGCTTGTATTTAAAGGCATTCATTTGCATCTATTTCACATCTTCTCACATTCGATCATCCTTTCTCATTCTCGAAGAATTTGAGGAGCAAATAATAGTGAGGGACTTCAGTTTGGAGCATTAAAAGAAGTAATGAATCTACATTCTACATACATTATTCTGGGGTGCTTGCCTACTGTCTTCAATCTTTTACACACCTTTTCAGGGGTTGACCTAAGTGAAAATGCCCCCTTCCAACATAAGGCCAACCCTTCATAAGTATTTTATTTTTAAATACCACCAGTTTCAGATCGTGAAAAGAGCAGAGCAGACAAATACCAATCAGGTAAGTCAAAGAGCAGAGGCATACACTACACAGGGTCAAATCCACACACAGAGAACAGATCCATGGATGCAGATAAGACCCTAACCCGCATACTTGACCTGGGACAGAACAGACGTCAAATGCATAATCTGAGGTGATATACAGACACACAGGCATCTTTTCCCTGGCTAGGAACAGTCAAATCCAGAATCTACATCAAAGGGGATTCGTTCTTCATTCATAGAGTTAAGTACCTTTCTCCTTCACATTTACTGTTTGTACTTTAGCATTTAATGCAGAATCATTAGCCCACAGATACATCATTAATTAATCTAGATTAATTTGTGCTGAATTGTAAAGCATTTCATTTGATTAGCCTAGATTAACCTGATGGTAAATTACTTTATTTCACAGTATTATATTAATTCATTAATCTGTAACTTTTTACAAAATACAAGAGATTGGATATTTGAGTCAACCAAAATTAGAGACAAACATACTGAATAACAGAATAACTAAATTAAAAACTTATGAAAGTGTGAGGGATAAAAAACAAGGCGGGATGGTTTCAAAATGAGCAACTATTTGTCATTTGGCATCTGATCATACAAGCTTCGTTCTTATCTAGGAGGAATGTGAGAAGAATGTCTATGTGTCTGCTGGTACTGTCAGCACCTACCGTCAAGTGCAGTGACATCCATGGGTAGCAGAGAATTTTAAGACATTGATCATCGGTGCATATCATTTGGTAAGGCATGGGTTGCTGCATATCATTTGGTAAGGCCATGGGGGTTTGTGCACCCCAATCAGAATCTCAGATCCTTCTAACCCATGAATGCTCTATCATGTCAACTCATGCGATACATAACCAAATCAAACAGAGCACTCCAAGTTACATAATCACTTCATACCTTTTAAGGCATTAAACTTCAAAGAGCATCCTAATGTCGATATATGTCCAAGTATAGTAGGTATTAACTATTATATCAGTATCAAGTGGCATTTTGTGATCTTCCTTAAGGCCTTCCACCTGATAGGGTTCATAAACATAAGATAAAAATGGAAAGGGGTGCAAAACCTATCATGAATACTCCTTATTGACACCCCAAGCTGTTTAAGGATGAGATTAAAAAGTTGGTATAAGAACTACTTGACATGGAATGCATTATGCCAGGCAGAAGCACATTTGGTGTACCATTGATATTGGTGAGGAAGAAGAAAGGTTCTTTTTGCACGTACATTAACTGCTGCACCTTAATCAATAGACTGTAAAGAACAGTTTCTTCTTCCTAAAGTAGATGAGTTGATTGCTGAGTTGCATGAAGCAACTACTTTTTCTAAAATTAACTTAAGATCCAACTAACATCAAAATAGGTATGATATAAGTATAAAAAAAGACGGCGTTCAATCAATACTTTCCATTGGCTCTATGATTTTTTGGTCATGTTTATCAGACTCAAGAATGCACCAGCGACTTTCCAAGCTACTATGAAATTATGAATAAATTAATTCTTAGTGATACTTATCAGATTCAAGAATGTGCCAGCAACTTTCCAAGATCTTATTAAAATATGAATAAATGATTTCTTTGTGATGCTTATCAGACTCAAGAATGCACCAGCAACTTTCCAAGCTACTACGAAATAGGAGCAACTGGATTACCTTTTCCATGATGAGAGAGTCAGAGGATGAATGCAAGGTTCAAGCAATTAAGGAACGGCCAAATAATGACACTCAGCTATGAGATGCCAATTATTTTTAAAAACCTTTAAAATAATTATTCAGAAACCCTTTAAAAAGAATCCTCTTGACAAATTCTTTTTAAAAAAGCATCTAAATAATTACTCAAAAAAACCTCTGCAATAATAAAAGCATGAAGTTTCTACAGTCCATAATAACAACTTATCAGAGATTTCTGGATTTCAGCTTCGTGGGTAATTATGAAAATAAAAAATCCGCACAAATGAAACAATTGCAGCTTCGTGGGTAATTATAAAAACCAAAAAAATATCAACAATGTATTAGAAAATTCTGTAGATATCGAAAAGGAATTCTAACGTATTAGAAATTTCTGTAGCTATAGAAAAGGAATTCCAATATATTAGAAAATTTTAATTACAGGTTCATGGAGGCACGGTCTGTAATTGTACGGAAGAAATTACAACCCTGATTAAAAAGCATAACAATCCCCAGATGCCAAGTAACTAACAAACTCAAAGACTCTTCAGAAATAAAAATACATTCAGATCGCAGACAAACTAATATTAACCACAGATTCCAAATACAATTGTTATTTTGACTTAATTTTCTGTGGGTACTTAAAATGAAAAAAAGTACCTTGCCCGGCACCGCCAGCCCCTCCGCCCGACATAATCACAGATCATAAATCTTCCGGAAAGAACCTGTGATTCTGTAAGCCCCTTGTGTTATTTACGGGGATTGGAACCTTTGAGCTCCGGCCCACAATTATTACAATTGTTATTTGAGATGGTTTTGCGTTTCCGCAACCACTCAAAAATCCACGAGGAGAACAAAAGAATAGCGGAATGATTATCTGATTGCCATCAAAACCGAGGGATCAAATTCCGGGAGCTTTGGTTTTGACAGCCATGCGTTGCTGACGTGGCAATATATAATTGCCGGTTGACTCGTTGAAATTCCTAAAAGGTGTATGATGACAGAGGCGGCTTTGATAGGGTATCTCATGCTTATCTTATAATGGAGGTTATAGGGGAGAGGACCTAGTAGTTGTGCACTTAAATTCCGCGTTCCTCAAAAATCCTACTTGAAATTTCAAATCACTCCAATTTTTTTACAGCAGCCTACTTGGCAAGTCCCCGCTTATAACAAAAGTTTCGGGGCCATCATCAAATATGATGCCACATCAGCATGCTTTTTGTCAAGGTGTCCAAAAAGGCACCGTCTAAACCCCTTACCAATACTTGTGCATTCACATCACCAGTAGTTGAGCGCTGATGTGGCATCACATGATTGGTTGCTTTTTAGATCAAAAGAATACATTTTGTTTAATTATGGGTAGTAAAGTCACAACTATTGGCATTATATAAACAACTATTGACATTATATATACAACTATTGGGCATTATATTAACAAAAACATTCTCAACTGATTAAAACATGCTCAACTGGGTCCTCTCCCCTAGTGAATGGGGTTTTCCAAAAGAAAATTAAATAATGTATTCATGAAAAGAGTGAGAGATTTATTTATTTTAAATTAAAAGTTTATAGGAGAGGATCTATTAGTTGAGCATCCTAACTTCCGGCTTAATTATCTTATGGAAATTTTAAATCACTCTTAATTTTACAGCAGCTTGCTTAGTTCCCCTTATAACTAAGGTTTCAGGGCCACATCATCAAATATGATGCCACATTAACATGTTTTTTGTCAAGGTATCCAAAAAAACCCCAAAAAAAAAGTGAGACCAATACTTGGAATTCATAGCATGTTTTATTGAGTGTTGATGTGGCATCACATGATTGGTTGCTTTTTAGATCAAAGGAATACATTTTGTTTAATTATGGGGAGTCATCATCAACACTAACAACTTTAAAGTCACAACTATTGGTCCAATATTGATAAAAAAATATTGGACATTATATAAACAAATACTTTCACAACTATTGAAACATGCTCAAGTCCTCTCCCCTATTTTGGTAAATAAAATAGTTTTAAAGTGAAATAAATTATTTTAAAATAATTTAAAATATTAATATTTAGTATTTATATTAACAAAAAGTTAAATATGTTTATCTAATCTATGTTATAAATTTAATATACATATTTAGTGTTTTTAAGATATCTATACTAGTTTACAATAGATGCATTTAAGATATAAATATATTAGTTTACAATTATGGGTGAACATGGTGCATATTTCATAAGATAATACAAAATAATCTCTTTTAAATGTGCATAGTCCATATTTTATAGTTTTAGTTGATTGATATATAACTGTAATAAAAATAATTTGTTTTATATAAATAAGTTAGGCAATAAAATAAAATATAACAATTAATTATTGTAGAGCTAAAAATTAGCCCACACACCAAGATCGCCTCCAAAACAAAAGATAGCTTTCCATAAGAGAGTATGGGAAGATAATAGTGTGTTTGATATTATATGATACAACAATGTACAAGAGTCTTGCTTATATAGACAAAGTGAGAGATGGGATATTGGAAGTGTCTTCTAAAAAAGATAAAAAATGAAGGTAATGTCTTGGAATATGTGTGGGATGACTAGCTCTCATAAGCAGCTTGCTTTAAAGAACTGTGTTCTTGAACATAAGTTAGATGTCCTTCTCCTACAAGAAACCAAAATGAAGAAAGCTAATTTTGATAATGTTGCTAAGTACGTCTGGCCTGAGGCATCCTACTTTTACAGTGATGTTGAAGGGGCCTCTGGAGGTCTTGCAGTGCTTTAGAATCCTTCTAGACTAAATAGCATTGAACTTTTCTGTTGATGGAATAGCATTGGTGCCTCTTTTAACTTCCCTGGAGGCTCTTGGTCGCTTATAAATGTTTATGCGCCCAACCAAAGGAATGTTAGGGTTGCTCTTTGGTTGTCTCTTGTTGATAGGATAAATAACAACAATGGGTTGCTTTGGTTGGTGACTGGAGACTTCAACTCCCCCTTATTCCCTTCTGAGAAAAGTGGTGGTTTGATTGACTATTCTGACAGTATGGTTGATATGGCAAACTTTTTGAGCTCTACGGGCCTGATTGATATAGAATTGTTGGGCCAAGCTTTTACCCGGTCCAACAAACGTATGGGCGAAGATCTGATTCAAGTTCGGTTGGATCGCTTCCTGTGTTCTAGTAACTGGTCTGGCCTGCTTAGGGCCACTCTGTGGGCTTTACCTAGAACTTTTTCTGATCACAATCCTTTACTGCTAACCTCGTGCAATCAATCTGTTGTTGGACCTTATCCCTTCCGCTTTGAAATCATGTGGAATTCTCACCCTGATTTCAAAATAAAAATTGTTGAATGGTGGAATATCCCAGTGCGTGGTTCCACCCATGTTCTGAATATTTTTTAAGCTGAAGCACATTAAATGTATGGTGAAGGGCTGGAATAAAAGGGCCTTTGGGGATGTTTTCCAATAGATGAAAATTACTGGGGGTAAGTTGAAAATGATTCAAAACAGAATGGAGGAGGGTGATATTAGTCTCTCCACTTGCAACCAGGAGAAAGTGATATGGGGTGAGTGGGAACAAATTCTTAAGAAAGAGGAGATCTTCTAGAAATAGAGATCCAGGGTGCAATGGTTGAAATATGGAGATAGAAATACCTCTTTCTTTCATATTTCAGCAGTCAAACATAAGAGGAGAAACCAGATAAATAAGTTGCATAATGCTCAGGGAGAGGTTGTCTGCTCGCCATCCCTTATTGGCTTAGTGGCTACAAACTACTTTCAGAAGGCTTATGCAGCTCTTGTTGAAGCTCCTAACCCGACCCTTGATAGTTTATTGCTAGACTTGCTTCTGAATTTTATTTCTCAGATTGACAATATGGGGATTCTCAGTGTTGTCACACCCGAGGAAGTTAAGCTAGCTACTTTTAGTATGGGGGCATTCCAAGCTCCTAACCCTGATGGTTTCCCTCCGGCTTTCTTTCAGACCTTCTGGGAGATTGTTGGTGATGACTTGGTTCTAGTTGCTCGTGACTTCTTCAAGTCAGGTACGATTCTTAAGCAACTAAATCATGCCTATATTGCTCTTATTCCTAAGATAGTTGATCCCCAACATATGTCTGACTTTCGCCCTATCAACCTATGCAATACTTTTTATGAAATTCTCTCCAAAATTTTGGTCAACCGCATCAAACCACTCCTGGATAAAATTATCAACCCAACTCAGAAAGGTTTTGTGCCTGGTAGGCATATTCTCGATGCTACCATCACAACACATGAACTAATCCACTCTATGGATAGGTGCAACTATGGTAGTATGGCCCTTAAGCTTGACATCTCCAAGGCTTATGATAAGGTAATCTAGAATTTTGTCCCTAAAGTCCTTGCTAAGTTTGGTTTTAATCAATCTCTGATCAATCTTATTATGGAATGTGTAACTATTGTTAAGTACTTTGTTTTGGTTAATGGTTCTCCTTTCGGGTTCTTTCATGTTGGGAAAGGTATCAGATAGGGAGACCCCCTATCTCCCTATTTTTTTATAATGGTGGCGGATGTTCTAAGTAGGAACTTATTGAGTATGTTGTCGGAGGGGTCTATAAAAGGAATTAAGGCGGCTTCAACCCTTGATCTGACTGTGATTCAACAATTTGTGGATGATACTTTCCTATTTGGGAAAGCCTCGATGCTGGAAGCTAGGAAATGGAAAAACTGTCTCAACAACTACGCCACTTGTTCTAGACAATGCATTAACTACAACAAAAGCATGATTTACTTCTTTAACAACACTCCTAACCTGCAATTTTGGGTTACTACAGTTCTGGGCTGTCAGAGTGGTTCTCTTCCTTCAGTGTATCTTGGGTTACCCCTAACTGTCAAAGATGTTACTCTAGAGTTTTGGAATTCTATCCTAGAGAGGATTCAACGTAAGCTTGTTGGGTGGAAAGGCTCTTTACTCAGCCATGTTGGTAAGCTTCAGCTTCTTACTGCGGTGCTTCAAGGTATCCCTGTCTTTTTCCTATCCCTGTTTAAGATGCCTAGATATATTGTTGAAAATTTTGAGAAGATCCAAAGGTCTTTCCTCTGGTCAGGTACTGAGGAGAAAAAGAAGCTCTCTTTGGTTAAGTGGGATAAGGTTTTCCAACAAAAAAGTGGTGGTGGTTTTGGGATAAAAACTATATCGTATTCTAATAAAGCTCTCATGGCCAAAGTGGGTTGGGATCATCTGAGGAATAGGAAGGATTGGTGCGAGATAATGAATGTTAAATACCTTCTGAGCCGACCGCTGATTGATTGCCTATCGGAGGCCCACCCTTCAGGGTCCTTGGTTTGGAAGGGGATTTGCAACCTACAGGATCTTTTGAGGAACGAGATTAAATGGAAGATAGGTAATGGTAATAAAATCATATTATGGGAAGACACTTGGTTACTAGACTCTCCCCTGGATTCTTCTAAGTTCAGATTCCTCAAGGGTCAGGCTCAACAAGTGTTTGGTATATATATTAGTGATTACCTGATTGGGCCCTTGAGAGCTAGGAAATGGAATTATATTAGCATTTGTTGTCCTTTGTCACCAAATCTATGTATTCTTGCCAAGACTCTATAGGAGTTTCTTGCTCTCACTAGATTACCCCCTTCCCACCATGGGGATGAGTTCTTCAAGATACATGATCACCAGGGTGATCTTACTGTGAAATATGCTTACAGTCAGCTGACCAATCAGGGGGTGGTCAATATTCTATGGAAGAAGCTTTGGAATAGATATATGATACCGAAAGTTAATTTCTTCTAGTGGACTATTTGTCATAACAGAATCCTTACACAGGATAATCTAAGGATAAGGGGGTTCCAGATCCCAAAAGATGTTTTTTGTGTAAAGGCAATGAAGAATCGATTAATCATCTGTTGTTACACTGCCCCTTTGTTGTGGAGGTGTGGGAGCTGGTGTTTAAAAGATTAGAGATTCAGGGATTATGAGTAAGGATATCACATCCTTTATTTTGAGTTGGTCTGGACCCTTTTCCCATCCTTTAACTGTTGATATTTGGAACCAAATTCCTCCCATTTTATGTTGGTGCTTATGGAAAGAGAGGAACAATAGGATTATCAGAAATGCTGAGATGAGCCCGAAAGAAGTGTTTGGTATTGGTGCCCAGCTCATTGAGGAAAATATCTCTCTTTTCAAAGGGAAAACCCCAGATATAGGCCCAACTGAGATGGAAATAAACATAGCTAAAGCTTGGCATTAGGAATTGGATGCCAATTCTTATGACAACTCCAAAATTCTTGCCCCGAGAGCCATTGTTTGGAAACCACCTGACAGGGGCTAGTTCAAACTAAATTTTGATGGGGTAGCTAAGGGCAACCCAAGCAAAGCAAGTATAGGAGGTGTGATTTGTGACCACAAAGGAAAGTTAGTGGTTGGTTATGTTGGGGGGATTGGTCTTCACTCTTCTATGATAGCGGAAGCTTGTGCATTGTTAAAGGGCTTACAGATAGTTGTTTCCCTAGGGATTGAAAACTTGCACATTAAAGGGGACTCCAAGTCCATTATTGATGCTATTAATTGTGACAGGCTATTGGGATGGAACACTAAGGATATTCTTCTTGATATTAGGTTCCTTGTGTCTAAACTAAAATTAAATGTGGCTAGTCATATCTACAGAGAGGGGAACCAAGTTGTTGACACCCTGGCCAATTTTAGCACACACTAGAAATTGTCCAAATGTTGGCGTGACTTAAGCATACTTCTGCCTAATATTCAGAGTATTATAGTGAAGGAACAAAGCCCTTACTTGACCCATGATGGCAACACCGCATATGCTTAGCTGGATTTTTGGGGGACCCACTTGCTTATTCATCGGGCTTAGTGGTCTTATTGTGGTGATGAGATGGATGATGAGCTGTATCGAAGGGATGGACATCAAGTGGATTTTTTCAAATTATAAGATGAAGCCCGTGTTGAACAAAGAAATCATGAGTTGTTGTGGCAAGTACTAGTTGAGTAATTCTAAGTTGGACCATACTTGTCGTAATGGGGATATACTTAAACTCTTGGATTTTCAAATTTGTATTTTTTTATTTTGATGTGACTTGTAATTATGAGACTAAGCTCCTCTTTAGCTTATATTTTTTCGCTATTTTGGTTTCATGCCTTATAGCTTCTTTCTACGGGTTAACTAATGTTGGCCAACCCTAAATGCTATGGATTTGGAGATTTCTAATTATGGCCCCATGGCTATTCTACCTAGAATTTTGTGCTTCTGTGATGTGGAAGGAAATCATTCCCTGCCTATCATGTCCTTTTTACTTAGCCGGTTGTGTGATGTGATTCCAATTAATTGTTCTGCTAATATTATTTTAGGGAATTATTTTGCTCATGCATGTGATCTGTCTGTTGGATTGATTACCAAAAATTGTCATTCTCGGCTTGAATTCCTTATTGTGTGGGGATTTTTTTCACCTTGCTATTGTCTCTAACCTTCTTTGTTTTCAGAGTTCCTAGTTATATAGTGTGCAGAGCGACATCATGGGGGGTGATAGAGTGCAGACGGAGCCGGATAATTATAACGAATTCCACAAGGATCCTCTAGTTTGGAACATTTGCGTTGAAGGTGGCATTGCTCCTTTGATGGAGAGACTTGTGGGTCATGACCCAAATTTGTTGACCCAGTTCATCAATTCATGGAAGAATCGTCATGTTACCATTGGTCGCATCTCCTTAACGGTGGATGAGGAAGTTATTGCGTAGGTGACGAGCCTCCAGAGCACTAGAATGAAGCATCCTAAACATTCTAAGACCTAGGACAATGAGAGTATGAATAATTTTTTTTGGGGGGGAGGAGGCGTCGGTGCGCAACTAGTCTGGGTTTCAATGGGAGGCTCTTCCACAGCCATGGAACCAGGTGTGTCTTGCTCTGATAAAGTATGTTACGCTAGAATGAAGGTACAAGACTTATTAGTGCTACCATTTTCCCTTGTTAAATCATCTTAGGCATAAGGTTCTTCTGAGCTTTCCCTTTTTCCTACTTATGGACCTTGAAAATTTAGTTGAAAAATGTATTGATTCGGCTGCTTCTAATCCCAATGAACCTACTCCTCTACCTCTCCATCAGGGTCTTATCCTAAGACTCTACCATTTTCATCTAGCTTTATGCCCTTTAAAACCTATTTTGGTCATTCGTATTAAGGAAATTGAGCCCCCCAATGTTCCCAACTTGTCCCCGTCTGAATCTAAAGGCCCTATCAGAAAGAGTCACCCGGCCCCTGTTGATCCTTAGAAACCCAAACTTGCTACTAAAAAACTCAAGGGTATTGATGGTGCTGCCCAAACCAATGCAGTGGTTAGTTTGTGTGACCTAAAGTCTACCCCTGCTAAGACTCCTGCTAAGTTTGGCATGAGGAAGAAAGGTAAGGAGGATAAGGTGCCTCTGAGTAAAGGGAAGAATGTTGTGAGAAAGGACTCCTTGAGTGATATAGTGGTTGCAGAAACTGTGGTTATTGGTTGTGATGCCATCGTTAGGCGCTTTGGCAGGCTGGCAAAGAACAAGAAAAAAGTGTAGATTAGAGACTTGGACACTGAAGAGGAGTTGTCTGACAGCAAAGACAAAAAAGTGGAAGAGGTGTCAGAGGACAAGGAAGATCAAAAATCTAGAGGTCCCTCTTTTGTTCCTGACAAGGGAAGAGCTCAGGAGGAGGTTTCGGCCTCCCACTCGTTGGAGTTGCTAGAGATTGAGTAGAATGATCTTGTCTACACTACGGGCGATGGGGAGGAGCTTGGTGTGCTGAAAGAAAGATTGGACATCCTAGAAAAAAAATTCTATGGGTTGACCCTCTTCACGGTCAAGATGATTCACTGTGTCACTAGCACCCTGTCAGCCGCCATGAAGGACGAGCTGGGGATGAAGAAGATCGAGGATCTCCAGGAGTGGGTCAGGGATGATATGGTTCAACTGTTGTCTAAGAACTGGGAGAAGGCTAGCTAGTATGTTGTTGGTTTGTTGTTGGTCTGTGTGTGATGTTAGTCTCCATTTGGTTTTGGTTAGGTGTTTTTTTGGTGTAGTGTTTTGTTTTTTGCTTTTTTGATCTAGACTTTTTGGCCCTTGTGGCTCTCTGTGTAGGATACAACACCCTGTAAATGTTTCTTACATTATCAAAAACATGTGAATAATACCTATTAGTGGGCTAGATTGGAAAAATACCATATTCACACTAACACCCCCACCCTTAAGTGCAACTTAGGGAGGAACAAACCAATGCAAATGATGCAAGAATGCAAGGATGTATCCTGGCTACGAGGCCATGTTAGACACCCATTTACAAATGATCTCTCACAAACTAAGTAAAGAAGAAAAATCACATGGAAAAAAAATCCTCTCCAAAAGAGAGAATGCATGAAAACTATAATACACAAGTGATGAAATAAGTGATGAATGGAGGACTAATCAATAACCCCATGGACTACATCCATCACAAATACAGTAGATACTCCCCATAGGAGAGAAAGATAGACTATGTATCCCTCCATAATGAAGTATCTCCAAAACCAATCAAGAATTCTTGAAGACATAAGAGAATCCAATACCTACAAACAACATGTCTCTCTTTGGGAAGAAACAAGTCCAGTGGACTATGTTGAAGAAAATTCTACTCCATGAAGAGAGAAGAGGGATGCAGTCTCATAATGTGTCTATGAAAATGGATCAAGTGACTCCATGCTAGAGGATGTATCAACAAATCCAAGTGTTAGCCCAATCAAAGAGAGCAAATCAAGATTGTGGAAACTCAGGAACAATCTCCAAAGACAATGATGATGATACAATAGTTATGGTGCAACTATCATCAAAGAGGAGAGATGCCCCCTCAAGTGTGTCCTCAAAATCTGTAATATGAGAATGAAAAAACAAATCACATATACCTATCAAGTAACCATCCAACAAAGCCAAATCTGAAAGATAAAAATCATCCTATTGAATCGAAGTATTGGAAAGCATGGCAACACTAAAATCTAAAGAAATGGGAGGAGATGGAACCTTAACACGAAGGCTCAAGTGACCAATCTAACCCTCTAATTAACTATCCACACTCAATGCAGGAGTGTCAACCTTAGAGTAAACTTCATCGGGATTAAAAGAAAAATGTGAAAAGACGTAAAGACTAGACTAATGATCAACTTTACCAACTGCAACAAGTTGTTTACTATGTAAATCTCAAATTAACATTGACTATGGAGTAAACTCAACAATCTCCTTGTACCGCTATGTGTTATTTGATACATAGAAAGAAGATTATTGGTAAGCTCTAGAATATATAGGACATCATTAAAGCTTCCATTACCCATTTCAACATATCCTTTTGTATAGACAATCATGTAATTATATTATCCATCAATATATTAGTTGTAAGGGAAGGCTCAAATGACTAGAATTGATCTAGTGAATAGGCCATGTGATTGGAAGCTCTAGAGTCAAGAATCCATCCAAAAAACTCATCAACTACAGTCACAACAAGGGCTTTTTCTTTCATCTTATCACTTCCATTATCAAAACCTAATGATCCTAATTATTTGGATGATGTGGGTGGTATAGAAGAAGGTGAACTAGAAGACTTGAAAGGCAAGGAAATGTTATGCTCTTGAAAGAGTTGCCTCATTTCTTCTAACTATTTCTTATAAAAATTGTGTTCACCATGCCTTGATTTATTACAATATGCACATTTGGGTTTCTCTTTCTTAGGTTTATCCTCTTTGGAAGAGGTGGGAATCTCACTAGATTTTATCTTGGTCTTAGATTTCTTCCTACCTTTTCCTTTGGTTGATTGTGCTAACAATGGTCGATTCTTAGGAAGTGCATCAAATTAGATAAACCTTGCTTTCTCTCTAGTCAATTGATGACAAAATGTCTTAAAAGAAGGCATGTTAAAATATTCACCTAGGCCATCCATGGTGGAATAAAATGAAGAATAAAAGAATGCAAATGGCTCCTTCAACTTAGACAAAATCAAGAATATACATTCCTTAAATCATATTTATCTTTTCTACATCTAATTAATTGAGATCTTAAGGATTTGAACTTAACCAAATAATCCTCAATGCTAGGAAATAAATCAATGGAAAGAGATGTCAATTCTACCTCTAATTGTAAAGCACATACATCACTAACTGAACCAATGTCAAGCCAATTTTTTATGAGTGGCACACTACCTTTTCGTATTTGGTGTACCACCCTGGCGGGGCGGTGGTGGACGTTGAAGACTAAACCCCGATCATTTTCTCTGAAACCATATGATGAAGACCTTGCTACTATAATCCCAATGTTTTTTGGAAATGTCACTGTGTTTTCACCTATTGCGGCCTAGAGGTCGAATTTCATGCTATCCTGAGCTACTACCTCTAGTGTTTTTGCTATAAAGATGAAAATTATTTTGACCACATTGAAAATAAGATCCCTTGTACTTCTTGCTTAGTGCTTTGCAAGCTCCCTCAAAAATAGGCCTAAGTGCCCCAACTATATGTAAATATTATCTTAAAAATATAATATAGTCTTTTCATTATTTCTGCATCTTGTTTATTCGCAAAAATAGAGTATTTACAAAATTTATACATATGGTACATAGAGTGTAAAATTTTACAAAATACAAGCTTTTAATTAAATAGTTTCAAATGAATACCATTTACTAGTATCCCCATGATGTTTTCGTTCATATCTTTGAGTTCGTCTAGGCATTACTCGCTTTGCATTTCAAATTGTGGAAAAGAACCTTCCACAAAGAGCCAAATTTGGTGTGTTGTCCTGGCTTAGTGACACACTCGTATTTTAAAACCAAACTCCCTTCCTTGAAACTTGGGTCAGAGGCCTTTTTATCAAACCACCATTTGACCACCTATTGGTGCTTGACCATGGCATTAAATGCTTTTTCTCTTTTTTCTTGAAGGCTTAATAGTTTAGCTATCCTTACTTCCATTCCACCACTTTCCTCGACTTCTAAAGACTTCAACAGTTGTAGTGTCAAAATCTCCATTGAGATAGGTAGGACCAACTCCTTCCCATATACTAATTCATAAGGAGAAGCCTTTAAAATTTGTTTTGAGGTGATGTGGTCCACCCATAAAGCTTCCTGTAGGTGCTTGTGCCATTCTTTCTAGTGTTTTGAACCAGTGCGTTTTATTAGTCAGATCAATTTTTTGTTCATGGACTTTACTAGTCCATTTACCTATGGGTAGTAATTTGATGAAGTATTCAAATAGATTCCATGCTTAATGGAAATATCTAACATCCTAGTTCCTACAAAGGCACGTGCATTGTCCAAAATGATGGTTTTAAGGGAGCCAAACCTCATCATTAGCTCTCAGAGAAAGTTGACGATTTCAGCTTCGGTAGCACTATTTAGGGGAGCCACCTTTGTCCATCTCATAAAATAGTCTATGGTTGTTAGGATTCATTTTTGTCTTGATTTGGAGATGGGGTTGATCATCCCGATGAAATCCAATACCCATTTCTTGAAATTTTCTTCAACCATGATCGGGCTCAAAGGCATAGCGGATTTCTTCCGCCTTCTGACGTAGAACTGACACTAAGAACATTTTCTCACTAGATCATGGGATTTGAAAAATAGGTTAGGCCAATAATACCCTACCTACATGATCTTTAAAGTGGTAGTTTTTGTAGGGAAGTGTCTACCTTTCGAGCTACTATGGAATTCACCCAAAATTATTTCATCTTGTACCTTATCTACACAATGCAGGAGGACTCTATCAAAATTCCTTTTAAACAAAAGGCATTTGATTAACACATACCTAGTGTCTTGGAGTCTATAATACATCCTTTTGTGCGTTGGGATGTCAGATGGATATTTTTTGGTCTGCATGAACCTTATTCAATCAACCACCCAAGACTCATTTGTCTTGAATCGATTCATGAAAACCTGATTGGTCTCTTTAGCTTCTGCCTTGCGGATGAGTTCTTTGGCGAGATACTCACACAAGCCTCTTCCTCTAACTAGCTGTGTAGGCCAAATATCTACGTCATATTCCAAGATCTTGGTGATCCAATTGGCCCTTTTTTCATTGATCTCCCCTTCCGTGATATATTTCCTTATGCTAGGGTAAGTGACGAGGACCATGATCTTGCTTGCTGAAACCAAGTGTCAGAACATTTTAAGGATCTTCACTATCATGAAGGCCTATTTCTCCATGAAATTATGCTTGGTATTGTACCCCTTTAAGGTCCTTGAATGGAAAGCAATGGGGTTTTCTTCGCTTCCTTCTTTGTCCTTTTGTGTAAGTATAGAGGCTATACTGTGCTCACTGTTGTAGACATATAACACAAAATCCTTTAAAAAATATGGGTTCGCTAACACCAGAGTTGTGGAAATAGCTACATTGATTTTCTCAAAAGTAAGTTTGTCTTCCATAGTCCACTTGAAATCCAGACCTTTCTTCAACATTAACGTAATAGGTCCCGCCATTCTTGTGAAATCTGAAATAAACTTGCTAACAAAGTTGATCTTTCCTAAGAAAGGTAGTTTTGTTATAGCTTTCACCCTCCCGGGTCCGATAGCTATCCCTTCCTTAGAGACCATAAAGACCAACAACTTGCCTTGTGGCACCCCAAATACACATTTTTGGGCATTTAAGGAAGTCCAAAATTGTTGACATCTCTAAAAGACCTTTTCCAAATGATTGAAATGGTTACCCTTATATTTAAAAAATATAGTCAAGTCATCTAGGTAGATGAGGATGATCTTATTGAAGAAGTCCTTAAACATGACATCCATTGTGTGTTGAAAAGTGGCCCCCGCATTTGACAGGCCGAAAGGCATCTTTGTGTAAGAGATCGTTCCTCATTTAGTGGTGAACGTCGTTTTGTGCTAGTCTTTGCCTTTCACATAGACATTATTATAACCCAAAAAATTGTCAATTAGCAAGAACATTTATGACCCTACTACAATCTACAAGATTTGTTCCATCGAAGGTAGAGGGTAATGATCTTTTAAAGAGGCCTTGTTCAGGTCTTAAAAATCAACGCAAGGTCTCAAAAATTAATGCAAAGTCAGATATCACCATTCTTCTTTTGGTCAAGGACCAGATTAGATACCCACGCGGAGTGTTTGACCAGGTATATGATCCTTGACTCAATCAACCTTGTTAGTTCTTGTGCCATTAAAGCTTCTACTTTCAGGTTAACCAACCTTTGCTCCTATCAGATTGGCTAGGACCCTTCAACTAGGTCAATGGTGTGTTGGATTATGTTCGAATCATAGCCTTTCAGATCATCATAGGTCCAAGCTATGACCCCGTTGTGTTTGGCACATAGGGATCTCAATCTTTCCTTATCCCCTTGTGGAACGTTCCTCCCGAATTTGAGCTTTCTATCATTTTTGACATCGAGGTCTTCATAATCTTCCTCATCAAAGATGAACCTCCTTTTACCTTTCCTTGCATCTTCACAGTTGAAGAGGTTCTCTAGAGTGATTAGGCCTCGTGGGAGCTTATTGCTTTTGAGTTGGATTATCTTCTCCTCGCCCACTTCTTTGAATCTCGATTGTGTTTGTTCGTTAAACTCTCCCGATTGTTGTAGAAATGCTGCAATTTTGGCATCATCATCGAAGACCTACCAGTTTTGATCATTGTCGGGGATTGACGGTCAAATAATGACTCATACTGCATGTTGGTTTTTGACTGGATTAGAGGTTGGCTCAAACTGTGAGCCGATTGAAGCCATTCTATCCACGATAGTGTTATAGGATCTTGAAATGACTAGGATGTTGAAGGATTTAAACCCTTCAACTAAATCCCACACCCTATGTTGGTAGGATCACATTCTATGTTCTTCATAGTTGCTTGTCCTCAGACTTGCTTCATCACTAGCTCAAAATCTCTGAACACTTGTATCCCTTCAATGCCCATTTTTTCTGCTAGCATCAAGCCATACACCAAACCTTCATACTCTACATCATTGTTCATGCATGGAAAGTATAAACAGGAAGCTCTAAGAGTTTATGACCCATCAAAAGATACAAGGTGGATCCTGGCTCCATAGCCAACCCTGCATTTGGCACCATCAATATTACATCCCAATTGTGAAATTACTATTTACTATTACTACATAGGGAAAATATGAATGTAACGTGAATTCTGGAGATGAATAAATTATGCTTGTACCTCGTTATCAATATGAATGTTATCTCATGTGATGTTATTTCATTTGATGTTATCTCAGTCGATGTTATTTCATGGAGAAATACTGCATAAATGTGAATGGATGGTTATTGAATTATTATTCTAACTTTGGAGATGTTTATATATATATTGCATATGTTATGAACAATTGACTGTCATGTGCATGTGTTTGTGGATGCAGGTATATGTTTCATTCCTCCAGGTGGAGGGGAAGTATCACTCGAGAGATCTTAGTTGGGGAAGGAAACTATCTAAGCATATACACACACCACATTAGAATGATTAAGTTGAGTCAGTTTGTGGGTAGAAGTTGGTAAGTCATCCTTAGCTATAATGTCTAAATTTGTGATTATTGTTTACTACTACATGCATTATTGGGTGATGTTTATCTATTTGAGCTTTTGAGATCTTTCTTGTACTATTATGATTATATTGACAAGTGGGATGTACATGGAAGTATGTGTATATATATGCACATACATGTCAATGGGATCTAACGACATGTATATGCACGTGTATAGATGAACCACATGTAAACACTTATCAATATGATGGTAATTGTGAGTGGCTATATGTGAATTGGATGTGAACATATATATATATAGTATATACATGTATCCATATGTTTATGTATATTGATACATGTGTACATTGGCGAATGGACATGCTCATACGGATGCATTGATATAGATATACCTACACATACGTGTACATAGAGGCATATACATTTATACTTATATATATATGCATGCATTCAATATAATGTGTTTATTATATACCATCTTGCCTGTACTCTTATATATATATATATATCGAATGTATGCTTACATTATAAGCTTACTATATATATATAAAAAACATAATATATATGTTATTAGAATTTGACTATCTCTTATTTAATTGAAGCCGATTTATAAAGGTTGTTGTAGTTGATAGAGACTATGATAATGAAGGTCAATAATAGTCATTATTGACTATTTTTAATGAAGCCAATTAAATAGCTTATGATTATTTGAGAAAACTAATTATCATTCAAAAAGACACGCGATTTATGACATTGTATTGTTGTTTATGTTAAGTTTGACTTGGTCGACGCCATTAGTAAGACCAACCTTGACTTTGTCAAACGTATTTATTTGTTCAAGTCGATTCATCCTCTAAGAAGTTTGATGGATACTTGCTATCATAAAATAGAAGTTGATTGATTCTTTTGGTAGTTAAACCGTGCCAAATATGAGGGTGAGATAATGGAAATGGCACCACCTTTGAATCTAAGTTGTTGTAGATGTCTTTTCATTGTGAGAAATCGAATTAAGCATATGCAGATTGAATTAGTCTTTGGATTGTTTTCACTAAACAAGTCGACCTATAGGTGATTATGTTGAGTATTAGTTTAAGAAGTCGCCACCTTTCTGATATGTTTCATGTGTTGCTTTGCATGGACCTTGTTTTCCATTAACATGCCTAAACTGTAGGCTTTGAGGTAACCAAATTTCTCTATAAATAGCTAAGCCATTTCATTTGGAAGGGACACATTCTTTTCTTGAATCTAAGTTGTTGTAGATGTATTTTCATAGTGACAAATCGAATTAAGCATATGCAGATTGAATTAGTCTTTGGATTGTCGTCACTAAACAAGTTGACCTATAGGTGATTATGTTGAGTATTAGTTTAAGAAGTCGCCATCTTTCTGATATGTTTCATGTGTTGCTTTGCATGGAGCTTGTTGTCCATTAACATGCCTAAACTGTAGGCTTTGAGGTGACCAAATTTCTCTATAAATAGCTGAGCCATTTCATTTGGAAGGGACACATTCTTTTCCAAGAGATTACACATCTTTTGCAATTCCATAATTTTGTGTTATTCCCAACCATACTTAATATATATTAAGAGTGAGAAAGTGTGAAAGTACTATTTTTTTAAGAGGCAACATTGTTGTTTGAGAGAAGTAAGCTAACAACATGTGAGATAGAGTTATTTGTGACATTCTTGAGAAGTTGATTATCAAGCTATTTGTTGTTGGAGAGGGCTGCATTGTTGTCTTTTAATTGGATAAGTGATAACAGGCATGGGGATTTCTTCTTCTTTGTTATTTTACTTTTGAATGATGTGTCTTGCATGCATGGTTGAAATGTCTTTTTCAGTATGTGCATTTAAGATAATAGAGTGTCTTGAAAAGGAAATTGAGGATATTATGTTATTTTCATAATTTGTTTTTGAATACTCCATAGTAGGAGATGGATGCTTATCATAAGTATTATATACTGGGTGTGATTGAACATGAAAAGCACATATGGTGTATTTAGCTAAGTTATTGATTTAACTATCCATTGAAGGAAATACCTAGCTTCTGTACTTACTAGTTAAGTAGGATTATTCCAAGTAGATTATTATGGTGATAGGTTATCTAGGATGATGGACTATCCATTGAAGGAAATACCTATGCATAGCTTAAGATAGCCTTAAGTCAAATTGACCCTGAGTAGTGTATGTGATAGATGACTTCATTCGAAGTACTAAATGAGAGCACTTTGGCAAAAGTAGTGTGAATGTATGAGACTCCACTCTAGATTGTGTGACTACCAAGACTACACTGTTAGTTCACCATGATCCAGTATTACATGCTAGTTCTAGATTATGGGATTACAAGGTTCTAGTTATGTAGGACACGACACTATGCTCAGTTGGTTGTCGTTATCAGTTACTCTACCAATCTATTCGTCGAAGGGAAGGGCCATCTATCAAATGATAGATATGTGGGGGATTGCATTATGAGTCTGTGGTTGGCGGAAAAGAACCTGAGTGATGCTTCTCCTCCACAACAAGCAACAAAAGAACCAATATTTTAAAGGATCCTAGACCATCTTACAACTATTTGTTTTAAATCTCATTGAGCTATGTATGTAAATGTATGTTTTCTTACATTGATGTATTTTAAGAAATGAAAAGGATTTCATGTTGTAATATGTTATGCATCTTGATTGGAAATTATCAATAAAGAAAAAGAAAAAAATTATTGCAATGGCTTGTTACTTAGTTTATTTACTCGTATGGTGAAAAATTAGAAATTTTACTTCTTTGAAAGGTTAGTATGTTACAATCAAAGTGAAAAGTCCATAAGCCATCATTTATTGACTCACCTGGAGCCTTTTATTCCTTGACCAACTTTGGAAGGGACTGATCTTCATTAAAGATTATGTATGTGCCCAGACCAATGGCATGGAAATTATCAAAAGGGTTAGAATCTATAAACTAGTTTAATAAGACTTCCTCTTTCGAGCTCCAATCACTTGTTGCTTCTTCATCTTCCAACATCTCAACATAGTACATCACTTTTTTGGAAATGGAGGTGTACACAACTTCAAAGCTCATCACTGCATCCTCCACGATGTGTTTGGGATGTAAAGGTTCAAACAAAATTTTCATTTTTCGCTCTATGTTTAGTCCTCAATATCAGATGGGACTAGTCAAAAGCCAAGTATCTATTGATCTTTGCTATAAAATATCTTGATAGGCACATTCCAAAAATGGGGGGAATGTCAATTATGACCACCTCTTGGGTGATCATCTAGCTTGGGCAAGAGTACAAGGTCAAGGGGAGGTTCTTAATCTAACCTATGGCCGAAACCTTCTTTTTATCCAATTTCATGATTCCCTTATCTAGGGGTTCATATTTTAAGTTTAGGGCATCGACTACTAGCTTGGGCATCACCATGGTAATAGCCCCCGAATGTATCATATTTTTGTGTAATAGCTTATCCCCTACGATAAGGGTTAAGAAAAAGGGGGTGGGTTTTGGCCTACATACCTCTTTCTAATTTGTTTTATCTCCAAAATTAATATGTTGCAGCTCCCAAAGATTGAGTGTCTGACTTAGGCCTTTTTCCTTTATCTTAGATGTGCGGTGGAACTGGATTGAGTCATGGAGCCTACTCCTCTTTACTCAACGTGTCCTAGAGCAAGGTCTTCTGCTCCAAAATGGATAAAATTTTCCACAAAGATATGTTGGCAAGAGCCTTCTTCAGTTTCTCCACAACATTGAGTTCTTTGATTAGCAAAACCTTTTGTTTAAATGGGCGCACTTCCCTTGTTTTAGGAAAATGCTATCCTATCATAGGCGAACTGGAAGCCTTATCAGTGAATTTTGGTTGTAACTAGGGGATTTGTGATTAAGGTCATTGTGGTTGTCACACTGGTGGCATGTATGGCACATACTCCCTGATGAGCCTTCTTTTTGATTGGATATTATAATAAAATTGTACTTGCGGTGCTCCTGCTATTGAAACCTCATATGTAAATATCAAGTCTTCTCCCTCCATCCAAGAAAAAAGCACTTGGTGGGGGGAGATATATGTTTCTTGCTCCAAAGATATTCCTTGCATCTGAGCACTAAATTTGGCATTTTCAATCCTACGGGACTAATAACTTTTGACATCTAGAGGAATACTTTGACTCCTCTATTCTGCCACCCTCTGTTGAAGATTTCCTCTCGGACAAATTTGGGGCATGTGGTTGTCATTGCATGGGAAGAACCACATGTTTATGTCTTTTGCAAGGTTGTTTGGCCTAGGACTAAATCCTTGCTTGTGTTGGGATTAATAGTTTGAAGCGGAGTGGTTATCGAGACTATTTGGCTTGATGCTTGTGGTTGGTTGCCTCCCCTCAAAGCTCCCAATTACGTATTATTTTGGAAGGGTAGTCTTCCTTGATAATTTTGTGGGGGATCTTCAGAGGTGCTGCTTGCCAGCGCTTTATGATGACGAGATCATTCACAAAAGTTCTCATTAAATTTTTAATGTCATTCACATTCGTAGCTAATGAAGAAGAGCCTGACATGCTTGGCTGTGTATTTGGATACACATACATTGAAGGTGGCGATGCAACTGATGTGTTAGGAAGTGTAGTAGACGCACTAGGGGCTACCTCCTCTAGTGTTTTACCAGATATTTCAACGTACATTGGCATCGTCGGTAGTGGCGGGAGCTTCCCGACGTCGATCATACTATTCTCCACTCTTATGGCTAGATTATATGCATCGGGCATAGTATCACCGCCAAGCGACTGTACCATTACCGCAATGTCCAAATTGAAGGTTTTTAGGTAGAACATGAACACCATTGTTGGTGGAGGTCTTTTTCATCGTGGGGATTCCTTGCCAAGTTTTGTGGAACCTGGTATTGAAATCTGTCATAGCCTCTTGGGGCGCTCTCTTGATTGTTAACAACTATTGCAATAGGGATGAGCAATCTCCTTTCTTCCAAAATCACTCAAATAACTTTTCTCTGAGTTCATCCCAAGTGTGGATGGAATTGAAAGCTAGGGACTTGTACCATTCTTGAGCCTTTCCCTTAAAGGATGTGGCCAATAATCTAAGGGCTATATTCTGCTCTGTGATATTGTGGATTCTACAAACATCTGCAATATCTTGGAGATGCTCGAAAGGTGTTTTGAAGTCCTCTCTAGTAAACTTCAAGATTTTTTTTAGAGCATTGGCAGGGATGGTAGGTCGTACATCAGGATGGGTAGGAGGAACTAGTGGACTACCACTATCCCAGTTCACAAAATTTCTTGGAGCTTGTAGGAGAGCCATAGGGAATAATCCTCTATGAATGCAGAAAACATGTATTTTGATTTGAAAAGATCGATTGCCTAGAGGGGTAGATAGGGCTTTAGACTCTGGACTATCACTCCTGGATCTATTTCCTCTAATAGGTGAAATAGAACTTGTGATTCATCTCCTCTGCAAAACAAAAGAAGGTAATTTCAAGTATTGGAAACTTTCTCTAGAATATGCCCTCATTTGGACCTTAGGCATGAGTTTACCAGCCTCTCCTTATCTAATTCAAATGCCTCTTTAAGGCTAGGTATCAGATGCTATGAAAGATCTTGGTCCCACCGGACATGCCAGAAAAAGAACTGTTGATCATGAAATCTTGTGCTTCTCTAAACAACCTCATTGGAAATTCAATGAATTTGGGATCTTCTTGCACTTCACTGAATAACCTTTGATATTTTTTAAAGAATTCGACTCTTCCTTTTGTATTTGGGGAAAGGGATAAGAAAATACAAGAATAAAACTTAACTAAGGAAATGCATCAAAATATTTTACAACATTTCAAAACCCTGACAAGTTCCTAACTCTGATAAAATGAACAAAGAATGCCACATACCCTTCATTTTTGGAAAGAGAATGAGAAACCAAGGCTTATACAAGCACAAAGAAATCATTCAAATCCTCTTGTGGGAAGCACCCATTAAGGTTCGATAAAAAGCAGGGAACTCAAGCTTGGACAAGATGTTTCAAACCCTTACATAACTATTCTTCCCCAACAACATAATATGAAATCTAACATAATTTCAATAGGAAATGAAAGAGTATCATAACATGGTTCAATTCATGAGAGTCTAAGCTACACTAGTATAAAAACAACAATATATGATGGAAAAAACTACTAAAAGTTGCTTATAAATGATTGAACTTGCTCACGTGACCATTAGTAGTTTATTGCCAATCATATATAACATGACCAGATTGATGACTAAACCATTTTTAGTCATTTATTGGTTGTTTTGATTGATCGATTTGGTAGTATATTTAGTTGTTGATTTAGTCATTCATTGTTGTAATTTGGTCACTTATTTAGTCATTTTTTTCCACTGATATATTTAGTCATTGATTGTTGTAATTTGGTCACTTATTTAGTCATTTTTATTCTCTAATTTTTTTCCATTGGTAGTGTATTCATTCATTAATTTTAATCATCATTTTGATCAATTTGGTAGTATATTTAGTCATTTTTATTTCACAGGTCATATATTTAGTCATATTTATTCACTGTTCATTGATTTTTGTCAATTGGTAGTATATTTAGTCATTTTTATTTCACAGGTCATATATTTAGTCATATTTATTCACTGTTCATTGATTTTTGTCAATTGGTAGTATATTTAGTCATTTTTATTTCACAGGTCATATATTTAGTCATATTTATTCACTGTTCATTGATTTCTATCAATTGGTAGTATATTTAGTCAATTTAATTATTAATTGATGTCAATTAGTAGTATATTTAGTCATTTTAATTGACTGATATTTGAGGATTTAAACATAAAATATAGAAATACACATTAATCATCAATTTCACACAATAAGACATCCATTGAGAAGGAAAAATCGGTGAACTTTATTAATAAAAGAAAGGTGTTCTAGTTACAACTTAGAAATAGAGTATTACAATTTTTATTTTTAGTCACAAGATTGAAAATCTGAGTTATAATGCACAGAATGAAATGAGTTTTGCTTCATAAGTAGCCATTCTTTGTCAAAACATGTCTTGAACAACTCCCATTTCCTATATGAGTATTTGTTGAAAGACAGAGCATCCTTGTGGCTTTTGGACTTATCATAAGGTTTCAACAGCTTTTTTGACAACCCATGCCCAACATGAAATTTCTTGAATCTCTGAGAAAACTGTTGTACTATAAAGTATACATATGGCTTTTCCTTGTTGTACCAATACTGTTCTTGATCCTTTCGAGAGGTAACCTGCAGTTTCATACAAATAGATTTAGATAACTGGTATGATGTCAAAATCATGAAAATAACATGCAGATGGATATATATTTACCTCCTGGAGAAAATTTGCAGTGTCCTTATATGCAAATTCTATAGTTAGGTTTAAATATTCTGAAACTTAGAGCTTATGAATGTAAGAAAATGCAAAATTACACCAAAGCATTTAGTTGTATTGCCTAATAAAAATTGAGTGGGTCAAAGAACAAAGTAAATACAGTAAAGCTAAAGTATAAATGCAAAATATGGAAAGAATACCATAGAACCAAGTACATATCAAAAAGTTAAATTATGTACGGAAGCAACCGCAAGAATTAGAAGGAAAATCAAGAATCCAGTAGGGTCAAATGATTGAGCAAGCACAAGAGACAATTGTCAAATTAACAAGCCAATAGGGTCAAAAGATGGCACAAGGGAAAATAAACAATCAACTTTCAGACCTTGAAAATAGTTTAGTAACATTGCATAAGATAGTCCTTGATGATGGATCCAGTAGAGAAACTTGAAACATCAAAGCTAACAAGCTACAAATTCTGATCCAAATTTTGCAAATTAATTTGCTAGGAACAAACCACTCTCAAATCAGGGATAAAAAGAACCTAAGCAAGACATAAGAAAAACACATTGTATCAAAAGGATAGAGATTGCAAGTCCTAGGCAACACTGAATCTTGTATCAAAATCATAACACTACAATGTACAAAACAAGTATTGCACATAAAAAAAAGTGACCATAATGGTGTTTAAAAGTATGAAGATCATAAATTTGAATTTCCTTGTACTCAATGAAATAGTCTCTAATCTCTTTTGTCCAAATCTTATTCAACCTATCATCCATTATGGTAGGTATGGTGCACACTAGTTTAATTTCCCAAAATCCACATATGTAGGAAGAACATTAGTAAAGCACAATAGAGCCTTTTTGTGGGATAAATGGAGCATTAATCACATCTTAACAAATAAGACAACTACTATAACCAGAAGCTACATTAGTATTATAAATTATCAGTAATATCTAGGCAAGAGATTTGCATACATGTCTATAGAGAGGGAACTATTTGGCTCAACCCTTACCTAGACTTTGTTCCTAACCTCAAAGGATATGATGCCAGTGTTTACATAATTTAGAGTTAGAGTGAATCTGCTCCGTATTCTTTTTACATTCATTTAGTTCATCCTACATCTTTTACATAAATGATAGGGGGAACTGTATTTTTCCTTTGATAATTTTGTATGTTCAAATCATCTAGAATGAGATCATAGACATACATAGCCCTGAAAGAGGTTTTACTCATTAGCATTCCAAGCCTAAAAAATTACTAATTGCACAGACAAACAAATTTAGAGAACTATGATTTATGAAGACAAAAAGCACAAACTAGATTATGGAGTGCCCTGCTAGACATACATGAAAATGTGGAAGCATAGACAAGGCAAGCAAACTGTTTCAAAAAATGCCTAAAAAAATGTGATCACACTCTCTCACAAGCACTTCAAGTCATGCCTGTGGTGATGCAAGGAAATCCCCACATCATCACAGGCATGAATTGAAGTGCTTGCGGGAGAACAGGATAACATTTTTTTGAGGAATTTTTTGAAACAATATGTCTAGCAAGGCAGTCAATAATCCCTATTGTTTAGTGTTCCTCGATGAATGTCCTTTTGGTAGAAGAATGAGGGTAGTCAATAATCCCTATTGTTTAGTGTTCCTCGATCCCACAATGGTTGTGTTTTGTTCCATGGTCAGTGGGACTTCATCAATCCAAAACCACTTTATTCCCTCCCTGGAGAGTATGGACCTTCGGTTAGAATGATCGAAGGTATCTATTGATTTCTCAACCTGTTGTCCATCGACATCTAGTGGGGGTTCAGGATGGAAGCTATTATGTATGTATGGATGGATAACTAGTATGTGTGGAGACCGTGAAGCGATTGATGGAAACTTCAATGTCCAGCTACAATACCTGCTCTCCCGCAAGCATGGATTGAAGTGCTTGTGGGAGAGCGGGATCACATTTATTTGAGGCATTGTTTGAAGTAGTTTGCTTGCCTTGTCTATGCTTCCACATTTTCATGTATTTTTTCTTGAGCTATCATTCAACTGATAATATTTCTTCAAATGGCTTAGGACCTGAAGCAAGATATAAGCATTTCTCAGATTCAAACAATAGCTCCATTGATTCAGGGGCTTGTAGGTGTGGAGTACATGCAAAAACTATTCACATATCACTATGGTCCATCCTCCTCAACTACAAGCATGCTTCCCCAAACCGTTAAATGGATTTGTGAAGTACAAGAATCTATTGAGAAGGAAAGGAATGGATTTAATGATTTAGTTGAAGGGTCCTTTAAGGTATAAGGATCTTGTGTCATCATTAGGATTTTAGATGATATTTCTATGTGTTACATCAAAATGAAAGTCTACCTAAAGTTTGTCAAAATACCCTACTACTGTCAACATGGACCCTCATAGTAAACCATAGTAAGACCCTTGTCAAGATTGTGAAGAGCCTTGTCAAGAGGTCAATACTGTAAGGACAATGACAAAGCCTTACACCCATCCATGAAATGCATGAAGAGGCTATTTAACAACATTGAAGATCTAAATATAGGTCAAAGAAAAGATAGAGATGAACAAAGGAAGTGTTAGTGAAAAGCAAAGAAGGATTGTTTTAAAAGTGACCATGACAATGATAGAGGGTTTTAGAAAAACCTAGAGGACTATATGCAAGCCAATGTGAGAACTTTTCATGAAATGTTAGTGTTGAGATTGTCATAAGGAAAAAAATAAGCGTTTTTTATAATAAGATATGGTCACTGCCTTTTATTGGTGTTTCATTGTCAAAAGAATAGAGCAAAAATAATTATTGTTACCCTACACATCAACTCCTTTAATCATGTAAAGTTGATAGTGTCTATATAGTGACAATCATATCATGATATATGGTAATAGAGGCAACATAGTGAATAGATCTATTGGGGTATGTTAGAAAATGAACCCAAAGGGCATAGCATGAATAAAGGATAATCCATAAGAAGAATAATGAATTACATTCACATGTTTTGAAAGCTGATAGTCTAAAGATGTTTTATGAGTTGGATGGACCTGTAGAAGCATAAAATGGGTAGAGACAATCACTAATATGTATGGTAGTAAGGAAGGTATAAAGGAAAGGCTGTGAGATATAATAGTCCTCAAGTTTTATGAAGTAAATGATAGAGCATCTCAAAAGATGATAGAATTAGAGCCAATATGGTGTACCCCGTGACGATAAAATGAAAATACCAAGGAGATGGCATGCTTAAGAGGTTAGCAACTACATGAGGTTTTATGACAATACATTTTTCTTTTGACAATAGACGATGACACGAAACAAGAGCAAGAGTGGGTCATGATAAAGGACAAGAGAAGCAACAAATTTAGTGACAATAGTATAAAGAGGAGCATGCATAGTTTAGTATCAAAGGATAATTTAGAGTGACAATGTCCTTTTAATGATCATGTTGACAAATGGCATTCCTTGTGAAAGTCTAGAAAGATGGAAAATATTTATAAATGATAAGTGGAAATACCTTGTCTATGGAGTAGAGACCATTGAAAATAGATGATAGAAGATCACAGTGAACATGGAACAAGAGATAGACAATGACAAGGTACAATCACGTAGAAGTAGACTATGATAAAGAGACAACCCATGCATGGATGGAAAGTAAGTATCATAAGACTCCATGAAAACCATAACCTATAACATTTAAGATAGTGTTTGGGCAGTATTTGCATGATAGAGACACTGGTTAAAATAAATGAATGATAAAAAAGGCAGTCTATAGGAGGGTGAAAGTCTATGAAGAATAAGTATTTGTAAACAAGCAAAATGAGCAAGAAGCTAGTGCCAAGAGAAAAACACAGTCCAAAAGACAAGATATCAAATAAAGCATAGGAACAATCATATTCCCCTAAAAGAACCTCATGAAGATAACATGGACAAAATGACAATTTGACAAGCTTTCTCTTAGGGCATTGTCATGCATGGATAAACATGAGACACAATACATAGGGGTATTACATGATATATGTCATTCCATAGAAGGTGGGTAGTGACTTTGACCACATGGGAAGTAATGATGAGTGATAGTCTAACTAAAAGAATAGTCATGAAAGCCTATTTGTGTGTCTCCAAGAGGATTTTTTGCCTTACGTCTATTAGAGAATGACAAGCACCCTTATTACAATATTTACCTCATGTAGCCACAATATTGACAAGGGTCTTACTATGGTTTACCATGAGGGTTTCCATGTTGATAGTAGTAGGATATTTTGACAAAGTTTAGGTAGAATTTCATTTTGACATAACACATAGAAATATCATGTGAAATCCTAATGATGACACAAGATTCTTATACCTTAAAGGACCCTTCAACTAAATCATTTAGAAAATGAATCCAAAGGGAATCACATAAAAAAGGGATAGTCCACAAGAAGAATAATGAATGACATTCACATGTTTTGAAAGGTGATAGTCTAAATATGTTTGATGTGTTGGATGGACCTGTAGAAGCATAAAATGGGTAGAGATAGTCACTAATATGTATGACAGTAAGGAAGGTATAAAGGAAAGGTTGTGAGATATGATAGTCCTCAAGTTTTATGAAGTAAATGATAAAGCATCTCAAAAAATGATAGAATTAGAGCTAGTATGGTGTACCCCATGATGGTAAAATGACAATACCAAGGAGATGGCATGCTTAAGAGGTTAGCAACTACATGAGGTTTTGTGACAATACATTTTGATTTTGATAAGAGACGATGACATGAAACAAGAGCAAGAGTGGGTCATGATAAAGGACAAGAGAAGCAACAAATTTACTGATAATAGTATAAAGAGGAGCATGCATAGTTTAGTATCAAAGGAGAATTTAGAGTTACAATATCCTTTTTTAATGATCATGTTGACAAATGACATTCCTTGTGAAATTCTAGAAAGATGGAAAATAATTCTAAATGATAAGTGGAAATACCTTGTCTATGGAGTAGAGACCATTGAAAATAGATGATAGAAGATCACAATGAACATGGAACAAGAGATAGTCAGTGACAGGGTACAGTCATGTAGAAGTAGACTATGATAAAGAGACAACCCATGCATGGATGCAAAACAAGTATCATGAGACTCCATGAAAAACATAACCTATAACATTTAAGATAGTGTTTGGGCAATATTTGCATGATAGAGACACTAGTTAAAAGAAATGAATGATAAAAAAGGCAGTCTATGGGAGGGTGACAGTCCATGAAGGAGAAGTATTTGTAAACAAGGAAAATGAGCAAGAAGCTAGTGCTAAGAGAAAAACACAGTCCAAAAGGAAATATATCAAATAAAGCATAGTAACAATCATATTCCCATAAAAGAACCTCATGAAGATAACATGGAAAAAATGACAGTATGACAAGCTTGCTCATAGGGCATTGCCATGCATGGATAAACATGGGACACAATACATAGGGGTCTTACATGATATATGGAATTCCATAGAAGGTGGGTAGTGACTTTGACCACATGGGAAGCAATGTTGAGTGATAGTCTAACCAAATGAATAGTCATGAAAGCCCATCTATGTGTCTCTAAGAGTATTTTTTGCCTTACGTCTATTAGAGAATGGCAAACACCCTTATTACAATATTTACCTCGTGTAGCCAATATTTCACTCACTTCATATGAAGCGCATAAAATTTCTTTAATATTAAATAAAATACACTTACCAGGCTACTTAGGTTGTGCTTCTTCAATGAAAACAATTGTCTAACGAATATAAGTGTAAATTTTAAGCACATTTCGACAAGATCTTATCTAATCCTATAGTGATAGACTATCAAAAGTAGAATGAGATGAAAGCATCGTTATATTTAGAAGCAGGATGATAAAATTAGATCTAAGGATTTTGATAAAGTATCCTTTGGTTGAGGGTTGGATAAATTGGAATCCCTTAACAAGAGAATACATTTGATGTAATGATACTAAAAAATAAAAATAAAAAATTTCTCCTGCAATTAGTTTATTTCAAATAGTAAAAAATAAAATATCAATCTTACTCCATTGAGCTAAAAAATACTTACATCTTTATCTGATCCAGCTGCCTTAAGAAATCTCTTCATAACTACATAAGGAGTTGGAAGGGTAAGATAAAATTTTATATTATTTAGGATGGATTTCTCCTGCAGTCAATTTTAATGCAACATGATTCATCAGTATAATAACCCATATTAAACAAACACATGAACTATGGGCATTTGATTCAATTTTGGAACTTGAGATTAAAATGTGTCAAGTCTATATATACCATTTACAAAAGTTCAACTCTTATGTAAGCATCCTCTGTAATGTAAATAAAATCTTCAACAAGAGGAATAGAGATCCCATATTTACATGCCACAAACATGGCAGTGACTGCAACAAGCTGCAATGACTTTCTTACTCTTGTTTGTCTTGAGAGATATCTATCAAGAATGTTGATTACAAGGAACAACGTCTCTCACATGAGCTTTAATTCTAAATGAATCTAAACAACAAATAGGAAAGATGAGACTGATTATTGAAACTTAAAGAGAACATCACCTTTGAGAAAGAAGAAAGATCCAATATAACTCAGACATATGGAAAAGTGAGACCTTAATGATCCAATCCACAAAAATTGCTCTCATATTTTTATTTATGTCAGGTTGATGAGACATGTAGTCTGAAGGAACACAGCTAAGGACCTGAGATGAGATTTCATTCAATGGTGATATCGATGCAATTTAAAACTGATGCTATCTCTATTCCATGGCAAAGGGCCAAGTAAATGGACACCCAAATACCTGTCATCATCTAAGAATGAACTAGTTCATGCTTTGTTTTGCAACACGTATCATATAAATACCAAAGAGAACAAAAGAATTGTAGAAGGCTCAACTTATATAGAAAACTTGCTCCATCCATTCAATACATTGAAAAAGAGAAAAAACACACCTTTGTTTCACGGTGGAACCTATAGATATCATTTACATAGTCTACTATAGCTAATGGATTGCCCTTGTCTTCCTCATCTTCCGAAAAAGGACTTTGTAAACCATGTAGCTTAAAATGAAATAGAAGATAGAGCTCACTCCCTTGATATTTATCATGATGTAATGATACTAGATGTGTTTCAGGTGATATTAGCAATTGCAAATCAATTCAGGAAACCCTAAATCAAGACAACCAAACCAATCTTCATGATTTCAATGTGAATCTAAATGACTATTGAAACAACCGAGTAAGGAAGTAAACATGGGATTTCAACAACCATGGAATTCTTTGGGCTAATAGGATGTTAAATTTTCAATCCTTTCACATTTTTCTTATAGTGGATTTTTATTTTCAATCATTTATTATTTTAATTCATTTATGGTTTGTTACTTTCTCTCTAGGGTAGTTCAATTGGGAAGAGTTTATGGGTAGCAAAGGATGTCACTAAAAAAGACAACTGGAAGGATCACACTCCACAAAGTAGATATAAGCAGTGTATTGTCTAGACTATAGACACTTTGTTGGGTTTGACAAACCAATATGATCTAAAGGGAACTAAAAGTCAACATCATTTCTCATGGGAGTGAGGCAAGATTGGATCACTTGAGAGACGTGTTTATGAGAAAAGTATAAAATCAAATATATTCCCTCCTCGGATTTAAAAAGGGGGAAACCAAAAAGACTATCAGAAAAAATCCAAAACTCAACTTCTTACTTGAAATAACTCACTAATACTGTGTTTGTTGTACTTATATTTGCTCATTTTCAAAAAAATGGGTGTTGTCGGAACTTGAATTTTTCCAAAAATTATTGGAGACAGTGAAAAATTATAGGAATCCAACCTTTGACGAGCTCATCTATTTTTGAAGGTGATAGCACGTCTAATTCAACAATGTCTTGAGCGTAGAGGCGGTCTTCTTCATCCGACACATCTTCCAAGTCTTTGAGAGTATTAGGAATTACAAAGCAAGGAGCCATGACTCTTCTCTGTCAATTCTTAATCAGTTCAGGATGAAGGCTTTCTTTTGTTTGAATTATTTTTCATCCAAAAAATTTCCCTCTGTACGGACTTCAAAATATTTGCCACTCCTGCCAATGAAATATATATTTTTAATTACCCACTTTAATATCATATTGTTTATTTTTTTTTGTGACTAATCATTTAGTCATTTTTATTTGTGTGACTAATTATTTAGTTGTGTTTTTTACCCAACGATCAAATTAGTCATTTATTTAGTTATTTATAGTTGTGTTACAAAAAATGACTAGAATTTACTCATTTTTAGTTGTGACTAAAATTCTTCGTCACATAGTCATTTGTTTGCCAAATTCTACTAGTGTTAGAAGAACATAAAAGCTAGTAACTGAGAATCAATTATCGAGACCATATCCAAAAATAAAGTGATGCAAAGCATTTAGCATGCATGAATAGAGAATAAAATGTAAAACAGAGGCCACATGTGTACACTCTAATACAATTTTCCTTCTTCTATTGCTTGATCTTGCAGAACAATAAAAATTCTAAGGTCGGATAACAAATCTGAATAGTTATCTTGAAATTAATTACAAAATTGCTAAAGAGCAATGAGAATCATGTAAGAAATATTCTATATCCTAATATATTTCTATCTATCCATATCTCTCACTTCTATATCGAGAGGCTACATGAAATCCTATTTTATAAGACAAGGGAAGCATGCAAGCATAGAACACTCTCTTTCGCTAAAACAAAACCCTAGCAAGTGGCATAAAAAATCAACTTCAGAATCCAATCAAAGATCAAATCTAGTCATGACAATCTCGGGTAATAAAAATTGAGTTGCTTCAATAATGGTGATGGGTGTAACAACTCAATGAACTGGATGCCACAAGAGCTTCATGAATATATCCCTGCCAAAGGAAGATACAAGGTTGTAAATGATCGATCCAATCTGATCCGATCAGTTTTAGGCAGTAATGGCATTGCCAAATGGAAGCTGGCCCTTGAGGTTGTGAAGGAGCAAAAACACCTTGCCACCTGACATCGTCTGCAAAGATATTGTTCCCAATAGTGAAGAGACCCACCCAACGAAAGATGAGCGAAATGGCATGCTAGTAAGTGTTCTTCAAAATTTGTGTGAGCGGCCTATGGAAAATCCCCACAAGGCGGCCATGTGTCTTGCTTCAAGCCCGAAAGGAGAGCAATATTCAAAAAGGTTGTGCAGCCACAACATGGCACCATTGCACACCTTTTATCCAAAAGTAACACACGACCTCCAAAATGATGTGCTAGAGCAACACGTGGTGGGGCAAATAACAAAAGCAAAAAAGATAAGAACCTCTTGCCTGAAAGAAGCAAAGAGGAAAAATAAACATACTTAGAGAAACAATTGCTCCACAGTTACAATAATGACCTTGATGTTCACAGTAAGTAATAAGCTAAATAATATTAGTTTGAGTAATAATAACTGATACCCAATTCTGTTAAATGTAAGAATAACAAGAACGATTACCAACAAATGATAGTAACTTAGAAAATCCACAAAAAATCCAAAGTCTTTTGCCACTTTCTACGATGGTTCAAACATACCGGCGACAACTTACAACTCAAAGACTCCAAGCTATTCCCAAAGATGATTTCAAAGAGTAACTCATGTAGCAAGTTGTAGCTCAAAGACTATTAATGAACAACACCAAAATCCACAAGAATATAGCTAACAATCGCAACACAAAGACTTTGAGTTCTCAACCAAATTTATACACAAAACATATAGTTCCAAATACAATATTATGATAGCACAAAGTCTGTTAGTACCAAATATGAGTTCCCCTTCAATAATGAAATAATATGCCATTTATAAACCAATTTCAAGATAATATGACAAGAGAGACATAAGAACACTCTTGCATACAACAAATGTGCTCCAAAGAAAAGGTTGGAGGCAATCTACTTTTATTTATCAAATTTCAATTTGCACATTCAATACAAAGATTGCAAGTATTCTCTTCAAAATGGCAGTGTTTAGCTTTGAAAGATCAAAAGTTCCATTACAAAAGAAACTCCCTCAAAGAAACTCCCTCATATTAATAGAGGAGAGTTGAAAGCTAATCAAGGAAAGAAATAACTAATTTGACTTATTCAATAGGAGAGTCCAATTTGATTTAGGAATTCTCTATTTTTTTACATGTAATTACATTTTGGAAAAAGACATGTAAAATATTGAAAACTAATTACATAAAGCATGAAAAATACTAAAAAATAAACTAAGGCACATTCAACTTGCTCCACCATCTTTCTCCAGGAAATCTTCATACTTCATGATTTCTTGAATTTCTTCATTATCGGGACCTAAAGTGTGCTTTGAGATGGCAAGGACTCTTATGATTGAATCCTTCACGGTGCTACTAGCCTTCTCATGTCTTTCTAAATACACCTTGAGGTTATCGAGGGCTAATTTAATATCCATCAATTTGTCCATCAAAGCCACTGAGAAGGCTTGATCTTCAAATTATTTTTGGATCATAGATGTGAATTCTTGGACAACTTCATCTAAGGAAAGGATTTTTCGATTATCAACAAGTAACTTACAAGGCAACTCCTCAATTTTATGGACAAGATCCAAATCATTATCTTCACTAACTTCACGAGCATCCTGCAAATCCTTGATTAATTCCTTCATGATATTGAGATTGTGTATCAACATTTCCTTTACCTCCACAAACATATCTCTATTGGGAAGTATCCCAACTTCCACCAAGGTATCAAGCTTGAGTCTCTTCATCTTGATTCAAGCTTCCAAGTTGTCTTCTATTTCCTATCGCTCTTGGGAAAATGTATCAGAAGTTTTATCTAAATATGATCTTATGCTTTCCATGTTTCCCATTCTCTCTACAAAATATTTTAGGAGTTGTGTTCTCTGTGCTATCATTCTATCCAGAAAGTCACCGACTTCTTTTCCTCTTGAATGTAACTTCCCCACTTTCTAAATAATTGGTTCTTCAATACTTATGGCCACATGATCTATCGACTCTGAAGATTGGGTAATCTTCTGGAGCACCAAAGTTAGCTGCTTTGCTTTTTCCTTGTATTGATCTTTACTCTTCTTTACCTCATCAAATTTCTTGATGAGAGAATTCAGATTTGCTTGCACATCTACCTTAGCACTTTCATGGGTCACCTTTCCTAACTCAACTCTTGTAATAGAATATTCTTAAATATCCACATCTCAATTGACCTATATGGAGGAGGTTGTACCAACTCTTCATACCTATTTCTTGATTTATCAACCAATAACCTGGAAAGAGTTTTGGCCTTTTTCTTGTATTTTTCCTTTATAGGTGCCAACTGTGCAAAGTCAAAGTCATCTAGAGAGATGGCTTGCTTTTTCCTTTTTAGTTTCTGAGATGAAAACCATGGGGTAAGTGGAGAAGTACTTTCTTTTGGATTGGTTGCCATGACTTGAGTTGATGCAGTTACACTCACAAAAGTTGTTACAATAGAAGTGTTAGTCAAAACTGCACCAGGAATTTCTACACTTGTAACTTGAGCAGTCTTAATCATATATTGTTCTAATCTAGACTAAGAAGTTACATCAAAAGAGGGTGATGACAAACTCGGAAAAGATGTAGGACACCCCAAAATATTTTTACAAACCATGTTTGGGACTATGAAAAATTGACCGTGAAGATGGGGATGAATGAATTGATTGAACAGACATGAAAGGGGTAACTGTGACAGTAGGAATAACCTCAATAGTGACAGGTAAATATTGTCCAACAGAAATAGTAGGAGGAATGGGAGCAGACACAGTAGTATCAATAGGAGAAGAGGAGACAGGTGGTTCCTCAGAGATATTCTCATAAGGAGATATTCATTCTTCCTCGTGTTCTTCTTCTTCTTTCTCTTCCTCCTAATTTGATGCCTCTTCTGTCATAGTAGACCATCCTTCATACACTTGACCTTTATTCCATTTCACAACAATCTTGATTTTTGGCCTAGAAGTCTTGCTTGAACTAGGCACATCATCCTTGTTCTTCATCCTCAACTCAGATTTCTTACCTGCAAGACCTTCGGGTTCCTCCTCTAATCTAGTAACAACGTGTTTCAAACGAATCCCTTTCTCATCTAACCATGCATTTGTGTTAGCAAGGATTGGTTTAAACCTTTATCTAATTGATGCCACTTCTTTCTTTGACCACTAGATGGTTGTTAGAGGACATCCTGCAACATTAGTCCTCTCATAGGTAGGGTCTAGGATGTTTCCATCATCCTCCATACCTTCAGGAATATCCGCCAAATCAAGATTCTCAATTTTCTCCAGAGTTAGTCGACAATAGTCCATTTTTCTTCTCTTCTTTTGTCCTTTGATCTGCCCATATATCTTCAATTATATGCACATGGGTGCGAGCTTTTTTTATTTTGTCCTTCATCCCATGGGAGTCAAAATCACTCCTTTTGAAATTCTTCAAAGTAACCCACTACATCTCAGATTCTATGGCCTTAACCCTTGGGGATGGGTATGTCCAGGATCATCATGGAAAAAACAGGCCCTTAAGTGGCAAAAAATTCAGAAAAATTAGAGTTAGACAACTTGACATAAAAATTTGAATAAGTTATCTATATTATTTTAAAAATATTTAACAATAGAATTTGTAGCAAATTGAATGGAGTTTCTAAACTACTAGGTTTATTTTTAAAAAAAAAAAAAAACTATTTGGGGAAAATTTGAAATTTCAATGCAATAGTACTTAATTTTCAAGGAAAAAATAAGTAGGTGTCTGTCTGACCAACCTAACCACAATAAAATGATAATATATTTTTATAATATTTTAGATATAAGTAGAGGACTCATGTCCCGATGTGATACATATTTTTTTTGTAATTTTTTTCCAAGTAAATAATTAATTATGATTTTTTTATTACAACTTTTAAAAAATAAAAAAACTCATATGTCTAACCACCTTAACTTGGTCAAAACTTCATGAAATTCATTTCTTTCTTTTTTAATCCTATAGTATTCAAAGCATAGAATGTGATACATATTTTGGATTCAAACAATGTGATCCCGTTTGAAAGCTATAGATGTTTTTCAATCAGCCTATCAATTAAGACTTTAGTTGTAATTCAGATAGAAAATAAATAATAATTATTTATTAAATTCAAAGTAAAGCATAATTTATATTGGTGGAAAACTAAGAATATCTTTTAAAAACCCTTTTTGTTTCATCAATTTTGGGTAAAAAAAAGGATGTCAGCCACATACCCTACAAAAACCCATCATATTGCCACTTTTTGGCCCATCATGATCCTGCACATACCCGGATGTTTGAATGGAATACCTACCAATCATGAGAGGAAACCTAAAATTTGGTTTGTGTGATTCTATTTTCTTGGTCTGGACAACCATTATCTATCTATAAAGCTCCATTAAGACAATTTTATTACTAGGGTATCTCAGGAGCATGTATGGATAACACACGAAGCAACCAACTCTTAAGTAGGTGAATGTGGGGAACTGTAGATATAAGCAACCATACTTGTTTACCATGGTCCATGCTTCGTCTGAAACCATTTTCTTCTCCAACTTAGGATCAAATGCACATAAGAAAGGAGTGAAGAAAACATCATTAACTCTTTGGAAATGATGAATGCTTCCATCAAGAGTTACCTAACGAAAGCATTTGCACACTAGAATTACCCTTTTCTCCCCTTATGTTGTCAATCTAGGAAATTTATCATTGCAACAACAACATAAACCAAATAAGATGTCATGTAGAACTTAAGCAAAGTATGCACTTTGATCAATTGTTCATGAATTACATCACTGATTTGTTGACCCCAATGGATTTGTTGTTTACCCTTCATTATGATATTAATGTACACATACATCCATTCTTGAAAGGTGGATGAGGTAGGTAACCCTTTAACTCTATTGAGAAGAGTGATCAAATCATTAACTTCTTCAATGAAGTCACTATGTGGAAAGCTTTTAGGCCACCTGGAAACAGTTGACCATGGATTCTTGAACCACTTCCTATTAATTATTTTGCAATTATCTGTATCTTTCTCATATTCATCTTGTGCATATTCCTTAGTAACATCTACATATGAATCAATACTGGGACGTAAGAAATATTTATCAAAGAACTCTGTATCTAACCTTATAACCACATTTCCATTAGCATCCCTGACACTCTGATCATCTTTATTGTAATGTGCTGCAACTTGAAGAAAAAATTATGGATTATGTGCAGCTACAGGGAAAGCTGCTACCATCTGTATATTACTCTAAACTATATGCCTCATACCATCATCCAATGGTCAATCTTTTGAGTCCTTTCCACAAACTTGGACATACCAACATGTCTAATTTCAATGTCCTTAATCTAATCAATATTTGATGACACTAAAGTGATCGAAAACACATCTTGATTTTTATACTTCATTGCTTTGGCTTTGCTTGGAGAAGGATCCATCATCTGAAGAGTAGTTAGCAAGTGATTGTATCCTTGAGGGAATGCAGATGTGAAGATCTTGAAATGTGTGCATAAAAGTTGCATTATAAAGTTCACTGTTTTCCAATGTTAGCAAAACTTGTGGGGCTAGAAATATAGTAGCGGGAAAATTTAGAGTGATTGCATGAGCTTGGGGGTTTAAGTGAGATGGAGGTGAAAAATGGAGCGAAAGTGGGCAATCTGGAAAGTGGAAGGCAAAGTGAATTTTTTTTTCAAGCATTAGCAAAATTTTTGCAAAAATGGATGTATGGTTGCTGAATTTCAATGCCTTTGTAGGTAGGTGTTTATGTATTGTGAAATTGCGTTGAAAAATAGTGCCTCTACAAGGTAGTTTTGATGTTATGCAAAAAAGTTACAAAGTCGCTAAAAATCAACGACTTTGCATGTGGGAAAAACTTAAGTTTATGCGAAGTTGGAAAAAATTTCTGACCATACATATGGGTAGATCATTTGTGCAAGGTCGCTAAATTTCAACGACCTTTCAAGTGGTTTGACCAACAAAATTTTTGATGTCAAGTCAAAAGAATCCATTGACTCGACACTTTGCAACATAGGGACTTTCATTCAGAAGCGGCAAAAATACCGCTTGTGCACTTAATTTGGAAGTTCACTTTCCTTACACTGGCATTAAAAATCTCCACCATTTGCATATTTAAATGGTTCAACAAAAATGTAAATACAGTAAAAAATTTTGCTTTCACACTTAACATTTTGGAATTTTTATATGAAAGTGATATTATTCATGCAATATCAGGGAAAAACCCCGATGGTGCACTTAACGTTGGGTTCAAATGCATGTCAAGGGGGCAATTTCCTCTGACTATGCATACGAAAGGGAGCACTCATGTATCATCAATGAAAAAAACCAATATTACTATATCCTTGCAATGAATCAAAACACATGAACGATGAAATTTATCATTATTGCAAACAAGCGATGCCATTCAACACACATAGATTGGAAAAATCTCTGCATACACAAACAAATTTTGAGGGTTTGGTTTCATAGTAGGTAAATATGGCGAGTCAATTTATCACTAAGGAGATGGACATACATTGGTTGGGGTTTAAAACCTGACCATCACAGAGCTAGAAATAAACACATATAGCGGGGTATAAACTTGCAAGTGATGAGAAGTTCGAGTAACTAGGGTTCGACAATAACAAATGAAAACATAACAATGTATGCACAAAAACCAGAGAGATCCTAACAAAAAAAATGATTTCAAATACAACAAAATGTGAAAGAAAACCAAAACCCTATATTCATCAATCCTAAACAAAACACATTTAAAATGAAAGGAAAGCTAGGAAAACATACCCAGAAAACAATGATGAAAAACAATGAAACCCTAGCCTGAAATGATGAAAAAATTCACTCAAGCTCACAGAGAATCCAAAGGTACCTGAACTCAAACACCTCGAGCACATGGGAGATCAATGTGAGCAAATGCAAAAGGATAAAATGAAATTAAAATGGGGGAAAATTGACTTAAAATCCAATCTAAACATCATTAAACCTGCATTTATGACCAACTCATGTGAACACCGAGTTGTAGGAGCAGCAAAATTTAATGCCCATGCATCTCAAAATGTTTGGTAAATAGTATGCAGGGTCGATGAAATTCACTGACCTTGCAAATTTTTTATTTTTGTATTAGGCATGCAGGGGCACTGAAATTCAATGCTCTTGCATGAGTGAAAAAAATTTCTAACTCTAAAAAGTGAAATTTCACAACCTGAACCAAAATGTGAATTTTGAAAAACTGAAAAAGGTTAATGCTCGAAACGACATTTCGAGGCTAGGTGACCACACATGAGGGAAAGCATGATCTACCTCGTTTTGTGTGCTTATAGTACATGGGTTACAAAATGGACAAGTTTCATAGGGTTAGCCCATGAATTGAGCTCAACTGAATTCAAGGATAACAGGTTGAATTCTATCAATTGTTTTGATGGACTTGTGAGTTATTTTCATTGGGTTTTCTTTTATTGAGATTGGATTTATTTTGTTGAGAAAAATGATTATTGGGATTAAATTAGTATAATGGATTCGATTGCCACAAAAAATATGAATGATGAGGCCTTTGTTTTGTCATGTTGTTGGGGATCATGTTGTGATTTTTCTTTTATGATGAGGATAGGAACTTTTGGATTAACATTATTTGGGTCAATATGCTTTTGTATAATGTCATGTTGGTGGGCGTTTGGCTAGGTGCTTCTTGTTTGATGATGTTATTGAGGTTATCCAAGTTATAACCAAGAGGTAATTTGGCTCCTAATTCCACATGAATTATAAGTATGTCATCTCTATTTTGGTGTATGAATCAATCTATCAAAAATCAAGGAAAAAATGATAGTCGTGGGAAAGCTCACTTTGATTAGGGAGATTCTCATTATCACTATCACTATCTATAACTTGGTTTTAATGTAGAACTCAATGGGAGGTTTCTTCAACTTGAACACAAAGTTCAAATGTATGCATTTTCTAGGAGAAAAGGATTTTATTTAAAGAATTCCATTTTTTTTTCGTTTTGCTTGGTGTCTAATGGTAGGTGACATGAGAATGTACTTTGGGAGTTTTTTTGGCTTTTTGAGACTATTTTGACTTTTTTTAATTTTTCGATATTTATTTTATTTTTGGATTTTGGATGTTTTATGGGTTGTACATAATTATAATACATGTCAAGCACATCAATAATACTATTTTAATAAATTGAGAGTGTATAAACTTATTATCCTTAATGCCATGTCTAGGCATAGAATGTAGGGCCCATGAGGAGGCACTAATTGTTTTTAATCCTCAAAATCACACAAGGGTACAAGAGGAGAGCATGCATGTCCTACAATCTCACTTCTAGGGTAATGCAGTGAGTATCTTCTAACTGCTAACTATTAATTAGTGCATTACAAGCATATATAGTTGAAAGGTCATATCTAGGTTGTACAAGGTGTACTAGTTGATGTCCTCAATATATCCAAAGGTACAACATCCATGAATGATAGTTCTATATACAAGCATGTGGTTGGGGTAAAATCCCTTCCCACTTAATCTTGTCTCCTCAAATGGACAACAATGCTATGCCAAACACAATGGCCTCCTTTGAAGCAAGTCTTTTGATTCTCACAATAATTTCTACACCCTATTAGAACACGTAGGTTTAGGTCATCCTCCTCAATGATGAAATACAACGGTAGCTCCACTAAAAACTAAAAATAAAAATAAATATTTTTAATTCCCCCTATAATAATTCCATGCAAGTGAGAGCATATGTATTCACCTTTCAAGATAAAAAGTGAATTAAACCACTTTTGATCCTCAAGATCATCAAAGTGGTGCAAGATGAGAGCATATACAAGTTCAACCAAATAAAACACAAATCTAATCTGAAAAACACAACAAACAATTAATTTTAAAACCCAACATTAAATGTAAAAGGTTTTAAAAAAATTAAGTCTTCAACTAATGCAGCTGCAGATAATGTTTTAGTAGTTATAAATGATTGGTATTTGTCACAAAAAAATATTACATTGAAAAAAGATTAGATAAAAAAACCCCTCACAAGATTAGAAAAGGAAAACTGAAAATGTGTAAGATAGATTTTTTGTAAACACTTTATTTTAAACAATTTATTCAGAAAAATGCATGTAAATTGATAGAAATATATCTTTCTTTTAGTAGAAATTAATAACCCATCTCCCAATATCCCTTCAAGAATCCACAAATACAACTTTTTTTTTTTTTCAGTATAAATCAACAACCAAATAACAATGTAACTAGAAAAATACATGTGAATAGATAGAAATATATCTTTCTTTGAATAAAAATCAACCACAATTGTAATTAGAAAAATACATGTGAATTTATAGAAATATGCCTTTCATTGTGTAGAAATCAGCCACCAAACTCCCAATATCCCCTCAAGAATCCTCAAATACAACTGCAATAAAATTTCTATCTTGACATAACAATCAACAATAAGCAAACAATCAAATGTGAGGTTGCCGCTTCATTTGAACCAGTCAATTACAACATAAAAAAAATAGAATATTAAAAGAAATTAATAATCCTCTCCACATAAATTAATATTGGATCTATTGTTTCTGACAGTATAGAATAAATGATGAAATAACAGGCCAGAACTGCAGATTGTGGCTTTCCCTTTGGCAAGATACCTCAAAGAAATGTATGAGAATAAATAAATAAAAAATTGTCTAAATATTTCCTCCAATTAATAACATATAAATGTTCCCTACAAATTCAACATTTGCATCTTTTTCAATGAAAATAAACAAGAAGAAAGGTGTGAATAAATCAAAAAGTCATGGGTTGTCTCTGTGTGGTTACCAGAAATGTCCACAAATTTTAGAATTTTTAAAACCAAAAAACAAATGCAGACCTTTGGATAGAAAAACGAATGGAGATTCAAACAAATGTTCAAAACAAATGAAAGAAAGTTGTTACCCAATGTATTCTATTGTGAAGTGGATGTGTTCTAATGGATGTGGTTGCTCAACAGTCCACTTAAAAAAATTGGCTGCATATACCTGTGAGTTTACGGTCATGAATTTTTAGGAATGGTTTGAAGTTTTATTTATAAATTTTTAGAAGGAAAATGGATCAAATGATTAATGAAAATTTTGAAAAAAATGGGTAAAGGGATTAAATAATTTCTTGTTTGTTGTGTCATTCAAAATTATAAGTGAATAGAGGTGGAGGGTCTAGTTTGATTGTCTAAAGCATCATGTTGCAGGCAAGAGGTCACGAGGTCTAATCTCCCCTCCGTCCCCGTGGTACCAAGGGCGTGTCGCGCTAGCGTCATCTTCATGTAAAATATATAAGTGAATAATAAGTGGAAGAATTTGCATCAGAGTGTGAAGCTGTTAAGTATTTAATGAAGTAGTTAACTCCTTGATGCAATTAATTAATTTATTTTTTAGATTGAGGGAGGATTATAATTAGGTAGTTAACTATTTTAGTAAGGTAGTGAACTCCATTAACTTATTTTATTTAAATGACTTGTTTATTAAAATTATTTAATTTGGGTGTGATATTGAGTTAGACTAATTAAATAAAACTTATTTAATTAGTTAGTGATTAAAAAAATTAATTAGTAGTGAATTAGATTAATTAAATAATAATATTTAATTAATTAATTAATGATATCATGTGTCATCAAGATAAAGATACTTAGATGTTAAGAATCAAAGATTTGAAAGACAAACTAAAACTAAGTGAAGAAGCAAAATATAGTGTTAAAGGGTGTGAATGATGTTTTTGATATATTAAGTTGCATTGATAGGGTGCAGTACCCTTTACACCATGAGTCCAAAGGGCGAAAAAAAGATCAAGTCCAAAACATTAAAACAGAATCCTCCAAAACAATAGGACACAGAGACAACGGACCAACAACCGACACACGAAGACCCAACGACAAAACAAAACAAAGATACAAAAGACTAATTTACTATACCCTCCCATTTCTGTATGAGCAGGTTTCAAACATCCTCCCCAACCTAGTTGGGGCCCTCCTCCATAGTGTTCTTGTCCACTTCTTCCTTGAGCACAATAGAAAGGGTACATGTAGAACAGTGGATAATTTTAATGGTGAACCGAGTCAACCTAGAAAATTTCCTTTCGAGTTTATCCATGCGCTCCAACAGCTTGCTATAATCGTCCTCCTTGTCCATAGTCTTAACATTATCTTTCTCCATAACCCTAGGGTCCAAGGAGTGGGTCGTCGAATCTTCATGGAGCATCCTATTGAAGTCAGAAAAGTGACTAGGTCCCTCCACAAATTCCTCCTCCTCCTCCATATCTTCTTTCTTACTCTTTCCTTTGTTGTCAGTCTACTCCTCATCGCTCAAAATATCATTCACAGACACCTCCTTTTTGTTTTTCGCCAATCTATAGGATCTCCTAATGCTAGTATTCTCCATCCCCATATCCACAATAGTAGCCACCACAGTGTCCCCCTTAGAATCTTTACCCACATTGTCCTTCCCTTCACTATCCATGGTCGACAACTCCATCTGGCATTTACCCTCTTCCTTACCTTTATTCTCTATTGTTGGTTTGCTTTCCTTCTTGCAGGGAGCAATTTTGAGCTCGCAGAGCTCAGCAGCCACTTTCGACTGAGTTGTCCCCACTCCACCCTTCTTTTTTTTTGGTAGGGGGTTTAGCCTTAGGGCTATTCAGAGTTTTGATGTCCACTGAATGGGTTTTCCTTTTAGGGACCTCAAACTCGACTGGGGAGGGATTCACAGTGGGTTGGTCAGGGGGTTCAAGCTCCTCAATACAGATAGTAGATATAGGTTTGGGCAGACAAAGAGATAAATGGAAGTGGTAAAGCCTCAGGATGAGGCCCTAGTGGAGCGGCAGGGGGCGTTCTATCAGGGTTTTGGGAAGCAATGTCCAAACATATCTTAATAGAATTCTCCAAATTCATTTAGCAATATTTTTTTATCATAGGATGGTCTGCATTTTCATAAGGTTGATGATTCTTGGGTCCACTTTGATAATTTGAGAAAGGTTGGACATAACCATGTTGAGAAAAACTCAAGTCTTAGGCAAATTTTGAATATGTGCATTCCTAGAATAATGATGATGAATACAATATAAGGAAATACAAAGTATAAGATTGAGGCACCAAAATAAATCTCAAAAACATATGAAGTAGTTGGTTTATTGAATGATGTGTGCGTATTTTAGAGTAGACTTGAGTTAACCCTTAAAGAGAAATTGAATAAATTCAACATATTGGAGGAATGTCAATTACCATCATTACTTGGTAGTGGCAATAACCTGAAACCTTTGGAGAAATGGAGAGTTGAATTCCAAAATATCACTCCACTTTTAATCACATTAATTGTGTAGAATGATAAGGTTTATCCTATTTTGTGTAATACAAAATTGGATAAATTATTGAAATTAGAATCAGGTCTTGAGAGTTTCATCAAAGAGACCAAGGTGTTGCTATATGGAAGGTATGTGAAACATCAATATAAATTTGCAATGATCCTAAAATTCCAATGGTCAACTAAAGAATAATTTTTCAAGTGGGTTGGCAATTACTCTTGAGGCCAAGGTTCCTTGACAAGATGGACTGCCACAATCATCTACTTGTCATTTTTTCCGTTCATCTCATCAATTTTGGGCAGCTTCAACTAACTATGGACCTTTTTCAAATTTTATTCTACATTGTTATGATTCCTCACATGTAAGCTATTTTTTCTAGTTAGGAAGTTGGAGTCTATTTTAGTTCCAACTAATTATTTGTAAATGACTTTCAATAAGCCTAAAATTTCTCTGGAAGGTTTCACGTGTATTCTAATAGTCTTTAACTAACTGATCATGAGATCCTAGTATGACAAGTGTCACCCATATATATGGGTCTATTATTTGTATCTTTCTCTATTTAAGGAGGGGATCATTTTATTCTAAGAGAGGTTGGAAAAGTGAGGGAAACGCTCTGTAATACATGTAAATTATGTTTCATAAAATAATAAAGAAACTGGTTATATGTCAATTTTATTTCTTAAGGTTTATTTATGTTTGAGTTATATGAATGGATATTCTTAGTTTATTTTCATCTCCTTCCATAGTGTTATTTTCCTTTGAAATTATTAATGAAGGGTTTCAAGTTTCTTCTCACACATTTTCTCTATTATTATTTTTTATTCATTATTCAAAGAGATATAAATCTTTCACAAATAATAATTGTTGGAAACTTGTAGCCATTTAAAGACAATTTCCACATATCCCAAAAGAGAAATCTATGCAACTAAGTGTTCATAATCCACATGCAAGAGAATAGACAACATACCCATGAAAATATGACACAAGATATACCCTAGGAAAACCCTCAAGAGGGAAAAAACCCAGCCTCCAAAAGTTGTTGGAAAAACAAGGACAAACAACTGAGGGAGGGGGGGTGAATCAGTTGTCACAAAATATTTTAAAATTTTCAATCTTTACTTAGATTAATCTCAGATTTGATGAATGAATAATAAACCATAGACAACCAACACATCAAAAACATAGAGAACACCAAGATTTTTACATGGAAACCCTGTTATAGAAAAAACAACGGTGGAGGTTAGTCCACAATATTATACCATGTTAAAAGTATAAGAATAATGGGAATGCACATGCATTCAGGCACACTGCCTAGAGCTCGTTGCTCAAATACAAAAGAGGACTCACTTTCCAAAGAAAGGTTTGGATTAAGACCATCCAAATTGTGAACTGAGAAAATAGCTTCTACACAAGCCTGATTATAGTTCCAGTTAAGCACAGAAAACCTTCTTCACTCTTCACTCAAACTTCTTCTCACTCTACTCTGTAATCGAATGATTTGGACACTATTCACACATTTGCACCTTCTATGGCATTCATACGCTCTTCTGCACACACTAGCTTCACTCAAACAATTGCTCTTATTTATCCATAACATGAGATTACATCAACAACTTAGTCGACCAGAAATATAAAACACATTTTCAATGTCAACCCAAATTTACAAATAAATTTGCAATGTGAATCCACCAAGGTCATCCACAACATAGTGGAGATCCAAATTAACAACTCCAACACAAAAATACTTCAAATAATTTCACCTCGAAGATCCACAACACGCTACCACCATCATGTCGACCAAGAACATGAAAAATCAAACATACGAAGAAAAATATTTGACCACGAGCACACCGATCAATGTGGATATACCACAAAGATAGAGCACAATCTAGAAGCATCCATGAGCACCAAGAAACAACAAGGAAACATCCACAATAATAGAAACACACAGACTTCATTCAGGAACACTGATAGAACCCACAAAAATACTGTCAGAACATAATTATTCACATTACGAATAGATCTTCAAGCGGACCTCTGAAACTTCCAGAGGATGAACTAGATACACTCAGCAGAAAACCCTTTAATCCACATCAATTTATCTTCGACGTACAGAACAAGACGCCTTCATGACCTTCATAGTTCCACAAGAAACCTGCAACACTTCTTTTAACAATTTTCTCAATATCCTCAACATATACAACCTTCAATACACCAAATGCTAATATTATTGACGTCAATGACAACCACATATCAGCAACACATCCAAAGCATCCAACAAAAGCATCCAAAACATCAAGCCATCTCCAAGCAATCCATGTTAACAAGCATGTAAACCACACATCCCATGCCATGCTTCAAACCATCACAAATGCTAACTAGAGCTTACATGCAAACTTTCCTCTCACCTAAACAACTATCCTTGTGGTTGCTTTTATAGAAATAAGCTCCCACAAAACCACCATGTGGTATTACACAAAACCATGTGACTAAAACCATGAGATTACAAAACCATGTCCCCTTATTTAATAATGGGTACTTTATTTATTTATTTTCCCCAATAATAAATAATTACATTTTAGCAACTTAACTTATGTCCCAATGTTACATGCAACACAAAGTGGCCCCAAGAATAATTACATTAAATATATTATGCAAGGTGTACAATACCTTTTCCTAACATTCTCCCACTTGTTGTATACATTGCATAAGGGGAACAAGTAACCTCAAAACATGAATTAAAAGAATAATCCATTAGCCACATATACCATTAAGGAATCAAAGTGTTCCATGTGCTCCATCAGGATACCTGCAACAAGAATCAAAGTGGCCACCATCCCAAGCATGAATGCTCTCATCCTCCATCATGCCAATGCACAAAGATAAGAATCTATCCAATAGAGAAGCCACACAATCAGTCACAACGAAGCATAAATCATGCCTCAACTGATATCCCAAACACATACACTCAATCCAAAGGTAATAATATGCACCAGTAGATGTCAAGATACACAAGCCCATAGCTGACATAACACCCATAGCAAGTGCCAATACATCCAACTATCCATACCTCCAAGGTATATGAAAAATAGTAAACTCATGCCACAAACACCCATAAACTGCAATCATAAACTCCATGTGCAAAACCTGTCAAAGAATGACATACACATCCAAGAGCTCCCACTGCATGGGTAAGGCAAATCTGAAAAAATATCAAGGCATACCAATTCTACCAATATCATCATATAGAAAGTGTAAACAACATCATGTAGAACCAAGGAATCATCCACAATGATATGCAAACCTGTAAATCAATAACTTGTAAGAACAACTCTCGCCACAAGTCTCCATAGCTCTCCCAAGTTCTCCACACCCAACAAAGGAAAAAGATAAAGGAACCTCTATGTCATCACCCAAGAAAATAAGTGAAAACACATGACCACAAGCTAGTGATCACAATAGCTCCAACCAAACCTCAAACCAATGTAATGTGAAACCGAACATCCAAGAAGATAACCAATACCAAAGAGAGAAACACTACACATCATATACCTATAGAAAAACCTCCTACATACACCTCTAAATTCCAACTGTGTCAAGTATGATCTTCTCCACAACACCCCAAAATAAAAACCATAACAACACCCAACTGTTCAATCACCAAGATCAAACATAACATATGTATCATGTAATCAACATGGATGTATTCCTCTCATAACCAAAGAAGATCAAACTAAATCCATTCCCAATAAAGGAAATAATCCCAAAACATCTCCTAAACTCAACATCAATGAATGTAATCACAATGCATAAGGAGATAGACATGCCAATACTCCTCAAATGAACCCTCCAAAACCATATATCCAAAGCTCAAGATCCATATGCATGAGAAGATAAAGCATAAAACATAAAGCACCTAGAAGTAACAACTGGCAATACCTCTCAAGTGAAACCGTCGAGAATACCAAGAGTGGGGAATGAGAATGCTCCTCCAAGACATCCAAGTCATCAGGACTCATCCAAGAACACTCTCCTCATAGGTCCATGTTGAACTCATGTCCAACCAAGGGGTAGGCTCCTCAGACTTTCTGCTGAAATCTCATCAAGGGTAACCATCTCAACACATGTCTCTAATCACAAGAGAACTCAAGCCTCACCTATGTATCCAAGTATCCATGAGTACCTATAACCAACCAATCCATTCCAAACTCCAAATGCAACATAGCTCCATCATGAAGTAATCAAGCAAATGATCAATGTATCCAATACCAAGAGAACCAACCAAGATCGCAGTCATATATCCAACCTAGGAATCAAGAACGTAACCATGACATCATGATCTCACACCTCCTCAAAGAGTATCGGATTATCCAAAGAACATAACAAGCACATGTATCATGTCAAAACTCTAACATACGATCAAGAGTAAAACATGACATAAAAACATAACCATCATATCAAAACAAGGATCACATATCAGAATACAAATCATGACACCTCAACTAAAGACTAAAGAAGTCCTACATGGAAAAAAAATATGTCAACATACCCAAACCACATAAAGATAACCATCCTCTACCAATGAAGCCAAAGATGCCAATGAACCCTCACTGCATAAAACTAGAAACTAAGAGTCCATCCAAGACACCAACAATCACTGTAGAAGACCAACCACCATCAAATGGTGAATCCACATCAGCGCAACAACTCCCATTGAACTGAGATACTGAGTCACACATGGCATCATGACAACCATCGTCTCCATGAAGATCATCCAGGTCTACACTCACAACTGAACTATCAATAACATAACAAGTAGAACCAAAATTTCCAAGCCAAGAAGATACCTACAACTGCCAAACCATCATAAACATATCCAATCACCGGCAATCCATCACTATCAAAGAAATCCCACTAAAAAGTGTAACCGAGATATCCATGACATCAAGATAAACCACATGCTACAAGTCCCAAAAAGCAATTGTCCATGTACTATAAGAAACATCCATCCTCTCATCTCTAAGCACACATACCAATGTACAAATGACCAAGAACAAGGCCAACTGTCAAAGTCTGCAACAAGGAATCAAACTTGGTGAATAAAGATAATCCACAGCCAAGTCATCCCACTGCAAGTAAACAGGTAGCTAATCCACAACCTGCATGACTTGTAGATCCAATCATTGAAACATGCAAACTCATTACCACATCAGTAAATTGCAAACTGAGACATCTAAGAGAATAACCATATAGACCAAATGACTCAAACACCAAATCAACCTTTGATCTAATTTTCCAAACATGTACCATAGTTAAGGACCACCTGCATAAACCGTCATGACATGCCAAAGTCTCTAAAGCTCAAGAAACATCCATGACACCATGATCACCACCAAATGTACCAACAACTCAACCCAACCGCGTCCACATATCTACATAATCATAGTCAACTGCATAGATCTCATATCATGACTGTACCTAGTAATATCATCTCACCTCCTCAACATGACAACAAAACCAAAAAACCAAGTGACTAAACCAAGCCACCAAAACTGAACATGCATCAACACTAAAATATCAATGGGAAAAGACATCCCATGTCCAAGTCATAAATGCAACATGTAAGTATAGACCGCCTACAACATTGCACAACTTGTAGATGCAACAATGCAACATACAAATCCAACCAAATACTGATAACCATGTCAAAAGGAGAATAATATGAGATGTACAACTGAGTATACAATGAATCCAACATCAAAACTCCAAGATCCGATCATCCATAAACTCATAGTATCACCATAGTCAAAGTAGCCCATAAACAACTCAGATAAGGAAAAAAACAAATAAACCATGCCAAAATAACTCCAAACTTGATCCATTTTGTAGTTCTCTAAACAAGATTTCCGTTGACTATTCGAAGTCCAAAATATGACTCTGTATGCACCCGATATCACCTCTTGAAGCTCCAAATGAACACTTGACTTTGACCAAGAAAAACACTTTCAAAACTACCAAATTTGGAAAAATATCTAGCATCACAATGTAGAGCACCGAGTCAGCTTTCCAACAAGTCCAAGAAGTCAAAAAACAGAGCACCTGGGCGAAAATTATGCCCCTCGGAAGTAAAACAACAATTTACACCTGAGGCAAAAAAAAATTAGGTGGCTGAGCGGCAGCCCCACCCGAGCAGCGCCACTCAGACTGGTGGTGGACCCAAAATATTTATTAAATCAAGTGTAATTTAACATATTCAAAACTTCCATTGGGCCCCTTTTATTAAATTCATGGGCAGACATTTACAAATTTAAAAGCGGATTTAAAAGGCAATGGAAAAATCTTTAATAATAAAAATTTTATTGGAAAAAAAAATTAGGCGGCATTTTTTTTTGTTAGCCCCATAAAGGGGTGGCAGAGGTACCGGGCCCCGTCAGTGGTCATTCTGCCGACAGGATTGTCGGCGGTACCTTACTTTACTGTCGGTAGCATGTCAGCACAGGCTAACAGTCGACAGGGGGAGCTACGGGGAGTGGCCCCGCCCCCCCACAAAAATTTAATTTTTTTTTTTTCATTAAAACTTTGAGGCCCCCCTACCTATTTTGATTTTGATTTTTGATTTTTTATTTCGTTTTATTTTGCAAGACAATTTTCATTGACGAGACAATTTTTTTTTTTTTGATTTTTTTCTGAGAAATAAAAAGATGTTTGTACGGCTTGCGAAATGGGGATTTTACAAAAAATAATTTGCATTTTTTTTCAACTTCTCCAAAATAGGTCGAGTTATATATCAAAATTCATCTCTCGGCCAACCCAAATCCAACTATGAGGTCTATTTTGTTCCAAGAGGTCTTCTGTAAATTTTCCCCCACAAAACCCCCATTTGAATACATAGCCAAAAAACCCTTTTCACCCAAAATTTCTCACACCCCAAATCTACAAACAACCCATCAAAACAGAAAACCCAAAACCCTCATATCTTTCCATGTCTTTGATTCTCTCATGCAATGCATAGATTCAAACTTAAACAATATTTTTCTCAACCAAGGGTTATCCAACCATAACCATGGCTCTGATACCACTTGTTGGAAACTTGCAACCATTTAAAGACAATTTCCACATAACCCAAAAGAGAAATCTATGCAACTAAGTATTCAGAATCCTCATGCAAGAGAATAGACAACATACCCATGAAAATATGACACAAGATATACCTTGGGAAAAACCCAGCCTCCAAAAGCATCCATCTCTTATGTATTATTCAACAATAAAGATTACAATACATCTTCAGAGTCTCCATGAACACCATTGAAGCATCAAGCCCTCTCCAAGCAATCCATGTTAACAAGCATGTAACCACACATCCCATGCCATGATTCAAACCCTCACAAATGCTAACCAGAGCTTACATGCAAACTTTCCTCTCACCTAAACAACTATCCTTGTGGTTCCTTTTATAGAAATAAGCTCCCACAAATCCACCATGTGGTATTACAAAAAACCATGTGACTAAAACCATGAGATTATAAAACCATGTCCCCTTATTTAATATTGGGTACATTATTTATTTATTTTTCCCAATAATAAATAATTACATTTTAGCAACTTAACTTATGTCCCAATGTTGCATGCAACACAAAGTGGCCCCAAGAATAATTACATTAAATATATTATGCAAGGTGTACAACACCTTTTCCTAACAATAATGGGGAATACAAATGTTGCAAATGATTATTAAATAGGATATAAATTGTTAGAATTATATTTGTAGATCTCACCATTATAAGGCAATGGTAATTTTTAGAAGCCATCGGGAATGTTGTTGTCAAGAAGGATTATTGATAATTAGCAATTGACTCCATACTTCCTCAAATAGGCATCGGTCGTTATTCAAAGATGTTTTTTACAACCTAGTTGATTCTAAAATAATAAATCCATCAAAGAGTAAATTATATTTGTAAATTTATTCAAATCCTCACCAAAATGTTAAAGGTACAAGGAATAGGTTATTCACTTTCGATAATTTTATAAATCTTTACTTATTTTTGTAGCATCGTAAATTGTCACCCTTGACAATTTCACACTACCTTGATACCAGATTTTTCCTACAACATTAATTATAATATTAATATATTCATTTCAAGGCTAGATCATAAAATAATATTAAATTCCCTATTTTTTTGACAAATTTGGGTTAAATTCACCCTATCAGGGGTGGGGGGTGCCCTTGACCTTAATGGGGTCCTAATTCAAATTTGACTTTTTGTGTCAAAATTTGGTGGTTTAAAAGCATCTCAGGTTAGCCTATATTCAAAAATATCAATTGGAATGCATATATAAACAAGTTATATTCTCATTTGAACATTAGAGGGAGATGATTATGAAGGAGCTATTATGATCAAATTATGAAGATGTACTGAGTTATCCTCTACATGCTATCTACAACAAGTTATTGTGTTTTGGGAGCTAACCTTTTGTAGGTCTATCAAGCAATTAAGGCATCCATCAATCAACATTTGTGGCAACTTATGGTGTGGCACCACTTCATCAAGGATTTCACATCAAGGTAATATTGTCATTTATTATTTATCATTTTAGTCAATTATTGTTGTTTTGGCCTTTGTCTGACCTAGGGTATGCCTTCTTGATCATCATCATTTGTTATACCAAAATGAGGTTTGAATTAGGAAATGCCCTATACAACACAACCTTTTCCCCTCTTTTCATGTGTGCAGGTCGGATCTGAAATTTTCATTAGTTGAAAGTCACAAGAAACGTAGAGCAGGTTGTAACATACATTTTAGAGTTTTTAGATCCAAAAAGAAGCATTTTGGTCTAAAGTTCCCAACTACTTTGTCCTCCCAATTTAGCCTTAAATTTACAACACAGGTTCCTCTTTGTCTCTATTCTTCAAATATGAATTTGTTATGTGGTTTTCCGTTTTTTTTTGTGTTATAAATTATATTTTCATATCTAGGGTTACATGTCAAATAGGCTCAATAAAAAACACATAAAGTTTATCATCTCTACAACTCAAAAAGGACATAAACCCTAGGAGATTGGCTCTCCTCTGTGTTAGCAATTTAATCATCAACCCTAGTTAGTTTATGTCCAAATGTGGAGTAAAGTGAAAAGAGGTTAGTCTTAGTTGGATCTAGGATCACTTTTCATACTTCACAGTTTGGTGAACCCGACATATCCTACACTTGTAATTTTTTGATATTTGGTAGCATAAATTCTAAAAATTAATTCAAAACCCAAGTGCTTTGAAGATCTTGTTGTAGATTGGCATTTATTTCATTTTTCAAAAATATTCACTTGCTTTCTTTGATCATTATGTTGGTGTAAATAAGTGTTTTACCTATCTAGGTCTTACTTACATTGTTAGGTCCAATTAGGTCCTAGGAAGGAATCTTTCTAATTAAGCATTAGTTATCACTTATCTTATCTAGTTGGATTTCATTTAATGCTCATGTTCTATGTTTTTATGAGTTAGTTGTCTCATGTGATAGGATTAAGACACTCGTCATGATCTTGTCTAATCTTGTCCCTCACCTTTCCTATATAAGGAAGGCATCATATATACGTTGTCATATTCATTGTGGTTGTCATTTATTTTTGCATTCTTTCATCCATAATCATAGCATGATATTTTTTCCATTTCTCTCTTGTGGAAGCTATTGTTTTCTTGCAAGTGATCCTAGAGTGTTGAGGAGTTCACCATAAACTCCTACATGGTATCAGAGCTTCAGTGTTGTAGACTTCTTCCCAAATTTGAGGGACCAATCTTGGAGTGAAATTTTTGTTCGATGTGAGTTGGGATCTTGAGATCCTTTCCATTGAATCTAGGGCATTAGATAAAGTCAGCTTTGGCTTTTGTTTCATCAAATTTTGTTATGTTTTGACTAATCTAGAAGGGTTTGAAGGAAGGGTTTCAATTGCCAAATCCAGGGAGTAGCTAATTTTTCAGAGCATTTTGGGTGAAAAAAAACCTTGCCATTACGTCTAGAAGGCCCAAGAATTTAAGGATCGACTATCATATCGTTGAAATCTAAGATTTTTTGTCGGGGCGTGAGGTAAAAAATTTTAGGTTGTATGATCGTATAGATTTGTACTTGGTTGTATTGGTCATACCATACGTCTGCAACAACATCAGTTTCTGTAGGGTTGAGTACAGTTGGGAATATTCTATGACAGCATTGCACTGCACTTGCATCAATTCATACCTCTTTCAATGTAATCCTTGTTTGGTCAAATCAATTGTCATATGGTACATTGGGGGGTACAATCTTTATTGTTTGGCAAGGTTTTTATTAAAAATTTATTTTTAAACCTATGTTGTTTTAACATCACCGATCGTATGGTGAAATTTATTTATGGCACCTACGTATTATGTCATTGATACCGCATTCATAGGGGTTTGAAGCCCCTAGTCTTGCCTTAGTAGGGGGGGCTAAGTCTCGAGTGAGGCAACCTCTGGCTCGCCCGCCCCCAACTGCCTCTCTTAGTGGTGCCGCCACCACTAGGGTAGTGGGGGTTTTATTTTTTTGAGTGTAGACCCTGTGGTCACATGGAGGACCACATGCCAGCCCCAAAGGGGCTCTATTTTTGCACCTAGTTAGTCTATGCATGCCTTAGATATGGCCTTTTTTTGTTTTGCGATAACTTTTGATCCAAATGGTGAAATTTTTGAAATGAACTCTTGCCGAAATATTGGCATTGTGAATTTTCTAGTGGTATAGGTGATTTTTTAGAATTTTGATATTTGTTGGCATTTATTGAGCTAACTTTGAAGTCAGATCTTGTTTTTTAGCTCTCGAGCTCAAAAATTTTTTCCACAATCTCTTATTTTCATGATTCTTGCGACATTGGAAAGATATTGAGGACCTCTACATTGCCATCCATGCACTTTTTTTCTTTTTTTTTCCTAGGTATATTGTTATTTTATTTTTTCCCCAATGGGTGTCCTCGAGATTACTCGGATATTTTGATAGTTGGAAGGGTGCAATTTTCATCTTTGCACTTCATTTCAGTTCCAGATCATTTTTCAATCAATTGTTGCTTCACAGATTCTAGGGTTGTGCTATTTTGAGAGTTTTCTAGTGTTCCTTAGCATCAGGTCTGTTGTTTCTTTATCACATATTTTAGGATTGCTCCAAAGACATTCCAAGATTTCTACCATCAAATTTCTCTTTCCTTCCTTGCCGAATTAAGGATTCTAGTATTACTCCACAAGTGTGCTTTCAGTGCTTCTTTGCAAGAGGTTATCTCATTATGGGGGGTTGTATGGTCTCTCTTGTCATCTTTCGTATGGAGGGATATTGATTAGATTTATGATGGATATTTTCATTGAGATGGAGTTTGAATGGTCTCTTCTTCATCTCTCTTATGGGGGGTATTTTTCCTCGAATAGTGTTTTTTCCGCTCATTTTAATGGAGAGCATTAGTATATTTCATCTCTCTTTTTGGGAGGATTTTTTTCCCATTGGGTGTTCTCCTTTTCTCCATTTGTGAGAGATTTCATTTGTATATGTACATGGGTACCTAACATGACCTTGTAGCTAGGACCCATCTTTGTGTCATTTTCATAAGGACTCTGTAAGTTATACTTAAGGGGGGTGTTGGTGTAAATAGGTGTTTTACCTATCTAGGTCCTATTTACATTGTTAACTCCACTTAGGTCCTGGGAAGGAATCTTTCTAGTTAAGAATTAGTTGTCACTTATCTTATCTATTTGGATTTCATTTAATGCTTGTGTCCTAGGTTGTTATGAACTTTAGTTGTCTCATGTGATTGGATTAAGACACTTTTCCTGATCTTGTCTAATGCTATCCGTCACCTTGCCTATATAAGTAAGGCATCATGTGTACATTTCCATATTCATTGTGGCTTTCATATTCATTTTGGCATTCTTGTATCCATAATCATAGCATGATATTTCTACTATTTCTCACTTCTAGAAGTTATTGTTTTCTTGTAGGCGATCCTGGAGTGTTGAGGAGTTCACCATAAACTCCTACACATTATACATTAAAGGAAAATTTGCAAATATTTTAAATTAAATTGTATAGTTTCATTTCTAATTTTCCTTGTTTAGGGCTTAGATCTGAGCTATTTTCATTGTGAAATATGAATATAATCCTAGATCGCTTTCATTTTTTCAAAATTGCATGCATATTTTAGTGAAAAGCATTAAAAAAGTAAAGAATTACATATTATTTTCATTTCAAAAGATCAAAAATTATGCTTTTCTACATTTTTGGGATAAATTCAATCAATTACAACCTTTTCAATTCTAAAATTCTCCATAGGGACATATTGCATTTCTCTAAAAATACAAAAAAATTATGCATGTGTGTGTTTCACATAGGAAAATTAGGTTTTCATGTATTTATAGAAATATGTTCACTTTCAAACTTGAACTTGTGTAATCTCAAACCTGCATGCATTATAGTTTGTTTCCAGATTTTGAAATTGTTAGAAAAGCTTTTGGTCTAGGGCACCCACCACCCCTATCCAATCAGTTTGGCATCAAATTTTATGTTTGAAACCCTATCTATGATCTTTATTTAGATCGATTTCCTATTTCTGACAATGGGCCCTGGAACTTTCAGATTTTGTTGTGCATTTCTAGTTTGTTCATAATTCACCTAATTCAGCGTCGAACAAGTTTTTCTACCTATGAGAACATCATGGTGCAAAAGAATAAAATCACTACTAAATTTATTAAAATCACTTTACATAATCTTCAAGTAATCATGATACTTGTGTTTGTCCCTTTCCCAACATCTCTCCTACTTGTGAGGGTATTTTGCTACAAGAGGATGCAATCATTGATAATCATGAGAATCATGTTTGATCTTCTCCCAATATCTCTCCTACTTGTGAGGATATATCTATACAAGATGATCCAATCATCGATAATCATGAGAATTATGTTTTCCCTCTCCCAATACCTCTCCTACTTGGGAAGATATCTTGGTGCAAGAGGATGTAATCAACAATAGTAAGGTGGTTTGTATAGATGAAGAATCAAAATTGATATTAGATTCCCCATCAATGGAAGATCCTTGAAAATTAGTTAACTCAATTGAAATTGTAAACCCACAAGTTATTATTGGACCTCCTATCATTATTGGATCTCCCTCAAAACCTCCTCTCATTATAGGACCTCAAAAACCTCATACCATATCCTAGACTTCATAAAACAACTCACTTAAAGTAATCATGTGCACCAAGATGTGTTGCAGCAACCAAGTTGCCACACAATTGCTCACACATATAACACTACAAATAATAATCAACCAAAAAAAACACCAACCTCTTCCATTTCATCAATCATATCTCCCCCCGCACCTAGCCTTCCTCGATGTAGTGGTAAAAAATATGACCTTGTTGAGAAATTCTGTAAGACTCCAGCCAAGATTTCCCTTTGGGACTTGATTCAAACATCACCTACATACCACATGATGCTCCAAGAGGCTTAACAAAAGATTGAAATTTTTCCTTCTATCAAGCGGAATGATGTAGCAGCCTTGTTTGATTGTATGTAGGTAACAAAGTTGGATATCACATTCCCTCAACATGAATTACCTCCACTTGAGGTCCAAAACAAACATTAGGCTTTAATGATATTAGTGGTCATTAATAAAACTAGGATTAGATGTACATTATTATTAATAATGACTCAGGTCTTAATGTTTGTAGTTGTTAGCAGGGTACAAGGAAGAGAATAAAAGCTATAGCAACTCACTACAAAGGACTTGTGAAACATTAGGTTGAAAAAATAGATAGACTAAGGGGTACCCTATAAGGGTCATGTCTCTATAAGAGATTAAGCATTAATATATGTATGTAATAGATGACAGATTAAGAAGAAGTAAAATAAGAGCGAATAAGAATAGAGAAAGAGACTGCAATACAAAACAAAGACTAAGACCTATTAATGTAATGGTTATTTGAATATATATATATAAGGAGCTATAAGGATTTAATGGATATGTGTTATGGATGATTACTATTCTTATTTAAGTTATATATGAATAGTTGTTAGATATAGGTTCCTACTACACTTACTCTCTTATGTCATTGTACCCTCTAGGGTATAAACTAACTACATAAGGGATACCATGGTACAAATCTCCAGACAGTATTTCCCCAAATCCTCTTCCTAACATTGGTTCCATTGTTGGGACCCTAGAGATTCCAATGAATAAAATACAAAGTAAAGGAATAGAACATTAGCGATAGAAAAGAAGATAACAATAACAAAGGGAAAAAAAATTGTAGGCACCACTCTTAGGTACTACCTCTGTGAGAGGGGGTAGGCACTTAGGGGATGACAAATGGAAAGGGGGAAGGAATCTGAAAAGATTAATAAAAATATGTAACTACTCAAAATTTTAAACTACCCACGGGATATATAAGGACTAATGAAAGTCCAAACTAGACAAACCCATCGCAAAAGGAGACAACAAAAGAAAAGTGGAGATTGTTGAAAGGATTAAGTTGCAAATGGAAGTGAACACAAGAATAAAGGTTAAAGCAAACTCAAGAATGACAAGAAAGATATCCCAAGAGAATGGAAGAAGAAAAAATAATAAAAGTTAACAAGACTTAGAGTTAGTGGAAGAAAATATCAACAAAGAGGATAAGCGCACCATTGAGGGTGATGTTGAGCACGCCACTCTGGGTGTAGCCGGAGAAAGTAGAGAAAGGATATTGCAACTAAGTTCTAGCATGGAGAAAATAAACCAAATTATACAAAACATAAAAGAAGAGATTGAAGACTATGGAAACACTAGAAAGGATTAAGAACAAGCAGTTATAAGAATTATGACACCACCCTTCACTAGAACACCGACCACTTATCTGGATTGGAAAAATACACAATTAAGGATAAATGAGGATTGGTTACTAGGATAAAATTACAAAGTTGTGTCACACATTTATCCAACATATCAACACAAGTGAATTTAAGTATTTCTAACTCAAAATTAATTTTGGTCAAACATATGATCTTGTAAGATTCATTCTAGCTAAGTTAGATATGTCCATTCCAACTAAAATTGTTGGTTAAATGCATATGTAGCACCATTTTGAGGCCAATTTACTAAAAAAATAAAATTATTTGAAAAAAAATGATGTTTCAACAACTCCTACTCATGTAAATAACATTTTTTTAAATGTAATATACCTATTTGTAGATCCATAAGTGTAGTTTTCAAAAAAAAAATCATCTTTAATTATTATTTATATTTTTATTTTTTATTGAAAGTAGGTTATCAACACAAAAGTGTTAGGTTGATTACCATGTCAAGAAAATACTAAAAATTATTAAAAAAACTGAAAAAAATATGATGCACTAGATAAAAAAATCTATATCAAGATGGTATAATTTTTTTTCTATTTTAGATAAATAGTTAGTATGAAATTTCACATTGAATGGAAACAACTATGTTTTAAAACACGCACATTTTAATATTTATTTAACAATATATATTTATCAAAATTGGAAAAAAAAATATACATGCACTAAAGCACTAAAGTTTCAAGAATGAATATATACAAAAAAAAAATTACTATATAAGGATCGACGTCTCATGTAACTTCATTTTTCAGTATTTTATCAACAACTAAATTGTAGAGTCAATTTATAAGAAACTATGTTCAAATATTTTTTATTTTTTTTCAAAAAAATACAAACATAAAATATACTAAAGAATGGAGATTTTATTAGTTTATGTCATTTCAAAATTCAAAAAAAATATGACACTTTTTAGTGATTCAAGTTTAAAAGTTGGATTAGTGTTGGTTGTTTCCATTATAAAAGTGTGACACAACTTTGTACTTTTACCCACCGATAGGAACCCCCTTATAGAATCTTCAAAATAGAGCATTTGATGTTGATTAATTGGATGAATTAGTAACCAAAAGTGTTATGAGAATAAGAGGAGAAGATGTGGTAGAAAATAAAGAGGATACCATGAGTTTAACAACTTCTAATGAAGCAACACCATCAACCAATAAAATGACACTTACTAACAAATGAACATCTCCATGGATGAAAAGACAATTTAGACAGTTAAAAACCCCAAACCAAGAGTCACCCTTAAGTCCATTAAAATAAAGAAGAATTTCAGTAGAATAATTAGAAAACACATTAAGCAAGTAGGACATAGGAGAACAAGAAGAAGAGGAGAATAACATAGGCAATTTGGGGACATATCATTTTGACATAAGATATACAAACAATGAAGAAGAACCAAACATGAATACTCTTAGGAAGTTACCTCTTTTTGGAAAAGATACAAATGAACCAGTAGAACATGTATTCATCCTAGAATATATGTGTCAAAGACAAAACATAACAAGAGACAATACAAAGTTGTTCAATTTCATTGGATCAATCCATGGAGACACCTTGAAATGGTATCCAAAAAATTAAACCCTAGAACAATGACAAAGAATGGGAAATAGTGAAACAAGACTTCTTACCCAACTTTGGTACTCCATAACTACCTACAAAAGGAGTCAAAAAACTCTGAGAACTTTCACAAAATGAGGATGAAACCATAAAAGAATTCGATGAGATATTTAAAGAAATTACTAGGAGACTAGAAGAACCATTGACCGAAAAATAGAAGATTGAATGGTTCATCTTCGAAGTAATACCAAAAATTAGAATAACCCTAAATGGGAGACATTTTGATACCTATCTGAAACTTGTTACTTTGGTATGCCAAATAGAAAACCAATCTTGGTGGAAATAGGAAAGAGAAAAGGAGAACAAGGAAATGGAGAAATTAAAACTAGGGATAGAACAATTAAGACTCTGACAAGACCTTATGAAAAAGAAATAAATGTTTGCACTAAGACCTAATATGTAGTGTACTTATTGTGGAAGAGAAGGACACATAAGAAATGAATGTCCAAAGGAAATTAGAGAAAAGAAAGCTAACACACTAATAATAGATTTGTGGAAACTACCCAAGAAGTTAAACTCGGTTTACTACAGAACTTGCAAAGAATGGGATGATCATGAAACAGAGGATTTTCCTTTACAATTATTTCAATTAATAGAAAACCCAACCACATCAAATCATAGTGACCACCAAAAATTTGCATATGTAAAAGGCCTGGCGAAATAGCCACTCCATCAACAAAACCATGGATATAAAATACCGCAATGGAAAAATAATAGAAATATTAATTCTATTAAAAAACAATTGAATCAAGACTCATTCATTGAAGGAAGAAAATTTCAAGGAGATATAGTCTAAGGCAGAGGAAGGATGAGATGAATGGATGCCACATATTTTAAATTTGGTAAACCAGGCCACTTTGCGACAAAATATTGGGATGATAGGAAGAAACCCTATGGATTTTGTGGGAGTATAAAACACAACATATTCAATTGTGATAAAGCCCAAACCTATTATAGGAATGTGGCACCATAATAAAAAAAGTGATGAGATCCAAAACATAAACCCATCTAGAGGGGTGAGATTAATAAGGAAAATACCAAAAGAGCTAGAGACAGATAAAGGATGCCAAAAAGGAGAATATAAAAAAAGTAATAACTCTGAAAGATAAAATCATATCTATAACAAAGTATCAGTAATAACAAGACAAGGGACTAATGCCACATATAATATAAAACACATAACAGAAGAAGAAACTACCTCAGATGAGGAAATATTCCACCCAAGTAAGAGATAACATGATCACATAGTAGAAGAAACAAAGAAAATCATTACCAGAGAACAAGAATAGGAAACAAAACAATATTTTTTTAGACAAGAAGTGGGGATACAAACAATTAATCAAAACGTCTAAACAATCCAACCTATTGGATAAACTACGATAATTTTTCAAATATTGGAATAAATAGAATAAAATACCACAAATTAGAACCATAAACAAAAATGGCAGACAATGAAAAACATGAAAAATTATGATAACAATAAGTATAGACCACAAAAAGATAACCAACATCATGGTGGAATTAGGAGACTATATAAACAATGCTCCCAAAATGGGTGTGGGAACAAATAGGGAAGCCACAACTAGAACAAACATCGTATAATATCAGCCTAGTAGATGGCACATGAATGAAAATGTTGGGAGCATGGAAACAAGTAGAAGTCAATGTTAAAGGAATGAATCAAATAGTAGACTTTGAAGTAGTAGCAATAAAAGATACCTTTGATTTATTCAATTCCCTACTAGGACTAAGGTGGTTTGTAAATGTCAATGGAATTTTAGACTCCAAAAACAAAGAGATATGATTTGCGGATGAGGATAGAATAGGTCATATCTCCTTAAGAAAAACTCCAAATAAAGCATATATAGAAGAAGTAAACCCAAAGTAATATAATGAATTCAAAAATAAAAAAATTATACACCATCTCACGGCTACCACCAAGTGACAAATTAGAAGACCCAAACTCAGAAGAAGAAGTTGAAATTAAAAGCACTATATATAGCATAGATAGTGAGGATGTTTTAGATTCCTGGGTGCGGAAGAAACCAAAACTCCATTCCTAGAGAATTATCAGATTCTACAGAATATTCATGATTAAGAAGACACCAGAGAATGATTTGCATTCTATCACACTTACAAATATTGAACTACAAAACCACTTTAGAAATAGAGGAGACACTATAGAAGCTACATCTAAGAAATATCACCATATAAATCACATTTTGTGAGGGATTTCACACATCAAACTGCCCAAACCCTTGGGAGTTGGCAACTTACTATCATTTATCACATAGATAGAGAAAAAAAATCAAACTTAAGAAAGGAGACTTGACATATTAAACCATACACTCATTTGTAATGCCACATGTTGCTAGAATACACATAAGGTATAGTTAACAAAATGGAAAATATTTAAAATCTTAATTAAAACAAGATACCTACTGGAGGAAGGAGAATATAAGGAAATACCAAAGTATAATGGACATATTTCATTGAAGGATCATCTGACCACTTGTATTACCACATGGAAAGAAAGAAAAGAGTATGATGAAAAAATATATATAATTATTCTATTAGACACTAACACCAGTAGCACAAACTTGTTACATCAATCAAGAGTGAATAGGAGAAATAAACAATTGGATAGAACTAACAAAGGACTTTAACCACACCTTCTCTTTTTATAATGAAAACACACACATACATGCCATATTGATACAAATGGAGATAATATTCAAACCGGATGAAACTTAGGAAATAGCGATACCACAAACCTCTACACCACCTCCACAATCAGAAGGCATATGGAAATACATAGAATGGATTGATAGAGAATCTAGGTTACTAAGAAAATATGTTACCTCACAAAATAGGATTATTGGACCCACAGTTTAGATATAGATGTCCAACAAGGGGAAAGAGAACTAGAATATCCAACATAAGCCAAACAAAATTATTATAACAAACCAGTCAAACTAAAAGAAGAAAACATTGCTAAAGAAGGAGATCCTAAACTAGCTAGAATTGGAGATTATTGGGATGACAGATTAGTGGCACAAGTTGTAGAGATTTTATCATAATTTGAAGAACTATTCCATAAAAAAATTATAGATCTAAAGGGCATGAAGGAGGAAGCAAGAGTCATAAAATTACAATTGAAAGAAGGAGCTAATAGGTATGAAAAAGACCATACTAATTCCAAATATGAAGAAGAAAGTTAAATAAGAACTAGACAAGATGCTAGAAGTAGGGATAATCAAACCAGTAGAATATGTGGAGTGGTTTAGCCCTATGATAATTCAAAATAAGAAAACGGGTAAAACAAGGATTTGTGTTGACTTTAGGGTACTAAATCAAGCATGCATTCATGATCCTTTTCCTACACCATTCATTGAAGAAATTTCGGAATCAATAGCAGGAAGAGAAATATACTCCTTCATTGATGGATTTTTAGGGTATCATCAAGTAATAATAAGTGAGGAAGACCAGCCAAAGACAAAATTTGTCACAAAATGGAGCTCTTACATGTACATAGTGATTATATTCAACCTAAAGAAAGCACCTACAATATTCAGCAGGATAATGATAAACTCTTTGAAGGACGTTATACATGACTTTTTGGAGGTATATTTAGATGATTGGATGCTATATGGCTTGGTCAAAGACCACGTACAAGCATTAAGAATGATGCTCAATAGGTGTCAGAGCATGTAGATTACACTAAATTTGAATAAATGTATGATAGTGATACCCTATGGGACATTATTAGGACATATCATCTGCAACGAAGGTTTGATGGTAGACCCTATGAATGTTACTTTAGCATGAAACTACTGCCACCTAAGACATCTCAAGAAGTAAAAACTTTCTTAAGATATATTGGATACCAATGTAAATTTATAAAGGGGTATGTTAGAATAGCTGCACCAATGGAAGGGATACTAAAAAATAAATCTGGTAGAAGCATTGAATGGACTGAGGAATGCCAACAATCATTTGACACATTAAAAAAAAAAATATGGAGGAACCCATACTAATCTTCCCAAATTGGAACACACCATTCCATGTGTATGTAGATGCATCAGTAATTACCATAGGAGTAGTATTAGCTTAACCCAAAGGCAACAAAGATCACCCCATAGCCTTTTCCAACAAAAAACTATCTAAGGTAGAGATGAAATACACAACTACTGAAAGAGAATCCCTAGCTATGGTTTATGCATTACAAAAATTACACTATCTACTATCAACACCATTTACATTCTTTATAGATCATGAACCATTGAAGTACTTACTAAATAGGCATGTCATACAAGGAAGGATATGTCAGTGGTTACTCTTATTTCAGGAATTTAATCTTAAGATAGCGATAAAACTAGGAAAGCACAATCAAGAACCTAATTACTTATCAAGGATAGAGATGAGAGAGGAATCGGAAGATCATCCAGAAGATTTACCTAGCACACACATATTTAGACTAAATGTGGTACCGAAGGAACTACATGATATTGCTATACTCTTATCTAAAGGAGAATTTCCCATTGATCTCTCACTATAGGATAAAGAATCTCATGTGTGGAAGTCTTTACCATACAAATTAATAGGAGAATTGCATCACATAAGGTGAGATGAAATTATAAGAGTTATTTTTTAGCATGAAAGAGAATCTATCTTGAAAGCACATGAAGGAATAGCAGGGGGAAATAATTATGGTGAGACAATAACAAAAAGGGTTGAAGTAGTTGGACTTTGGCAGCCAACCCTACATAGAGATGCAAAAGAATATGTAAAGAACTGTGATATATGTCAAAGGGTGGGGAAACCTACCACAAGAGATGAAATTCCCTTGAAACTAGTATTGATGAGCAAGGTTGTTGATGTCACTTCTTGCATCATTTAATTTATCAATTATCAAATTGGGTGTCTTAGAGCTATAAGTGATAAGGGTATTTCAAATTGGGGGTTTTGCACTGTAAAACAGTAACTTTTGGTTGCAGTTTTGCTCCATCAAGAGCTTTCTGGAGCTCTCAGTAGCCAATCTTAACAATAGATTCCTAAGTAATTCTAAGGACTTGATCCTAATTTATCTTTTAACTAATGATTATCCAAACTCTAATAACTCAGTTCATACTTAACTTGACTTATTTGCAATTGATTCATGGAAGTATTAAGCTAAAAACTAAATCTATTTTTAAGCTAAAACTCATAATTGAACTTGGAAAGTAAATCTATTTATGTTTGCAGGAAGAATCTAATTATTTGTAGAAAAGGATCTAGTTATGTTTGCAAAAAATAAACGTTTAACCTAGAAAGCATTAATACTAACTTCCATGAACTCATCCCAAACAAGATTTAGTTTCATCTTTCCATAAGTCATCATAATTCTTTCCATTAAAGCTAATTTAAAATAATCAGTGAATCTAAATCTACAAACATCAATTAAATCTATAGTAAATGATTGATTATAAATCTACAGTAAAGCATAATGAATTATTCTAAGGATTTAATGAATTTAATCTAAGAACATAAACATTCACATTCACTAGAAATGATTAACAGAGATCTAAATTCCTATTTTCCAATTGAAATGAACAATGCAAAGACTAATTGAATCAACGAAAATAGCACAAGTCACCTCCTTCGGTTGAGCAGGCCCTGCTCTTCCTCTAGTGGGACTTTAAACACTGAGATTCAAATCAACTCCTTATTATCATTCCAATTGGCCAAAACAGGTGAGTAGTACAAAAGTACATATAATCCACATTACAATCTAAAGTGAAATATTAACTCCCTCCATACTAAAGACTAAGGATGGATATTTATAAGAATATCCACTTATTTGAATACAAAAATTGGTGAAGCCCACCAAGATGCAAAATGGTAACAACTAAACTTAAACATAACCAAAGTGTCATAAATAAATCTGCCAAATGATAATAGTTGAACAGGAAGTCTTCAAACTGACTGAAGAATTCAAATCGGAAACATCCATCAGGGGCCAGCTGGAGCGATCAGGAGCAAGACAAATTTCAAATCCATTAAACAGGAAGTTTAACACGTCCACCTCATAATATCAACATTTAATCCATCGAACAGAATCCTCAAAGATAGGATGTAATCAAGACAACAAAAGATCTCACTTGCATAAACATTTCATCATTAATCATCATTCAAAAGCATGACATTTAATGCAAAATACCATTTCTCATATATACTCTAATTAATTAAATATAATGCAACATCAGTCAAACATTCAAGCATAAATTCTACCGCCATCATACTTAGTTAACATATAATAAAGTCTTTTGAAATATAAAAAGGATTAATTAAAGTGTATTTTCTTGCTCTCATCAAGTATTACACAAATCCCATTTCAAAAATAGGAAATAGACTTTATAGGATCAATTGACCCACTTGCTAAACACTCAAAAGCAAGATTCATAATAACAGGAGTAGAATATTTAACAAAATGGGTAGAATCAAAACCTACTAGGGATTATACCACAAAAATTGTTGTAATATTCATATAAAAAATATAAGCACTATGTATGGTTGCCCACTAACTATAGTAAGTGATCAAGCCAAACACTTTGTTAATAGAGTAATTTCAGAGCTACCATAGAATTTCATGATAGCACACAATAATAGCTCACCATACCATCTACAAGAAAATGGAGCAAGTGAGGCACTAAATAAGATAATTGGGACAACACTTACTAAAATGTACGATGGAAATAGGTTGGATTGGGATATTAAGATACTTGTGGTACTCTGGTCCTGCCACACATCTTACAAGAGGACCACTAAGTAAACCTTTTCAATTGGTATATGGAACAAATGTAGTAGTTCCCATGAACTTTATTATCCCAAATTTGCATACCACACTCACATTGTGGTTGGCTGGTGATGGGTCCCTAGCACAAAGGATAGAAGAACCAGAAAAATTGGATGAAAATAGATTCATAGCATTATACAATCAGATAGTAGAGAAGAAAAGAAAAAATTATTGGCATGACAAAAACTTTTGCACTAATACTTTTCAAATATGGGATCTAGTATTGTTATATGATAGCAAATTTAAAAAGCAGGGAAAATTAAAGGTAAGGTGGCTAGGGCCATACTCTATCCACGAAATTGCATAATTAGGAGTGGTAAGATTAAAGATATTATATGGAAATCACATCATAGGGTATGTGAACGAAGCTAGACTTAAACACTACCACCTACCAAATGGATGAGAATTATAAAGGGGGAAAAGACAAGTACTATATAATATGTAAAATATGTAGTATAAATTATTAAACAACAAAATCAAATTGTTAGTAGTCCAAAGATCCAAATGGCTAGAAAAATCTATGAAACATATTAGAAATATGGCATAAATGTGTCATCCCACCCCAAATATATTTAAAGCCCTCACTACACTCACTTTGCATTCAAAATATCCAAGCTAACAAAAGTGATTTGAGCTCTTTTATTCATGCACACAACTACGAACAATGGTAACCCCAACCTTGGTGAATGTTATCGAGAATCCACAACCAAAATATAAGGGGTTTCCATTCAAAGAAATGGAAGTCGACAAGGACAGGGCATTCTCAAATATCCCCATAGACGTAGTTTACATAGAGGATGTGTGAAAATACATCTATGAGAAGATTTCTGAAATTGATCATACCAAATTTGAAGATCTCAAACTAACCCTCCTAAACTCAAACCAAAGGACTTACCAAGCCCAATTTGAGGAAGTAGCAAAGAAGAATCTTGAAATTTAGGACTTACCAGATTTATGTGATGAGCACAATTGGGTACAATTAGTTTTTAGTAGAGTCCACGATGAATTAATCTACTTGGAAAAACTCTACTATATTACAAGAGAAGCAATCCATGTGGTAACTGGGTTGAGTATGGTCAAAGAAGTGCCAATGAAGAAGGCAATGAAGGATGATGTAATGACTACACTCACTAGAGTAACACCAAATGGGTGTAGCCTAAGCATCTAAGCAATAAAAAACTGAGGGTATGGTATGCAACCATTGGAACTATGTACAATATCTACTACACACATAGGGAGGACTCTACAACAACAACAACAATTCATATCACCTATAAAATGGTGGTCGAAGGAAAGGATTTCGACCTCTGTGAAGTAATATAGGAGTAGCTCAAGGAGAATATCTAGAAGATTAAAACCTCTTGGTACAACTTTTGGTATGGAACACTCCTAATTTTCCTAGTTTTCTACTTCTTGAATAAGCTTTCAACGTTCAAAGGAAAATTTTGGTAGACAAACCTACTAGTAGTTGCTCAAATCAAAATGCACACTTGCTAATTCTTGGACAAGCAAACATATACCACAACATATTGGGGGTTCTTTAAAAATTTCTGACAATAGATGCAAGCTAGGGAGAAAATACCACATGAATCCATAAAGTAGTAAATCAACACCATAACATTCCTAATGAACAAAGACTATACATACATGAAAGCAGGGGAGCCATGAAAAGCTTGGATCCCCAAGCTCCCATATGAAATATCACAAAAGGAAGTAGATGTGTATGTCATAAATATCCTTATCAAACCCAAAGACCCCAATGTGGATAGTTTTGAAACATACAAGGAGATTATGGATTAAATCCATTAGAAGAATGCTCAGGAGAAGTTTGAGAAGAATAAGAAGTAGCTACAGAAGCAATGGAGCATTCCACCAAAGGAATCCACACAGCCATGATCTTGTGCACAGATTTCAAAAAAAATTACACCAATAGGAAGAAGGTTTGGAAGACTCCATGGGGATCTACAAGCACACAATTTGAGGGTCCTACATCCTCTTCCCAGATAGTGAAACACTAGATATGCAGGAAATATTTGAAACCCTACTACAAATGAATGCATAGAAGAAAGGCCACAAGGAAAGGCCTAAGCAAGTAGTGAAAAGGAAGATAATTACTTCTGAAGAAAAGGAGGAAGGGGAAGAAGAAGTACAAGAAGCACAAAAACCTCCGCAAGAGAAAGAAAAAAGAACACATGGTGGAAATCCAAAAACTAGAGGCAGTAGAGAAAACACAACCACCAATCAATGTGATGGCGACTACAAATGCCATCCTTTACTATGGTATGCTCCCAAAATTTTATCTTTATATGAAGATGCAGATATTGATAATAAGGATAGGATAATATAGAGCTTGATAATGTACGTAATAAAAATTGACAAAATTCTAGAGGAATTAATCAAAGACTTCCCACTATTGGTGTAGGTTTTTATTTCCTAGTGAGTTAATTTATTTTCCCTTAGTCCTAGGTTTTTCCTACACTTTTATTAAGCTTGCTTAGGATAATAAAATGAGTTTATAACTAGGAGATAAGTGATGTGTTGTCCCCTTCCTTAAAGGGTGGAACACTTTCCACTTTTGGTGGCATCCTCCACTTTTTGTAGTTGATTCCTATTGGTTGGATTTATCACCTCCATCTTCTCCTTAGTTCTATATAAACTCACTACGTAGCTTGTATTTGCATATTGATTGATCTATTCTTGCATATTTTGTATTGATCATTCAACTTGGAAGCTCTTAATGCAATTATTCCATATTGACATTGCATAATCTCTTGAAGTCCTGGTTTGCATTCTTATGTTTTTCCAGTTTATATAACTTTGATTTTCTCTTTAAAATTTCCTTGAGTTATTCAATCTATTTCAGATTTATAACATGGTATCAGAGCTTTTGTGTTGAGAAATCTAAGTTCATATATTCCTAATTGAGAGATTGGGTTTTCTTGTAAGATCTTGTAAATTCCTATATGTTCTTCTCTTGCATTTTGAACGACCTAGAGAATCAAAAAGAACTTACAAAGATCTAATAACCTCTTCATATTGCATATATATTTTGTGAGATCCAGGTGATTACAGTATTTCTGGTTGTATTGGAAGCAATTTTTACCATTCCAATGTGTCTAGGAGGCTCAAGAAAGTCAAGATTGGATTTCGTTTCATCCAAATTAGAGATCATTTAACAAAGTTGTAAATGGGGGTTTGAAGCTCAGATCTAGTGAACAAGTATTTCCAAGAGAATTTTCGGTCCAAACATACCTTTCCATTGTGTTCAAGAGGCCGAGGAAACAAATTTTGACATAATGTAAGAGAGGGGGACCACCGCATGCAAGACCCTAGGTCACAGAGGGCCAAGACACGAGAGGCTGCCCTAACTTACCTCAGCTAAGTGTATTGCAAGGGAATGTGAGGCGAGAATAACGAGGACCGTGAGGGCTCTTAGTTATTCTACAGACCCGAAACACAATAAGAGGCTAGGTGAGCTAGTTTCTAGGTCTAACACTACATCTCAGAAAGCTCTCTATCTGAGGACAGAAGTGCAGTCTCTGGACATCAGTGTGGTGCACTGGCGTCTCAAACGTGGGTTGTCGTCCGTATGACTAGACAACAGTGAGGACGAGGTCAAACCAACAAAACTACCTAACGGCCCAACGGACTAACTAAAGGGCCAGAATGATGTGATTAAATAAATAAAATACTCTAATATTATAAAGCAAGTATGCAAGAGTAAATAGAATGAGAAGGATCTCACCGACTGACCCCTCAAAGAGCGCGTACTCCTACACACAACAAGAAAGGGAAAATGTTGGGTGGTTGTATAGGGGTCTGCCTCAGTTAGACCCCTGTTTAGGTGTTTCCACCTCCATAGACAACCAAGGAAACAAGATAAAGGAAATAAAGTAGTAAAGAGCAAAGAAGCACTTCAAAACAGTGTTATGCTACTCAACCAAGTGATAGAGGAGAGGAGAGGGATGCTTACCACCTCCACCAAGAGCACTCAAGGCTGCTTGGGGGAGAAAATGAGAGTAATTGAGCCTCTGCTGTAATGGTGTGGTCCCAAACTTGCTTTATCGAAGTGATGGAGTGTTTCTTTGGCTGCAATGGAATGCTTGAATGCTTGGAGTGAGTGAAAGTGAGTGCTTGAGAGCTTGAAAGTGGATGTGATGGTGCAAGAATGGATGATTGATATGGTGAAGAGTTGGATTGAATGTTGAAGGGATGAATTTGAAGAAAGAGTGGAGAAAAAAGGCCATATTCAAGTCGGTCAGCTGAAGGGGGCGTTACAACTTCACCTCCAATCAGAAGTGTAACGCCTCTGTAGGTTCAGCTGCAGGAATCTACCAAGGACGTAAGCATGCCGCATGGATGTCTGCGAGCCATGCGGGTGTCCCTAACAAAAATTCCTCCATCGACGCTCAAAATAGGTGCCAAGTGGGATGCACACAGTGGGCTTAGGTGGAATTAAGCCTCTAATCTTGGTTTTCTAAGGTGGGTAAAGGCAAAAAAAGGATTTACACATGGGGTGCAAATTCACTCTTATAAATTTTTCCCCCACTTTAGTGAGCATGAATACTGATGAGTGCTCGGTAAAGTAGATCAAGAAAGAGTAGGGTTAGAAATGTATACCTGAACTGTTGAGGAAGTAGTACTCGGTCTAACATACCTAAAGTTGCAGGAAAAACAAAGGAATTCATAGCTTCTCAGAACTATGAAGTTGGAAAGTGTCTTATAGGCTTGTAGACCTACAAGGAGGCAACCCCCAAGATCTCTTGCATGAAGGAAGCCCCGTGAAGTGAGCGACTTAAGTCCCACAGTCCTGCAAGGAAGGTATCCCCCAAAAGCTCCAGCATGGGGGAGACCCAGAGGAAGTGCCCTATAGGCTCTCAGTCCCATAGGAAAGGTATTCTCCATGAACTCAAGCATGAAGAACACCCAAAGAAGTGCCCTATAGGCTCTCAGTTCTATAGGGAATATATTCTCCATGAACTCAAGCATGAAGAACACCCAAGGAAGTGGACTCCACAGAGTTAAGAAGTGGCCACATAGGAAAGTAGGCAGACAGTCATGCAAACCATCAATGATTCACAAGTCTTTCAAAGGGGTCCCTTGGGAACCCTTCAAAAGGACAAGGGTCCACTCAAGGGATGCATTGTTTGAAAGGTAAGGTCTAGTTAGGCTGCCCCAAAGCTAGACGCGAAGATATGAAATGGGTCTAGTCGGGCTGCCCCCAAGCTAGATGTGAAGAGGGGAATGGAATAAGTCTAGTCAGGATGCCCCCAGGCTAGACATGAAGAAATCCATTCAAGGTAAATACTTTCAAAGAAGGGTCCTTGGGAACCCACCGTGAAGAAGAGGGGGGGCCCACTCAAGGGACACACAGTTCGAAAGCAGATATTCTTCTCTTCTCAAAGTGATCCATCATCAAGGAATCCTTTCAAAAGATGTTCACTTCATCAAGGAATTCGAAAGGAAGAATATGCCCCCATGCACGGGGAAGGTCTTCAAGTCCTCTCTTTATGAACCCATGATGAAGGAAACACATCTCGTTAGGGTTCCAAGTTGAGAATGCGATTCCAAAGAAAAGTTTGTGGAGATTTTTGAGAAAAGATTTGTTAGCAACGAATGAATTTTCTAAAAATTGAATGTTAAAGAGAGGGTGTTGTCACACATGAAAGGGAAAACTCAAGAAAAAAAATAAAAAAAAAGAGAAAACAAAAGAAAGAGAAAAATATAAACAAAGGGCACAGGGGGATCTGGTTTAGCAGGGTCAAATCTGTCTAAGTTCATAATAATAGGTAATTGCAATGCAAGGTGAAAGATCATCAGTCCCCAACCAAATTAGGAAGAATGCATGGAAAACAAAGTAAAAATAAAAAAATTGGGTCAACATGGAAGGGAAGCGTAAATGCTCCCAACGCTTTGCATCATCCCCAATTTATCAAAAATCAAGCACAAACATGGAAGAATGATGATACAAATAGAAGAAGGTTTATGACACAAAAATTATGCCTGTATCTAAGCACCAACAAGGGCGACGAGGGTCATCCAGGAACACATAGCACGAGCATGGGGGAACACATCATAAAGCACACACACACACACACAAGATCAAGAAAAGGATCTCCTCCTAAAATTGATCAACCAAGAGGTTGTTTGCTTCCCAATCTAAGTCCTCATAAGGGGAAGGAGGATGAGCCTGCAATGGTGGGATGTTAAGAGGAGGAGCATCCGATCCTCTAGCAACAAGGGCCAAGGAAGAGGGGCCCTAGAGGTCCTCTCCACCGAGCTCTTGTGGAGTTAAGGTTATCGCCTTAGCGAAGATCGCCGACAAGGCTAGAACCTCATCCATGGAATTAAACATGCACCCCACAGGGGCGCCATGTCTAGCCTCAGCGGATGGGACGGGTTGTGCCCGAGGTTCACTGCTAGGCTCTCCGAATGACTTGGGAGTGGTGATGAACTAAGGGGAAGCTAGGACTGGTTCTGTCACTAAGACAAAGCAAGTCAACATGGGGCCACCTTGCGAGTGAGGTAGAATTTTCTTACGTCCTTCATTTCTGGAATGACTACCCTCTGTTTCATGTTTTGTTGGAGGGGATGAACTCCCCCCAAACGAGGCCAGAGGTGCGGAGGAGGAAGAGGAAAGAACCGCAACAGACACAGCTTAGGTATTAACCATGTCCATGAGATTCAAAAAAGGTTGGATATCTGGAACGGAGATCAACAAAGGTGGATCCACTAAAGGAGCAATGAACACCTGTACCCGTTTAGGGTTAGGTGCATTTGTACTCACAACGAAAGTCAGGAGTAGTATAGAACCAGACTAGAGAGAAGTAGAAGGAAGAGATGAAGAAGACGTTGTAGGAGGACCTAAAACATGGGTTGTCGCTTCTTCCTCCTTTCTTTGCGAGGCAACCTGCTCAGCCAAGAGGGCCTTTCATCGGCGCTTGCATTCACACACAAGGTGGTTTCTATGGATCTTGGAGTTAGAGGCCAGAATTTGCAAAGGGAAAGAGGGTTCCTCCTCAACCATGGGAATGTCCACCATGGTTGTTTCTGGTGGAGGGACAGATTCCTGCACGGGAGCATGAGGAACAAGTTGAGGAGCGACAGGAGGAGTCAACTTGAGAGCCTCGACAGTGGGCCTCTTTCCACTCACTGCCTTAGGAGCATGAGCAATAGGACGTCATGAAGGTCAAGACAACAAGGACTCTCCTCAGAAGACCTTCTTGTTGTACCGAAAAGGTCTAGGTTCTGTCGACAAAACATGAAGTTCAAAAGCAAGGCGCTTAGGCTTTCACCAAGCGAGAACTATAGGATTCTCCTATAGACGAGGAGCAGAACCTGATGGTACCTCGGCAAAGTGAGATGAAGTGCCAGACTGATTAGCGGAAGAGGAAGAAGGAGGATCATGAGACCGCTTCTCTTCTTCCTTCTTTCACACCTTAGCGGCATTGTTGTCAGCCTTTAAGTAGGCCCTATGTGAAATAGCATAAGGCGAGGGAGGGTATCTCACTTTCGGCCTTAAACGCCCCTTCTTATAATTTTGATATGTTCGTTGCATAAAGTTTTTTCTAGGCGGAAGAGGACCAACGAGTGCAGGCCAGGAGTGGTCTAAGGAGTAGCTGCCACGTGCAACTGGTGTTCTATAGCCGATGTCGTGGATTACATGCACAGAGCCTTCGTGGATAAATTTTAGATATTTATGCCCAAAAGAGGGTATTGCGTTCATCGCCACCAACCAAGGGATACCCAATTTTACCCTAAAGAGTTTGGACCTAGGGATGATATCAAATAGGATTTTCACGGACTTAGGTCCAACTAAGACTGACAAGACAATACTACCCAAAGGGAGTACGGAAAGCCCGTCATGTGTGTGGATGGTGCTCATAGGAGCATAATACCCATCCTTGTGTAAGAAGTGTATTAACATAATCTCCTATGTTATTATGTTCACTTGTGATGTAGGGTCAATGAGAACACCAACTACGATGTTTTCGTTGATCCGTGTAGGAATGTAAAGAGGAGACAGTTCCTTGTTAAATCCCATCTACAAGTCCCGTGAAGTGAAATTTATACTAGTACCACTATCAACAGGCTATGCATAGGGGATGGGTTGGTGCAAGAAGGAATTCATTACGCACACTAGACAACGCTTTCATAGAGTTCCTAAAGGTTGATGGATAAGATGGTGACCCAATTAAGGTTTCATCGTGCAATACCTTTGGAACCTTCCAACTACGCCAACTAGGGGTCGCAGGTTGGGTTGTAAGGCTACAACCTAACAACAATCACACCTACAACACTCCTAGAGTACGAGGAAAGGAACTGTCAAGATCACAAGGATGGAACCAAAACGGTTCACGTTGGGTTCACCAAAAATGTAAGAGAGGGGACCACCGCGTGCAAGACCCCAGGTCACGGAGGGCCAAGACGCGATAGGCTGCCCTAACTTACCTTAGCTAAGTGTATTGCAAGGGAATGCGAGGCAAGAATAATGAGGATCGTGAGGCCTCTCAGTTATTCTATAGACCCAAAACACAGTAAGAGGTTAGGCAAGCTGGTTTCTAGGTCTAACACTATGTCTTAGAAAGCTCTATGTCTGAGGACAGAAGCGTGGTCTCTGGACGTTAGCGCGACACGCTGGCATCTCAAAAGTGTGTTGTCGTACGTTCGGCCAGACAACAGTGAGGACGAGGTCAAACAAACAAAACTAGCTAACGGCCCAGCGGACTAACTAAAGGGCCAAAATGATGTGATTAAATAAATAAAATACTCTCTAATATTATAAAGCAAATATGCAAGAGTAAAGAAAATGAGGAGGATCTCACTGATGAATTCGTTTGCCAGTTGACCCCTCAAAGAGCACATACTCCTACACACAACAAGAAAGGGAAAATGTTGGGTGGCTGTATAGGGCCCTGCCTCAGTCAGACCCCCATTTAGGTGTTTCCACCTCCACGGACAGCCAAGGAAATGAGATAAAGGAAATAAAGTAGTAAAGAGCAAAGAAGCACTTCAAAACAGTGTTATGCTACTCAACCAAGTGATAGAGGAGAGGAGATGGAAGCTTACCACCTCCACCAAGAGCACTTAAGGCTACTTGGGGGAGAAAATGAGAGTACTCGAGCCTCTGTTGCAATGGTGTGGTCCCAAACTTTCTCTACCAAAGTGATGGAGTGTTGCTTTAGCTGCAATGGAATGCTTGAATGCTTGGAGTGAGTGAAAGTGAGTGCTTGAGAGCTTGAAAGTGGATGTGATAGTGCAATAATGGATGCTTGATGTGGCAAAGAGTTGGATTGAATGTTGAAGGGATGAATTTGAAGAAAGAGTGGAGAAAAATGGCCATATTCGGGTCAGTCAGTTGAAGGGAGCATTACAACTTCACCTCCAATCAGAAGTGTAACGACTCTGAAGGTTCAACCACAAGAATCTGCCAGGGACATAAGCGCATTGCGCAGGTGTCCCCGACAGAAATGCCTCCACCGACACTCAAAAAGGGTGCCAAGTGAGATGCACGCAATGGCCTTAGGTGGAATTAAGCCTCTAATCTTGGTTTTCTAAGGTGGGTAAAGGGAAAAAGAGGATTTGTACATGGGGTGCAAATTCACTCTTATACACATAAATTTGCCTATTTTTGGCAAAAAGTTATTTTTGAGGCAAAAAAAAATTTCCAGGAGGGTCATACTACCCCCCAGCGCTGCAGGTAATCCTCGAGTATTTTTTTTAATTTTTCAAAATAAAATTAAAAAAATTAAGTGCTTAGCAGCCTTTATAGGCTGCAGCCTACGACCTAAGCCGCTAGCCACCTGTAGCAGGCAGGCGGTCTATAAACCTCTGAAACACAACCATCAAGATTTTTTTTGTAGCGCCACTCATTCCTCTGCCACAGTGTCGCCTAAGCATCCAAAACCACCAACACATTTCTAGTGTGCCACCAAGAGGCCACTAGGGCTACCCTATAGGCCAAATTGGACTTTTTTTCAATTTTGCATAACTTTTCACCATGGTACATCCATTTTTCAAAAAAAAGATATCATCAAAAAGCTAGAGATGAGAAATTTCCATCCACAAATGTATTGAAAATATTTTTTGCCATTTTGTACCAAATATTTCATGTTGAAGCTATTTTTTTCTAATTTCTTCTATAGGCCATAACTTTCGCCCTGGTGCTCCAATTTTGGAAACAAATAGGCGTTGGAAAGGTATTAAAGAGAGATACAAAGATATAAGGCTAGTTTTTCTAGATTTTGTCTCAAGTTCATTTTTTATTAGAATTTGTAATTTTGGCTATTTTGAGCCTATTATGCATTGTACTTTGTAAAAGGCTTTGCAAATGCACTGAACTATAAAGTTCCAACCTTATGATATTTGGGGGGGTGATCTTTGATACTAGTGAAAAGGGTGGGGGTATTCTTGGCATTCTTGTGTTCACTTTCTTTCTATATTTACTTTTGCATTTCTTCATCATGAGCTTAACAACAGTTCTTACTCTAACTACATACAACTATTTTGAGTGGAAATCACAAATGAATATTCAATCAAGAGGTCTTGGTTTGCATAGAATAACAATGGGACTAGAAACTAAACTAGCTAAAGATGAAGAAAAGCATGATTGGTTTAACAAATGTGATCAAGCATATGGAGCATTGTGTTTGAACTAATCAATTTAAGTCCAAGCAACTTCAACACAATTCAATATTTTTTCACCAAATTGAAATCACTAAGGCTACAACTACAACAATGTGGAATTACTAAGAAAGATGAACAATTGATTCTAAGTATTCTCTCAAAGCTAAGTTTTGAATATTCAATATTTGTTTTTACCTTATATGATACTAAGGATGCACTTGGGTCTTAATTCAAAATTCCATCTTTGGATTATTTTGCTACTTCTCTCACACAAGAGCAACATAAGCTAATTCAGATGGTAACTCTTAAGTCTTCTAAGTCACATGCCTTGGCTACAAACCTTGGCACAAATGAACAAAGAGGACAAAGTAGTAAGAAGGATAAGAAACAAAAGAATAGAAAAGAGAAGAAGAATAAAAAATTGGCTACTCCAAAAGCAACAAATGAGACCTCATCTTCAAAAGGTGATAAGCCTAAAAAAGAGAGGGTCAAATGTGCTTATTGTAAGAAACCTAGTCATGACGAGCACAAATGTTTAAAGAAACAATCTGATCACTTGACACACATTCTTGAGAAGAATAATCTCAATGTTCGTAATTCTATCAAATAGAGTTTGGAAGAGGGTTCTCACAAGGCCAAAAACAACAACAAGGGGAAAGGAAAGGTCAAGGACCTTGTTGCAATTGTTTATCCACCATCCACATGGGTTCTTGATTCATGTACTTCACCCCACATGGCTTCAACTGAAGAACTTGAATCTTTGGAGCCATGTTCTATGCCTTCCATTTTGATGGGTGACGACACTCCAATTGAGGTGTGTGGGAGAGGGTCTGTTAATATGGGGGATGGCACATTTTGGGATGTTCTTTGTGTGTCCTCATTATCAACTAATATCCTATCGATCTATCAAATCACTCACATAGGTATAGGTAAGTGAGTTGAGTTTACTCTTGATTCAATGGTGATTCATGAGATGCACAATTATTCTACAGTTGTAGTTGAGAGATTAGATCATCAATCTCAGCTTTATTTATTCTCTCACTTTATTTTTGTTCCACCTTCGACTGTTCTACTCACTCATTATATTGATGTGAGTAATTTGTGGCATCAATGATTTGGCCACTTGAACTACCACTACTTGCAGCAGTTCAACCAATAGGACATGGTTACATGACTGCCTATAGTTTACTTTTCTAAAGGTGTTTTTTATGGTTGCATTCTTGGCAAGCATCAGGAAGAGAATTTTGAAAAAGGTGAATCTTGGAGAGCCTCACATCTTTTGGAGTTGGTACATAGTGATTTGGTAGGGTCATTTCCAAAACCATTTGTCAATAGAGCCTGATATTTATTCATGACTTTTCTAGGTACACCATTATGTAATTTTTCAAACAGAAGTTTGAAGTCTTCAATTCATTCTTGGAGTATAAGGCTTTTGTAGACAAACAAACTGGAAAATCTATCAAATTTATGTGTAGAGATAATGGGGGGAATATGTCAACCATAGGTTTGTGCAGTATTGTGCTTTAGAGGGCATTGATTTGCAGCATATAGTCCCCTATAATCCTCAACATAATGGAGTTGTAGAATGAAATAATTGGTCCTTGAAAGAGATGGCTAGTTGTATGATTCACTCCATCTTTCGCACCACCTTTCTAGGAAAAAGTCATTAATTGTGTGTGTGTTATCTAGAATCATGTTCCTCGCAAAGCTATGAAGGGGGTAACTCCTTTTTAGGCTTGGATTGGTCGTAAACCATCAGTTAAGCACTTTTGAGTGTTTGGATCTAGTGCATGGGCCCATATTCGAACAGAGAAACATAAGGCAATGAATTTGCAAAGCAAGCCTTGCTTATTTGTTAGTTATCCAAATTATTTCAAAGGCTACAAACTTCTTCATCTTACCATGTTCATGAGTTGCTCATTGAGAGGAGTGTTCGTTTTGAGGAGATTCCTTCTAGTTCTTCTCTCAACACTTCTCCTACCACCATCAATTTGGAGTCCTTGTATCATGATGACAATTCTTTAGAGGATTGCAATCCTTTAGATCATGATGAGGAGTCTTCTTCCTCTACTTCAGATGATGATAGTGATCATGAGGATGAGCATAGTTCATCTTTAGAGGATGATGATTCTCCTCCTTCTCTAGTTGTAGGGCCTCTTTGGGCTTCATATAAATTACAATTAGCAAGTGATTGGGTAGGGGATCCTTCAGATCACAAGAGAACAAGATCATAGTTTTAGGAGGCTCCACATCTCTTCCTTGCCTCAGCTTTTGATCCACTAACTTTTTTGGAAGCTTCTAGTGTCCCCAAGTGGGTCTATCTCTAGTGCTTCCTTTGCTTATTTAGTTCTATTTTAGTGTACTTTATATAAGGTCTTCTCTAGTGTGCTCTACTCCACCACTATTGATACAAATATCCCCACTTACCATCTGAGCATAAAATATAATTCTACCATCCACCATCATCTTTTAAGCCTAATCTCAACCTATCTTTACCCCCATATCTACACCTTTTTGTATCATTTTCTTTAGAAGTGGAAGCTCCTCTTCCACCTAAAGTTGTTCCTTCTCACATTCATGTTTCTCACAATGAGAAGTTGTAGTTTGTGGCATATCTTGATAATGACTCAAACATATCCTCCCTTGAGGGCCACATTTTTTATTCCTTCATGGATATTCCATCATTATCATCAATCTTCACAAGATTATTGACCCTCACCTCATTCCTTAACAGGAATATATTATTATAGTTGATGCCTTGTGTCTAACTATAGGAGGGATCCTAATACAAATCTAATTGTTTTTTTTCTCAATCGATGTTTCCTTCTTCACTCTATAACCAATATTAATAGGAATATTATCCGATAGATGAAAACCTTTATAATTGTACCTTCATATCATGTGTATAAGTGTGTTTGTTTCGTAATCCTTGTCATTTTTTTCTATTTGTTTATTAGTTCCTCTTGGAAGACCCAAGTTACCCTTGTAGGTACATCAATATAGGGGATAATAATGTTGTGCAATTCTTTTATATTTACCTATTTACATAAATATAGGATGATGATGCAAAGTGTCATGACATTTAGGTCTCTTCCATGTTGACCCAATTTTTTATTTGTTTTCATGTAACATTCCTCCTTTGTACTAATAGTTCCATAGGCTTAGGAAATGATGGGGATTCATTCCCTTCCTCCTACTAACAATTATGATTGCTCCTTTATATACATACTAACTCTAAATTTTTGGATCCATTTGTGTGTATTTTCATGTGGTTTTTCTCATCTTTATGTGACATCCCTACTTTGTGTGATGTCATTTCTTGAGCATAATGTTAGCATTATTCTTAGATATATTTTATTCATATGATGAAATCCATTCTCTTTACCCCATTTTAGGATATCAACTTTCTCCACCTTGGCCAAGTCCAATTCGTCAAGGGAGATCCAGATCCTTTTAATGTTTATAGAGATAAACAAGCTAAGAAGAAAAATGAGTCAAATGAAACCCATGTGCCCTATCTGGGAATAAATGGAGCTAGTATAAAATACCTTGAATTCAATACTTATTAATCTTATTTTAGATTTGAGCCTAAAACCAAAAGAAATGAGACCCCTCAAAAAGGTCTTGACATAGTTACTATAGTTTCCTTTGAGTTCACAACTTCTAGACTACGAAAGGACAATCAACCTATCATTTTTTATTTTGATCCTCATTTGATAGGTACCTATGCACCTACAAGCCTTGTTTCTATTCATGTCCAAGATACCAATGTATTTGAATGATTGAGACTATCATTTGGGAGCTCTTATAAGGAAAGCTTAGTGCCAAAATTCCTTCCAAATGCAAAATTCTCAGGAAAGAAGTGCAGAAAATTTCATAAAATTTGAGTTATAATCATTAAGATGCACAACAACAGAACAAAAGAATAGACAATTTAACACACAAAATTGAACACTAGATTTACGTGGGAAAACCCTTACGGGAGAAAAACCCACACACCAAATAAAGTCACTTTGTATTATAGTAAACAAATTACATACAGAGTTATAGACTCCACTCTCAGGTGTTAATTCATAGCAGTATTACAATCCCCTAATCAACCTCATACATAGATTTTGATTATAGTTGTTCTCTCACATTGTTACAATGCTCTTATAGCATACAATGTAGAACATCAATCAACCAAAACCCCCAACTCATTGCAGAGTGTTACAATATATATTCAACATTCAGCCATGGCCGCTTCAGTTCTAGAAAACCAACCATTTCAACTATACACAAACCATCACAAACACGTAACTATCAAAAAATTGCATTGGCTTCAATGTCCATTTCAACTTGCTAAACTAAATGTCAACAGTCAACAACCAATGATCACTTTCCATCTTGGCACCAATCGGGTCCCACTTCGACGTTATTCATCAGTTACTGAGTCAACAACCGTCAAGTCACCCAGTTAGCAAACGTATACCGCTTAGCCAATCCTTCACACCCTGTAGGAGTCTTTCGGGACCCACCATAAGGGGCACAGGGTTAGCGAGCACTGGTGGATTGTTTTAATCACAACCGTCAATCAAAATTCCTTCAACCAATATAGTGATGACATTTTACTTATAACTATGGTCCCCACAGCCACTATGACACCACATCACCATTGTTAGCCAACCACCACAACTATCAGTAATTTGAAGGTTTCCAAAACTTCAAAACCCGCGATATGAGGTTCCAAAGTTCTAACTTTATGTGATCTTGTGATCTGCTTGTCTTTGCGGTCAGTATGTCAGAGGTTTCCAAAACTTTAGAACTACTGACATGAGACCTTCCAAAGTTCTAACTTTCTGCAATCTTGCGATCGGCTTGTCTTTGCGGTCGATAAGTTGAAGGTTTCCAATACTTCACAACCTGTGACTGATGGTTCCAAAGTTCTGGTTTTTAGTGATCGCGTGACATTCAGGCTAATAAAGGGAAAAATTCCAAGCTTTAAGGGAAGTTCCAAGCCAGCAAGTTGAGGCACATTTTCCAACATACTCCCACTTGACGAAGATGTACTTGCTTCTTCCAAACTCGAAGTTATTGAAAGTCATAGGCCCCAAGGCCCATTGAACTGGCACACCACCTATACTTGTTTGTGCTCACAAGCTTTATCAATACATCAATGAAATTCCACCTTTTCAAGATTAACCTTTCCATCCTCCACCATATCACAAATAAAATGATACTGAACATCGATATCCTTTGTCCTGGCATGGAAAGTGGGATTTTTTTCCAAACAGATAGCACTCTAATTGTCACAAAAAATAGTAATATGCCCTGCATTAAACCCAACATCAGAACACAAATGTTTAAGCCAAATAGCTTCTTTACAGGCATGTGTTGCTTCCATGTACTCTGCCTCAGTAGTAGATAAAGCGACTATAGCCTATCGCTTGCTCATCCAACGAACTACACCACTGAATAACACGAAGATGTATCCACTGGTGGATCTTCTACTATCAATGTCCCCTACCCAATCAAAATCCACATACCCACAAATTCTAAGAGATCTTTGTGATCCAACCAAGTTGCCATGATAGCACAAAGCATACTTAGAAGTACCCTTCAAATATTTGAAAACTCTTTTCACAGCATCCCAATGCAGTCTTCTTGGATTAGCCATAAACTGACTAAATACTCCCACTACTTGGGAAATGTTTGGCCTAGTACAAACCATTGCGTACATCAATATGCCAACTACACTTGCATCATTCACCCTGGTCATGTCCTTCATCTCAATAGGAGACTTCAAACAATCTTCAACAGTAGCTTCGTTCCCTACAACACTAGAACAACTAACTGCTTGCAATCGATCATATTAAATCTCTCAAGGAAAGAATTAATATGCTTGCCCCGACTGAGCCAAAGCTTTCTACTTTCCCTATCCCTTCTAATTCCATATCCAAAATATACCTTGTTGCACCTAAATCTTTCATTTTGAACCGTGTTGACAACTAAGATTTTAAAACAGAAATCATACTCTTACTATTCCCAAAGAATAGCATATCATCCACATACAGGGAAATAATAAGTAAATGATCATTCTCAGTTTTGTAATACACACAATGATCTTATTTTTATCTCACAAATCCCAATGACAACACAAAAGTGTCAAACTTTTTGTACCACATTCTAGGTGATTGCTTTAAACCATACAGAGATTTCTTTAACTTGCAAACTAGACTTTCTTTACCTTTTTCAATGAAGTGCTCAAGCTAAGACATATAAATATCTTCTTCTAGATCTCCATGAAGAAACTTTGTCTTCACATCCATTTGTTCAATCTCTAAGTCATATGCAACTACAAGTGACAACAAAAATCTGATAGATGTCAGCTTAGCTACAGAAGAAAATATTTCTCCATAATCAATTCCCTCCACCTGGGAATAACCTTTCATGACCAACCTAGCTTTGTACTTCTCCACACAACCATCCAGACCAATTTTCCTTTTAAATGCCCACTTACAACCAATAGGATTTTGACCTTCAGGAAAAGGTACCAAATCCCAGGTTTCATTCTTTTTCAATGATGTCATTTCCTCATTCATGGATTCTAACCAGGAATCTGAATCAGACATATTAATAGTTTCCTTTATAGTCCTAGGCTTATTAGTGCTAGTAATCAAAGAATAGGCACAGTTTGAATCCAACATGGAAAATCCATACCTATCAGGTTGTCACTTCTCCCGTGTAAACCTCCTCATAGGCTGAGGCTGAGATTGTGGTTCTTCTTCCTGTACAGAACTCTCAGAGTTGTTGGAGCTCTCCTTGGTTTCAAGTACACTTTGAATTCGTAGCTTCTCTTTATCTGGAGTTAGAGGAATTTCAACTACATCATCCTTCTTTTCTTTTTCTTCTATCTCTAACTGTAGATCAAATGTAGAAGGTTTCAACTCCCGAAAGATTACACTTCTATTGTACACAACCTTCTCAGTAACAAGATTCCAAAGCTTGTATCCTTTCATACCAATGTCGTAGCCGATGAAGATACATTTTACAGCTTTATTTTCTAAATTAGATATTTTCTCATTCAGCACATATGCATGTGCCTCATATCCAAAGACACGAATATGTCTCAAAGAGGGCTTCTTACCAGGCCACACTTCCATAGGTGTTTTGTCAACAAGATCCAAACTAGATGAACAATTAATCAAGTAACATGGGGTAGCCACAGCTTTAGCCCAGAACTTTTGCTCTAGACCAGCACTGCCCAACATACTTCTCGCTCTTTCCATCAACATCTTGTTTAACCTTTTAGCAACTCCATTCTGTTGTGGAGTGTAAGGTGTAGTTTTATGCCTTTTAATCCCATGGTCTTTACAATACCTCTCAAAATATGCAAAAAAAAATGCATTGCCATTATCCATCCTTAAGCATTTAATTTTCCTTCTAGTCTAATTTTCTACCAAGTTTTTAAATTCTTTAAACCGACTGAACACTTATGATTTACTTTTAAGAAAGTACACAAATTTCCTTCTCAAACAATCATCAATAAAATAAACATAATATTTAGACTTCGATAATGAAGGAACATTTACTGGACCAAATACATCTTAGTGAAAATAATCTAGTATACCAGAAGATCTATGAGGACTAGAGTAAAATGAAACATAGTGTTGCTTTCCATAAATGCAATGTTCGCAAAAATGGAACTCAAGGTTACAATCATCAAGCCCTTCTACCAAGTTTTTATTTTTCAATGCTTTTAAGCCTTTTTCTCCTATGTGACCGATTCTATGATGCCACAACATGGTTTTCTCTACTGGGATTTTCACCTCTAAAGATTTTGCACCCAGAGGAACTTCGTTCTCCTTCTCTTTACAAGCAGCCTTACTTGACTTTGTAGAGACACGGCTACATTGGACAACCTGTGTGTCCAACTTGTATAGAGTTCCAATTCGTGCACCCCTAGCCAGCACCATTGAGCCTCTAGTCATCTTACAACCACCACTCGAGAATGAGACTTGCACTCCAACATCATTCAACTTACTAATAGAAAGAAAATTTCAAGCCGGACCTGGTATGTGCATTATGCCATCAATTCCTTTTATTCTTCCATCAGGAAATTGAATTCTGACTCTTCCACGACCAACAATTTCAATAGATGCATCACTTGCTAGGTACACCTTTCCACCAACATACTTTTCATACTTCATGAACCAATCTATGTGACATGTCATGTGAAAAGATGCACCTAAGTCAATCAGCCAGACATCATCTAATGCTTGAGTTGCCTAGGCTACAATGAAAGAATCTACATCACTCTGAGAAGAATCATTATCTGAAGAGTTGTTGTTCTTCTTCTTCTTTTTCTCCTCTTTACAATCCTTCTAGATATGACCAATCTGCCCACAATTCTAGTATTTTGCCTTGGATTTCTTGCCAAGAGACTTTGATCTACCTTCAGATTTGGATTTAGACTTCTTTTCTTTCTTCTTGCCTCTCTCCTTTGATCTACCCTGAACAGCAAGGGCCTTCTTAGCCATCTCAAAAGATTTTCTCTGCATTTCTTCTAACAACAGTGAAGCAACCACATCTTTTATCTTGAAAGCGATTGTTGTACTTCCAATAGCCATCACTAGATGATCCCATGTGTCAAGTAAGGAACATAACAGAAGCATACATTGATCCTCCTCCTCTATCTTCACACCCATAGAGGCCAACTTAGCAACAATCATATTAAATGAATTAGGTGGTTTTCTATGGATGCTCCTTCTTCCGTCTTCAAGGAGTATAACTTCTTCCTCGGGAATAACTTATTCACCAGAGACTTGCCCTAATAAATATCACCAAGTTTCTTCCATAATGAAGATGCAGTCTTCTCCTCATGGATGTTTAAGAGAACATATTTTTCCAAACAAAGTCTCATCATCCCTTTGGATTTTCTATTTGTGAGGTCCCAATGTTCTTGCTTTATACCTGATGGTTTTGTTCCCATAACAGCAATCCAAAGATCTTTATCCACCAACAAGTCTTCCATTTTGAGTTTCCACAACTCAAAATTGCTGCCATTAAAATTTTCAATTTATATTCTTCCTGATGTGTTTGCCATCTCAATATGTAATCAATACAATCAGTTTTCTCTACAAGACTCCCACTAAATAGAATTAGCACAAAAAACTAGCCCTACCCACAAGGATAACACAACTGTCCAGGCTTTGATACCACTTGTAAGGAAAGCTCGATGCAAAAATGCCTTCCAAATGCAAAATTCTCAGGAAAGAAGTGCAAAAAAATTCATTTAATTCAAGTTACAATCATTAAGATGCACAACAATAGAACAAAAGAATAAACAATTTAACACACACAGAATTGAACACCAGATTTACGTGGGAAAACCCTTATAGGAGAAAAACCCACATGCCAAGTAAAGTCACTTTGTATTACAGTAAACAAATTACATACATAGATTCCAATTATAGTTGTTCTCTCACACTGTTATAATGCTCGTATAACATACAATGTAGAACATCAATCAACCAAAACCCCCAACTCATTGCAGAGTGTTACAATATATATTCGATATCCAGCCATGGTCACTTTCGTTCCAGAAAACCATCCATTTCAACTTTACACAAACCGTCACAAACACGTAACTATCAAAAAACTGCATTGACTTCGATGTTTGTTTCAACCTGCTAAACCAAACATCAACAGTAAGCAACCAACCATCACTTTCCGTCTCAACACCAATCGGTTCCCACTTTGACGTTATTCATGAGTTACTGAGTAAACAAATGTCAAGTTTCCCAGTTAGAAAATGTACACCGCTTAGCCAATCCCGCACACCCCGCAGGAGTCTATCAGGACCAACCACAAGGGGCGCAGGGTTAGTGGGCATTGTTGGATTGTTTTAATCACAACCATTGATCAAAATGCCTTCAATCAATACACTGATGACATTTTACTTATAACTATGGTCCCCACAGCCACCGTGACACCATGTCACCATCGTTATCCAACAACCACAGCTATCAGTAAGTCAAAGGTTTCCAAAACTTCAAAACCAGTGACATGAGGTTCCAAAGTTCTAACTTTCTGTGATCTTGTGATCCGCTTGTCTTTGTGGTCGGTATGTTGGAGGTTTCCAAAACTTCACAACTCCCGACATGAGGTTCCAAAGTTCTAACTTTTTGCAATCTTGCGATCGACTTGTCTTTGTGGTTGGTAAGTCGAAGGTTTCCAAAACTTCACAACCCACGACCGGTAGTTCCAAAGTTTTGGTTTTCAACGATCATGCTACATTTAGGCCTATAAAGGGAAAATTTCCAAGCTTTAAGGGAAGTTACAAGCCAGCAAGTTGAGGCACATTTTCCAATAGTTCTCCCCATTAGAGAGATGTATAACGTTAAATATTATATACCCTTACAATTTCATGTTGTGTTTTACACTCACTTTGGTGCCAAAGTATTAGATTTTCCAATGTTATTTCTCCTTGCCCTTACGTCTCAAGTGTCTTGTGTAAGTCATACCTAGTGTGTTAGAAAAAAATTTCTAGCCTAAATTTGTTGGTGTGAGTAGGGATATTACCTAACTGGTTCACCTCCTAGTTCCTATTTACACTTTTTAGTTATGTTTACTTAGGTTCACTGAGGATCCTTATCTCTTTTTGTCCAATGTCATATAATTATGACACATATCATAATCATATGTTTACTTTTTCTCTCACCTTTCCTATATAAGCAAGGCCTCATATATACATTACATAGTATCATTGATCTAGAGCATCATTGTACCAATATTGCATCCATAATCAAGTAATATATTCTCTTACTACTCTCTTGTGAAAGGTTTATTTTTATTTTGTAGGTGATCCTGGGAGCTTGAATCCTTTTGACTCTTACATGGTATCAAAGCTTCAAATTTGAAAACCCTTCTTAGATATAAGGGTGATTTGGGTAGGATATTTTCTAGGTGCATTTTTTGAAAAAAAATTACCTTACCATTGAGTCTAGAAGGCCCCAAATTTTCATATAAGGAACTTTATATTTTGGAGCCAAAAATAATTTACCCATTTTTTCTAGGGTTTGAAAATTTGAAGAAAAATTGTTCATACCATCATATAAATCTATATAGTATGGATTTGTACAATCCATATGCTTTCATACCATTTTTTGTTAAATTGTGTTGTAAGTGGGTCATCATATTCTATAGGGAATAATCATTGCACATTTGGCATATAATTATTGCATCAACAATTCAAACAATAGGTGCAATTTTTTTTAATTAATAAGATTCATAAAGGTTCATGGAGTCGTTGGCAGTGGGAGCTAGGGTTTCGGCAGGGTTGGGCGTGTCAGAGGAAACTCAGCTACTGCGAAGAGCTTCAGAGGGGAAGCCAAAAGCTAATGGTTGGAAGAAATCAAATACGGGGGAAACAAAGGAGAAACGGGGGGTGGAATGCCACAGACATGATGGCACCAATAGTTCTCAGCTGGGGAAAACAGAGAAGGCTTCCTGCGGCGTTGATTTCATTGTAGGTCGAGCTTGAAAATGAGGTAAACCACAATGTTAAAGTCTTCTCAGAATTAGGATTGATTGGGCGTTTCAGGGGTTTTTGGCACCATTTATGTGACCTCCACAAATGGATCTCTGAACATTGGGAACCTGTGGTAGATGGTTGTATTCAAATCTACCTAGTTTCGAGAGGTTTTTTTTATTGTTGTTTTTGAATCTGTGAAGGACATAAACAAAATTTTGTGTGACTATTTTTGGAATTGGGAGGAAATTTTTGTTCTATCTTTGAAACCATGGCACCCAGCTTTTAATCTTGTAACTGATAAATTTGAGAAAGTGCCATTATGGGTGAGACTACCAAACTTTCCTCTCCACCTGTGGTTCGATTCCTATTTGGAGGCTATAGGAAACTCCTTAGGGAATTTTTTGATGATTGATGATGATTCTTCAAATCTTATGCACTCCACATACACCCAGATTTTAGTGGAAATGGAAGTTACAAAGACTCTCCCAGAAGAGATTTCGATCAACACCTCCAAAGGATGTTGGAAGCAGCCCCTGGACTATGAAGGTGTTTCTTTCCGTTGCAGAAGATGCTCCCAAATTGGACATAAGGTTCTGCAATGTACAAAGCCCTAGGTGCCCAAACCAGCGACTTGGTGGAAGGATGTGTTGCACCAACATTACGCGGTGGAGAAACAAGGTGTGTAGAAGGAAGGGAAAGGCAAGAGCTATTCTTAGGCTACGAGTAACTCAGAACCATAGTAGCAAAATGGGGCCCCAAAGTAGGTGGGAGGGATAGGACTAACAGAGGGGCCTACTATGAGAGGTGTTGATGCAACAAAGGTGGATGAAGCTTTGGTTGAACAAATTCAAGGGGGTGCTAAAACCCTAGAGTGTAGGGAAAAATTAGGGTTGGTGAGAGTCCATGGAAAGGAAAAGGTGAAGGGCACTCCAAAGGGTCATGGTGGACAAGTTGTATGTGGGGCTCTTGAAGAGGCAGGGTCACAGCGCGACACATCTATGGAATGGAAAAAGAAGGTTGAAAGGATGGAGGAAGGATGGAAAGTTGTGAAGGGGAAGAGAGAAAAGAAAGGAAAAAAAGACACCTTTGACATGGTCCTTCGGTCACAGACCAAGGGAGGAACCAAACACAAAGGACACATTTGAAATGTTTGTTGTCTTTTTGGGGGTTTAGTGTGTTTGTTCTAAAAATCTGTTATTTACTAGAGTCTTTTCCATGGGGAGATGGTGTCCCATGTCACCATCCCTGTTTCAGGGCAGGACAAATCCTAGAATCAATAAATTAAAATATTATCACCGATAAAAAAAAAAAGATTCATAAATGTTAAATTGGAACAATTTTTAACTGCATGGTCACCTACGGATGGTAAACCTAGGATCATAGGGGTTTAGGCCCACTAGATAGAGTATGGGCAGTCATTGCCCCACAACACCACCGCCACTAATTCTATAATTGAAGTGTTGTTCAAGTGGCTAGTTATTTTCTTTACCCAATTTGTCAACTCCATGTGCCTTATGAAATGAGCTATTTTTTTTAGAGCCATAATTTTTCACCCAGGGATCAAATTTTTGACTTCTTATATTTTTTGGAAAGTTGATCCTGAGCACTTTGTAGTGGTGTAGGTTATTTTTCTAATTTTCTTGTATGTGTCTATTTTTATTTATTAAAGTATAAATTCCCTTTTTGAGCTCTGAGCTCATAATTTTGTTCCCGTTTATCTATTTTTTCATGATTTTTGCGACATTAGAAAGGTATTGAGGAGCTCTTCAAATCTATACATGCACTTTTTGTAGATTCAACCCCAGGTATTTTTTATTTAATTTATTTTATATTCACACTATTATTGATAACTTGGACATATTGACACCTAGAGAGGTTTGATATTTTTTGGGGGATGCATTTTAGTATTAATCATATTGAGGAGATTCAGATTTATATTGAAGGTTTTATGTTTATGTAATTTGGAGATCTATCTTAGTTCATTATGGGTTTTTCATTTCATCCTTCTCTAACCATCTTGAAAAGAGGAAACTATAAGAAATGGAGAGAAGGTATCTTAAAACATCTATGTGGGCTTTATATTTTAACACATTTGTATGGTATTGTTCCCCCATGAGGTACTTTTCATAGAATTTCTTTTGGACAGATAAAAATGAACATGTTATGGTATTGATTGGTCTACATGTTGATGATGCCACTTGGAGTGTCATTGCACATATTAAGTGTCCTCGCACTTTTTGGATCAAATTTTGGGAGATACATGGACATTATAATACATAGCCATTCCCAGATGATCCTATTTCACATTATCTTGTACCTATTGATGATTCAAACAATATACCATATGCATATAATAATATTCAAGAGTTTGCTTCTTTGGAGAATTTTGCATCTTTAGATGATGAGGATGGTGAGGTTTCTTAATATTATCCTTCTCCTCCTACAAAGATAGTTCTTAATCCTTCAACTTCATTGATTCCTTGTGCATATAATCATTAATTGATACTCCATTAATTCATACTATAGACAACTAATTCTGACTAAATGATCAAATTAATGATCATTTTCACTTCATCCTGATAATTAAATAATTTCATATTATTTGATTAAATTCGTATTATCTATTCTTTTGTATTAATTAAACTATTAAGGTTATTTAATTAATATATAAATTATTCCCCTATTCATCTATATTAACTAAATAATTAATATTATTTGATTAATTGACTAATTATTCTTCTACTCTAAGGTTTAATTAAATAATTAAATTATTATTTAATTAATTATCCATTTTCCACTTCCTAAATTAAATAATTATTTTAATTATTTAATTAATTTAATTCCTCTACATTATCTTCTTCCAAAATAAATAACATCATGTGTTTTATTTATTAAATTCAATCTTGCACATGTAAATAATAATTAAATTAATCTAATTATTAAATACTCATTCAAATTCCTTATCTATTTCTAATCTCCAAGTTAAATAATTTATTATTTAATTAATTCCCACTTCTTGAATTAGATAAAAAAAATTAATTATTTAATTTATTTCTCAAACATTATCTAAAATAAATAAAATCATTTATTTTATTTATTGAATCCAATCTTGCATTTTCAAATAATAATTGAATTTATTTAATTATTAAAAAGCTTATGCAAATTCTATCTCACTTGTTAACTGAGACTCACTCTCAGTCCACTAATCAATCTAATTATTCAACTCCTCAATCAAATCCACTTCACTCCCACTTACTTTGAGTCTTCTAATCAATCAATTTAGTTAACTAACTGTCAGTCTTAGTTAACACTTCAATCAATTATCTTAACTGAATCATGTAATCAGTTATCTAAGATCTTGCAACCAATTAACTATCAATCAGTTCCTCTCATCAATTCTCAACCATTGATTTTTTCAATCTCTAGTTTTATCATGACCGCTGATCAAATTCATTGAATATCTATAAATGCAACTGTCCTATCAATCATTTTTCATCTCAGATCACATAGGAAAACTCTACTCGTATTTTGCATGTCCTTGATGCTTATTGTGCTAAATATAAAATCTAAGAGCAAAGATAACATATACCATTTCTCCCAAAGTGGATTAGAGGAGAGCAATGGAGCTTCACATAGGGTAAATTGTATTGGTTTTCATGCTTATTTTAAATCAATTTACTTTTCTTGCTTCATTGTTGTGACTGTGATTGTAATTTGTTTATTCTTGTTTATTTTTATGTTTTGCTATCATGTTATTTTTAGTTCATACATTCTGGCACACCTGGTAGGGCCCCACGTCCCTAATTTGACATTTCTTTAATTTAACCTTGTTGTTTACAAGTTTCTAGTGTTTTCTATTTTGTAGGTCACATGTAATTTTAAGAGATTTTGAAAGTCACACTTTTAGGAGATTTTTGAGGAGAAACAAACACCATGATTGCGTATGGAAGGGCCGAGGGACAAATTTTCACATATTCTACCCCCTATTTTGGTGTAGGATAACATTTTATGCTTAAAAAACTTGACTTTTATGTTTGTAGGATCACATGATAGTGCAACACTTGCAAGTTTTCAACACTTTTGAAAGATAGCAATGCTTTTCAATATTCTGTGATGCTTTTGTTTATTATAGTGTGATGCTTTTAAATATTTTTTGATGTTTTTGTTCACTGACTTTTGCATGTTATAGTGTGACATTTTTGCGGGAACTTGACGCTTTTGAAACTAGTTACAATGACACATTTGTGAAAACCTGATGCTTATGATTGGTAAATATTGACACTTTTGTTCTATTAGGTTTTTATAACTCCTTTTTTGAAGATTTCTAGTTTGATTAACCCTAACATGTGCATGTTCTCTTGAATTTTATAACATTGTGTAGCTTGTGACAAACGCTAGGACAAGCTTCTTTTAGAAACTACTAACAATGGGTTTTGCAAATCTTCAATAGTTTAGGATCTCACACTTAAATTTTGGTGCATTAAAACTTATTCCACATTTTGATTTGGTATTTTAAAAAAAGAATCCTACAACTTGAACACTTTGATTTGGTACATAAAAAGAACCTACAACTATCATCTTTCAATTTGGATTTGAAAATGAACATGACAAATTACATTTTGAATTTTGGTTAAAATTGAACTCACATTTATATTTGGGTACCTTAAAAGAATTATTTTCCATGTCTAGTAGGTTAGTAGTTGTGTATGCTCTTTCCTTGTTCCTCGTGCAATATGGGAAATTAAAAGCACTATTGAATTGCAATCTATTCGTTTATTTGAGGTGTAATTGTTCTATGTATGCTCTCCCCTTGCGACTCCTAAGAATGATCTTAGAGATCATAAACAATGTTACTACCATTTATTTCAAGTAGTTAGACCTTCTTGGGGGCCTCATCACACCATGGTTTGATCTCAACTGTGTGTTCAAGCATGATAAAAGGAGGGGAGAACGAAAGTTGTATCACAAGGTGTGGCCAACATCCTTTAATCCAAGCCTCATAACCCTCATTCTGCTGAGACATGTATAAGTGAAGAGGAAAGAGGAGACCTCTCTTGACTCGGGCATCCCCAAATGAGCTCATTGTTCATTGATTTTCACTAAAAAAATTATTATCTAGAATCTTTTAAGACCTTTTGGCCATCAACTTATAGTGGTGTAACGTACAAGTAGCAATGAGTGAAGCTACTCACCATGTGCTTTCCCTTGTTGAGGTGACTGATATTCCTTGTTAGGATATTTTCCTTTCAAGGTGAGAGGTGTCAAGGTGGTACATGACCTTGGCATACTCTATTCACCCATTCATTGGAAGGTATTTTGGGGTGGGCCTATTATAAGTTGATAAACCCCATCCACCACTAATCTAGGTTGTGCATTCATTGTTAAAACTACCTGTGACACCAATTAGCATGGTCTTGTTGAAGAAAACACGTGAAATATATCCACAAAATCATGAGATTCAGTCCTATATATTGTTGTTTTCTATTTTATTTACTTGTCAGATCTAAAAAACACCAGTCATCAAACAATCAAAATTTATCAAACCCTAGGTTGATTTTGTTATGAAAATTGCAAGTTTTGTTTCCATATCAAATCAACACATTTGATTATCACCTTTCACCACTTATGTTGCATATTGATGCCTTTTTTTGCATATAGATGCATTTTATTTTTCATCTTGACATGTTTTTCTATAAATCAATTCTTTTGTGCAAATTGGTGCATTTGTCATAGAGTAGTTTACTATCAAAAACCTAATCACAGTTATAGCGACATGTTTTTATGATAGATAGCAACACTTTTATCCAAAACCCAATACTTTTGTCACAATTTGGTGCTTCTATCTGTGGCAGTACAATGCTTTTGATTGTGGTTCAACACGTTTGTAAAATGGCACATTTAACTGTTAGACAAAATTTCTAGAAATAGTCAAAAATCAGTTTTCCAAAATCTTCATTAGCCAGTCATCAGTCAGGATCAAAGAATTATCAGTCAGAGTTACAAGCATAATCAGTCCTAGAAAAACAACACAAAACCAAACATCCCATATCATTTTTTCATCTTGGGTCTTCTTAGAAACACATTCCATTAAGTTTTTGAACCAAGCAACAACCTCATCCATAATCAAGCAAAAAACAACTCATCTCATTATCAAACCAAAATTAGACATTTTCTTCTAGATATCTTATCAATATCCCCTAATTTAGTCATTTTCTTTAAAAACTATCAAGTACGTTGTTAAATTAGTATCAAAATCTATGAACAATTTTTCTTAGTGGTCATTAGTCTACCCTAAGTCTATAAGTTCCTTATCATCTTCCTTCTCTTGGACTCATTAGTATAGGAAAAGAAAGGATTATCAATCAAAATCAAATAAAAAAATGAGATCTAGGTAACTAATTGTCTCCTTTAGGTTTTATATCTTACATCCATTTATCAAACATCCATGTCAAAACTTTGGCTCAAAACTCTACTTAGTGTGTCTCTTTCTAAAATCCAATTTGAAAAAAAAAACATTTATCCACACACCACATCTAAAAATAGGATGTTGTAGTATCTTTTTTATGCCAGTATAGACAAGATCCCAAGTCAAGAACAAAATACAAAATCCTGATCCAAACATGACAAACACATTCATGGATCCATTCCAAGAAAACAACAAGGAAAACCCAAACGGGTATGAACCAAGAGTTGTCAAAGCGTTTCCCCCACTAGGTCCTAACAATAGTCCAAACATGGATGGGTATGTGTGAGAAATATCACCTGAAGAGTTGGTTGAGGTCCAAATAGATGAACATGCAATGAAACTAATAAACAAAATTCTAGCAATCAACCTAGATCAGTTCTTTTTAAGGCTTGGCCAACAGGGGGATAGATTACCATCCAATTTTGACATAACGTGAACTCAAAATGTCACCAATGACATTCCATCCTTGACCTTGGTGGAAACTAGTTCTGATAATTGCATACCCCCTTCATTGCGACCAAACCCTAATCTCACTACTCAAACACCTATCAATACTCTCACAAATTCTTCACAAATTATGGCAAACATTCCACAAACCACCATTACTACCCATTATACATAGGTAACTATACCACCTATCCATACATAGGCTCTCACCAACCCTACATCGGGTCAGCATATTGCCTCTACATCGACACATAATATGTAATCATCTTATCCTTCACAAACACCACCACATCAATCTATGCCTAATAATCATAATCCAATAACAAACACACATAAAAAACCATCAAACACACCACCTAATCAATACACCACAAAATCCATGACACAACCTCCATAGGCTCCCAATTGTAATCCTAACTACAACATACACCAACATAATCATAATACCTCTCCACTCTGAATACCATCCCATCACAATAGTATACTAATCCCCCTACTTACACACATCAACAACAAAACACACCTCCATAATACCAACATCAATACACCAATCCTAATCTATAAAACCCCTCATATAGTTATCAAAATCCACCACCATCAAACTACCTCTAAGTTCAACAATTGCCACAACCCACACCCGCTTACAATCCAACAGATCCAAACAATCTAGCTCTTCATATTTAGAACTTGCAACAATAAATGACAAACATCGATATGGGACCACATAAAAAGAGCTATGCTCTAGAAAACATATGTCCCTTCACATTCGACAGGACTTTATATATGCCACCCTTTCTACATCACTTCAAAATGCCTAAATTTGAAAAATATAAAGGAAAAGGAGACCCTCGTGATCACATGAGATAATTTTATTGACGCGGGAGCATCCAGCGGTGTAGGGAAATCTTGCATCACCCAAAAAAATTGTTTTCTTAATTTTCTTTAGTTGTTTTGAGTTCCATGATGGCACTTAAGGGGTGTAAGACAATCAGGCATCAAAAATAGCAAAAAACAAACACTTACTATTTTTAGTAAGTTGGCCTAAACGGGCTCATATGGACATGAAAATTTACCCCAAGGAACAGAGCTGAAAAAAATTTCCGGTCATGAAAGAATCACCTCAATACCTACACGGTTTGGGAGAAATTAAAGTTTTTGTCTCGAGAAATTTCTCCAATGCAGCTTCAAATTCAAATATAAAACTTTAGAGGCCCATAAATAGCTCAAAAAGTGGTCGAACCAACCTATTCATGCGTTGTAGAGATCATCAAGAGCTTTCCAAAGATATGAAATAATAGCAAATCGAACACCCGGATCAAAAGTTATGGCCCTACGTAGTTGGTCCTCTAAAAAGTGAATTTCATTAAAAAAATTTGCCTAGGCCAAAAAGCAAATGGTGGGACTTTTGGCACTAAAACAAAAGGGGAAATTTGGAATTTCTAGAACATTCTAGGTCAGTTATTGGGGAAAATAAAAAGGCTTAAGTGGGGGTTGTAGAAGGTGGCCCTGATAGTGCAGATTGTGGCTCCAAATAGTAGATTTTGTTGTAATGAATCAAGCCCATGAGGCGGTGGCATGTAAGCTTTGAATCTGTAATTTCATTTTCTAAAAATAATTGAAAGTGAGTCATTTTTATATCTCGTATATTTTGTGCTGGTATTTGTTGTTGCGATTTCTGTGGGTTTTGGGTGGTGTGGCCCTCATCAAGTGGTATCAGAGCAGGAGTTCCTGAGCCTGTAATAGAGCGTTGAATGTGAGGTAGTTGCAACAAGACCTGTGAGTGTGGGTTGAGTTCAAGATGCCTCCAAGACATGCCCAGTATGGAGGAGGTAGAGGCCGAGGTGGTGGAGGAAGAGATCCACCTAGAGATGAAATCAGAGCCCTTAGAAGGAAATTAGAAACCTTGCAACAAGAGGTTCGAAGAAGAGATGTGCAACAAGATGGAGATGAAAGTGAAGATGAAATGGAAGAGAAAATGGAAGAGGAAGAACAAGATCCAATGGATCCTAGAGAAAGAAGATTATTTTGAATGATCTCAAGCATTAGGACGAGACCTAAAATGGAGGTTTCAACTTTTAGTGGAAATATGAATCCTGAAGAATTGATTGATTGGATCAATGACATGGAGGAATTTTTTGAGTTTGAGGAGATTGAAGATCCTCATAGAGTAAGGTTTGCAAAGACAAAATTGAAAGGTCACACTAGTATATGGTGGAAAGAGGTCCAGTTAGAAAGAGGAAGACAAGGGAAAGATAAAATTTCCAAATGGGATAGAATGGTGTCAAAATTGAAGAAACAATTTATTCCAGTTGATTACGAATTGGAGTTGCTCAAGAAGATGCAAAGCTTGAGGCAAGGAACAAGGATAGTGAAAGAATACACAAAGGAATTTCACAAGGTCCTAATTCAGATAGGAAATTTTGAGGTGAATAAGGAGAAAGTTACTCATTATATTAACGGGTTAAAGCCAAGCATACAAGAAGAATTGGCACTAGTAAGAATGACCACCATTGAGGAAGCTTATCAGTTTTCTCTAAAGGTTGCGGATCAGTTAAACAAGAGGTTTGATAACAAAAAAAGAGGTGGAGGTCATGGAGGAAAGACCGATGGACGGTCATATGGAGGTCGAAATGAAGATCAAAAGAAGGGTGAAGGTGTCAGTAGCAGCCAGAACCAGAAAGGAGATAACACCTACCATCCTCGTGATCAGAATAATGGAGACCAAAGAGGATGAGGAAGATATGGATGAGGACCAAGAAGAGGAGGCTTTCGTGGAACCTGTTTCCAGTGTGGAGAAGGACATAGAGCCTATGAGTGTCCTCAACATCAAGGAAGAAAAAATAGAAGACCTAAGGGTAATACATGAGTTGCACATGTTGATGAAGATGATGAGTCTTCACATTCTAAGGATGCAGATAGAGGAGAGGTTCTTGTTACTAGAAGAGCCTTGTTGAATGAGGAGAAGGAGCCAACTCAAAGGAAGAATTTGTTTCTCACCAAATGTAAGAGTGAAGGTAAAGTTTGCAATGTTATTATTGATGGAGGTAGTACTGATAACCTTGTTTCAAAAGAAATGGTTAGTAAGTTCTGGTTGGAGAGAAGAAGACATTCAGACCCATACCAGATTGCTTAATTGCAGAAGGACCATAAAGCCTTGGTAAATGAACAATGTTTGGTAAAGTTCAAGATTGGAAATTACCATGATGAGTTATTGTGTGATATTATGCCTGTGGATGTTTGTCATTTGTTGTTAGGTAGACCATGGCAATTTGATCAATGAACAGTACATGATGGACATGCCAACACCTATTCTTTGACAAAGGATGGGGTTCGTCATAAGTTGAAGCCCTTGAAAGAGACAGAAGAAAAGGTATGCAGTAATACAATAATTTGTTTGGTTGATGGAAGAAAGCTCCTAGAAGGTATGAAGCATGAGAATATGTGTTTTGCATTGATCCCTAGAGTTGATAAAGAAGATACTACTAAGGTACCTGTAGAGGTTTCAGATTTGTTGAATGAGTTTCAAGCTATTATTTTTTATAACGTACCTAAAGGTTTGCCTCCCGTAAGAAAGATTAGTCATCAGATGGACTTGATTCCTGGAGCTAGTTTTTTGAATAAGGCAACTCATCATATGACTCTAGTAGAGAGTGAAGAGTTGAACAAACAAGTGCAAGAGTTGTTGTGGAAGGGATTGATCAGAGAGAGTTTGAGTCCATGTACAGTACCTACAGTACTAGCACCAAAGAAGGATGGGGAATGGCAGATGTGTATAGATTCTAGAGCCATCAACAAGATCACCATCAAGTATAGATTTCCCTTGCTGAGAATGGATGACATTATGGATTGTTTGAGTCGAGCTAAGTACTTCACAAAGATAGATTTGAAGAGTAGATATCACCAAATCCGAATTAGAGAAGGAGATGAATGGAAGATAGCCTTTAAAACCAAGGAGGGCTTGTACGAGTGGTTAGTCATGCCTTTTGGGCTAACCAATGCACCGAGCACATTTATGCAGCTTATGAATGAGGTATTAAAAGAATTTTTAGGAAGATTTGTTATTGTTTATTTGGATGATATTTTGATTTTTAGTAAGACATTGGAGGAGCACTTGATGCATATCCGAAGAGTTTTTGAGAAGCTAAGGGAGGAGAAGTTGTTGATTAATTTGAAGAAATATAGTTTTTTGAAGAGAGAGTTGGTGTATTTGGGATTTGTTGTCTCAACAAAGGGTCTCAAAATGGATCCAGAGAAGGTGAGAGCTATCATCGAATGGCCTACTCCAAGGAGTGTTACAGAGGTAAGATCATTTCATGGTATAGCAAGCTTTTACAAAAAGTTTATTAAGAATTTCAGTAGTATTTGTGCACCTCTAACTGAAGCAATGAGAGGGGATAGAAAAGAGTTTTAAGTGGACCACAAGAGTAGCCAAATTTTTTGATATGTTGAAGAAGAAAGTTATAGAGTAACTTGTTTTGGCACTTACAGATTTAAATAAGGTCTTTCAACTAGATTGTGATGCTAGTGGCACTGCCATAGGAGTTGTTTTGAGTCAAGAAGGTAAACCCGTTGTCTATTTTAGTGAGAAGTTAAATGATGCTAAGAAGAAATATTATGTCTATGATCAAGAGTTTTATGCTATAGTTCAAGATTTGAAGAAATGGAGACATTATTGTTTCCAAAATAATTTGTTTAATATACTGATCAACAGGCTTTGCAGTACCTCAATAATCAAGAAAAGTTGAATCAAAGGCACTTAAAATGGGTTGAATTTTTGCAGATTTATACTTTTGTTTTGAAGCATAGGAGTGGAAGGTCAAACAGAGTAGCAGATTCCTTAAGTAGAAGGAAAATTTGTTGATAGAGATGAATATAGAGGTTGTTGGGTTCAATGAACTCAAGAGTTTGTATCCAAAAGATCAAGACTTTGTAGAAGCTTGGAAGGCTTGTTTGGAACCTGTTACATTGGATAGGACGAGGTGGTTGGATTTCTTAATCCAAGATGGGATGTTTTTTAGAGGAATCCAATTGTGCATTCCAAGGAGTTCTATGAGAGAGAATCTAATCAAGGAGAAGCATAGTGGAGGATTGGCTGGACATTTTGGTCAAGATAAGACCATTGCTCCTGTCAGTGAGAATTATTATTGGCCACAGTTACAACAAGATGTGAAGAAGTTTGTACAAAGTTGTAGAGTATGTCAGATGGCAAAAGGAACAAGTCAGAATACTAGATTGTATCATCCATTACCTGTACCTGAGAGGCCATGGGATGATATTAGCATGGATTTTGTTCTTGGATTTCCAAGGACACAAAGAGGGCATGATTCCATATTTGTGGTGGTGGATAGATTTTCAAAGATGGCACATTTCATTCCATGTCATAAGACCAATGATGTTGTTCATGTTGCAAAGTTGTTTTTCAGAGAGGTGGTGAGACTACGTGGTCTACCAAAGAGTATAGTTTCAGGTAGAGATACCAAATTTGTTGGTTATTTCTGGAGGACATTATGGAAGAAGTTGAAGGTAGATTTGAAGTTCAGTTTTGCACACCATCCACAGATTGATGGACAAACAAAGGTGGTGAATAGGAGTTTGGGAAACCTGTTAAGATGCTTAGTTGGAGATAAGCCCAATGGATGGGATTTGATTATACCATAGGTAGAATTTTCTTACAACAATTTTGTCAATAAGAGCATTGGTAAATCACCATTCCAAATTGTATATGGGAGTAGTCCAAGAACTACTTCTGAATTGAGAAATATGGATAAGGGGGAGAAGAGTAGTGTTGAGGCTAAAGATTTTGCTAAGCACCTGAAGAATTTGCACGAAGAGGTGAAGAAACATATCAATAAGATGAACTCACAATATAAGGCTCAGGAAGATTAAAAAAAGGAGGTATAAGGAGTTCTAGGTAGGAGATGAAGTCATGGTTCATTTGTGAAAGGAAAGGTTTCTAGTTGGTACATACAAAAAGTTAAAGATGAAGAAGTTTGGACCATGCAAGATCCTGAAGAAGCATGATTCAAGAAATGCTTGTGAGGTAGAGTTTTCTAGTGGAATAAATATTTCTCATGTGTTCAACATTGTTGATTTGACAGAGTATCATGAAGGTGATATAGAGGAGGGGTTGATAAATGAACAGTTGAAAATGTTAGAAACCAAGATTAGACATGCAAACTAAAAAACTTTCCACATAAGAGAAAATAAAAAAAGAAAAGCTATTGCAAAAAGATGTGCAAAATAATATTATTCAGGAATTCTTAATTACATGAGAATGATTTGCTTTATAAAATCAAAGTATGCATAACCCTAATCTTATCTTGAGCAACAAGATAGCTCAACAAGATAAGGATGACAACTATAAACTTAGGAATTAAATATTACCTAAGTAAACCTATGCAAGTGTAATTAAATAATTAATTACACCAACACCCCCCATAAGTGCAACTTAGGGAGACTAAAAAAAGCATGCACCTAAAACAAAAATGAATGCAAGAAAGCATGAATGGGTCCCGGAAACAAGACCTAATCAGGTACCCATGTACAAATGCAATAATGAGGTAGAGAAGGAAAATCCAGTGGGACAAAAGCCCCCTACAATGAGATGACCTGCTACAAGAAGCACTGGAAGAACATTGTGGAGTAACACTGGAACCGAAATACGGCAAGCAAGGAAAGATACTTTTGTTTACAAGAAACCATAGCAGAATCATAATAATGCAACAACAGACCCGATGCTATGGAACACTAGAAAACTCACAAATTGGAACAACCCTGGAATCTGTGAAGCAACAGTAGATGAAATGATGGCAGAATCTGGAAAGAGTGTATCTCGATGTCAATGCCAAACTGAGACTAAAACTCTTTCATGGGAACAAGTACCATAAATACTCTGAAACATTAACCATAAAAACATGGCCCTCAAACGAGATGGATCTAACCAATGCGGATCAAGAACCATAAACTCCCAATCTAAAGTGTGAATCGATGAATCTGATATGTGTCAAGCTAGAGCAAGATGTGGCCAAAAGAAACTAAGAAATTAAATATAACCCATGCGAGTTGTTATCAATAACAAGATGAGATCAAAGTGAAACTACACTTTAATTAGATTATTATGCAAGAAACCCCCTTGATGGAACTTTATATCAGTTCATTTATTACAATACCCAATGATTGCAAAAGGAGAGAATGAAAAAAAATGCATAAACAAAACATAAAATGATGTGATACTAAAATGAAGTGCAAAGATTCAAGTTTCACCCTTCCAACTGCCAAAACATCCAAGTAATCTCCAAAACACCCATCGGGAAAAATCTAGAATAATGATCAACCTGGGACAGATACATAAAAAAGTGCATGGAAAATAGCATAGAGCTCCTCAATACCTTTCCAATGACGCAAAGATGGTGAAAATCGGAGATCGTGGCAAAACATTATGAGCTTGGAGGCCATAAATGAACATCTGACTTCAAACAGAAATAAATTTAGCTTTCCGGCGATATCTGGTTTTCCCGATTTTGACACTGTATGCCCAAGTTACGCCAAAAAGAAAAAAAGTGCTCCTTTAGGGAAAATGGCAGCTAGGAGGGGGCTTGGAGTGTTGTACGGTTGCTGACGTCATGCTGGCATCAGCACTTTACGAGTGAAAATTTGACAGTCTACTGGCCGTCATCTAAAAAAAATGCCCCCTGCAAAAAATTTGCCAGTTGCTGGAATATGCTAGGAAGATGTTGGGATCTTGAGGAATATTCCTCTGTACCGCCGCGGGTTTCCAAAGTCCGCCAGTTTTGTGAGGTTACCAGTTTTGGTAGATTTTGGCCACTATTTGAAGACTCGCTAGCGGATTTTAAGGCCGACGGTATTTGCTTTGGAGCCTGCCGGTTTGTTTGTGCCACCGGTGACAAATGGGCCCGCCTAGGGCTGCTCGGGTTTGTCACCTGGGTACGACACTGTACCCAATGCAGAAGCGGATTGAATGTCCCCTTTTTAATTTTTAAATTAAAAAAAAATTGATTTGTGTTTTTTTTTTAATTTTTCAATCAAAAACATTTGATTTTCAAAAAAAACTAATGGATTTTTTTGATAATTGCAGGTAAAAAAATTTTAAAAACCTGATATATAATTTTTTGATCGATAGAATTTTTTTTTTTGAAAAACCAAAATGATGCCCTGTACTTGCGTGCACGCAAAACGAGGTGCTCAGATTTGTACGGATCTACGTGCCTCTAAAAAAAATTTGTCTTTTCTTGCAACTGCTTGGATTTGAGAAAAATGACAGGTGATCTTAGGGTTTTGGGGTGCTACAAACGCGATGGTGGTGCCCGTTTTGCTCTAGAATGCACCAAAAAAATGCTCAAGGTTAGGTCCCTCAAGGAACCCCGAACGAACTCTACACTGAATCTCTCCAAAAATCTGAGAAGGGGTTGCATATCAAGGCTCTGATACCATGTTAGAAACCAAGATTAGACATGCAAACCAAAAAACCTTCCATAGAAGAGAAAATCAGAAAAAGCAAAGCTATTGCAAAAAGATGTGCAAAATAATATTATTTAGGAATTCTTAATTACATGAGAATGATTTGCTTTATAAAAGCAAAGTATGCATAACCCTAATCTTATCTTGAGCAACAAGATAGCTCAACAAGATAAGGATGAAAACTATAAACTTAGGAATTAAATATTACCTAAGTAAACTTATGCAAGTGTAATTAAATAATTAATTGCACCAACAGAAAATTTCAGCACCTACTTCAGAGAAGGAAGAGATAGAAGAAATCCTAGATAGACGTGTGGGTAGAAGCATAAGAAATAGGCAATATGCAGAGTACTTGGTGAAATGGAGAGGAAGGCCTATTGAAAATTCATCATGGTTGTCTGAGGTTGAGGTTAACCATCTTGGTTTCCCTCTAACTCTTGAGAAGTGATAGGGTCACTTTTCAAATTACCCTGGGTGTCTGATGCAGGAGCATACAGTGATGTAGGGCAATCTTGCATCACCCAAAAAAATCGTTTTCTTTATTTTCTTTAGTTGTTTTGAGTTTCATGATGGCACTTAAGGGGTGTAAGACAGTCATGCGTCAAAAATAGCGAAAAATGGGCACTTACTATTTTTAGTAAGTCAACCTAAATGGGCCCATATGGACGTGAAAAAATTACCCCAAGGAGTAGAGCTGAAAAACATTTGTAGTCGTGAAAGAATCACCTCAATACCCTACACAGTTTGGGAGAAATTAAAGTTTTCATCTTGAGAAATTTCTCCAATGCAGCTTCAAATTCAGATATAAAACTTTAGAGGCCCTGAAACAGCTCAAAAAGTGGTCAAACTGACCTATGGTGGATTTGTACATTGTAGAGCTCATTGAGAGCTTTCCAACGATATGCAATAATAGCAAATCAAACACCCGGATCAAAAGTTATGGTCCTACGAAGTTGGTCCTCTAAAAAGTGAATTTCATTAAAAATTTCTTCCTAGGCCAGAAATCAAACGGTGGGACTTTTGGCCCCAAACAAAAGGGGAAATTTGAATTTTCTAGAACATTCTAGGGCAGTTATTGGGGAAAATAAAAAGGCTTAAGTGGGTGTTGTAGAAGGTGGCCCTGATAGTGTAGATTGTGGCTCTGAATAGTAGATTTTCTTTTTAGAGTTGATTTTTTTGTAATGAATCAAGCCCATGAGGTGGTGGCATGTAAGCTTTGAATCTGTAATTTTATTTTCTGAAAATAATTGAAAGTGAGTCATTTTTTTGTCTCGCATATTTTGTGTTGGTATTTGTTGTGATTTTTGTGGGTTTTGGGTGGTGTGGCCCTCATCATTTATGTAGCTTGTTTAGAGGTAATGCATGATGATACTTATCTAATGCACCTCTTCTCGAGAAGCTTAGGAGAACAAGCCATGGAGTGGTTTTCTATACTCTCTAGGGGCATAAGAACCTTTAACGAAATAGTTGATAAGTTTGTCACAAATTTTTCATACATGGACCATGAAAAGATAATGACAGACTTATGTACAAGTAAACAAAATGGGAGCAACATTTGCCTCTTTCTTACAAAGGTGGTGAAACTTAACTATCAAGAGCCCATGTCACATCCCAGAGAAGCAACCAGTCAAAATGTTCATACAAAACATGAACAATAAAGTGGGCTTCCATTTGAAAAATTTATGTTCTAATTCCTTTGATGATGTCATCCAAAAAGGGCTTACTATTGAGAGAGCCCTCATTACTAAATAACTTGTCAAAATATTCAAAGAAAACAAAACCTATTCAAACAATTCAAATGACAAGTCTTGATACTGGAATAAGAATAAAAATGTTGTCAATGATAGTGTGGTTGATGCTAAAATGGCTCAAACTATCCAACCCACCTTACATATACCAACTCAAGGCAACATTCAAATATCAGTAAATCTATAGGATACCACACAATGATCACCTTTTAGAATCACCAACAACCCATGACAAAAATTCACTCCTTTAGGTGAACCCATTGAGTATGTGCTTCACAAACTACTTCAAGAAAATATAGTCACTCTTCTAGAAATAAATCAATATGTGTTACAATTCAAACCCACATGGTTGGAGGACACTGATTTATGTGATTACCAAAGACTAAAAGGACACAAAAATACCAATTATTTCAAATTGAAACATCTTATTCAAGATCTCATTGACAGGGGAGATATTGCTATTGAAGATCATCTTGAAAGTTCATCACAAAATAATCATATTAATAATATCCATGGATCACATAGCAAAACATTAGGCATATATCAAGATAATCCTTCTGAGCATGATCAAAACCATTTACTTATGTCTAGCAATGGTCATAACCTATCCACCTCATTTGATTTCATGATCGGACATATTGAAGAAGTGTTGCTACAAGAAACCTCCATCTCTCCTTCCATTCCCACATCTAGGAAACCTTTGCAACATCAATCCACATCACCCCCCTCAGCCGACTCATCCAATAATAATATCTTCCAGGATTTTCCCTAAGGGCTATCCACAATAGGTAATCTACTATTTGGTACAAATCCAATCCACAATCATGATATTTTAGACCAAATACCATATGTATCCCAACATCCATCATTCCCACTCCAGATATTCCTATTCAAATTCCATTACCACTATGCCAACATATTGAGACTACCCAAGAGTCCTTTGTCCCTACCACATTATCAAAACTTGATCTATGTCAAGAACATTGTCCAAAGCATCAAGTAGAATTCCTTGAAACTAATCAAGATCACATTATTCAAATATTTCCATTTCATCCCCTTGTTGATCAAGATCCCATTATCCATTTACAAGATTCCAAAATCGAAGTTGATCCCATCCATATGCCAATAACCTCCACTTCCATAGATGAGAAACTTTCTTCCACTAGACACATAGATGATCTCTCCCTTGTTCATCCAAAACAAGAATCTTTCTCTCTAGACATACTTGAAAAGAATGAAGTTATAGCTGAATTCACAGGACTCCATGAAAGCATCTCACAAAATGTTGAAGAAACAAGCATAAAGATGGAGAAAGTACCAATATCCTATCAACTTGGATCACACGCTTTTGTCAAAGTCGACTTTCTTACTAATGAGAAGATAAACACCATTAATGATTCCCGGTAGTACAAAGAAGAGTTAAAATCTTGTTATTAGAACAAATATCCTATTGCAAACAAGATCTATCAAAGAATATCGTATAAAGGAAAAGGATTAGGCCTACATGAACAGGGTATTATGGAACCAGTATATTTTTTTTTATAATCCTAAATATCAAAGGCTTGGTTATCCATCAATCAAGAAATATAAGAATGTTAGTTGTACCTCCATGATGTGAGGGGAAACTACATCTAATGCACACATTGAAATAGGTGATATGACCAATCCTTATCATGCAGCCAAAAATCCACCCATCCACATAATAGACCATCATTCCCTAATCCTTCCATCCACTAAAGGGGACCAAAAAATTAAAAATCCTTTCAAATAAAATTATCAATGTCGAGTTTTTCAAGCTAATAAATCCAAAATTCAGAGTGGACACATAAATTCAATATGGATCTCAAAGAAAATTGGATCATGTAAAGCATCCAATCAATATCCAAATCCAAATCCAATAGTCAATGAAACTATTCATCCACATAAAAAAAGGACTTCAAACTATCATAAGTGTCCACCTTCGTCAAAGTGGATTTAATACCAACACGCAAAGTGCATGAAAAATTTGGTTCCCAACCCATCCAAAATTTCATATCCACACTCCATTGTCCACCATATCAAGTTTGGAAAATAAAGATCCTACATCCAAAATATCGAATAATTCATCTCCATCTCATATCCTCCATCAAAATCCACCATCCAACTTAAAAATCAAAAAATCCAAAATCACACATTCACTATGTCTTGGAAACAACACTTTATCATAAGGACTCTAATGGCACTCTATCATGATGTGCGCATTTAGATAAAGCCAACTCTGGTACCAAAGAGGATCACAATAACACTCATAGTTTGTATACAAGTGCTACTATTTTGGTGAAGCAACTCATCAAGGCAAGACATTATTGGCACACTATGGCAGCAACATTTGCATCAACACCACCAGGTGGTCTAACATAATCGTTGATCATTCAAAAATATAAAATATAAAAATAAAAAAAAAAGTAAAGAAAAATAATCCATCCAATAGTGAAAACCATTCTTATGGCACTTTGGGCAAGTACCATGATGAAAACCTGGCAAACATGTAAGGAAGCTAAGGTAGTGGAACAACTTCCTACACTAATCTTGAGAGAATGATAATGTAAAACTTTATAGATCTTTACAACAGCTACAAAAACTTAAATAGAAATAAACATAAATATCATGCATACCACAACACAGTGATTTATGTGGGGAAAACCCTTTCAGGAGAAAATCCCACACACTCCAAAACCCACCCAATCTATTATTCAAAAATCACAAAGATTATAATATACTTGCAGAGCAAGCTTCTCACAGGAGTATCACCAACTAGAGATCCAGAGGCAACATGACCACTATCAGACTCTTAGAATACATCATAATACACAACTATAATATAACACCCTCATAAAATAAGGTTGCCTTCTAGGGTAAGGAAAGCCAACAAAATATCAATCGTCAAATATGAGACCTAATGATGAATGGTCCAGATTTACAATAATAAAATATACATAAAATTTGTCTTTCAAGGGCAGCACGTGACCCTCAAACCCCCCACTAGGGGGATGATCCCCTTGGACCCATCGTAGGGGGGGGAGTACCCCCCCCTCCCCCTCCACTTACCTATCAACAATACCTTATGTAATTGCAAGGTTGAGACACATTTTCCCAACAAAATAGGCATCATGAGTAATGATCGATTATCTATGTGTACCATTCCAGTTGGAAGCATATTATCTCATACATCATGAAATTTAATCCTAACACCACTTTCTATCTATTTCATTCCCTTTTCATCCATATTCCCTATCCATCTTGATCTTGATAAATACTAGGGGAATATACTTCAAAACATGCTTTTGGAAAAATCTTGGCATGGTCATTTTCCTTTGACCATAAACTATACTATGTCATATCCTCACCTACGTAGCATTATCCAAACATTTACCTTGGGTCAAACATGTTATCCTATAATGAGATAGTCCTTGGAAGTAAAATCCCTTATCCTAGATCTATTTGCACAATACCTATCCTTCACATATTCATTCCCATCACACTAGTTTAGTCAACCAATCATAGTGTCCCATACATTGCTAGACATTGGGGGTAGGTACTTACTTCTTGCTTTGGAATTGTGAACATGAATAAAATTTAGATCAAATACACCTAGAATCAACTAAGAAACTAAGGATTTAACCTAATTGACCCATATTCCTAATGAAAATCTTGAAATGCTAACTAAGAATCCATGAAACATGAAATAATAGTCAAATTGATAAAGGAAATCTAATTTAACACTCAAACCTCATCCCATTGGGGGATTAGCATTGACTTGATGTGGAAGGATCAGCTCTTTCCTAACCCCATTGATGCAAAACTTTGATGATGAGTGATAATGGAGATTTGAACCACAAAAATGCTCACAATTGTTCTCAATTGAAGAAAATGGATGGATGTGACTATGAATTCCTACAACATAAGAATGCTCAAATGATTTGTGAATGAATAACTCATAGAAATGAGGGCTATTTATAGGATTTTTAGGTGAATAAATGGCTAGGAGAAATTTGGTTAATCAATGGATGGAAATGGATGAGAGGAAATGACATGGATTACGGATCAAATCCATGGATGAGATTGAAAGATCACATGGATTGATAAAATTAATCAAGCGTTGCAATTGATCTCAACAAACACAAATCTTAAAAAATTAGGAGGAATGTGTAAGATATTTTCCATCTAGAGGGAAATGTTCAAATCCATGGAATATTCCTTTGAGGAGTGGGAAATTAGTCAAATTAAATAATTACATCATTTAATTGTGCAAGGTGGAGGAATTTAAGATATTAATTAAACAATTAGATCATTTAATCAAAAAGGGTAATTAATGACATTTAATTAAACAATTAAGATTATTTAATCAAATGAGAGGAATTAAGGGATTTAATTAAATAATTCACATTATTTAATCAAATAAGATGAAAATTAGCATGAAAGGGGTGAATTAACCTAATAATATTGATTATCTGATTACTAGAAGAAAATGATGAATTTAATTAAACAATCAGGATTATTTAATTAAATAGTCGAAAAGGGTCGAATCAAGACAAAAATGGTGTTAGTAAATTGAATTAAATGTGTGATATTGATCAAGACAATTTTAAGTGTATACATTTTTCCCTCTTTGAAGCGAGGTACCTGCTACATTGGTTCAAAGAACTGATGCTTCTCAAATCAACATTGTTGCTTAGATAAAATAAATAAAAATTCATGCTTTTTCAGGATGCCCCACTATGCCCCAACAGAAGAAATGAATGATGGTATATTTCCCCCTCGAGATATCGAGCAGAAATTCTAATTTTTAGGTCGAGATCACGACAAAGATGCGAGATTGGTTCAGTTATGAAAAGGATGCAAAGATAATTCTCTAGAAAGATCAGATGTTTGATATAGACAAATTTTATGATGTATAGACAGTCATTGACCATGGGTAGCCTCATGTATATTTTGATATATATCACACAGATTTGATACTTGGATAGAAATGTTAGTAAAGATAGAAGAATAAAATAGAATGAGAATGAGATAGATGCAGAAGAATGAGATTAATATTGATTAACCATTGTTTTGAGATTGATTTGGAAATCCAACAATCGTATGATCATTTGAAACTTTATTAGATATGGTGATGAGAAAGATGATACTACTTTGCTTCAGGGTCAGGAGAAAATTGGTCATGTCCTTCCTTATTTTTGATATAGCAAATAGACACGATGCATCAACATATTGAAATCAGGATGGCATTGTATCTAATGTGATGGACTTTGACTCTGCAAATAGATAGGAGTATCCCTGCTCATACCTGACATACAGAAACCTTGTTTGGTCATGTAAAAGAATAAGCCTTCGAAATGAGGAGAAAATAGACAAAAGGTATGGGGAATCTGATATGACCTAGCCATTGTATTACCTAAGACTATCCTCGTACATGCAAGGCAAGTATTCATCGATGTCATATTACAAGAACATCTAACAAGCACAACAAATGAAATAAATGATCAATGCCCCATTCCTTTCTCTCTAAATCATTTTGATAGACACCATTGAGAGGTCATTGGAATGGACCGCTAAGATAAATAAAAAAGGAATAGATCAAAATGAACAAATAGCCAATGTTATTCATATCTATTGCCAAAAGGTGTGATGTTTTGAGGATCAATATCCAAAATGATTTCCAATGATGATGCCCATTATAGGAAAGATGTATCCTAGGACATGTTAGTGGATGTTGGCGAATTGATAGGTTTTTCAAAAGGCTATTGATATAAGGTTCGATTGACATGTTTGATAATGATCAAGAGTTTTATTTTTATGTTTAAAGGTTCTCCTTTCTAGTTATTGTTGTACCTATTTTTGTTTGTGTTACCAAAGGGTGAAGATGACAATCCAATTTATTAGGGATGAATGTTTATTATGGGTGAAAGTGAAATGGGATGGGTGATTTTGTTTTCTATATATTTTAAATTCTTTGATGTTTTCCAAGTTATCTGAGGTTGTTTAGGTTTTTTTCAAATATATTTGATGTTTTTTTGGTATTTTGAATGTTTTGGGTTTTTGGACTTTACAAGATTTTGGATGTTTTTTTGTTTTTTTTTCGAGATGATTTGGATGTTTTAGATTTTTGAGATGTTTTGGATGTTTTTATATTTTGAGATGTTTTAGATGTTTCTAGGATTTTTGAGATGTTTTAAATGTCTTTGGATTTTGAACTTTACAATAAAAATCATGTTTTTGGATTTCTTGACATGATTTGGATGTTTTTGGGTTTTTCCGATATATGATATTTTTGAAATTTTTCACACAATGTTGATGAGTGGATATGGATATGTGATGATATCAGTGATCTAGTTGGGATTTTTTTAAAAACCAAGCTAGGATTGATTGATTTGATTGATGGATTATCGATAGTGATAACATTGTTGAGGATACTTCCTAAGATGATGATGGTTTGATTAGATAAGATGGATCAATATTTGAAGCTATGCTTGGAAAAAAATCTATTGGAATGATTTGATGTGTCATTGAAGTGCAATTTAGATGCAACTAATATTGATTTTGGATCAATGTTTGGTAAAAGATATAACTTGATAAGGAACATCTTCTTGTCAAAATGTGACATGGGCTAGTGATTTGGATATTTGCTTCAATATGTTTTGACCAATTTGATTTTGCATTTACAAATGTTTAGATAACTGCATGAGGTGGAGGATATAGCTCAAGATTTATTCTTGAAGCAAGATGTAGTTATCTGTCCAGGTAATGTCTAGCAATGTATGGAATGTCGTAGATGGATGCTTGGATAGATGAATGGATTGGATGGATGGGTATGTGAAGGATGTAAAGGATTATCTTGTAATAAAATAGCATATGCGAATAGACGATTCTCATTTGGATAATGCTTCATGGCTCAGATGATACAGGATAAGGCAAGATCAATGATAATGACCCATGTCAAGATGTTTACCATAAGCAAGTGTGAAGTGTAGACCAAACATTTGCCAAGGTCAAGATATTTTTGGAAGATGAATGAAAATGGATTGAATAATGGATCACGAATTTATTATGGATAAGATGGATGAAATGTTGGATTTATTATGGATGGGATGAGATGGTTCCACCTGAAATGGTGCACATAGATGCTTGATTCTACTCATGACACCTGTTTTCCAGGTTTTCATCATGGTACTTGCCCAAAGTGCCACCATAGTGGTCTTCACTAGAGGACAATTTTTTTCTTGACTGTTTTCTTGATTTTTTCAAAAATTATGCTCATGTTCCACACGGTGATACTAATGTAAATTTTTTTGGTGTTGATATGGATTTTGTTGTTGTCATGATATTCCAATGATATCCTACCTATAGGAGTTGCTTTGCTAAGATACGGGCACTTGAATGTAACCTCTGGATTTTCTTGTCTTCTTTGTCGATATTGGAGTTAACCTTACCTAGATGTGTGCATTGCAATAGAATTCCCTTAGATTCATATGATAAAGAGTTGCTGCAAAAACACAGTCAATACGAGATTTGGATATCATGGGTGTAAAAGTAGATGACAAAATGCAATGAGGCATATGATATATGGATGGATTGGTTGACAGTTTTGAATCTTTGACTCTCCAAACTTGGGATGACGAGCAATGGTGGGTGAATATGGAGATTCAATTGGGGCTAACTACTTGATATACCTTGTAGGTCACTCTTGAAGCTTTATTTTGTATTGTAGGTTGCTCTTGAAGCTTTAAGTGTCTACAATGGACATTATCACTAATGAGCACAAATTTTTTGGCAAGAAATTTGATAGTTGTTAATCTGTTTTATCTTTAAATATTTTATTTCTTGATTTATCTTATTTTTCTATTCTAATGTTCCTCAAGGATGTCTCATAATAATTTAGAGGAGCGAGAATGGGGAAAATTCATTGCTTTAATATTCTATGTTTGTGGAATGCTTTTAAGCTAGTATGATAGGTATGTATCCTTGTGTAGCAAACTAGATTTGAGCATTAAAAAATTACCCCATGTATATAAGGCCATCAATTACCCTTATGCATCGAGGTTATCATGTTGTGAAGCTATGTTTCCTTACATATTCTAACAAGGTTCTATCATGACTAATGCATTTAAGAGCAATCCTTGTTTGTTGTGTCTTAGTCCTAACAATAGATACTAAAGTCACCAAGGTTTGTCTCAACTTGGTGTACATATATCCACCTGTCACATATCAAATCTTTAGGCAAACAGAAACAGATGCCACCATCATAATACATGCCTTGGTGTGCATACATCTACTTCCCACATAATAAAATGCACTATAATGATAAAAAAAACACATAAAATAAAAAGCACTTGCTATAACAATCCATCTCTTTCCATTTACATCACTCTATTTTCTCATTTATTCCAATATATGACATCGATCAACATTCACTATCTTTCTTCTTCTTTTCGAGAGTTTCACTAAACAATTTCATTCTTTTGTCAAACCCTCGAGGGGGCATCCTATATTCATTTCTTCATTTCGCTGGGGAAAATTGGGGCATGTCTTCACTTTGTTTGAAACAACGCTATAAAAACGCATTGCATCAAAGAGGGGCAAAGACACCTAATTTTGAGTAAATGATTACATTAATGATCATTTTCACTTCATCCTGATTATTGAATAATTTCATATTATTTGATTAAGTTCATATTATCTATTCTTCTATATTAAATAAATAATTAGGTTATTTAATTAATTTATTAATTATTCCTCTATTCATCTATATTAATTAAATAATTAATATTATTTGATTATTTAACTAATTATTCTTCTACTCTAAGGTTTAATTAAATAATTTATTATTATTTAATTAATTATCCATTTTTCACTTCCTAAATTAAATAATTATTTTAATTATTTAATTAATTTAATTTAATTCCTCAATATTATCTTCTTCCAAAATAAATAAAATCATTTATTTTATTTATTAAACTCAATCTTGCACATGTAAATAATAACTAAATTATTTAATTATTAAATACTCATGCAAATTCTTTATCTATTTCTCATCTCCAAGTTAAATGATTTATTATTTAACTAATTCCCACTTCTTGAATTAGATAGTTATTTTTAATTATTTAATTTGTTTCTCAAACATTGTCTAAAATAAATAAATCATTCATTTTATTTATTGAATCCAATCTTGCACGTTCAAATAATAATTGAATTTATTTAATTATTAAAAAGCTTATGCAAATTTCATCTCACTTGTTAACTGAGACTTACTCTCAATCTACTAATCAATATAATTAGTCAACTCCTCAATCATATCCACTTCACTCCCACTCACTTTGAGTCTTCTAATCAATCAATTTAGTTAACTAATCATCAGTCTTAGTTATTGCTTCAATCAATTCCCTTAACTAAATCATGTAATTAGTTATCTGAGATCATGCAACCAGTTAACTATCAACCAATTCCTCTCATCAATTCTCAACCATTAATCTTTTCAATCTCCAATTTAATTATGATCGTTGATCAAATTCATCGAATATCTATAAATGCAACCATCCTATCAATCATTTTTCATCTCAGATCATGCAGGAAAACTCTACTCATATTTTGTAGGTACTTGATGCTTATTGTGCTAAATACAAAATATGAGAGCAAAGATAACATATACCATTTCTCCCAAGGTGGATTAGAGGAGAGAAATGGAGCTTCATGTAGGGTAAATTGTATTGGTTTTCATGCTTATTCTAAATCAATTTACTTTTCTTGCTTCATTGTTGCGACTTTGTAATTGTAATTCATTTATTCTTGATTATTTCTTATGTTTAAAAATCATGTTATTTTGAGGTCATACACATACTTCTTAAGATTCTAATTTAGTTTAACAAGATCATTATAGTATTTCAAATTTGGCTTTGCTGGATGAGTACTTGATAGGTATTTTAGATTTGTTTTGTGAGTCATATTGCAAATTTGGAGGATAATTTGAGGATATTCACTTCCTTTATTACAACACAACTATTATCACACCACTAGTATATTTGGATATTTTTATTCACAAGTTTCCACATGGTCTTGATATGTCATCTTCTTTGATTAGGGTAGCACCTAATTTTGTTGTGGCATACTCTAGCATGGAGACACTCAAGAGAAATTTTTCAAAGACACACATCATGATACTTCTACTATCTATCCTCTTTGAGTTGGAGTTTCTTATATAGACACAATTGGAATTTTTTCTTCTCAAAGGGAGGAATGTTGTTTGAAGGCATTGGATTTTCTTTTGTCTTCAAGCATTCACCATTGGTATAGGAGCTAACTTAAAAGGGGGGGTCCATAGTCTCAGTATTTCTCTCCTATGGGGGGATATCTATTATATATTTGTGATGGATGGAGTCCTTAGGGGGTCATGTTGAGTCCTCATTCCATCACTTGTACATGTTTTTTTCTAACATTCTCTCTTTTGGAGAGGGGTTTTTTCCAATGGATTTTTATTGTTTACTTTGTTTGTGAGAGATCTTTTTGTTTATGGGTGCTTAACATGGCCTAGGAGTTGGGACCCATCCTTGCATCTTCTATGCATCTTTTCATTCATGTATTTTTTATTCCTCCCTAATTTACACTTAAGGGGGGTGTTGGTGTGAATAGGGATATTTCACGCTTATTAGTTAAGTTTACTTAGGACCCTTATCTCTTTTTGTCTCATATCATATTATTATGAGACATGGCATAATCTTATGTTCACTTTTCCTCTCACCTTTCCTATATAAGTAAGGCCTCATATGTATATTATGCAATATCAGTGATCTTGAGCATCATTATACCATCATTTCATCCATAATCAAGCAATCTATTCTCTTGACTAATGCAGGAGCATCTTGGGTGGAAGGGCTATTCGCATCAACAAAAATGTTTCATTTCTAGTTTTGCATTTGTTCTCAAATTGTAGCTCAATTTGATTCTGGTGGGCGATTTAATGACATTTGGTTGACATTTTGACATTGATTGTCAAAATGTCACGTATTGATTTCTATCTCTTTCACTTATCACGACTATTCAATATTTGAAGGATTTGATTGATCACTAATTTGAATTGATTTCAAGAAAAGAAAAAGAGATTCACACAATTAAAATAAGGGCATAATTGAATTTTAAAATGTAAAAAATAATAATAAAAGGTTACCAATATTAAATTAGAATGAAGGTAAATTACAAGTGGTATTCGGAAGCAAATAAAGCCAAAAGTCACGTCTTTTCATATCTAAAGAAATGGAAGGGACACTATAGCTATGGAAATGCTATATTAAAAACCAATATCAAAATGTAAGTGGTGGCACCAGATAAGAGAGGGAGCACGACATCAGGAGGAGGATAGAAGAGAATTTACATGGATGCTAAGAAAAGAGATTGAGTGTAGGTCTAATAGAGATCCACATGGGTATAAGGGGCTACTAGAAGCGTTGAAGGAAGATCAAGTTTGAAGGAAAGAAAAAAAATGATGCAGACTTGAACCTGATGGAACAGTCGAGCATTGAAAGGAGGTCAATCCATTACAAAGAGAAGGAACTACGTGGTGATTCATCTTTACTAACAGGAAGCATAAAATAAAAGATCTTGGGTCTAAACAGGATGATGGGAATGAGTTGAAAGACCAATGCTAGGATAAGTGGGGCAGCCTAAGAGATGGCAGAATACTTAGTGACATGAGGTGAAAATTGGATGCATATGAAAGGAGAAAATCAACTTTTATTTTGCTACCAGTTGGATCATGGGATTCAAACCAAAGGAGAAGTGAGGAAAGGGGAGTCGATGCTGATCTGGGAGGTGAGAGCATTTGGAAGTGAAGACGTTGTTAGAGGGAAAGGTGGTTGCATCCATAGATAGAAAATGTAAGTGATAACTAGAGAATTAGGAATCATCTTTTGATTTGAAAGCTCATTGTCGATTGAGGTTAGTTGTTGCCAGTGTTTTGACATAATGCTCTATTATATAGATAAAGAATGTAAGGAAGAAATGATTTTATGTAATCTGAAACTTATTTGGTTTATTTTCAAATTGGACTAAAATATTGTGCAATTATAAATCAGTTTTAAATTTGACACATATCATTGTCAATTTTAAAGCTAATCGTCCATGAAGTCGTTGTAATCTGAATTTTGCAGAATTTGGGAGTTTGTTTTTCATCTCCATAAAATGGTATTAGAGCCAGAGGTTCTAAACATGTGAGCAGAGTGTCAACTAAGAGGCAATTCACACTAGGACCTGTGGGTGGAGAGGGAAGTGAGCAGAGGTTTTGGGGGCACAAGCAGATCATTGAATGTGAGGCAGCTTGTGACATAACCTATGGATTGATGAAGCACAAGTGAAGATCAAAAGTATCATTGCAGGTGTGTGGGGTTCTAAGCAGTTGAGGGCTGGAAAGTGTAGAGTTGGAAGTGCAAGTGAGAAGCTTGAAAGTATCATTACAGGTGTGTGGAGTCCTGAATGGTTGAGAGAAAAAAGTATAGAGGAAAGTGTTGTGACATATTATAGAAGATGAAGTGGAATCTTTGTGAGGTCAAGGTATGATTGCAGCATGGAGGTTGCAATGGTTGGGTGTAGTGGAGACATGCTAGGGGAGGGAATGGAGAGAACAAGAGGAAGAGTATTTGGCAGAGGAGGTTGAGAAATTTGGCGGAGGAGGTCAGGCTGTCAATGATGAAGTTTGTTGGAGATTTTTCACAATCTCGAAGGGTGATCCTATCACCTAACTCCACCTTTGTGAGCCCATGCTCACAAATTTCTTACCTGACGTGTCTAATGTAGGAGCATCTCGGGTGGAAGGGCTATTCACATCAACCAAAATATTGTATTTCTAGTTTTTTGTGTTTGTTCTCAAATTGTAGCTCAATTTGATTCTGGTGGGTGATTTAATGACATTTGGTTGACATTTTTACATTGATTGTCAAAATTTCATGCACTAATTACTACCTCTTTCACTAATCACTACTATTCAATATTTGAAGGATTTGATTGATCACCAGTTTGAATTGATTTCAAGAAAAAGAGATTCATGTAATTAAAATCAGGGCAGAATTACATTTTAAAATGTAAAAAATAATAATAAAAGGCTACCAAGATTAAATCAAACATAAGGTAAATTACAAGTGGTATTCAGAAGCAAAGAAATCCAAAGGTCACGTCTTTTCATATCCAAAGAAATGGAAGGGATGTTATAGCTATGGAAATGTTATATTAAAATCCAATATCAAAATGTAAGTGGTGGCACTAGATAAGAGAGGGGGTGGCATCAGGAGGAGGGTAGAAGATAATTTACATGGATGCCAAGAAAAGAGAGTGAGTGTAGGTCTAAACAGAGAGTCATGTGGGTATAAGGGGCTTCTAGAAGCGTTGAAGGCAGATCAAGTTTGAAGGAAAGAAAAAAAATTAATGCAAACTTGAACCCAATAGAACAACTAGGTATTGAAAGGAGGTTGATCCATTACAAAGAGAAGGAACTACGTGGTGATTCATCTTTACTTGATAGGAAGCATAAAATAAGATCTCGAGTCTAAATAGAATGACGAGAATGAGTTGAAAGATCCGCGATAGGATAAGTGGGTGCAACCTAAGAGATGGCATAATACTTAGTGCCATGAGGTGAAAATCGGGCGCATATGGGAGGAGAAAACCAACTTGGCTTTCACTACCAACTTTGGAACATGGGAGTTGAACCAAAGGAGAAGTGAGGAAAGGGGAGTCAATGTTGATCTGGGAGGTGAGCGCATTTGGAAGTGAAGACATTGTCAGATCGAAAGGTGATTGCAGTCATAGATGGAAAATATAAGTGATAACCGGAGCATTAGGAATCATCTTTTGATTTCAAATCTCATTGTAGATTGAGGTTAGTCATTGCCAGTGTTTTGACATAACACTATATTGTATAGCTAAAGAATGTAAGTAAGAAATGAGTTTCTGTAATCTAAAATTTATTTGGTTTATTTTCAAATTAGCATGAAATGTTGTGTGATTGTAAATAATTTTTAAATTGACACATATCATGTCAATTTTAAAGTTAATCATCCATGAAGTCGTTGTAATCTAAATTTTGCTGAATTTGGGAGAGTTTTGTTTTTCATCTCCATCATTGACACTCTCTTTTGCAAGGTTATTTCTAAATTTTTAGGCGATCCTAAGAGCTTGAGTCCTTGTGTGACTCTTAAAAAATTGTCCAAACACTAGTACTTAGAGTGGGCATACATGTGGCAAGCTAGTGTCCCACAATAATTCATAAATCCGTGACCATTTTTAGTATTTTATTTCCTCTACCAGCCTTGTAGTTGGTAGGTAATCATCATAGGAAGAATCCAAATGGATACCCACCATTTAGCTTGAATAATTTTCAAATCCATCTTTCATTCTATCAAATATGTATTGTATTTTAGTTCTTTGCCATGAATTGTTGAAGCTTTCTCCATTATTACAACACTTTTGAAGCTCCCTATTAGCACTACAATTTTACGTGAAGATTATTTAGCATTCTAGCACATTCATGGAAGGGTAATAGCAATTTTAAATCAACTTTTGGTCCTTTTTTCTCTAAGATTTGTGAGGTTATTTTTTTATAGTTTCTCTAACTTCCCTTTTCTTTGTTATATGTATTGTTGAATCCTTTTTGCTATTATCTTTGGCATCTAGGATCACTTTTGCATTCAATATCACTATTATTCTTGTTCTCTTGCACCTCTTACAACATTGTTATTTTATTTTTTTTATTAAAGATAGTTTATAAATAGAAAAAATACTTTTTACATTTTTACATCATATTAAGTCTAATTTATAGTCATGATAATTTATACTTCATAGTACATCTTATGTATTTCAAAAAGGAACGACATTGGGGTTTACAAACTACTCTTAGAATTTTTGGCTCTCATTGCATCTGTCCATATGATAGCAGCCCAAGGGGGCTCTATTTGGGAAATTTTTGAGTTGGATTTGACTATCTCGACTATTCCTTCATCATCTTGGTTCATGTGGAATTTGGGACCCCTCAAGTCCAAGTCCTTCTTCAACATCTCCAATTTGTACTTCTTTTGATATTCCATGTATTTTTTCCTAAACCTTATGTTATCTTGTGAGTTGAAGGGCTAATGTCTTGCATATTTAACTTCATCTTTGGTTACCTCTACTTTTTTTCCCTTGGGAAACCTTACAAATTTTGATTTGGAGACCTCCAACATCATTGTTACCTACATAGAAAGACTATGAAAGATGAGTCTTCTATTTGATTCAGTAAGTACCCTCACCCTACCTTGAAATTTTTCCTCATTCCTTGTTGTCCATAGCATCCAAAGAATTTCAATAGATAAAATAATCCAAAATAAATTAGTAGCATTATCCATTCCTTTAATTTGACCAACAAGAATTTCTTTTTTTTTAATTTTTCCTAGGTCTCCCCACTAACATAAATCAACACAAAATATTAACCAAACCTTTCTTGCAAAAAACATTCAAAAGAGATGTGATCAATATTTTTAGGTTTCCTACATAACTCACACAAGTCTGCATTTACATTATAAGAAGACCAAGTCAGTTTTTTTAAGAGCAACAACCATCTGAAGTATGCTTTTTTGGGTTCTAAAACCCCATTCTAGTTCCATTTAAATAATTTTTTCTAGTTTGTTAGTTTAATATTGTTGTTCTAGCACTTGTTAGCATATTCAACAATAGTATTTGAGTTACATAGAAAATTATAAAACTTTTTAGAGTTCATATTAAAAAAAATGTACCATCCTTCCATCTAAAATTAGCTAGTTTTGAACATCAATAATTAGAACAACACTCTATATTATTGTCATCAAACAATATTTCTTTGCATGACTCTCTCAATAATGAGTATATTCTCTAGTGAGTAGAGGGGAGCTCATAGTCATTATTTAGGGTCGCCCAATATTTAAGAGAGCCTTCACATATAACATCTTTAAAGGAAATAATACCTTTCTTTGCCCAAGCTTTGGTTGAGCATCCTTGCAATAAGGCTAGAGGTTTATTTGTATGCATTAGGTTCCACCATAGAGATCTATTGAGACATATCTTGTTTTCCTTATTTTGATTTGTTTCTTTATTCTCCATTAGGCTCCTTATTTGTTCCCATGCCTTCCAGATAGTTTTGAACACATTTGAACCATTTAGAAGGAATGGGAACATGCCTATTAAAATGTCACATAATGGAGTGTTTCTTCATTTTTTTCCTTTTTTGGAACAACTTTTTGGATATTATTCCCGATTAAGACTTTCCATGGTTCTTCTCCTTCCAAGGCACTAATAATATAATTAATTGCAAGTGCAATTCCTTACTTTTTTAGATCTTTTAAACCCATTCCACCAAATTTTTTGCTTCTACAACACCAATCCCAACTAACATGTTTTTTTTGTTGCCTTTTTCATATGACCAAAGGAAGTTCCTTATTTTCTTTTGAATCTCTTCCAGTTGATAGCTACTGAATAGCCATACTAAGGAGTAGTATATTGTATAAGAGGAAAATATTTTTTGGCATACTTGTATTCTCCCAGCTAACATCAAGTAATGTCTATTCCAACTCTCTATTTTCCTTTTAATTTTAATTTTTACCCAATTCCACATATCCTTTAGGCAAGGGTTTATTGCAAAGGGAATTCCCAAGTATCTTTGTTGTTTGCTTGGTCCACCCCATTGTATTTCATGTTTTGGAAACCTTGGCCCCTGAGGCATTAGAGAAAAGCTTCAACTTTTTCATTAAACAATCTAGGTTCTCTTGTTCTAAATTGACAAAAAGGGTTGTGTCATCTACAAAGTGAATGTTTAATAATTCTTGGTTATTAGGTATTTTTAGTCCTTTAACTTTCGTGTTATCTGAAGTATCTCTTAATATATAGTATATTGCTTCAGAAGCTAATACAAATAGGGTTGGTGCTAGGGGGCATCCTTGCCTTATTGATCTTTGGAGAGAAATTGGATTTGACAGTTTCTCATTTATATCTACCTGGGAATTTACATCTTGTAACAAAGTATCCACCATTTTGTAGAATTTCTTGGGAATTCCAAATGCTTCTAGTGCCATCATAATGAAGGGCCATTCAATTTTGTCATAGGCTTTTTCAAAATCTAGTAGAAGCATACTGATATCTTGGTTAGAGGTCTTAGCCCATTGTATTACTTCTCAACTTGCTATAATTTTTTCTAGTATATACCTCCCTTTAATGAAGCCAGTTTGTGTGTGGTGGGTAATTGAAGGGCAAATGCCTCTTAATCTCAATGCTAAAATCTTATAAGACGTGTTTAAGAGTGTTATTGGCCCTCAATTTTTGATTAAGGTCTTATCCCCATCTTTGGGGATTAATTTAATTATACCTTTATTTAATTCTTCACCAAGGAATCCTTTAGAGATAACTTCTTTTTATACAAGAAGCAAGTCTTCAAAAATCCAGCTTAAGTTTTTCTTATAAAACTTGAAATAGGTAGACCAACTACACATGGGGACTTATTAGGGCTAAAGGTTTGGATTGTAAGGACTATTTCCTCTTTAGTTATCTCTTTTTTTAGGTTCATAGCCATGTCCTTAGTTATTAATTTAGGAACTAGTTTCTTGCAAAACTCTCTAGCTTTAAGAGAGTGAACACTGTGTCCCTCTTATGTAAAAAGATTCTTATAAAAAAGGTTGAATTGGTTTTGTATTTCTTCAGGGTTAGAGTATAACTTATCCCCTTCCCAAAAACATTCCACTTTTTCCTTAATACCTTTTTCTTTTATGTAATTAAAGAAGAACTTTGATCCTTTATCCCCATTGTTTAGCCAATTTAGTCTTGATCTTTTCTTTAAACCTTAAATTTTCCTTTCTTGAAAGTTCCTTAGTGCATTTTTATAATTTATAAGTTCCTCATCCAGGTCCACCTTGGTAGGATAGTCTTGTCCACCTCAGTAGGATAGTCTTGTAAGTTGTTTTCCAGGTTGAATCATTTTTCTTAGAGGGTATTTTTAGTTTTTTTGTAATTCGTTTCTCTTTTTTCCCTATAGTTTGGAAGAGAATAGTCCAAGCTTTAACATTTTTATTCCACTTTTCAATATTTGAGTCATTTTTTAGCAAGAATTTGTTTATTTATCTCACATTAAAAATGACGATGTTACAATCCTCGTCCTTTAATAGGTTTGAGTTTAACAAGAATTCATTTTCTCTTCTAGTCTTCTCAATGAGAAAAGATTTACAATTATTATGTTAGAGCTAATAGGGTGATGATTGGATAACATATAAGGATAAACTCTTACTTTATTCTCTTTCTCTATTTGGTCAAAAAAGAAGTATTATCTATTTGCATAGAATCTTTCTAGTCAATAGTAAATCCTTTTGTTTCCTTTTTGTGCATTGCACTCGATATACCAAATTGATTTGGTACCCTTTTTGCCCCCTTTTAGGGGGTCATATAGTTTTAGCTTAAATTTCATTCTTTCCCAATAGTATCTAATCCTCTAATTTCATCTTGTTTATTTTCTACCATATTGAAGTCACCCCCTACAAGCCAGGGTATGTTGGGTAGCTCACTCATCTATTTCCATAATTTAATTCTTTCCCTATAGTAATTAGAGGCATAAATAGAGCATATTCCAAATTTATAATTGTCCTTTTTTATAATAATCCATGTTGCCCTATTGCAAGGAGTAACACCATTTTCAATTACATATTTAGACCATCGATTTGCTAGAAGGATTGTCACACCTACTTTTCCCTATCATGGTTGGTATAAAATTGGGAGGCATCTTTCCATAGGAACTTGAGATTATTTTTAAGTGTGAACTTGGAAGCTTTAACCTCTTGGAGGAGGAAAACATCTTTTTTTTTCCAAATTTAAATATCTTCTAACTATGTATTTTCTATTTGTAGCATCATAAATTGTCACCCTTGACAATTTCACACTATATTTTGTCCCCCCTAAATTATCAAGCCTAATTGAACACCTATTTCCCTAAATTATGCATTTTGAGGCCTTTTTTTACCATTTTCTAAGAAATTTCAAGCATTGAACAAATGCATCCAATTGATATTTTCCCCCCAACACTTAATGTCCTAGAAAATATGGCTACGACCCATACGCCCTTGGGTGTATGGGTCCCCCTATTTTGCTAGGGACCAATTTTGGATATGCTAGTGTTGACATTTTAACATTCAAAATTCAAATTGCAAATGTCGGCTTTTGGAATTTGATTTTTAGGAAATTAGAGAAATGCCTATAAATACCTAGTTATTGCATCATTTGAAATCTAACAAGAAAACTATTGGAAAACTTATGATCAAGAGCACTATCAAGCTCAAGTCAAGAACAAAATTTCAAAGCTTTATTGCAGCAATTCAAGATCCTAAATCATGTCAAATCCTATGTGAGTTTATCATGTTTATGTTATCATTGTTTGTGAAGGCTAACCCTTGTTGTATGTTTGCAAGCAATTCAAGTCAATCAAGCAAGCAAGATCCAAGACCTTGAGGTGATGTGTATGACTTCAATCCTTCAAGGAATTCATTGAAGGGTGGTGAGTTGCAACACTTTTTTCATTCATCATTCCTTCCTATCATTATACATTTTATCATTAGCATTGCCATTGTACAAGTGGAAACACTGACATAGGGTTTGACCAAGGCAAGCCCCTAAATTGCACAACATTTCTTCTCTTTGTGAATATGTAGATTTCAAGTTTAGAGATAATTTAGGGAAACTTGAAGCTCATTCATTCATTGTTTCACTTGAATCCCTACATCTTTTCAACTCATGGAAAGTCACAAAATTATTTGGTAGTGATCCAAAAACTTTGCAAGCAGAAACAAAGGTCTCGGATCTACCATTAGAGGATTGAAAAATAGAGTAGGACACCCCTACAAGGACCCAAATTCCCTTGGGTGACTCTGTCCTCTTACAGTGATTAGAACCACTTTTTGGATAGGTACACAACACTCTGCCCTTCCCATATCTGCCTACAATTCTCTATTTCAGTCTGTTAATTTTTAGTATCTTTCATTTTGCATATTAGGTCACATGATCTAATTAGGTTGATCAATTTCAGTAAATTCCAATCCATTCCAAGACCCTAAAAGATGTAGATCTAGGTCTGATTGGCTCACCTTCATGTTTGAAATTCAATCTACACACCTTGTTGATCTCCATATTAGTGAAACCCTAGAAAAGGAGGCAATCAACCCTAGGTTCCATACATTAAAACATAGGGTCCCCTTTTTCTATGTTTCATTTTGGTGAACCCAACCTATTAATATTACATACCTTTTGAAATCTGAAGTAATTCAACCCTAGATTTAGGTTTAACATTGCATTGGTTGCATTTTTCATTTAGGGTTTCATGTTTGCATCATAAAAGACATAATTTTTAAAAAAAATTGCATATCATATTGCATCATAGGTTGCATTAAGGTTTATTTCAATCATTTAGATCAAATTAACATTGAAAATTATATTCATATTTGTCATTTATTGTTCAAGCATTGTTACACATTTGTATTTGAGTCACGTTGTCTTAAATTTAACAAATTTTGGAGAAATATTGAATTTCAAAACTATTTTCATATAGAAGTAGAACCCTTAGATATTCTAATAAACACTCAAACTTTGAATTTTTAGAAGCCCTGTCAAGGACATAGATGCCCTTGGGTGCCTTTTTCCTTCTACGCTTGAATCAACAAACTTTTGAACACTTTTCTATCTTTGTGTCTTCAATCTATGTTTCCTTGTAGATATCTAATTTGGAATTCTTAATTGCATCAAAATCATCATTTTTAGACTTTTGCATCTTAAAATTGGTCAATTATTGCATTTTAGATCTAGAAATTGCATTCAAAATTGTCAAAAACACCTTGAACATTGTTGCACACTTGTATTTTGAACCTCACTGGCATAAATTAAGCAAATTCTAAAAATATATTCATTTTCAGACCTATCTGCAACCAGACCCAAAATCCTTAAGCAGTACCACACATAGTCAAACTTTGGATTTTCAAAAGCCCTATCCAGGACATAGACACCCTTGGGAACCTCTGTCCTACTACACTTGCATTAACAAAATTTTATCTAGCCCTTTGTTTCTGCATTTTCAATTAGCTTCTATTTGCAAATGTTTGATTTGAAATTTTGAAAAGATGTTATTGCATGTGCAAGAAAGGTGTCATTTTGGTTAATTTGTAGCAAATTTGGGAAAATTTGTAGCAAATTTGGGAAAATTTGTTGCATTTCAGTACAAAAATTGTTTACATCATGGTCTCGTTGTAAAAAACTTTTGTTATCATAATTCATGTTCTATTATTAGATCTTGTTAATCATTTCAAATAATTTTTGTTACAAGCATGTCACAATGAGTTTATTTCCCCTTTTTTTTCATTTTTCATTGATCCCTCTCCCATTATCTCTCCTATGTGTGATCTTAGATTGGTGAAAGAGAATACAATCTTTGAAAAACATGAAAATCATGTTTATTCTTCTCATGGTACCTCGCCTACTTGGGAAGAAGGTATCTTTGTGTTAGAAGATCCAATCATTGAGTGTTGTGAGAATCTTGTTTGTTTCTTTCCCCTTACCTCTCCTACTTGGGAAGATATTGTGGCACAATAAGATGAAATCATTGATACACTTATGGATTACATATATGAAGATGCTAAGGTGACCTTAGATCCCCCCTCGATAGAATATCATCAACAAGAAGTCAAATCCATTGAGGTTATGAACATACAATTGGCTATAAGATCTCCTTTGATTATTGGACCTCCTAAGTCGCCTCTTATTATAAAACCTCCTAAATCTCATGGCCATATCCTAAACTTTGCAAAACAACTTACTAGTAATCATGTGTCATAGCAACCAAGTTATCATACTATAGCTCACACATATAATACTAGAAATAATAAGAAACAAAAAAAATCCAACATCCATCCCATTGCCTCAACCATATCTCCCACCTGCACCTAACATTCCCCAACGTAGCAATAGAGAATTTGATCTTGTTGAGCAACTTCGTAGCACTTATGCTAAGATTTATTTGTGGGATTTGATTCACACATCACCTATTTACCATGGAATGCTTCAAAATGCTTTGAAAAAAGTTGTTATCTGTCCTAGTATGTAGCCAAATGATGTAGAAGCCTTAATTGATGGTATGAATTTGGGTAATGTGGATATTGTCTTTCATAAAAATGAATTACCCCCTTTGGAAATGCAAAAACAAAATGATGCCTTGATGATACTGACAAGCATTAACAAGGTTGGGATTAGGCATACCCTTATTGACAATGGTTTAGGGATTAATTTTTGTAGTGTAAATCTGTTGGATAGAATTAGAGCGGACAAAACTTTAATTCAATCCGCTAATTTATCAATCAAAGGTTTTCATAATGTGGAAAAACAACCACTTGGTGTGATAATGTTACCTATTAAAGCTAGTAAGGTTGTGTTGCAAACTCCCATTCATGTCATGCCCCATGATATTTCATACAATCTTCTCTTGGGTAGACCATGGATTCATGAAACGAAAGGAGTGCCTTCAACGCTTCATCGTCTAATGAAATACACTTACAACAATAAGGTTTACATGATAAAATCTTATCCAAAATATGAGAATTGATTTCAAACTAAAATAGGGATGAAAAACCCTCTGAGAACATTTACACCAACTACAAAATTGGAACCTTTACAACCTAAAGTTAAAGATGAATTTCTTTCACTAGTGACAAAATTGTTGGATGATGTTTGGGACTCATTAGATTCCACACATACATTCATGAGGGAATACAAGATTACACCATCAAAATTAGGAAAAGAGAAAGAAGATACAATGGTATCAATACAACCTATCATTGAATCATCAAAAATATTTGATTTCACTTCTAACAAAGAGGAAAACACAAATTACACATCCACTTATGATGAAAGTGATTATGAAAAACCACCTTCTTTGAAAGCAATGGGAGATATTTATGGAAGAGGTTATCAACTATTGAAATAATTTGGCTATAATGGAAAAGGATGTGGTATAAAATAACAAAGCATCTGTGTCCTCATAGATCTCAACACACAAGAAACAACAATAGGTCTTGGTTATTTTCCTTCAAAAATAATGAAAACATCAAAAAGACCTTCACTTAATCATGACAAATGGCATTAGATCTTGCTCCTTTCCATGTGGTAGTTGTAGTATCACATAATACTCACTACCATGCATGGGGGTATAAAATAAGCTTTATGCAATCATATTTTATCTTGCAAGACACAACATGCCATCATCTACTTTGGGCTCATCTTTGTCCCTACACTTGGGGGGAAAGGGGTTATGTAGCCTTGTGTTAGGTGCATTCCTTCTAGAAAGGGATCCCTTTGTGTCTCCTTAAAACATTAGTGTAGAAAGCACACTAGCATTTTAAGGGGGGAATATAGCCCCCCACTCATCATTTGCATAAGAAATGGTCCCTTCTCAATGATGATAACATACATCTCCCAGGAAGAGGGACCTTGTTAATCAAAGTGTGGCCTTCTTGACCCATGTGAGTGTCTCTTTGGTGGTGATATTAGGCTTGATATCCCCTAAAGGTGTGACATTTCTTGGCATATGGTGTTCCCCTTGGTGGTGATACTATGGCCAGTATTTCCTAAGGTGTGAATTTCTATTTCCATGACTAGTTGTCTCTTGGTGGTGGTGTCATGTGTGATATTCCCTAAGGTGTGACCTTTCATGTATTGAGCAAAGCCCCTTTGATGTAAATCACCTTTTTTGGCGGTGTAGTTATAACACCCCTTGATTTTTTCGCCTTATCTTAAATCATTGTTTATGTGCTTCCTTAGGCAACTTTATGCACCCCTTGAGGTGAGCTTTGTTTTTCCCCCATGACATTAAACTTTATGCACCCCCTGAGGCAATTTTTGTTCTTCCCCCATGATGTTAAATTTTATGCACCCCTTGAGGTGAGTTTTGTTCGTCCCCCATGATGTTAAACTTTATGCACCCCCTAAGGTGATTTTTTTTCATCCCTCATGACGTTAAACTTTATGCACCCCCTGAGGTGAGTTTTATGCACTCCCAAATTGAGATTTTGCAAGATAGTTCATGGATTCAGCATAACGAAGCTTGTTGGGTTAGGAACTTGAGCACCCTTTTAACATGGCCACCTAGCATAACACACCTTGCTTGCTAGTGGAGCCATGTGTTTCATGAGTGTTTAGCATAACACAACTTTCTAGCCTTGTGGAACCCATCATATTGCATGGACACCTAGCATAACATAGCTTGCTAGACGGTAGATCTATTTAGCTCATGGGTGATGTGGCATAACATAGCTTGTTAGTCCTCATGAGAGCATTCCTTTATTTGATGGGTGACATTTGATATTTGAGACAATTTAAGACTGAGGTCTCTTTGCCTTACTGACTTGAATACCTTTAGTACTAACCTTGTGCTTTTGTTGTGTGTCTTCTTTGAGTGTATTCTTTGTGTTTGCATTGTGTTTGCATCATGTTTTTGTTCATTTTTTTATCATGTATATGGTATGTCATGTGTTTTCATCATGTATGCTTCATATTTTTGACATGTATGTTTGTGTATGTTGTCTTGTTGTATATCATACATATGTGTGTTCCTTTGTGCTTATGTTGTATTTCTATAGGATCTTGGATCCTAGGGGATTGCACACTCCCCCTAGATCCTTAGTCATCCTATCTCTTCAACATTTGGGAAATCAGACCCCTCTTGACATATATTTTCTACTTTAGTGTGAGTTTGAGAGTAAGTTCATACTCTCACTAAAGTGGGGGCTAAATGTAGCATCGTAAATTGTCACCCTTGACAATTTCACACTATGTTTTTTCCCCCCTAAATTATTGAGCCTAATTGAACACCTATTTCCCTAGATTATGCATTTTGAGGCCTATTTTTACCATTTTCCAAGAAATTGCAAGCATTGAACAAATGCATCCGATTAATATTTTTCCCCTGACACTTATTGTCCTAGAAAATAGGACCAAGACCCATATGCCCTTAAGCGTATGGGTCCCCCTATTTTTTTGGGGACTAATTTTGGATATGCCGATGTCGGCATTTTAACATTCAAAATTCAAATTGTAAATGTCAGCTTTTGGAATTTAATTTTTGACAAATTAGTGAAATTCCTATAAATACCTAGTTATTGCATCATTTGAAATCTAACAAGAAAACTATTGACAAACTTATGATCAAGATCACTATTGAGCAAGTCAAGAGCAACAATTCAAAGCTTTATTGTAGAAATTCAAGACCCTAACATCATGTCAAATCCTATGTGAGTTTATGCAAGTTTATGTTATTGTTGTTTGTGAAGGCTAACCCTTGTTGTAAGTCTCCAAGCATTCAAGTCAATCAAGCAAGCAAGATCCAAGACCTTGAGGTGATGTATATGACTTCAGTCCTTCAAGGAATCCATTGAAGGGTGGTGAGTTGCAACACTTTGTTTATTCATCATTCCTTTCTATAATTTATCCATTTTATCATACATTTCCATTATGGAAGTGGAAACACTAACAAAAGGTTTGACCAAAGCAAGCCCCTAAATGGCACAACATTTCTTCTCTTTGTGAATGTGTATATTTCAGGTTTAGAGAGAATTGAAGGAAGCTTAAAGATCATTCATTCATTGTTGCGCTTGAAGCCCTACATCTTGTCAACTCATAGAAACCCACCTATAGAATTATTTGACAGTGATTTGACAACTTTGCAAGCAGAAATGAAGGTTTTAGATCTATCATCAGAGGACTAAAAAAAATAGAGCAGGACACCCCTACAAGGACCCAAGTTCCATTGGGAAAATTTGTCCTCTTACAATTATTAGAACCAAACTTTTTTGATGGGTACACAACACTCTACCCTTCCCAAATCCACCTGCAATTCTTTGTTTCAGTCTATTATTGATATCTTGTATTTTGCATATTAGGTCACATAATCTAATTAGGTTAATCAATTTCAATAAGTTTCAATCCATTTTGAGACCCTAAAAGATGCAGACCTAGTCTAATTGGCTCACTTTCATGGTTGAAAGTCAATCTACACACCTTATTGATCTCCATCTTAATGAAACCCTAGAAAAAGGCCTTGAATCCTATTATTTTATGCATTAAACTTAAGGATCACCTTTTTCTACATTTCACTATTAGGGGATTCTAGGCCCCTAAAATTCTAGCTTATACAATTAAAGAGCATCAGCCTCCATGTTTTGAGGTTCCTTTTAATTATTCCTAAAGCTATCAAAGCATTTAGGTATAGTCTCTTCTTTATTCTTACTATTCCTTAGGGTAAGGGTCTCTTTCTTGTTTCCTATATTGTCTCTTTTTCCTCACTTTCTTTTTAGGTCTATCTAATTGTTCAGATGGTTTATTGAGTCCTTTAATATCAATATTTTGATTTAGGATGGGAGATTTGTTATTCACTATCATTAGAATATGCTCTGAAAGGCTATCAAAAAGGATGTATATAAAATATTTTTCTTGGAGCACCTCTTTGTTAGTGACACTATTAATCATAGTCACCAACTTATTTACTTTTCCTTTCTCTGATACTATTCCTAAATCAAGAGAAACATCTTGATTAGGACTAGTGTTGGATAAAGAAAAACTAGATTTAGTCTTTGACTTATATGTCATATTTTTTAGGGCCTAAGTCAAAACCATCCTCTATCAATCTCTAGTTATCTTTCTCTTGAGGCACTTTGGTTGTAGTCAGGTCTATTTTTTTTCAATATATCCTAAGGAAGATTCTTTATTATTTAATAAAAAAATATCAATTTTACTATCTATCGATGCTCCTTTTCATTCTATACAACTAATCCCTTGAAATTCATCTGCCCTATTATTACAATTTCTAAGTTCATAGTTTATTTCTTGGTTTACGAAGTAGTCTTTATCATAATATTTATTTTGCAAAATGTCTTCAACATACTCATCTATCTAATTAGTCACTTTTTTTCTTATTGTTTTCCAAAATCTTTTGCTTATTTTTTTCTAGAACTAGTTCTTGAGCATTTTTTTTGTGCCTCAAAGGGTGGTTTACCTCTATAACTGACTCCAAAGGTGGGGTTTTTGAAGGGGAGTTGAGAACTATTGTTTCAAAGGTTACTATTTGATTTTATTTCTTTGGAAGAGTGGCATCCCCTAATTCACCTCTTTCTTTAGTTAGATTGAGGTCAACAATAGTATCCACCAAATAAATTCTTATTTTGTCCTCATCAATTTTTTTTTTTAGTACTATGGTTTTTATTTTTTGTTTGTTCCTCAACCTCAACAACATGTTTAATAGAGTTGCTCTCTATCAATTTTCCTCCCTTCAAATTAGGGTTTGAGGGTTTTTGGCTATTTTTCTAAAAAATCATTCTTCCTTTTAGGATGGGGTAGTTCCTCCTACCATGCCCCTCCTTTTCACAAAGGAAGTAGGTGTTTAACCCACCTAGGATTTCTAATTTAACACTAGTTAATTTTTCATCAAATTCAATTATAATTTCCAATTTATTTCAGTATGTCAACACCTAGATTTAATGCAATCAACAACCTAGCATCCATGCTCATCAGGGTGGAATTGGTTTCTTATAATCTCATTACATTACCCAATGAGGCAATTAACTGGGGTAGAAAAGCCCATAATTGAGGAGGCACATCCTTAATTGTCACCCATCTTGGGTACAATATAGCTAGTATTTCATCATTTAGGGTATTTGGGGACCAAACTATCGCTTTGAAGACAGAGCTTCCTACATTCCAAATTTTTTTCTCTAATACTTTTACTTTCATAGAATGATCTTTAAAAACACAACAAAGAATCCTATTTGCAACATTCTACAAAATGTTAATTGAATGCCAATTTTTTTATGCCAAACATTATTTATCCATTCATCTAAGAATTTCCTTTCCAAAATTTTGTTACAATCTAGGGCTGCAAGAAAAATTGCAACCCTACTTAATAATCTAATTTCTTCTTTATCTATTCATATCCAGGTTAGGGGAAAAAACAATTTCTTCGAGCATGAGAGAGGGTACTTACCATTTCCTCTTTCGACTTCCTGGAACCCATATTCTTTGCCATCACTAACCTTAATGAATTTAGCTAAATTCAAAGTAGAGAAGAATTTGACACCAACCACAATGTCCCTAAATGAATGCTTAACCCCTTCATAATTATTTGCATTGGAGTTAATTTCTCCTAAAATCATTTGGACCCATTGGGCAGATCACCGCTAGCCAGCACACCACATTCCATTAAACCCTAGTACCTTCCACCCTCTTGAAGGAAAACAAAAGGAATATAACATTATAGTTTAGAATGGAGATGCAAAGTTCAAGCAATAAATGGTGGCAGAGAACACACACAGATTAAATGCTAATTAATAGTGAAAGGAGAGAAAGAACAAAGGTAGAGTGAGAGTACTTAATTTTTAATACGCAAACCCTTAATGGCCTAGGGCCACTGAAGACCCATTTGTTTCCTTCAATTGAATGCCATGTTAGCACCGTTGCCACTTGTAGAGCCTTCTCCCAACATTTTTATTTTATTTGTATTACATGTACAACATTCTATTATCAGTATTATAAAAAATAGGTTGTTTGTGGAGGTTTAAAAACTTATTTATAGGATTCAACTAAAGGAAAGATCCTCACAACCATAAATTTTGTTCTCTTATCTTTTATAAGATCTAATTTATCATCTAAATAAATATATTCATCCTTCTAAGAGCTTGGTGATATCTTCTTCTATTGTTATCTTTATATCTTTATCAATTCTATGTATTAGAATAGGTTAAATATTTTTTAGTTTATTCTTCTTGTAATTGATGATCTTTCTACGAGTTTGTGATTTATTTTTGTATAAGAACTAACACATTTTTCAAGAAAAACTTTGCATTCTAGATATTTCTATCATACAAGACTATAATGTGTCACATAGATGTTTTCACTTAGTGCTAGTATCCAATTCAACAAGCTCTAGATTTTAACCTCGGGTTCTTCTTTGTCATATTTTCCTGTTCTACTTTTAGCTTGTCATTTTTATCATTTAGTTTTTAATAAACAATAACTTTTGTTTCCATTAAAGTGTTCAGATTGTTAGTAAACTTAAACCTTTTAGTTTAAAACAAATTTAGTTTTAATTGCATAATCTACTTTAAATAGTAGTAGATCAGTTTCTAAAACTCAAACAATGCTAGTTGACCTGAGTGTAGCTCTTATTAAGAGCACTCATAAAGAAAGCTATTCTTTCTTTTTTTGGGTCAACTTTCCATATTTATAGGATGATCATCTTATTTTTATGATCCTAACTTAAGAACAACATAAAAATATCTCAATGACATGAGATCCAATACGCAATAAATTATTTCTCAAGTTTTTGGATTCTCGTGGCTTAACCCTTGTCTTGGTTGGCTAGACTTGCATAAGCTAATATTTTTTTTTTGATGTGTAAGGGAGTTGTATTTTATTGATAATAAAAAAAATGTTACATTTTGGTTGTCAAACAAGCATCACAGCTTAACTAGAGCCCTTATCGAAATTGCAGTTCTAGCATTCATTTTTCTATGGATATGCAAAGCCATTATCAAACCCCTCTTTACATTCCAAAAAGCCTCACAGGGTTTATAATTCAACTTTCCCTTAATAGATGATGCGGCCACAAAGGGCCCAATTTTTAAGCATTACAAAAAAGGACTCCTTTGAAAAAACATGAAACACCATAGATAAAAAACATATACAACCATCATTACCCATCTACCATATCTTATAGGAAGGCGATGAAGTATCCAACTCATTCAAATTATTGTTCCAATTCCAAGTACAATAGTTGTTTGAGGAAGCTCACTCCTCTCAAACCCCTAGCTTGGTGACTCCATAAATCTATAGCCTTGACATCCAGAAGAAAAGGGTAGTGCCTAACTTCCATGCCAGGAATGAATAACAACTTCAACAACTTTGGTTGAGGTATCCCTATCCCTAGCTAAGCCATGGAGATAATCTCTTCAACTACACCCAAAATCTTAGGTTTGATTAACAACCTTACCATAGCCAATGTCATTCCTTTTGATGTCTATAGATCTAATAGCATTGCCATAAACCTTGAAGCTATGTCTATGTTTACCCTGTATATTTCATCTACAACCATAATATCTCATCTAAGAATCAATTTGATTACCTCCAGCACCAGAAAGCCATCGACCATAAACATAGACTTAATTCTAAGCTTTGAAATTGTCCCTGGGAAGGTCATTTGCCTTGTTAGGCTAGTTAATCTGATGGGAGTATCCATATCACAAACTTCAGAGTGCTTTCCAAGCCCTCGAGTGTTTAGAGTGGCATTGAATTGCCATTCTTAACTCCCCAACATATGTTCTAACATTTAATGGAATTTAATGACCAATCCTTTATCGTTCACTTAATGTAGATCCTTTATTGATGTCTTAGCAACTTGGTCTACAAATTTTTAATATCTCTAGTCCTAGCAAAGTCGACCTTAACTTACTTATTTAGAATTAAATACCTGAGACCAGCAATACACAAGTACCCCCTAATGTCAATGTTGATGTTGATCCATCTACCACCAAGTGGAATTCAAGCTAATGGTCATGTCTAATAGCAGAGGAAATTTGCTTAGATTTTGCTCCATCCAATTAATGGGAATTACAATTGAAAATCCATGATAGATTTTTCACAAAATATTGCATCATTCTTTCCAAAATCTAATGCAACTAAGCTACATTGAGCTCATTCAAATTTATGTCTCCCACTACCCGAGCCTCCCTTACATGTCTCTCAGCCACATTCCCATGTTTGCTACTCTACTTTCCAAGTCTCTGAACCCCAAGAACCCAAAGATATTCCAATGAAATAAAACTTATCCTTCCATAATATCACTTGCTAATTTATGTTGTTGTGAGTGAATTATTTACTACTTGATTACTACTCTTCCCTTCTCTTGTCTAGGTATGCTTTAGATTACATACTATGCTACACTAATTTTTAAAATATACCTTCCACACCTCCATTGGCTAAATCGTCAACCTCCCTATTACTCTCCCTAGATGTATGATTTATGGATTAATTATTGAATACTTTTATGTTCTTCAACACTTCATCTAATAGGGATTGTAGCTTCCAATTTTGAACCTTTTAGGCTATTCTGACCACGTTGACTACCAACGCCGAATCCCCTTCTATTTCCATATTTCCACCTTTTGTTAATGGCAGAGCCTGAGGCCATGGATCAAGGCCTAAAACTTAACATTATTGTTTGTTTCTCTAAGAAATGGTATCAAAATGCAACCAATCATCCTACCCACCCAATCCCTTACAATGCATCCTACTCCCAAGGGCCTTGAATTTCCCCTTGCAACCCCATCAAAGTTTAACTTGTGCCACCCATAAATGGGTGTTTTCCAAACTATCTTGGCTCTTAGTGACTGGTATTTTTGTCCTCCTTCACCCCAAAAGGTAGGAATCCATATTCCAAACCATTATTTCCTCATTCTTGCATCCCATTCAATGAAGTTGGAGTTTCTTGAGTTCTGCCCACCGGCCTTACTGTTCACAACTTCAACTATTGTTGCTTCTAGTTTATTTAGGAAAGAGGACAAGCTCATTTCCTTATCTTGAAACACCCTTTTGTTTCTTTCCTTATAAACCTCCTATAGTAACATATATGAGCTAATCATCCACAAACTTGAGAACATAGTTGATCTATTTATTAGTGGCCATGCTTGAAATATACTTAGAATGTCATTGGGTAGGGCACTCTTCCAACCTAGTTTTGCACATACCCATTGCCAACATTCATGAGTGAATGGGAATCCAAGTAACAAATGGTTCATTGAATCTTATTCCCTTTTGCAAAGAGCACATCTCAAGGGCCCACGATATCCCAATTTTATGAATTTGTCTATTATCAAGATTTTTTTTGCAAGGTTGCCCATGTAAAGGTTCCAACATTTGGAATGCATTGCTTATTACAACAAAGTTTCAATGGTAGTTCAGTTAATTCCTCTTCCTCCTTTAACAACATTCTATAGTCATCCTTTGCATTGTATTGCCTAAGTTTGGAACCATTTCATGCTAGTTTGTCTCTACCTTCCCAAATGTGTATAATTATACGTTTTAGAGTTGCCTCAAATTCTAATGCTAATATACTAGGAAGTCCCAATGTTTTCACATCCTTCCAATGCCACTCATTGATGGCATTGCAAGATGTTTCCTATAGATAGTTCTTGACATGTGAACCCCATCTTTGTGTGGCTACTCTCTTTACCTGTTCTAATTCTAGTCTCCTATCTAAACTTGGGTGTCCTCCCCATGAATCCTCCCAAAAGAGGGTTGTCCTTTCATCCTTGATGTCCCATGTTAGATAATCCATGACGAGTGAATGACAATTAATCATGAAATTCCATATTCTAAATCTAGGGGCTATAGATATAGAAGTCAATTTGCTTAAATCTCCTTCATCAAGATACTTATTATCTAATATCCCGACCCATTTCAAATTTTGGTTTGTGTACATTTTCCATACTAGTTTTGCTCCTAATGCTTTGTTTTGTTTTAACAAGTTTTTAAAACCAACTCCCCCAACCTCTTTTGACTTACATATCTTTTCCCAAGAAATAAGTGGAATCTTTCTCTACTCAGAATTTCCTTGCCAAAGAATCTCTTCATGCTCTGATTTATCTTTTGTCTTGTCCCCACTAGAAGGGAGAGGCAAGACATCAAATATAATGAATGCTAAAACCATTGCTTTCAACATTGTTACCCTTCTAGCCCAAGATAACCATCTTCCTTTCCATGAGGAAAATTTATTTTCCACCTTTATTCCAAGGAGGGCCCATATTTTTTTGGATCATTGTCATGTTTCAAGTGGCAATACAAGTTATTTGCATGGGAGGTTGCCTTTCTTGAAGTTTAGTGTTCTCAAATTTTTTTGTTCTATTCTCAAGTATGTAAAGAAGAAATATACCTATGGTTTTTCTTTGCTAACCTCCTAACCTGAGGTATTTGAGTAAAGACTCAAAATATCCTTAAATTTTATGGCTTCTCTCCTTTGAGCTACTCTAAACAACATGGTGTCATCAACAAGCTGTTGATGTTTAATCGATGGAACATTTTTGGTTATTTGTATCTCTTTTATCTACCCTTGATTAAAAGCTTGACTCAACATTATACCTAGGGCCTCAACCATAATAATAAAAAAATGGTGATAGAGGGTCACCTTTCCTAAGCCCTCTAGAAGCCTTGAAGTAACCTTCTAGTGAACTATTGATGAGCACTAAAAATCTAAGGTTGGCTACATAATTGAATAACCAATATTTAACATGCACAATGTTCTACCCATTGAATTTTACCATGTTTTAACCCGCATGTGAACAAATATAGCAATAAAAAAATTCTATAATAATTCAATAATAAGATGCGCATTTGAAATAAATCCATTCCAAACTCCTACTCTATTTCAATTATAAAAGATGCATATTTGAAATTAATCCCATTTCAAATTTCCATTGCATTTTCATAAAATGCATTATATAATTTTCAAGTAATGATTATCTATTACATAATCTCATGTAATGTTAACATTTTTCCAATTTAAAATTTCTCAATAAGAATAGAGATACATGTTTACATACATATCTTTCACGAGCTTAATGAAACAAAGATACAAATGGTCCAGATGTCCCTACCTGGGAATACATCCTAGATGTCCCCAACATGGGTGCCTACATTCTAGATGTCTCCATTACTAGTGCATACATTCTAGTTGTCCCCAATACTGGTACGTACATCCTCAAATTTTGGCCGCCAACTGTATGAGGAGCATCACTCAAGTGCTTTTCTGCCAACCATGGACTTATTGCGATCCCCCACACATCTACCTAACTAGTAAGATGGCCCTACCCTTCAACGAAGAGTTTGGTTTGGTAACCCCATGATAATCTTGGCCTTCTTGAGCATAGTGTTGTGTCCTACATATCTAGAGCTACCACATAGTGGCTACAACCTACATGTATGACTTCCTTTCCTAGAATGCAATCATGGATCACAATGAACTAACAGTGTAAAAGTGGCTACTTATACTACTTTGGCCAAAGAATTCAACACCCAATACTTCGAGTGCAAGTCATCCATCCACCCACTCTTTAGCTCGATTTGGTTTTGACCGTAAACATAACATACATTCACTCTAAGGTGATGACATAATAAACTGTCCAATAACATTATTCCCTTAACCATGGATTACCCTAACCCAATGAATAATCAAGCCTATAACAAATTGATTACTAGGTTACACCCTTTCCCATGGATTATCCAACCCCAAGAATAATCTAATTAACCACTCGGGTAATCATAACATCATAACATTAAATGAATCCATTTCAAGAAGTATGATCACAACATTAAGTGTCTTCATTTCAGAAGTATGATCTCTTCAATAAATTACCTCAATCAAAAGTATAATCTCATCATTAAATGACTCCATTCAGGAGTAAAACCTCATCAATAAATGACTCCATTCAAAAGCATAATCATCAATCAATGATCAATCAAATCATATAGGTTAATCCCAACCTAGGGTTTCAATCAAAAAGTATTGCAACCATCAAATGAATAAAGGTTAATCCCAACCCATGGCTTCCAACAATCAAGTGATCATAAAAAACACGAAACCTCTCTTTTAATATTCTTCAAATACTCACATGGTTTACAATGTTCACTACATTTGTATGTAATCTAGAGGACATTAGCATGAGAGAAGTTTGTGCTTCTTCACCTACAAGTCCTTTTCTCAATATAGCTTTGGGTTGCCAAAATGTGAGTCCTCTTCTAGAGTTTTGTGAATAGGAATAAACTCTTAATTAGAAAATTAGAAAATAAGAAAATAACATAATTAGAAAGTATATTTTTCAACCCTAAAGTTGAATATTGTTATAAAAATCAAGTATACACCCTAACCCGAGGGAAAATACTCTCTTCCTACTTTCAAGGAGATATGAGTAATCAATCAAGTATAGACTTTCTACATGGTTTGCATAATATCACAACCTATCAATGATGCCATGTCTATCATTCCATCATTCCCATTGTATTACTAACCTCCTTATCCACAACGGTTTACCTACCATCATAAGCTAACATATCAAGATATCAACATATTCCAATTTCACTTTTCATGCAATATCCATACAGTCATAAAAACTACGTATAGTTCTAATAGAATTTAAGCCACACATACTTCAACATAATATAAATGTATTCCCAAATAAGAGGGTTTCACTAATTAAGGAACCAATCAAGAATCACACAAGATTATTCCATATTAGGTAATAACTAAGTTCATAAGAACAAGCATATCAAGCATTCCCAAAGGCAATATTTTCCAAACAAAGGCATTTATAATCAAATAACCTTTTAAACATAAACAATAGAGGAATAGAAATCAACATGCCTTCATATAAAGTCCCAACTGATAATGTTGCTTTCCAACCTCAACCTCCACAACCACAAATGATACTTCTCCAATGTTCAACTCTAGCCTCCTCTCAAGAGCTCTCAACAAAACGTAACTTACAAAAAGTCACTCTTTCTCACTAAAACTCTCAAAATAATGCTTGTACAAAAAATACAGCAGAATAAAAATAGAGAAATTAGAATGAAAAGTGTAACAAATGGTAGAGAGAGCACCTCTATATATACTTAAATTTGAGCATCATAATGCTACAAAGAAGCTAACAAATCTGCCACCTTCCTATTCACATGCATCAACTCACTTGATTTAAACTCTCATATTACAACACATAATAGTCCTCTTATTTCCAATCTCATAAAATGGATGAGTCGACTTCATTCTTGCGACAACATGACTCTCTTATTGAGTCAAGGCACAATGACACATTACTACAAGTTTCCTATTTGATTTGCAAGTCAACTACACTTACAAACTTCTGCCATCTTTGCATTGACTAAGGCTCATGCTATATGCGTTGGTTTATAGCACAACCTTTATGAAATGTATTACTTTATAATAATGTAGGTTATAGACTCCTTGCATTCTAATTCTTTCATGGTGCATCCAATTATCTTTGAATGCCATTTATACTCCATGTGCCTCCCCTTATTATACTATATGTTCGGTTTTGTTAGTACAATGCAATGCCTCTCTTTAGTACAGTTTAGGTGCTTTACTTACACCATTCCATATTACTTTCTTTTCCTATCAAATACTCATGCACTTTGCATTAATATTCTTACATTTTATGTGTAGGTTAAAGCACTTATATCATTCACTTACATTCAAACTATACTTATTTAAGTTGTGCATTGTGCTTTGTAATTTATTCCTTTCCATGAGTTGGACTTTGGTGCAGCATATACTTATATTCATGTTTGTTTTTGTTTAAGTCTGATCACTATTATGGGCCACGCTATATATGTGCCCAATTTTATCTTTAAATATTTCAAGATACTTTCAATATATTATATATATATATAATATATAATTTCTATATATATAAATCATTATTTTTCAATCACATATATACTATTGTTTACACTCATACATATATATTAATATATTTATATACTATATACATATATCAATATCTTAATATCCATATATACAGATATATTTATATTTTCATTGATGGGTATATATATATACAAAATGTATATGTATATATATGTCTTATTTGTCTATTTGATACACTTATGTGTATGATGTATTTGTGTATGAGCATGCGTATGTATTTCTACTTACGTATACTCACACACATATAAATTATCATTTTTGCATATATATATATATATATATATATTGATTACTATATAAATATAAATACATGAAGAATAACTTATATTTATCATAAAGATTCAATCACATAACCCCAAACTATGACCAAGGGTATACTTACCTAATTCCTGAACTAACTCGACTTGACTTGACCAAATAGGGTGTGAGTGTGTGATAGCTCAAATAGGCATATTAGGGTTACCAGACCAAGTTCTCCTAAGTGATACTCCCCCTCTCTTACCTAAGGCTTGACTCCTTATTGCATCCAATTCAATGCATCACAAAGGTAGTTAGTCATTCATATGAAATTCATTTGCATCTTAAATCATTTGCATCATTAAAGCATTAAAGTACTCACATTACAATACATATTCATTCATCACATTTTCCATCTATATAAAACATAATCATTCTTCCAAAAGCAATAATATCTTAATTTGCATATTTCAGTATTTCATTCACATATTACACATATTAAGGTCACGATTTACATTTATCATCATATTTACTCATGAAGGTAAAAGTAACCTGGTAACTGAGAAATGGGGTGTAACATACTTCCCCCTTGTGAATCATCATCCTCGATGATTTAAAGTACTAAAACATATATATAAAGTAAGTATAAATTTGTTACTTTCCTTTTTCCAAATCATGCAGGAAATAAGTAAATATCCAAATAATCTTCCCTCATAGCATGACCCTTTGCAATCTCCCCCTTCCTAGACCTTGCACCAAGTGACTCAGCTAATGTATGGGGAGAACTTGCATGTTTCACACATGCTTTATCTCCAAAGAACTATATATTATAATCACATTAACTCATATGTACATCATAAGTACAATAGTGATTGAATCCTTCATGACACCTATTTCATGGTGATTGAAATAGCTCGTTCTCATTGGCTAATACAATTATCCTTAGTGTAACCCAAATAGAAAAGAATTTTGGTGCATTTAGCACTATACCGTGGGTCCCATCCTTCCCTTTGGTCTTTACACCATTGGACAACTTATAAACCAAGACCATACATCACTGACACAAACATTTACCTTAAGCATAATAGTATTATGCTTGAATACTATCCATCTGGAGCATAATATTGCCCCTTAGACATTTGTCAATCTTGAGCTGAATAGTACTTCTTAATTCAATCTTTGTATCAACAAAGTTTTACTTGATCATTTTGATCTACTCTTTCGTTTATGACAACATTTTTGGTCTAAGGCTATTCCTATTTCCTAGCTTTCCCTAGCTTATAGGAATTCAACCCTTCTTCCCATATAATGTTTTAATGGATCAAATTTCAATATTAAAAGTTCATTGTAATTAAAGTATTCCACAAATCCTCCAAGATTTTAGTTATCCCCTTTGGTTGACTGGTTGACTCAAAGTAATAAGTTGAGTATACATTCATTTGAAATTTCAACAAGGTGATCATGGTTCACACAAAACCTTAATATTACTTGTTTGTCCCTATCTGAGATAACCTTCTTAGGAACATTAAGCAACTACTTACACAAATTGTTGTTTAGTACTGGTTACCTATAAATCAAATTTTCCAATCAGATTTGGTTACCTTGGTAAGTTTGTCCACCATATAATTATATCAGTTCCATCATCATAGAGAGATCAAAACTATTCTAATGATCTACCACTTCCTCACTGGAATTTCATGAGAGTATACAAGTCCTGCCGATGATGACATCTTGTCTTCATCCTCTAGCATACTAGAAAACAACTTGCTACATACCTTGTAGTATCTCTCTATTTTTCCATCCAGATTATAGCAGTTCCTAATTAGTTAAATATTTTTTTCTTTCTAGTGTATCCTGAATATGACATCAATTTACCTTGTTTCATTCCTTAATCTCCCAGACTTTGGTATATAGGTTCTTCCTCTAATTCATAATAGTCCACCCCGACCAAGTGAACCCTCTTCCATAGACTGATGCCACATTTGATTCTCAAAATATAATGATTACATATTATTACAGAGATATAAATCCTTCATCTTAGGACATCAATATCTCGACTTTCTTTTACCCTCAAATTATTTTCAAAGTCATAGTATGATTTTCAGCTCAATCTATCTTTTTACTGATGAGCATTTATATTATTTGAGTAACAATTCTTGTTTGATCATATTGGTTTGATATTATCTTCCAAAATATATCCAACAATTGATGTGTACCTTGTTTCCAAGCATGAATGTTTCATGATAACTCAAAATTACAAGTACATAAATCTCCCCTTTCCTATTCCTTAGGCAATAATAAACAGATCTTTCAAAGAAAATACGTAAGAATTGTGTTGTAAATATTTCTCTCATTTTTCAAAAGCCTTGACCTTTCTAACATCTTTCAAAAATAATTCCAATACCTTAACCTTTATCTTCAACAATCCTTGTTGTGTTCATTGGGGTACAAAACTTCGGATATAGGCTTTTTGAACCATGACTTATGGAGAAGTCAAAAGTTCTCTCAGACTTGAAAATACATCAATAAACTTTGTTGAATAGAGTACCTTTTTGAGTCCATCTACTCTCATTCTTTCCCCCTTAGTGTTTCTAAGATATTAGGTCATCTCAAGTTTGAACTCTTAATAATCATTCTTTTTTCCAAATTGATTGAATTGATTTAACATTCCTTGTTGTTGGCTTTTGATAGTTGAATGCCTATTACTTGTCTTTCTTACCCTCCATGGTACACCTTAATTATACTTTTTTGTTGAGCCAAAATTGGATTCATCATCACCTTCTAATCCCTTAGAATCAACAATTGGATCCACAGTAACAAGATCTAATGAATAATCATCAACTTTACAAGCTAAGAGATACTCTAGTATTTTATTCCAATTCTCTTATATATACTAATAGCCTTTTAACATAGTAGAGGAATATCTCACATTTGCAAAGCCCCATTTGTTGATGTGTTAAATTAGCTTGCCTAAGGATACCTATGACAAATATGTCTTCATCTTTGTGAGTGGTTTCCATTTTTTTTTACCTAATCAGGTTTTTGACCATTATTCTTTTGACTTGAAAACATAACCTCCTTCCATATTCAATTTCCCATCAAAACATCTTCAAATGATCATTTAGGGGACTAAACATAATTTACTTTCATAGAAAAATTAATAATTTCAATTTGAACTTCAACCATACTATGCTCTAATTGTGCCCTTTGTCTAAATTGTCTGATTTACCTTCCAAGATTTTACCTTGTAATCTTCTTTCTAAGTAATTTTTTCCTAATTCTTGGTAATTTCATTTTCTCATAACCTTAGATATTCTAAGGTTTGTTTGGTTTCTTTCCCCATTTTTTACTTTGAGCTCTAACCCATTCTAATTGGTGGGTTCATGTCCAATTTTAATCTTTGTAGGTTGCTTCTTTTCCTAACCATTATGGTCTCTAACCTTTACTCTAAGGTATCAAATTTCACTCTTGATTTTGATTATCATTGCAATATTTTAACCTTTTACTGAATCAGGTCTGTCAAGGGTTATCCTACCTCTTGGGTACCCATCCTATTGATTTTGATTCACAATATGTTGACTCTCTACTTCGACTGAAGTTTTTAATTTATGCTAGCAATTAGTTCTTTTCCTTAATAAAGCATTTGTATGAATTGATATAAACCATATTCATAGACTCATAGTACCCTTATTCATAACCTTTGACTCTTCACAATTGTAGGTTGCTAAGAGGGTTTACCCTAGTTATTTCTCACCATTTAACCATTTTGTAGGGTGAAGGTACTCATCGGTACTCCTCCATATCCTTCCTACTGAACCTTGTTGCATATCTTCTGCAATTCCAAGGTGTCTCATAAAGAGTTGTTGGTTTAGGAGTTTCAACTCCAGGGACAATTCTTTCCTAATCCCAATTTTTGACAAGTTTTTGAGAAAATTAACTTCCTTTTTGTTTCCCTTGTTCTTTTCCTCTTGCCATCGTGGCATAAGAAATTTTGAACCATTATCAACTGATAATGTTTATGTATTACTTATGTAATGAGCTCATAGGTTCCAGTGTTGAACTTGGTAGCTTTTTTACCATGTGTAACATGCCCAATGTTCTACCCATTGAATTTTACCATGTTTAAATCCACATATGAACAAACATAGCAATAAAATTTTTATTTTATAATTCAATAATAAGATGCACATTTGGAATAAACCCATTCCAAACTCCCATTCCATTTCAATAACAAAAGATGCATATTTGAAATTAATCCCATTTCAAATTTTCATTGCATTTTCATAAAGTGCATTACATAATTTACAAGTAGTGATTATCTATTACATAATATCATGTAATGATAACATTTTTCCAATTTATAATTTCTCAATAAGAATAGAGATACATATTTACATACATAGCTTTCATGAGCTTAATGAAATAAAGATACAAATGGTCTAGATGTACCTACCTAGGCATACATCCTAGATGTCCCCTATATTTGTTCCTACATTCTAGATGTCCCCATTACTGGTGCATACATTCTAGTTGTCCCCAATACTAGCATGTACATCCTCAAATATCAGTCACCAACTATATCAGGGAGATCATCACTCAAGCGCTTTTTTGCCAACCATAGACTTACCACGATCCCTCGCACATCTACCTAACTGCTAAGATAGCCCTACCCTTTGATTAAGAGATTGGTTTGGTAAACCCATCATCCTAACCTTCCGGAGCATAGTTTTGTGTCCTATATATCTAGAGCTACTATATAGTGGCTACAACCTACATGTATGACTTCCCTACCTAGAATGCAATCATGGATCACAGTGAACTAACAGTGTAAACAATGGCTATTTACTACTTTGGCCAAAGAATTCAACACCCAGTACTTAGAGTGCAAGTCATCCATCCACCCACTCTTTAGCTCGATTTGGTTTTGACCATAAACATAACATACATTCACTCTAAGGTGATGAAATAATAATTTGTCCAACAAGATTATTAAATTAACCATGGATTACCCTAACCCCAAGAATAATCAAGCCTATAACAAATTGATTAATAGGTCACACCCTTTCCCATGGATTACTCTAACCCTAGGTATAACCATGCTAATCATACATGCACACATACTAGTGACCTATTAGGTTCCTCCCTTTCCCATGGATTATCTTAACCCTAGGAATAACCTAGTTAATCACCTAGGTAATCATAACATCATAACATTAAACAACTCCATTTCAAGAAGTATGATCACAACATTAAGTGTCTTCATTTCAGAAGTATGATCTCTTCAATAAATGACGTCAATCAAAAGTATAATCTCATCAATGAATGACTCCATTTAGGAGTAAAACCTCATCAATAAATGACTCCATTTAGAAGTATAATCATCAATCAATGATCAGTCAAATCATATAGGTTAATCCCAACTTATTTGCTTCAATAAAAAATAATGCAATAATCAAGTAAACAATCCAACTAGATAGGTTAATCCTAACCTAGGGTTTCAATCAAAAAGTATTGAAACCATCAAATGAATAAAGGTTAATCCCAACCCATGGCTTCCAACAATCAAGTGATCATAAACAGTCATGAAACCTCTCTTTTAATATGCCTCAAATATTCACATGGTTTACAATGTTCACTACATTTTTATATAATATAGAGGACATTAGCATGAGAGAGGTTTGTGCTTCTTCACCCACAAGTCATTTTCTCAATATAGCTTTGGGTTGCTAGAATGTGGGTCCTCTTCTAGAGTTTTGTGAATAGGAATAGACTCTTAATTAGAAAATAAGAAAATAACATAATTAGAAAGTACATTTTTCTACCCTAATGTTGAATATTGATATAAAAATCAAGTATACACCCTAACCCAAGGGAAAAGACTCTCTTCCTACTTTCAAGGAGATATGAGTAATCAATGAAGTATAGATTTTTTGCATGGTTTGCATAATATCACAACCTATCAAGATGTCATGTCTATTATTCCATCATTCTCATTGTATTACTAACCTCCTTATCTACAATGGTTTACCTAGCATCATAAGCTAACATATCAAGATAGCAACATATTCCACATTTCACTTTTCATGCAATATCCATATAGTCTTAACGAACTAAGTATAGTTCTAATAACATTTAAGCCACACATACTTCAACATAATATAAATGTATTCCCAAATAAGAGGGTTTCACTAATTCAAGACTCAATCAAGAATCACACAAGATTATTCCATATTAGGTAATAACTAAGTTCATAAGAACAAGCATATCAAGCATTCCCAAAGGAAATCTTTTCAAAACAAAGGCATTTATAATCAAATAACCTTTTAAACATAAACAATAGAGGAATAGAAATCAACATGCCTGGATATAAAGTTCCAACTAATAATGTTGCTTTCCAACCTCAACCTCCACAACCATGAATGCTACTTCTCCAATGTTCAACTAATCTCCAACTCTAGCCTCCTCTCAAGAACTCTCAACAAAACGTAACTTATTAACAAATCACTCGTTCTCACTAAAACTCTCAAAATAATTCTTGCATAAAAAATACAACAGAGAAATCAAAATGAAATGTGTAACAAATGGTAGAGATAGCATCACTATATATACTTAAATTTGAGCATCATAATGCTCAAAGAAGCTAACAAATCTGCCACCTTCCTAATCTACATGCATCGACTCAGTTGATTTAAACTCTCATATTGAAACACATAACAATCCTCTTATTTCCAATCTCATAAAATGGATGAGTCGACTTCATTCTTGTGACAACATGACTCTCTTACTAAGTCAAGGCACAATGCCACATTACTACAGGTTTCCTATTTGATTTGCAAGTCGACTACCCTTACAAACTTTTGCCATCTTTGCATTGACTAATTCTCATGCTATATGTGTTGATTTATGGAAAAACCTTTTGAAATGATAATGTATATACTCCTTGCATTCTAATTCTTTTAATAGCCAATTGTCTTTAAATGTCATTTATACTCCAGTGCCTCCCCTTATTATGTTGTACGTTGGGTTTTTTCAGGCAATGCCTCTCTTTAGTGTGAGTTAGGCACTTTACTTACTCCATTCCATATTCCTTTCTTTGCCTATCAAATACTCATGCACTTTGCATTAATCTTCTTGCCAATTAAAGTCTTTAAATGTCATTTATACTCCACGTGCCTCCCCTTATTATGTTGTACGTTGGGTTTTTTCAGTACAATGCAATGCCTCTCTTTAGTGTGAGTTAGGCACTTTACTTACTCCATTCCATATTCCTTTCTTTGCCTATCAAATACTCATGCACTTTGCATTAATCTTCTTGCATTTTATGTGCAGATTAAAGCACTTATATCATTCACTTACATTCAAAATATATACTTATTTAAGTTGTGCACCATGATTTGCACTTTATTCCTTTCTATGCATTGGACTTTGGCACAATATATACTTATATTCATTCTGGATTTTATTTAATTCTGATCACTAGTATGGGTTGCACTATATATGTGCCTAGTTTTACCTTTAAATATTTTAAGATACTTTCAATATATATATATATATATATATAATATCATTATTTGGTATTAAATATGCATCAATATATATTATATATATATGCAATATATATATATACACACACATATATCAATATGTGTGTATTTAGTATATACTCATACATATATATTAATATATTTATATACTATATACATATATCGATATCTTAATATCCATAAATACACACTTCTATTTTCATTGATGGGTATATATATACAAAATGTATATGTATATATATGTCTTAATTGTCCAGTTGATACCCTTATGCTTATGACGTATCTGTGTATGAGTGTGTGTATGTATTCCTACTTATGTATACTCATACATGTATATGCTCACACATATAAGTTATCATTTTTGCATATACTCATATATATACATTATATATATATAGAATGTATATATATGAGTCGATTACTATATAAATATAAATACGCAAAGAACTTATATTTATCATAAAGACTCAATCACATAACCCCAAACTATGATCGATGGTATACTTACCTAATTCTCGAACTAACTCAACTCAACCTAACCAAATAGGGTGTGAGTGTGTGATAGCTCAAATAGGCATATTAGGGTTACCAGACCAAGTTCTTCTCCTAAGTGATACTCCCCCTCTCTTACTTGAGGCTCAACTCCTTCCCGCATCCAACTTAGTGCATCACAAAGGTTATTAGACGTTCATATGAAATTCATTTGCATCTCAAATCATTTGCATCATCAAAGCATTAAAGTACTCACATTGCAATACATATTCATTCATCGCATTTTTCATCAGTATAAAACATAATCATTCCTTCAAAAGCAATAATATCTTAATGCATATTTCAGTATTTCATTCACCTACTACACATATTAAGGCCACAACTTACATTTATCATCATATTTACTCATGAAGGTAAAAGTAACTTGGTAACTGAGAAACAGGGTGTAACACAATATAACCATTGCTTTTTGAACCCAAATGCCTCTTAAACTTTGAATAGAATGCCAAACCACTTGATCATAAGCCTTCTTTATATCTAATTTTATCAACATGTTCTACTTTTTTTCTTTTGTATTGAGTGAATTGCCTCTTGAGAAATGATCACTTCATCCAGTATGGACCTTCCGAGCATGAGTCCAATTTTCTCATTTGATAATATCTAACAAGATCTTCTTCATTCTATTGGCTGCAACTTTTCCATAATTTTATCAATTGTATTGCATAGTGCTATTGGGGAAAATTAATCTAATGACAATGGTTTTCCTTTTTGGAATCAATGTTATATGAAAGTGTTATTTATTTCCTTCAAGACCTACTCGATTGTCTTGAGTCTTCTATTGCTACATATACTTCACTGCCCATAATTCCCCAACATTTTTGAAAAAAACAATGGGAAACCTATCTAGGCCAAGAGACTTATCTGGGTGGAGCTGATTTAGAGCTTCTTTAATTTCTTCTTCTGTGAACTCGCTCATTAACATCTTATTTTGAGCTTTAGACACTAGTTTAGGGATATTATACAAGATTTGTTGTTGTGCTCTCAAGTTCAAGCCATTCCAGTTATTTATTAGATTTTTGAAAAAACCCATAGTCTCCTCCATAATATCTTCCATTTTCTCCAAAATCACCCCATTGGATGCTTTATCTTTGATATCCTATTTATGTCCCTTCTCGATTTAGTGACATTGTAAAAATATTTTGAGTTTTTATCCCCTTCACTTATCCACATTTCTCTTGACCTTTGTCTGGATAGTAGATCTCCTCCTTGGCCAACACATCCTCAATATTTCTTAAAAGTTCTTTTTCCTTCATAAATTTCTCTCCATCCATTCCATTTACAATTACATCTTTGTTTAACAATTGCATGTCTTCTTCCAACTCCTTTTTAACCTCGAATGTGTTCTTGAAACAACTTTTATTCCATTTTTTAGTTGTTGTTTTACTAGCTTTAGTTTTATTACTACATTAAAAAATTTAATTCCAAATGGATTTGCATCTCCCCACCATTGTTGAATCAACTTGAGGAATTTTTGTTCCCTCATCCATATTTTTTCAAATTTGAAAGGACACCTTATTGGTCGTTTATCTCCCAAAATTCCTAAATGGATTGGATAATGATCTCATCCAGATCATGGAAGGATGTTGCCCTCCAATGTGTATGGGAATGTTCCCAAGTTCCCTTCGAAGAGAAACCTATCTAGTCTCTCTGTAATATTGCTAAACCCCAATCTCCCATTTGTCTAAGTATAGGTTCCATTTTCCATTTGAATTTCCATTAACATTTTCCTCTCCACAGAGTTCTCAAAATCAATTTGTGATTGGTGCTTTCTCCTCACACCACCTTTTTGTCTTGACTATGTAGTATTTTTTTGAAGTCCCTACCCAAAAGACATGTTTCAATGGGAGAATTGTTCTACACTCTTTCAATCTCTTCCAAAACCTCCCTTTTCAAAATACAAGAAGAAGGACAATACACATTCACCAAAAGGAAATACAAATTTGAAGATAAGGTTTTTACCTTACAAGATATGGAGTGTTTGTTTGTAGATTCCCTCACGACATAGACCTCTCGAGGTTTCCATAAGGTGATAAGGCCTCGAAAAGCACCCTTCAAATTCATCACCTTCGCATTCTAGTTCTTAATCTTTCTCCTAAATAGTTCTACCTCTACTTGTGACATTTTGGATTCCTGAATCATGAAGATGTTTGTTTTGAGCTGCCTCCATCTGGCGCCTTACCAGATGCTTTTTGTTAGGGGCATTTAAGCCCCTAACATTCCATGAAGTGAGCCTCATGGCGCCCCACGAAGGTTAATTCCCTTCCTTGATTTGAGTAGTTTGGTGATCTTCATCTGTCCCTCCACTTCCCCATCAATATTTTGATTTTCTTGATTGGTTTTCCTTCCCTTTTTTCCCCCTCTCCACAGTCCAGGGATTTCTTGATTGAATCTTTTTGTCTGAACCATAATTTATTATTGACCACTATTGTGGTGTCCATGGTAATAATATCTTCTCTTCCTTTCAGAGTGGTCGTCCCTTCCTCACTGAATTCTTCTTCATCTACTAGGGATAAATCATCTTCAAAGAGACCTTCCAGATTTGTAAAGCCTCTATCACCTTGCTTTGCATTGGTAAAAACTAGTGTCATCTCCCTTGTGAGTGTAATACCCCTCCAATTTGGGCACTGCTAACAAGCATTATGACACTGAACCCTAGTTTAGTGAAATTAATTATAGTCCTTCTACTTAATTCTTAAGGTGTTTCTTTTGTTCTAGGAGTGTGATACTATGATGTTGGATGTTACTTATGCGACCTTATTCATGATAGAGATTAGAATATAGTGTGTAGTATGATTATGGTGCACGCTGCTATTAGATATGTTCATTTCCCTTATATATATATATATATATATATTGTGGACTAAAGATTTGATGATGTGCTTCATGTATCATGTGTGTGACCTATCTATGGTGTGAGAGACACATGACGTCACGATTCTCCTTCACCAATGCATGAGTGTGGGTTATATATTATGTTGGTATATATGTACATGTTCTTGTTTTGTGATGTAGGATTGCAGGTACTAGGCATCAACTCCACTTGGTCTCATAGGTTTAAGCATGCCTAAAAACAATCTCGATGGTGGTATGTGGAGATAGCATAGGGCCCTAAATATCCTAGCCTTGAACCATTGCCTCATAGGAGGTGATGTTGTCAGTTGTAGTCACCTGTTCGATATGACATTAAGGCAATACCCATTACCTTGGTTTGTGAATGGTTTCAGTGGAGTGATTTGTGTTGCATTAATATTTTAATTTTGTTTAATCATGTCTTTTGATTTTTGGTTGGTTAAAAGTCTCCTTGAGATATTATATTTTTGCATATGTATATATGTGTATTATGTTTTATGAAAATAAGGTTATAAATATTAACATATTCTAATGTTTTGATTATAGGAAAAAATAGGGTTGGAATGGACCCGAAACCATTAACAACAGGTTTTGAATGGACCCGAAACCATTAACAAATAGTTTTTGATGGGGACTTGAAACCCACACAAAGAGACCAAGCTGCAATAGAGAAATACTCAGACAACCAGCAACACTCCATAAGATAACATATTCTAATGTTATTTATTAAATATTAATATATTTATTAGTAAATATTTAAATACTAATATGTAAGCATACATGTTATATTTGTGTTTTGATTTACTATTTTGGTGGAGTGGCTTTTTTTAAGGAGGTTCTTTTATCTTTTAAAATGTTTTGAATTTATTTGGTGGGAAACCCTAAATAAATGAGTTAATTATGTGACTTTTTTTATATCTTTTTTTTGTTATTATATTTTGGTGGGAAGATACATTATAGTTTTGATGTTTAATTAATTATATTTTGAGGGAGTTGGTTGAGCTTCCCATGAAGGGAATGGGATGGATTTTGAGGAAGTTTGTGGGAGATTTTTGGGGGGCATTTCCTTAAATTCATTTTTATGCAAGTTAGAGAGAATTTTGAGAGGAGAGGGGAGGATTTTGAAGAGATTTTTGGAAGGATTTTGCTAGAGGGTGTATGGATTTATTTGTTGGTGTTTTTCTGGTCTAGAGATTTCTTTGGATTTTCTGGTTGCTTGGCCATTGGGCTGGAAATGTCTGCATCAATTTATTCTCCTTCTTACCTTCATTTCTCTCCATTCAAGGTAGGGTTTTTGTACTTCTTGTCCTTTCATTAGAATCCTATTGAAATGGAATATTTGTGGAGTGTTTTCATGCTATTTTTTGTGTATTCTTATTTCTGAAAATGATGGTGTTGCTATTCTTTTAATAGCATATGAATGTTTCTTTCACCCTCCTCTGTTTTTAGGCTTTTAAGGGTTGTTTTGGGGAATATGTTTGCAAAACTCATTAAATGATTTTTTATTTTTTTTGGGTCTATATTTCTTGTTGTTGGAAGGTTTTTGGTGTATTCTTTGGTCCTATATGGTTATGTGGTGTTTTCTTTTTAGTTTCGTGGAGTTGTTGAGTTTCGTGAAGATTGGAGTCGTTTCATGCATCTATTTGTAGCCTTGTTTTTTATTCATGAATAATCAGATTGGATACTATTATAAAAGAATGTTATGGATGGTTTATGATGTTTATTTTTGGTCCTTTTTTATCTTGAGATGTTTACACTTCATTGTGGTGCATTTATGATAAATTTTAGAAAGTTTCATTGGGCCTTGAGCACCTAATGGTGGTTTAATCTATGGTACTTGATATATGGTTTATAGTGATTTATCTTGGTTATATATGGATGGTTATGGATTATTTTATGATGGATTATGATTATCTCTTAAGCCCTTGATGGCCCCTTTGTATTTTCTCTTTAGTTTCGTTGAGTTCCATTGAGTTTCGTGAGGATTTGTTGCATTCAGAGCTCATTGGGATAGCCAGTTTGTGAGACTTGATAGATCAATTTGTGATGTTGTTATGATCATGTTTATGAACCTTAATGTCTTGTGTTTTAGAGGTTCTTAATTCCTTGGGTATTCATCCATGGCCTATTGGTGCTTTCGTGTGTTGCTTTGATGGTTTCGAGGTGATATGTGCATCTATGGTAGACTAGGGTCAGATTATTATATATGCATAGATGTTATCGTTCATTAATATATGTGGATGGTTGGGAATAATATTTTGATGTATGTTGATGTTGTATCCATGTGTTATTTGTTTAGAACCTTGGGTAAGATGGGCTCATATCTTACCCATATGAGTATGGCTTGTAAGTTTCGAGATGATCCTTGTTTGAATTCTATCCCTTGCATTCCTAGTATGATAACCCTTGGTTTTAGGTAGTTGTCCTTCCTTAGTTTCTACCTTCTAGCAAGGGGGGTGGTCCTTCGGGTTCCACAAGGTTGGGTGGTTTGCTATCTCCATTGGGTATTTGTGTCCTTGTTTGAGTGCGTGGATGGATTCAAGTGTCTTCATGTGATGAGTCTTCTAGTGCTTATTGCTTGAATGCTTTGGATCCTATATTTTAAGAGAAAATTATGTATTGGATTATCATAGTTTCATATGATTTTTGGATTGCTCCTAGTTGGAGGATAATGTATTAATATGTAATGTAATAGGAGGTTAATGATGATAGTTGGTTATCTAGGATTATTTGATTATGTTCCTTTCATGTGCTCTTGTGGTAACGATATCTTCTCATCTGAATGAATGTTAATCTTAGGTACTTGAGTTGGTTAAGGAATGAACTTTAGATCCTCAATCTTAAATGGGATGTATTATTTATAAGATATGCTTCTTAAAATGATGTTTCACTCTTATGAATTAGGATAAGCATTTATGGAAAAAGTAATAATTGGAATGAGTAGATAGTTAATTGTTATAGTCATATTCTTTATGAGGAATGTCTTAGCCACATTTCTTATTGGTGCATGTTATAAAGGAATGATGGTGTATCTTGTTGAGTAATAGAAAACTATGTTAAGGCAATATGTAGAGATGCATATCATATTGATCTTCACTTTGGAATTATTCTTCTTAAGTTCTTCATGGCTATGTTGGTATCATCATTATTCCTTATAGTAAATGTAGTAAGGCAACATGATGTGATTAACTGGTGGTGGTACGGTGTTACTAATTCATGTATGGACAATGTCATTTATGTATCTTTTTTCTATGTCATACTACATAACGGTTTTAATGAACTTACCTTAGAGTGAATGTAACATTGTACTTTGATGTAATGAAAAAGGGAATTTGGTTAGTGTTGTATGGAGTAGAAGTTAGTATATGATGGAAAATGAATAAATATTATCTCATTCTTTATTAATATAATCTAGGAGTGTATCATGATGTACCTAAGTCCTATAAAAGTAACTATAAGATGTTCATTTCATTTAGTAATTATGTAAAGATTTTTCTATTGTACTCAAATGTTAAATGTTTATCTATCCTCGTCTAGTAGGATGAAAGGGAAAAGAAATGTAACCCTTTCTTGTGATGGATGTTGTTAGTAACAACATTGGGGAATCTAGGACTTCAGACTAGAATGTAAATGATAAGTTCTATTATCTTTCGCTACTGATTTATGAGTTATTGATGGTTTACTTCATTGTGAATGATATTAGTAACTTTAGATTATATGTTCATTTGAAAGTTGATCATTATGTTGAGTAACATTACTTAATGATAATCATGGTTTTTAACAAAGTTAATGTTTTGTTTTTAAAAAAAATAAAAAATCCATGTCTTTTGCATTCCTTTTTCTTTGTTGTCCTCTGGGTTCCCTGGCGGGGCGTTACATCTGGTATCAGAGCCCAAGTTCTAACACTGGGTACTCTGGTTTCACATGAGCCAATTAGGTTGTCTTTGTTGTTTGTACTCTTATGTTTGTATTCTTTTCTTTGTTTTCCTTGACTATACTGAGTGGTTCAAGCTTATGGAAACTAGGTAGACCCTAGAGGTAGATAAGATATTCTCTCTTCTTGCATTTCCCTTTTAAGTGATGTCTTCCTTTTTAATAACTTGTGTGTTTCTTTTCTTTCTTTCTCTCTCTCCTTCTATTCTTCTTGATATAGATGATGTTTTGTAAATCCTTGTGAATGTGAATTATCTTCATAAAAGTTGTACTAAATGAATGCTAGAGATATTGACTAAATAGTTGTTAATTATGTTAGAAATGAATATGAGATGCCCTACCTTAATTATGTTAGTATGTATCTATGAAATGGTGTAGTGTGGGGTTTAACAACTCTCTTGTATAAAAGATAAACACTCTTTCTATTTTGAGTAGTGAAATATGGATTTACGTTAGGTGTATTGCAATTTTATTTAGAATAGATCAAGGCGTTCAAGATTTAAAAGCTTGTTGATGTGATCATTGAATAGGAATGGAAAATGTTATTTCTCTTTCTCTCTCTTCCTTGTCGTGAAATGAAGGTAATCTAGAAGATTCTTAGTAAGAGTAATTAGTTTCGATCATTAAGCATAAATTTCATAATTTTGTATTGGTAAAAGGAATGTGAGTTAGGATAAGTCTTTGGGTGAAAAGCTTCATTTGCATTATGTATAGTTGCATAAGTAGACATTGTTAAATTATCTTAGGAATGTCATAGTAATTAATTCTGAATGACCTAGATTTAATGCAATGGTAGTGGTTTAATATAATTGATGCATGGAAGGTAATAATTTTGTATTAAGCTATTCTCTCATGATCTTGTGCAATTTCCATATTCCTAATTCGTGGGAAAATTGATGAAATCATTAAGGTGGAATAGGGATGCTAGAATGGTTTAATCTAATATGGTTAATGATCTAGTTCTTCCTTAATTAGAGTATGGAAAAGTAAATGAATTTGTCATAACGTGGAAGTGGGTAATTGTTGGGATAAGTTTCTATTATGTGCTACTCGTGATGAGAAATTATGATTTTATATGTGAAAGAAAATGAGTCTGATATGTTCATCCTTAAGTATGTGTACTAGTGGAAGTTAAAAATTTTGATGACATTGGTAGCTAGTTTTGTTATATTAAGAAAGTGATAAATTATGAAAGATGAAAGATGAACATTGGAAAAGGTTTGGGAGTACCATGATTAAGATATAATGCTTATTTTTATACATATGAAAGTTAATGAATGTTCCTAATTGTGATAATGTTAGCATTTTTTTTATGTACTCCCCGTAAATGTGAATAAACCAATACCAGTGCTTATGTTGTGTGTTGTGAGAAACCAGTGCTTGCTTTGTGTGCCCATGGGGTGGTGAGTATGCATCCATCCATGGAGATCTTGTATTATTTATGGGTATGGGAGGACCATACCTTATATATGTGTTTGATTCTTTGTTACCTTACTGAGTGCCAACCCACGGGTTGTTGATAAGTCAATATTTGAAGGGGTAGTAGTAGCCACAAAGTTCTTCGGGCACTCAGGACGCGTAATGGTGGCGCAAAGCGACCTTAGCTTTCACTTCCTTGAGGAAAGTACTCGCTACTTCCCCTTATGATGGACCAACTTGTGTGGTTCATATGTGCCAGCCTTAATCCCCATAGTTCTTCAGCATATTGATGGTATTTCTTTGATGATCATCTACCTTGCTTCACGAAAGATATATTATTCCACATGAGTTGTCAGTTGGGGGATGGGGTCTAGGGTGAGAGGGACCTGCATGGACAACCCAACTTGAACTATGTGATGATATGTGTTGCCAATTGGGGGTCGGGGTCTAGGGCGAGAGGGACTACCAGGAAAACCCAAGTGGGACCATCTGCTCCATGTATATGTATATTTTGAGGTCCAGCATGTGGAGGGAGGTTTGTTACCCATGTTGAGATGGATTTTGTATCTACACATGTTCCAACATGATGCACTAGGTATGATTCCACACCCCATTGATGGTCTGACATGGTGTTAGGTGATGATAACATGTTGTTGATGATGGCGAGCCGATCTCGAGAGCACTTTGCCACGTGCATGGATACACGAAGGCACATATGTATGTTATGTATTCCTACATGATGTAGAGCGATAAGGAGACGCTTGCACTTGTAGAGGGGCACCCATGGTTGCTCGATTGTTCATGCGTCGGTAGGCATATGGGTGGGCCCTAGCCATGTATAGCTCTGGCTACGACAATAGCCTGCGTGTTCCCTTTTCAACAAGGTATCACCATTTGGGGTGTGACCTGCACTTGCTTTCTTCGTGAGGTACACTGCCATGTGGGATACGTCCATTGCATGCCTTCTTCACTTGGAGTATTGCCATGCCGCATGGAGATGCGATGCAGAATGTGGTCGAGGTGCACATTCCATGCAGACAACCAAGAAGTGCATGGGCCACTTGGTGAGTCCATAATGTGTGATGACGCGATGCAAGGTGTAGCCAAGGAGTACACCCCATTCCATGTGGTTGGTGTGCTCACTCTGCACCACATGAGGGGTTATTGTGATAGTCAGACGTTGTTCCCTCCTCCTCGTTGTTGGCTAGTTTCTAGTCACACAGTGATGTATAGTGCAATTTCACAGATTGTGATTTTTCTTTTGATTATTGATGACTTTCATATTGCTTGTGGAGACCGGCAATTTATTTTTATTTGTCTGTGAAGGTTTAGCCACAGTTTGTGACATTTTATTCGCACGTAGCTCTCGTGGTTACATTAGATTTAGTGTTGAAATTGTGCACATTTCTTGCTTTATTGTTGAAATTAAAAATTTATTTATAAAATTTTGGTGGCTAAACTAGTTTACATTTATTGTTTTTTGTATGTTGGTCATGTGTCATAATGTGAGTCCTCTCCAAGGTTGTATGAGGCGGTCTTGGTTGAGCGTATACGAGGAAGCAGACACAGGGAACCTTGGAGGATGGGGGTATGTGAGGCTATTATGCAGCTAGGATCCACTACCTTCCTATGTGTGGTGCCTATCTCTCAGAGGATAAACACCTTACACAAACAAGAGGCAGGGCACGATGGTCTTGTATGGAGGATCTCACCGTATGTGTGTATGGTTCGAACACCATCAAGCCACTATGTGTGATGTGAGGATTATGGATTGTGGAGTATGGTGGATGGATGCAGATATGGAAGAGTATTATATGACCGAGCATTGGACATGCTCATGTAGCCTTGTGTTGTGCACTTCCCAGTGATGTGATTGTGTATGTATGTGTTAGATGTATATTTCTTATATTTTGTTGCATATTGATGTAAAATATGGATAACCATGCTATCTTAAATGTGAGTGTATTGTGATTTTGTGGTATTAAATGGATTGGATGTTATTAAAAATCATAAATTGTAACTTGAAATATATTTATGAAACATGAGATGGTGTGTATTTTTGAATATCAAGTAATCATTTGATGTGTTTTCCTTATATGAGGTTATGGAGATGTTTGTAGTGGGAATGGAAAATTGAGTTAATTGGAGTACCTGCTATATTTATTAGTGTAAAATCAAGTATCTTACTGTAAGAGATGTATGGATTTCTAAATAAAGGTGGTTTGGAAAATATTACTTTTAGATGTGTATTCAGATAACAATTTTAATTGTAATGATTTGGAAAGAGGATGTACATCAATTATAGAGTAGAGAAATTTTGGGACTAATGTGTTTATGTTTCCATTTTGAGCCTTGCGACTTCTAGGAGTAAGTCAAGTTTTAGAGGGTGAGGATGTAATACCCCTCTAGTTCGGGCACTGCTAACAGGCATTATGACACTGAACCCTAATTTAGTGATGGAATTAATTATAGTCCTTCCACTTAATTTTTAAGGTGTGTCTTATGTTCTAAGAGTGTGATACTATGATGTTGGATGTTACTTATGTGACCTTGTTCATGATAGAGATTAGAATATAGTGTGTAGTATGATTATGGTACACATTGCTATTAGATATGTTCATTTCCCTAATATATATATATATATATATATATATATATATATATATATATATATATATATATATATATATATATATATATATATATATATATATATATATATATATATATATATATATATATATATATATTGTGGACTAATAATTTGATGATGTGCTTCATGTATCATGTGTGTGACTTGTCTGTGGTGTGAGGGGATGATTTCATGTTAATCTCTTAGGAGAGACAAATGACATCACGATTCTCCTTCACCAATGTGTGAGTGTGGGTTATATATTATGTTGGTTTATATGTACATGTTCTTTGTTTGTGATGCAGGATTGAAGGTAATAGGAATCGACTCCACCTGGTCTCACAGGTCTGAGCATGCCTAAAAAAAATATTGATGGTGGTATGTGGAGATAACATAGGGCCCTAAATATCCTAGCCTTGAACCATTGCCTCATAGGAGGTGACGTTGTCAGTTGTAGTCACCTGTTCAATATGCCATTAAGGCAATACCCATTACCCTAGTTTGTGAATGGTTTTGATGGAGTGATTTTTGTTGCATTAATATTTTAATTTTGTTTAATTATGTCTTTTGATTTTTGGTTGGTTAAAAGTCTCCTTGGGATATTATATTTTTGCATATGTATATATGTGTATTATGTTTTATGAAAATAAGGTTATAAATATTCATAATCAAATGTTATTTAATAAATATTAATATGTTTATTAGTAAATATTTAAATACTAATATGTAAGCATATGTTATATTTGTGTTTTAAATTTATTTGGTGGGAAACCCTAAATAAATGAGTTAACTATGTGACTTTATTTATATCTTTTTTTTTGTTATTATATTTTGGTGGGAAGTTACATTATAGTTTTGATGTTTAATTAATTATATTTTGAGGGAGTTGGTTGAGATTCCCGTGAAGAGAATGGGATGAGATTATGAAGTTTGTGGGAGATTTTTGGGGGGCATTTTCTTGAATTCATTTTTATGCAAGTTAGAGAGAATTTTGAGAGGAGTATGGATTTATTTGCTGGTGTTTTGCTGGTCTAGATTTTTCTTTGGATTTGCTGGTTGCTTGGCCATTGGGCTAGAAATTTCTGCATCAATTTCTTCTCCTTCTTACCTTCATTTCTCTCCATTTGAGGTAGGGGTTTTTGTACTTCTTGTCCTTTCATTAGAATTCTATTGAAATGGAATCTTTGTGGAGTATTTTCATGTTGTTTGATGTGTATTCTTATTTCTAAAAATGATGGTGTTGCTATTCTTTTAATAGCATATGAATGTTTCTTTCGCCCTCCTCCCTTTTTAGGCTTTTAAGGGTTGTTTTTGGGAATATGTTTGCAAAACTCATTAAATGATTTTTTATTTTTTTTTATTTTTTGTGTTTGTATTTATTGTTGTTGGAAGGTTGATAGTGTATTCTTTGGTTCTATGGTGTTTTCTTTTTAGTTTCATGGAGTTGTGTTGAGTTTCATGAAGATTGGAGTCATTTCATGCATCTATTGGTAGCCTTGTTTTTGATTCATGAATACTCAGATTGGATACTATTATAAAATAATGTTATGGATGGTTTATGATGTTTATTTTTGGTCCTTTTTGATCTTGAGATGTTTACACTTCATTGTGGTGCATTTATGATAAGTTTTAGAAAGTTTCATTGGGCCTTGAGTACCTAATGGTGATTTAATCTATGGTACTTGATATACAGTTTATAGTGATATATCTTAGTTATATATGGATGGTTATGGATTAGTTTATGATGGATTATGATTCTATCTTAAGTCCTTTATGGTCCCTTTGGATGTTCTCTTTAGTTTCGTTGAGTTCCATTGATTTTCGTGAGGATTTGTTGCATTCAGAGCTCATTGGGATAGCTAGTTTGTGAGACTTGATAGATTAGTTTATGATGTTGTTATGATCATGTTTATGAACCTTAATGTCTTGTGTTTTAGAGTTTCTTAATGCCTTGGGTATTCCTCCATGGTCTCTAGGTGCTTTCATGTGTTGATTTGATGGTTTTGAGGTGATATGTGCACCTATGGTAGACTAGGGTCAGATTATTGTATATGCATAGATGTTACCGTTCATGAATAAATGTGGATGGTTGGGAATCAAATTATGATGTATGTTGATGTTGTATCCATGTGTTATTTGTTTAGAACCTTGGGTTAGATAGGCTCATATCTTACCCATGTGAGTATGGCTTGTAGGTTTCGAGATGATCCTTGTCTGAATTCTATCCCTTGCATTCCTGGTATGATAAGCCTTGGTTTTAGGTAGTTTCCCTTCCTTGGTTTCTTGTGTGTTTGAGGGCCTTATGTCTACCTCCTAGCACGGGGGGTGGTCCTTCAGGTTCCACAAGGTTTGGTGGTTTCCTATCTCCATCAGGTATTCGTGTCCTTGTTTGAGTGCATGGATGGATTCGAGTGTCTTCATATGATGATTCTTCTAGTGTTTATTGCTCATGCTTTGGATCCTATATTTCAAGAGCAAATTATGTATTGGATTATCATAGTTGCATATGAGTTTTGAATTGCTCCTAGTTGGAGGATAATGTATTAAGATGTAATGTAATAGGAGGTTAATGATGATAGTTGGTTATCTAGGATTATTTGATTATGTCCCTTTCATGAGCTCTTGTGGTAACGATATCTTATCATCTGAATGAATGTTAATATTAGGCACTTGAGTTGGTTAAGGAATGAAATTTAGATCCTAAATCTTAAATGAGATGTATGTGTTATAAGACATGCTTCTTAAAATGATGCTTCACTCTTATGAATTAGGATAAGCATTTATGGAAAAAGTAATAATTGGAATGAGTAGATGGTTAATTGCTATAGGAATATTCTTTATGAGGAATGTCTTAGCCACATTTATTATTGGTGCATGTTATAAAGGAATGATGGTGTATCTTGTTGAGTAATAGAAACTATGTTAAGGTAATATGTAGTGATGCATATCATATTGATCTTCACTTTGGAATTATTCTTCTTACATTCTTCATGGCTATGTTGGTATAATCATTATTCCTTATAGTAAATGAAGTAAGGCATCGTGATGTGATTAATTGGTGGTGATATGGTGTTACTAATTAATGTATGGATAATTTCATTTATGTATCTTTTTACTATGTCATACTACATAACGGTGTTAATGAACTTACCTTAGAGTGAATGTAACATTGTACTTTGATGTAATGAAAAAGGGTATTTGGTTAATGTTGTATGGAGTAGGAGTTAGTATAGGATGACAAATGAATAAATGTCATCTCATTCTTTATTAATATAATCTAGGAGTGTATCATGATGTACCTAAGTCCTAGAAAAGTAACTATAAGATGTTCATTTCATTTAGTAATTATGTAAAGATTTTGCTATTGTACTCAAATGTTAAATGTTTATCTATCCTCGTCTAGTAGGATGAAAGGGAAAATAAATATAACCCTTTCTTGTGATGGATGTTGTTAGTAACAACATTGGGGAACCTAGGAGGATTTAGGACTAGAATGTAAATGATGAGTTCTATTATCTTTCACTACTAATTTATGAGTTATCGATGGTTTACTTAATTGTGAATGATATTAGTAACTTTAGATTATATGTTCATTTGAAAGTTGATCATTATGTTGAGTGATGTTAGTTAATGATAATCATGGTTCTTAACAAAGTTAATGTTTTTTTTTTCTTTTAAATTTTTTTTTTGTGTTTTTCATTTTCTTTTCCTTTGTTGTCCTTTGGGTTCCCTGGTGGGGAATTACATCTGGTATCAGAGCCTAAGTTCTAACATTGGGTACTCTGGTTTCACTTGAGCTAATTGTCTTTGTTTTTTGTACTCTTATGTTTGTATTCTTTTATTTGTTTTCCTTGACTATACTGAGTGGTTCATGCTTATGGAAACTAGGTAGACCCTAGAGGTAGATAAGATATGCTCTCTTCTTGCATTTCCCTTTTAATTGATGCCTTCCTTTTTAATAACTTGTGTGTTTTTTTTTTTTTTTTCTCTCTCTCTCCTTCTATTCTTCTTGTTATAGATGATGTTTTGTAAATCCTTGTGAATGCGAATTATCTTCATAAAAGTTGTACTAAATGAATTCTAGATATATGACTAAATAGTTGTTAATTATGTTAGAAATGAATATGAGATGCCCTACATTAATTATGTTAGTATGTATCTATGACATGGTGTAGTGTGGGGTTTAACAACTCTCTTGTATAAAAGATAAACACTCTTTCTATTTTGAATAGTGAAATATGGATTTGCGTTAGGTGTATTGCAATTTTATTTAGAATAGATCAAGGTGTTCAAGATTTAAAAGCTTGTTGATGTGATCATTGAATAGGAATGAAAAATGTTCTTTCTCTTTCTCTCTCTTCCTTGTCATGAAATGAAGGTAATCTAGAAGATTCCTAGCAAGAGTAATTAGTTTTGATCATTAAGCATAAGTTTCATAATTTTGCATTGGTAAAAGGAATGTGAGTTAGGATAAGTCTTTGGGTGAAAAGCTTCATTTGCATTATGTATAGTTGCATAAGTAGACATTGTTAAATTATCTTAGGAATGTCATAGTAATTAATTCTGAATGTCCTTTTTAATGCAATGGTAGTGGTTTAATATAATTGATGCATGGAAGGTAACAATTTTGTATTAAGCTATCCTCTCATGATCTTGTGTAATTTCCATGTTCCTAATTTGTGGGTAAATTGATGAAATCATTAAGGTTGAATAGGGATGCTAGAATGGTTTAATCTAATATGGTTAATGATCTAGTTCTTCCTTAGTTAGAGTATGGAAAAGTAAATGCATTTGATGAATTTGTCATAACATGGAAGTGGGTAGTTGTTGGGATAAGTTTCTATTATGTGCTACTTGTGATGAGAAATTATGATTTTATATGTGAAAGAAAATGAGTCTGATATGTTCATCCTTAAGTATATGTACCAATGGAAGTTAAAAAAGTTGATGACATTGGTAGCTAGTTTTGTTATATTGAAAAAGTGATAAATTATGAAAGATGAAAGATGAACATTGGAAAAGGTTTGGGAGTACCATGATTAAGATATAATGCTTATTTTTGTACATATGAAAGTTAATGAATGTTCCTAATTGTGATAATGCTAGCATTTTTTTTATGTACTCCCTGTAAATGTGAATAAACCAGTACCGGTGCTTATGTTGTGTGTTGTGAGAAACCAGTGCTTGCTTTGTGTGCCCATGGGGTGGTGAGTATGCATCCATCCATGGAGATCTTGTATTATTTATGGGTATGGGAGGACCATACCTTATATATGTGTTTGATTCTTTGTTACCTTACTAAGTGCCAACCCACGGGTTGTTGATAAGTCAGTATGTGAAGGGTTAGTAGTAGCCACAAAGTTCTTTGGGCAGTCAAGAAACATTACGCGTAATGGCGATGCAAAGCGACCTTAGCTTTCACTTCCTTGAGGAATGTACTCACTACTTCCCCTTATGATGGACCAACTTGTGTGTTTCATATGTGTCAGCCTTCATCCCCATAGTTCTTGAGCGTATTGATGGTATTTCTTTGATGATCGTCTACCTTGCTTCACGAAAGGTATGTTATTCCACATGAGTTTTTAGTTGGGGGTTGGGGTCTAGGGTGAGACGGACCTGCATGGACAACCCAACTGGAACTATGTGATGACATGTGTCGCCACTTGGGGGTCAGGGTCTAGGGGGAGAGGGACTGTCAAGAAAACCCAAGTGGGACCATTTGCTCCATGTATATGTATATTTTGAGGTCCAGCATGTGGAGGGAGGTTTGTTACCCATACTGAGTTGGATTTTGTATCTACACATGTTCTGACATGATGCAATAGGTACAATGCCACACCCCACTGATGTTCCGACATGATGTTAGGTGATGATGTTGTGTTGCTAATGGTAGTGAGTCGATCTCAATAGCATGATGCCACGTGCATGGATACGCGAAGGCACATATGTATGTTATGTATTCCTAAATGATGTAGAGTGATAAGGAGACACTTGCACTTGTAGAGGGGCGCTCATGGTTGCTCGATTGTTCATGTGTCAGTAGAAATATGGGTGGGCCCTAGTCATGTATACATCTGGCTATGACAATAGCCTGCGTGTTCCCTTTTCCATGAGGTATCACCATGTAGTGTGTGACCTGCACGTGTTTTCTTTGAGGTACACTACCATGTGGGATACGTCAATTGCATGCCTTCTTCACTTGGAGTATCACCATGTCGCGTGGAGATGCGATGTAGAATGTGGCTAAGGTGAACATTCCATGCAGACAACAAAGAAGTGTGTGGGCCACTTGGCGAGTCCATACCGCATGACGACACGATGTGGGGTGTAGCCAAGGAGTACACCCCATTCCATGTGGTTGGTGTGCTCACTCTGCACCACATAAGGGGCTATTGCGATAGTCAGACATTGTTCCCTCCTTCCTCGTTGGTGGCTAGTTTCTATTCACATAGTGATGTATAGTGCAATTTTGCAAATTATGATTGTTCTTTTGATTATTGATGACTTTCATATTGCATGTGGAGACCGACAATTTATTTTTATTTGTCTATGAAGGTTTAGCCAAATTTTGTGACATTTTATTCACACGTAGCTCTCGTGGTTACATTAGATTTAGTGTTGAAATTGTGCGCATTTCTTGCTTTATTATTGAAATTAAAATTTTATTTGATATTTATTTATAAAATTTTGGTGGCGAAATGCATTTACATTTTTTTTTTTTGTATGTTGGTCATGTGTCCTAATGTGATTCTTGTGCAAGGCCGTATGAGGTGGTCTTGGTTGAGCGTATACGAGGAAGCAAGCACAGGGAACCTTGGAGGATGGGGTTATGTGAGGCTGTTATGTAGCTAGGATCCACTACCTTCCTATGTGTGGTGCCTATCTCTTGGAGGCTAAACACCTTACACAAACAAGAGGTAGAGCACAGTGGTCTTGTATGGAGGATCTCATCGTATGTGTGTATGGTCCGAAAACCATCAAGCCACTATGTGTGATGTGAGGATTATGGATTGTGGAGTATGGATGATGGATACAAATATGGAAGAGTATTATATGACCGAGCATTGGACATTCTCATGTAGCCTTGTGTTGTGCACTTCTCGATGATGTGATTGTGTATGTATGTGTTAGATGTATATTTCTTATATTTTGTTGCATATTGATGTAAAATATGGATAACCATGCTATCTTAAATGTGAGTGTATTGTGATTCTGTGGTATTAAATGGATTGGATGTTATTGAAAATTGTAAATTGTAACCTGAAATATATTTCTGAAACATGAGATGGTGTGTATTTTTGAATATCAAGTAATCATTCGATGTGTTTTCCTTATATGAGATTATGGAGATGTTTGTATTGGGAATGGAAAATTGAGTTAATTGGAGTACCTGCTATATTTATTAGTGTAAAATCAAGTATCTTACTATAAGAGATGTATGGATTTCTAAATAAAGGTGGTGAGGAAAATATTACTTTCAAATGTGTATTCAGATAGCGATTTTAATTGTAATGATTTGGAAAGAGGATGTACATCGATTATAGAGTAGAGAAATTTTGGGACTAATATGTTTATGTTACCATTTTGAGCCTTTCGACTTCTAGGAGTAAGTCAAGTTTTAGGGGGGGAGGATGTAATACCCCTCCAGTCTGGGCACTTCTAATAGGCATTATGACACTAAACCCTAATTTAGTGATGGAATAAATTATAGTCCTTCTACTTCATTCTTAAGGTGTGTCTTTTGTTCTAGGAGTGTGATACTTTGATGTTGGAAGTTACTTATGTGACCTTATTCATCATAGAGATTAGAATATAGTGTGTAGTATGATTATGGTACACGTTGCTATTAGATATGTTCATTTCCCTAATATATATATATTGTGGACTAACGATTTGATGATGTACTTCATGTATCATGTGTGTGACATGTCTGTGGTTCAAGGGGATGATTTCTTGTTACTCTCTTAGGAAAGACAAATGATGTCATGATTCTCCTTCACCAATGCATGAGTGTGGGTTATATATTATGTTGGTATATATCTACATGTTCTTGGTTTGTGATGCAGGATTGTAGGTACTAGTCATTGAATCCACCTGGTCTCACAGGTCTGAGCATGCCTAAAAACAATCCCGATGGTGGTATGTGGAGATAGCATAGGGCCCTAAATATCCTAGCATTGAACCATTGCCTCATAGGAGGTGATGTTGTCAGTTGTAGTCACCTGTTTGATATGCCATTAAGGCAATACCCATTACCCTGGTTTGTGAATGGTTTTGGTGGAGTGATTTGTGTTGCATTAATATTTTAATTGTGTTTAATTATGTCTTTTGATTTTTGGTTGGTCAAAATTCTCCTTGAGATATTATATTTTTGCATATGTATATATGTGTATTATGTTTTATGAAAATAAGGTTATAAATATTAACATATTCTAATTTATTTAATAAATATTAATATGTTTATTAGTAAATATTTAAATAATAATTTGTAAGCATATGTTATATTTGTGTTTTGATTTACTATTTTGGAAGAGTGGCTATTTTTAAGGAGGTTCTTTTATCTTTTAAAATGTTTTGAATTTATTTGGTGGGAAACCCTAAAAAAATGAGTTAATTATGTGACTTTATTTATATCTTTTTTTCTGTTATTATATTTTGGTGGGAAGTTACATTATAGTTTTGATGTTTAATTAATTATATTTTGAGGGAGTTGGTTGAGATTCCCGTGAAGGGAATGGGATGAGATTTTGAGGAAGTTTGTGGGAGATTTTTGGGGGGCATTTTATTGAATTCATTTTTATGCAAGTTAGAGAGAATTTTGAGAGGAGAGTGGGGAGGATTTTGAAGAGATTTTTGGAAGGATTTTGTTGGAAGGTGTATGGATTTATTTGCTGGTGTTTTGTTGGTCTGAATATTTCTTTGGATTTGCTGGTTGGTTGGCCATTAGGGTTGGAAATTTCTACATCAATTTCTTCTCCTTCTTACCTTCATTTCTCTTTGTTCGAGGTAGGTTTTTGTACTTCTTGTCCTTTCATTAAAATTCTATTGAAATTGAATCTTTGTGGAGTGTTTTCATGCTATTTTTTGTGTAATATTATTTCTAAAAATGATGGTGTTGCTATTCTTTTAATAGCATATGAATGTTTCTTTCGCCCTCCTCCGTTTTTAGGCTTTTAAGGGTTGTTTTTGGGAATATGTTTGCAAGACTCATTAAATGATTTTTTTTTTTTTTTGGTTTGTATTTATTGTTTTTGGAAGGTTTCTAGTGTATTCTTTGGTTCTATGGTGTTTTATTTTTAGTTTCACAGAGTTGTGTTGAGTTTCGTGAAGATTGGAGTCCTTTCATGCATCTATTGGTAGCCTTGTTTTTGATTCGTGAATAATCAGATTGGATATTGTTATAAAATAATGTTATGGATAATTTATGATGTTTATTTTTGGTCTTTTTTTATCTTGATATGTTTACACTTCATTGTGGTGCATTTATGATAAGTTTCAGAAAGTTTCATTGGGCCTTGAGCACCTAATGGTGGTTTAGTCTATGGTACTTAATATACAGTTTATAGTGATGTATCTTGGTTATATATGGATGGTTATGGATCAGTTTATGATGGATTATGATTCTATATTAAGTCATGTATGGTCCCTTTGGATGTTCTCTTTAGTTTCATTGAGTTCCATTGAGTTTCGTGAGGATTTGTTGCATTCAGAGCTGGTTGGGATAGCCAGTTTGTGAGACTTGATAGATCAGTTTGTGATGATGTTATGAGCATGTTTATGAACCTTAATATCTTGTGTTTTAGAGGTTCTTAATTCCTTGGGTATTTCTCCATGGCCTCTTGGTGATTTCATGTGTTGCTTTGATGGTTTCTAGGTAATATGTGCATCTATGGTAGAATAGGGTCAAATTATTGTATAAGCATAGATGTTACCGTTCATTAATATATGTGGATGGTTGGGAATCAGATTGTGATGTATGTTGATGTTGTATCCATGTGTTATTTTTTTAGAACCTTGGGTTAGATAGGATCATATATTACTCATGTGAGTATGGCTTGTAAGTTTTGATATTGTCCTTGTATGAATTCTATCCCTTGCATTCCTAGTATGATAAGCCTTGGTTTTAGGTAGTTTCCCTTCCTTGGTTTCTTGTGCATTTGAGAGCCTTATGTTTACCTCCTAGCACGAGGGGTGGTCCTTCGGGTTCCTCAAGGTCGGGTGGTTTCCTATCTCCATCGGGTATTTGTGTCCTTGTTCAAGTGCATGGATGGATTCGAGTGTCTTCATGTGATGATTCTTCTAGTGCTTATTGCTCATGCTTTGGATCCTATATTTCAAGAGTGGATTATGTATTGGATTATCATAGTTGCATATGAGTTTTGGATTGCTCCTAGTGGGAGGATAGTGTATTAAGATGTAATGTAATAGGAGGTTAATGATGATAGTTGGTTATCTAGGATTATTTGATTATGTTCCTTTCATGTGTTATTGTGGTATTGATATCTTCTCATCTAAATGAATGTTAATCTTAGGCACTTGAGTTGGTTAAGGAATGAAATTTAGATCCTAAATCTTAAATGGGATGTATGCTCTATAAGATATGCTTCTTAAAGGATGTTTCACTCTTATGAATTAGGATAAGCATTTATGGAAAAAGTAATAATTGGAATGAGTAGATGGTTAATTGCTATAGGCATATTCTTTATGAGGAATGCCTTATCCATATTTCTTATTGGTGCATGTTATAAAGGAATGATGGTGTATCCTGTTGAGTAATAGAAAACTATGTTAAGGCAATATGTAGTGCTGCATATCACATTGATCTTCACTTTGGAATTATTTTTCTTACATTCTTCATGGCTATGTTGGTATCATCATTATTCCTTATAGTAAATGTAGTAAGACAACGTGATGTGATTAATTGTTGGTGGTATGGTGTTACTAATTCATGTATGGACAATGTAATTTATGTATCTTTTATCTATGTCATACTATATAATGGTGTTAACGAACTTACCTTAGAGTGAATGTAACATTGTACTTTGATGTAATGAAAAAGGGTATTTTGTTAGTGTTGTATGGAGTAGGAGTTAGTATAGGATGACAAATGAATAAATGTTATCTCATTCTTTACAAAGATAATCTAGGAGTGTATCATGATGTACCTAAGTCCTAGAAAAGTAACTATAAGATGTTCATTTCATTTAGTAATTATGTAAAGATTTTGCTATTGTACTTAAATGTTAAATGCTTATCTATCCTAGTCTAGTAGGATGAAAGGGAAAAGAAATGTAACCCTTTCTTGTGATGGATGTTGTTCTAGTAATAGCATTGGGGAACCTAGGAGGACTTAGGAATAGAATGTAAATGATAAGTTCTATTATCTTCTGCTACTACTTTATGAGTTATTGATGCTTTACTTCATTGTGAATGGTATTAGTAAATTTAGATTGTATGTTCATTGGAAAGATGATCATTATGTTGAGTAACGTTAGTTAATGATAATCACGGTTCTTAAAAATGTTAATATTTTTTATTTTTTATTTTTTAAATTCCATGTCTTTTGCATTCCTTTTTCTTTGTTATCCTTTGGGTTCCCTCGCAGGGCGTTATTGTGAGTCCCATTAATTTGCACCCCACCTCTAGAAATGAATTAAACTCATATTTATTTTGATTACCCTCAATTGATTTAGGTGTAGTTGCATCCCTTTTATCTGATTCATGTTCTTGATAGATCTGCAACCCTACTGCTGCACGGTTATATTCCTCTAGTGCTTTTTCCCTCTCTGATTGCATTGTCTTTTCCTTTTGTGGATACTCTATATGCTCATTCTTTATTCATTGTAAAGAAGGCTCTTCCACTTCACACTATTCATTTTGTTTCCAAAATTTGCCTCTACCCCTTTACTCTCTTTGACTTCTTACACCAAGAATCCCTAACACCATTCCTTTGGGGTTCGTGTCTACCTCCACCTTCTATCGCCACCTACCTTCTTCTATAACAATCTCCAATTCATTCCAACAAATGTTGTTTGTTTTTCCACACATACCCTCACATATGATCCATTTTATTCGAGATTTAATTTTTCTTCTGAGCATATATATGTTCCCAATTCATTTCCTACCTCTTCTAATACACCATTGTCTTAATATTCCATTGGTAGGTTTGGGAGTTTATACTAGATCCATGTCTTCTCCATTTTGTGGCTAAAGGGATCAAAATGGATCTCCCACTCTTTAATGTAAAACCCAGATCCATTCATCATCGAAAGATTCTGCTCCTTAATCAATATTTTCATTTATAGTGTTGGATAGTCTAATAAGAAAAAATTATTTGGGAGACATTTAACCTTGATTTGTGCACCCCACCTATCTATCCACCATTTCTCTAGTTTGTCTCTATCACATCCAGATCCATACCATTTTTCCAGTAGGCCACAACTCCTTAAATGAGTCATGGTTGGTTGAATGAGCTTTGTTCGAACTATCATTATTTTACTATTCACATAATTGTATTTTATTCTACTTCCTCCTAGATCTTGGTAATTCCGTTGCCTTCTGGAATTCCATCCAGTGCTCTATCCATTCCTCCTCCATTGGCTAGGGTTCTACCTTTCCACCTTTATGTTTCCCAATGAAATAGCGTTGGCTCCTATTGCGAAGGGTGATGAGTACCAACCGATGCCACACCTCTACCTCTCATCCCATCTTCTGAAGCCTCCTTCGTCTATTAGCTTTTTCCTCCTCTACACCTTTGCTCCAACCCCACAATTCCATAAGCACCCACTCGATGGATCCTTCCTCCCTATTTTGATTGCCTCCTTCCTCAACTTCTCAATCAAGCATTCCCTCTCCACTCAATTTTCCCAAGTGCTTGCTCCTCCTGCCATTTCTGAGGACATAAATCACATTCTTACATAAGCTAATATTACAACAATAAAGTATCCATAGATCATTTGAGGTTGTATACCTCAGACTTAGAATTGATAATTTCATTAACAAAAGGGTTGATGAACTCCATAAATTTAGATTCAATAGAATTGGTCCATATGTAGTTAAGGAAGATGTTAGAAATGGCACTAACCTCTTATGCACAATAAAAGACAAAGAATTTGGTGAAACTATAAATATTTCCAATATCAAAAATATTATATCTAAAAATCTAAAAAGCATCAAAAATTAAAAATAAAATTCAAAATTTTCAAAAAGAAGAAAAACATGTATTGCCTTTTATTTCACTCCACCCTTCCACCTATTTGTGGTCTAGTCTTTTCTAATTTACATCATAGTGAGAGTCTTAAGTTTCTCAATATATTTTTCCTTAACTAAGCCATAGATTCCTAAAATCATTATACCATTATTCCCTTTCATTCTAAATAATTCAAAATAATGTACTCGAAGCTTTAAATTTATCCTAGTATTAGCTATGAAATCTAGTCAAAACATAAACACGAGTCTTTGGTCCTATCATACCCAATACAAGCTAACAAGAAAGTCTCCCTAATTCTCCTTAGTAGGAGGGAGTATTAGAAGTGGATAGTAACCATTTGGTTTCATTTCTAGTTCCTTACTCACCTAACCTAACCTTTAATATTGTTCCGTCACTTCTTACTAGTAGTGTGGTGCTAGGTTAAAGATGTTGAAGTTGATGATTGGACTCCACAACACCCAAAAAATCACCTGAAAACAATTATCCTATCACAAAAGAAAGATCAAAGCAATTGATTTGCTATGCAACCAAGAGAGAAAATATTGAATCTAGAAGAGCATTGATATGTGTAATGTATTAACTTGAATGGTTCTAAATTGAATTATTACAATGAATGTGCAAGCTTTATAAAAGCATGCAAAATCAAACCCTAGATGAGGATTTGACTAGATAGTGACAAGTGTTCTAATCTCCTGCAATGAGAAAAATTGTCCTATATTTATATAACCATTGCTTGTTGAACCCAAATGCCTCTAAAACTTTGAATAGAATGCCAAACCATTAGGTCATAAGCCTTCTTTATATCTAATTTTATCAGCATGTTCTAGTTTTTTGTCTTTTGTATTGAGTGAATTGCTTCTCGAGCAATGATCACCTCATCTAGTATGGACCTTTTGGGCATGAATCTAGTTTTCTCATTTGATAATATCCAACAAGATCTTCTTCATTCTATTGGTTGCAGCTTTGTCCATAATTTTATAAATTATATTGCATAGTGCTATTAGGGAAAATTCATCTAATGACAATGGTTTTCCTTTTTGGAATCAATGCTATGAAAGTGTTATTTATTTCCTTAAAGACCTTACTCGATTGTCTTGAGTCTTCTATTGCTGCATATACTTCACTGCCCACAATTCCCCAACATTTTTGAAAAAAACAACGGGAAACCCATCTAGGCCAAGAGACTTATCTGAGTGGAGCTGATTCAGAGCTTCTTTAATTTCTTCAAGTCTGTGAACTCCCTCATTAATATCTTATTATGAGATTTAGACACTAGTTTAGGGATATTAGACAAGATTTGTTATTGTGCTCTCAAGTCCGAGCCATTCCAGTTATTTATTTGATTTTTGTAAAAGTCCACAGTCTCCTCCATAATATCTTCCATTTTCTCCAAAATCACCCCATTGGTTGCTTTAATCTTTGATATCCTATTTATGTCCCTTCTAGCTTTAGTCACATTGTAAAAATATTTTGAGTTTTTGTCACTTTCACTTATGCACATTTCTCTTGACCTTTGTTTGGATAGTAGATCTTCTCCTTGGCCAACACATCTTCAATCTTTCTTCAAAGTTCTTTTTTCCTTCATAAATTTCTCTCCTTCCATTCCGTTGAAAATTACATCTTTGTTTAACAATTGCATATCTTCTTCCAGCTCCTTTTTAACCTTGAATGTGTTCTTGAAACAACTTTTATTCCATTCTTTCAGTTATTGTTTTACTAGCTTTAGTTTTGTTACGACATTAAAAAATTTAGTTCCAAATGGATTTGCATCTCCCCACTATTGTTGAATCAACTTGAGGAGGTTTTATTCCCTCATCCATATTTTTTCAAACTTGAAAGGACACCTTATTGATCTTTTATCTCCTAGAATGTTTAAATGGATTGGATAATGATCTAATCTAGATTTTGGAAGGGTGTCGCCCTCCAATGTGTATGGGAATGTTCCCAAGTTTCCTTTGAAGAGAAACGTATCTAGTCTCTCTACAATATTGCTAAACCCCAATCTCCTATTTGTCCAAGTATAGGTTCCATTTGCCATTTGAATTTCTATTAACATATTCCTCTCCACAAAGTTCTCAAAATCAATTTGTGATTGGTGCTTTCTCCTCACACCACCTTTTTGTCCTGACTATGTAGTATTGTGTTGAAGTCCCCACCCAAAAGACATGTTTCAATGGGGGAATTGTTCTACACTCTTTTAATCTCTTCCAAAACCTCCCTTTTCAAAATACAAGGACCATACACATTCACCAAAAGGAAATGCAAATTTGAAGATAAGATTTTTACCTTACAAGATATACAGTGTTTTTTTTGCAGCTTCCCTCTTGATATAGACCTCCTGAGGTTTCCATAGGGTGATAAGGCCTCCTAAAGCACCTTTCAAATTCATCACCTCCACATTCCAGTCTTCATCTTTCTCCTAAATAGTTCCACCTCTACTTGTGACATTTTGGATTCTTGAATCACAAAGATGTTTGCTTGAGCCACCTCCATCTGGTGCCTTACTAGATACTTTTTGTTAGAGGTGTTTAAGCCCCTAACATTCCATGAAGTGAGCCTCATGGCTCCCCATGAAGATTAATGCCCTTCCTTGATTTGAGTAGTTTGGCGATCTTCATCTGTCCCTCCACTTCCCCATCAATATTTTGATTTTCTTGATTGGTTTTCCTTCCCTTTTTTCTCCTCTCCACAATCCATGGATTTCCTAATTGAATCTTTTTGTTTGATCCCTAATTTCTCATTGACCAATGTTGTGGTCTCCATGGTATTAGTATCTTCTATTCCTTTCAAAGTGGTTGCCCCTTCCTGACTAAATCCTTCTTCATATTCTAGGGCTAAATCATCTTCAAAGAGACCTTCCAAATTTGTAAACCCTCCATCACCTTGCTATGAATTGGTCAAAAATAGTGTCATCTCCCTTGTGAGTCCCATTAATTTGCACCCCACGTTTAGAAATGAATTGAACTCATATGCATTTTGATTACCCTCAATCGATTCAGGTGCAGTTATACCCCTTTTATCTGATTCACCTTCTTGATAGATCTACAACCCTACTCCTGCATGGTTATATTCCTCCAGTGCTTTTTCCCTCTCTATTTGCATTGTCTTTTCCTTTTATGGATACTCTAGAAGCTCATTCTTTATTCCTCATGAATAAGCCTCTTCTACTTCACATTGTTCATTTTGTTTCCAAAATTTTCCTTTGCCCCTTTACTCTCTTTGACTTCTTACACCAAGAAGCCCTAACACCATTCCTTTGGGGTTCATGTCTACCTCCACCTTCTATCGCCACCTACCTTCTTCTATAACAATCTCCAATTCATTCCAACAAGTGTTGTTTGTTTTGATTTCCACACATACCCTCACATATGATCCATTTTATTCAAGATTTAATCTTTCTTTTGAGGATATATATGTTCCCAATTCATTTCCTACCTCTTCTAATACATCATTGTTCCAATATTCCATTGGTAGGTTTGTATGTGTCTTCTCCATTTTGTAGCTAAAGGGGTCAAAATGGATCTCCCACTCTTTAATGTAAAACCCAAATCCATCCATCATCAAATTATTCTCCTCCTTAATCAATCTTTTTATTTCTAGTGTTGGATAGTCCAATAAAAAAAGTATTTGGGATACATTTAACCTTGATTTGTGCACCCCACCTATTTTTCCACCATTTCTCTAGTTTGTCTCTATCACATCCAAATCCATACCATTTTTCTAGTAGGCCACAACTCCTTAAATGAGTTACAGTTAGTTGAATGACCTTTGTTCGAACTATCACTATTTTACTATTCACATTTTATTTTATTCTACTTCCTCCCAGATCTTGGTAATTCCATTGCATTTTGGAATTCCATCCATTGCTCTATCTTTCTTTCCTCCCCCATTGGCTAGGGTTCTGCATTTCCACCTTTTTGTTTCGCAATAGAATAGTGTTGGCTCCTATTGTGAAGGGTGATAAGTACCAACCAATTCCACACCTCTACCTCTCATCCCATCTTTAGAAGCCTCCTTTGCATATTGGATTTTTCCTCCTCTACATATTCGATCCAACCCCACAATTCCATAAGCGCTCATTTAATGACTCCTTCCTCCCTGTTTTGATTGCCTCCTTCCTCAACTTCTCAATCAAGCATTCCCTCTCCACTTGATCTACCCAAGTGCCTTCTCCTCCCACCATTTCCAAGGACATAAATCACATGCTTGCATAAGTTGATATTACAACAATAAAGATCCATAGATAATTTGAGGTTGTAGACCTCACACTTAGAATTGATAATTTCATTAACAAAAGGGCTGATGAACTCCATAAATTTAGTCTGAATGGAATTGGTCCATATGTAGTTAAGGAAGATGTTAGAAATGACACTAACCTCTTATGAACAATAGAAGATGAAGAATTTGGTGAAACCATAAATCTTTCCAATATCAAAAATTATTATATCTAAAAATCTAAAAAGCATAAAAAATTAAAATAAAAATTCAAAATTTTCAAAAAGAAGAAAAACATGTATTGCATTTTATTTCACTCCACCCTTCCACTTATTTGTGGTCTAGTCTTTTCTAATTTATGTCATAGTGAGTCTTAAGTTTCTCAATATATTGTTCCTTCACTAAGCCATAGATTCCCAAAATCATTATTACCATTATTCCCTTTCATTCTAAACAATTCAAAATAATGTACTCGAAGCTTTAAATTTATCCTAGTATTAGCTATGAAATCTAGTCTAAAACATAAACACAAGTCGTTGGTCCTATCATACCCAATAAAAGCTAACAAGAAAGTCTCCCTAATTCTCTTTAGTAGGAGTGAGTCTTAGAAGTGGATAGTAACCATTTGGTTTCATTTCTAGTCCCTTACTCACCTAACCTAACCTTTAATATTGTTCCCTCACTTCTTACTAGTAGTGTGGTGCTAGGTTAAAGATGTTGAAGCTGATGATTGAACTCCACAACACCTAGAAAATCACCCACAAGCAATTATCTTATCACAAAAGAAAGATCAAAGCAATTGATTTGCTATGCAACCAAGAGAGAAAAGATTGAATTTAGAAGAGCATTGATATGTGTAATGTATTAACTTGAATGGTTATGAATTGAATTATTACAATGAATGTGCAAGCTTTATAAAAGCATGCAAAAGCAAACCCTAGACGAGGATTTGACTAGATAGTGACAAGTGTTCTAATCTCATGCAATGAGACAAATTGTCCTATATTTAATTCAAACTATTAATAACACTCCTAAGTTTAGCTTAAGTGAAGTAAAGTAATAAGGGACTTAATAATTAATTAATGATTAATTAATTATCAAGTGATTATCCTGATTACTCCAACACCCCCTTTAAGATCAACTTAGGGAGAAGCTATAAAACCATGATGTAGAATGCAATGATGGATGCATGGATGGGTCCCGTATACAAGTCTTGATGAGGTACCCATGTACAAATAAATGAAACTCTCATAACTGGAGAAAAGGAGAAAACCACATGGGAAAAAATTCTCTCCAAAAGAGAAAAAATAAATGACTGTACTAGTGAAAGAAGGATAGAAGGAGGACTCAATGTGACCCTCCCAAGGGCTTATTTTTTCATGCAAGTACAATAGTTGTCCCCCCGATAGGAGAGAGAAAATAAGGATATGAATCCCCCATAAAGAAGTAGCTCTTGTGCCAATGATAAATGCTTGAAGACAAAATATGATCCACTACCTACAAACAACATTTCTCCCCTTCAAAAAAAATAGTTCCACTGGTGATTGGAGAAGCCAATTCAAAAGGATGGGTGATACTAGAATCCAAATCCAAATGATGTGTGCCTCTAAGAACTGGTCACATATCCACATGTTGGAAAGCGATGATGTCGATCCAGAATCCTACGAGGACTAATATAGAACATGTTTCAAAGGTGATGAAGATGGTGGGCCAACAACGATGATGTGATTTTCAACAAAGAGGAGATGAATTTCCTCAAATTAATCCTCCAAATTTGCAATATAGGACTCTACAAACAAGGATGATATGTTTGCAAGATATGAATCCCAAGTAGTTGTTTCTAAAAGATGATGGATGTCCTGCTACACTAAACCAATAGGGGCCAAAGATGTGGCGATGTCAAAATAATCAAGAACAATAGGAGATGATCTAGTCTCGATCAATAGAGCGGGAACATGTAGACAAGTCTATGAACCATCAAGACATGCAAGACTTGTGATATACTCAAGCTCCTCTAAAGTATCTTCATCAAATGGTATGCAATCTGCATTTGCAAGAGGGATGAGATAATATGTAGTAGGACCCTCTGGGTATGGAGAGATATGAGGATCTCCACAGATCTCCCAAAGATGAATCTAAAGTGTGTGGGGACACTTAATGTCTGATACAAGACACATAATGTCAAAATCAACATTAGAACATATAACCCCTACAATATGATCACTAATAACACCCCATGCTGATAAAATCCTTGGTGTGTCTGGTGTAGGTATGAGTCTATATAGATAAGGCAAAATATCAAGCCACTTGAGATGTGTTAGGATGCCATTTCACCAAGACTCATAGTTGTCCTTATCCAAGTTGATCATAGAAGGATGAACAAAAAACTCATGATACTCACTCAAATGAAAAAATTAGAGACTAAAAACCTCAGTATTGATAAAGAAGGTCAAATGGTGTCATCTCACGCTAACAAATCCTTTTCAAGTGCCAAGATGTCCAAGTAATTGACAGAATTGTGAAAATTTGATAGAATTGTGAAAACACAAAAAACTAAATAAAATGTACCTGGTGCAAATTTTGGAAAAAGTGGATGGATGGATCTGAAGAGCTCTAAAATACCTTTCCAATGCTACTTGAATTGTGAAAATTAGAGATACAAGCAAAAAGTTGTGAGCTCAAAAGTGCAAAATGAAGATCTGACTTCGACTGAGAATAACAGGAACTAGCAGAAAAATCTGATAATGAGACCTGCACCATTGGAAAGAGCTCATAACCAACTTTCTCATGATATCTTGTTTGCCTGATTTCAACATCGTATGCCCAAGTTATGATTGATTTAAGAAAATAGGTCAAAAAAGGTAAAAAACCAAAATTGATGATGATGATTTTTTTTGTTGAATTTTTTTGAAAAATAGATTAAAAAACCAAAAGATTTTTCTCAAGATAAGATCTCTCAAAATTCGGATCTACAGGAGCTCTCATACCATGATGAAGTTGATGATTGAACCCCAACAAAAGAGGTCAAAACTCATTCTAAAAAAAATAACATTTCCATATGTTCCTATATTTTTTTTTGAATTCATTGCATCTTTCTAATTGCATGGGATTAGATCATGAGAATGGTGTCAAAAAATAAAAACTAATATAATATAAAAATATTCAATTTTTTCCTCTATTTTTATATAATTTTCTGAATACTTTTTAACATATACTCCATTACATCATTTACATCATCAAAATTTTAATTTAAAACTATTTTAATTTATATGAAGGCTCTATCTCTAAAAGGCTTAAATTCTATCTAAACAATAAAAACCACCTTAAAGATGGAACTATGGGGTCAAGCAAAGGCCATTATTATAAGCAATTCATTTTTTTTTAAGCCATTTAAAAATTTAGCTTAAATTCAACGCCTTGAATATCGATAATAATAATCTTATCAAACATCACACCACAACTTTGGTTATCATCTAGAGAACAACAACATTTATACTATCTTTTACATGCCCAAAATCCCATTAAAGTAATGAACGAACAATAATGCTAAACACCAAAACCAACTCCAAAAAAATAACTTAAAAAGAATTGACCAAAGCCCATTCCAATATGCTTCCAAAGACCAAGAAAATTAAAAAAAACAAGTGTTGTCACTAGTACCAAATTTAAATTCATTTGATTTTTAAAGAATAATATGTTTTTACTGTAAACCCAATTTAAATTTATGGAGCATCAAACTTAAATTTTATTTAATTATTTTTTTCAGTATAATCTCAATTTAAATATTAAAAAACAATTTAGTCACAACAAAATCCTCTAGAATTGAGGCTTGGCCCTAGGGACTCTCTCCCACCATCCACTGCAGGCCTAATTATGCCTGGCCTTATGCTTTAAATTAGATATAGTATTCCATGGAAACCATTCTTTACCTTGGGAAAACCAGTGTTCGAAAAGTGGGGGAGCTTACTTAACCCAAATTACGTGGGAGAATTGTACATTTGATATTGGTGACCTTCACGCAGGCAGGAAAACGTTAACTAAAACCTATATTTAAAAAAATCAGCATCATTTAAGTAGCTTAGCCTCGGAATGTGGTAAGCATTCCATGAAAATGAAATTATAAAAATACCCATCAGATTAAACAAAGGCAAAGTACATGATGGACACCTTGCAGTCATGGTTGCCAAATCAAATATATATAAAAGAAGTGCCCAAATGAGACCTGGAGAGTTTTTCGACAACATCCGCATAGGGACTGTTAAATTTGCTTACCGAAAACGCGACATTTGAGCCCTTTTTTCATCAATTTTGATGCATATTTGAGGGTATAATAAGCCAGGTTTCTGAAAGCATGTTTTCGTGAAGAATTTGGCGATCCAGAGCGGCCATAGTATGCAGGTCGGTGGGCTCTTTGAGCTTTATTCCGTTCGCGCTTTAGTAGCATTTTTGTGGGGTTGACTTGGACTTTTAAAATCGAACCCCAGGTTTGTTTTTTTGCTTTTTAATATCGCTCATGATGGCTTTTTGGCTCGGGGGATTGGATTGCTGTGAGGTCTGCTGAAATGGGTTTTCTTTAGATCGTAGAAATGCGTTTGTTTTTGTGAATCTTGCCAGGGGTTGAAAATTCTTGGATGGGTTTTTGTTTGGTCGGGAACCTGAATTGGCTTTTCATTGTCTAGGGTTTCCTGTGATTGGTTTTTTAGTTCTTTGTTGTTTCCCGTTGTTAATACGGATCGAATAGTTGGAACTAGAAACTGGCATTTGAAGTGCGTGTGGTTGGAGATAGATCATTTTGATTAGGGTATGCAATTTGCTGCCATTCTATTGTTTTCTTTTTTGGGTGTTTGATTGTAAAATGGGCTGTTTTCGCTGTTGGCTCTCACCGTTGCCTAGGATTTTAAAGGGTGTTGAGCTCCGTTTTACAAATTATATTTATATAAATCAGATTAACACGAGTAGCATGCTTCCTGAATGTTGGATATAATCATTATGACAATAAATATGATCTATTTGAGAGGCAAACGGTTTGTTCTATGGTATTGTATTTGAAATATTGCCCTGATTGTTATTTCTTGATTTTATTCTTATCTGTATATAATTTGAAGTTTGTCAACAATCCCTTTTTATGGCTTACATCTTGTAGTTAGGCCATGTTCTAGCGCAGGACTGTCCACTTTGATGTTGTTTTTGCGGTATTTACAGTGATTGTCAAATACCTGATGGAGTGAATGTTTATGTTCTTTGAAGATCATTCCCTTTTGCTTTTCCTCCTCCGCCCATTTCCCCATCAAATTGGTGTGATGCACGGGGAGAAGACATTGGATAAGATGAATTCTCTTCCATCTCTAATATTTATAACATCAATTTTTTGTCACTTCCTTGGTACATGTGGAAGCTTGATTGTGGTGAAGGGGATTAAACCCGGGGCTTATTCTTTTGATGTGATTATTTAGCTTCTTACAGCCCAAGTTTTTTAACACCACAATTTCACCGCCAGTTTTTCCACACTGCCAACCTCACTGCATCTCCTCTTGTGTTGAGGGGGATCCGACTCTGGCTCATACTTGTATGAGTGTCTCCGTATTTCTGTTAAGTCAAATCCCCTTAGACCGGATGGAACCCATGGGGATAATCCCTTGATCTATTCAGTAGGTATGTTCTGGTTTACTAAGTCTCTTGATAAAATGCCTCAATCAAATCCCAAAATGTCAATTTGTATTTAAGTCATATTGTTATTTGTTTTAGCTATTCACTCAAAATTCTGGTAGTTTAGCAGGTCATTGACAGGGAGTAATGTAACAAGTGCTTCATGTTCCATATAATAATGATTTTTTGCTCTTTTTAGCCAGGCAATTTGGTTGGAAGGAGAGCAGCCAGGACGTTTCTCCTCAATTACTACTACTCTTTTTTTCTTGGAACACCATGAACAGAGGGAGGTCAACTCGAAAGCGAAATCAGGATTTGGAACTAAGGTTAGGGCACTCTGAGTCAGACAAGGGAAGAGCGTTGACCACAATGCAAAACATTGCATTAAGCAATGTAATAGTTGTTGAAGATGATGATGATGTGATTCATATGTCATCCTCAATGTTGTCCATTCATCGTGAAGTTCAGGCATCATCAATGGTTTTACAAGTATGTCTGAGTTATGTCTCAACTTACTAATTTAATGTGATAACAACCAGTGATGGAAGGCTTTCCTTAATTATTGTACAAAGCTTACACATGCTCAAAGTGAGAAATTAAAATTTGATTCCTAGGAATATTTAGATGTGCACAGTGTTCTGCTCTGTATTGTGAATGCCTCCATGATTTGGAATTCTTTCTAAAAGGCAATATGTATTTCTTTGCATGAACAGGTTAGAAATTCAGCTCCTCGGCGTTCTCTTCGAGTGCAACCAGCTTTAAGTGAGGAAGATCTAGAGCTTCGACTTGCAGTTGGAGGTGCACTCATATACCTTGATATGTTATTAATAAGGTTACAAAGTAGTCTGAAAATCCTTCTTCAGTGAGGGAATGTGATATATAATTTATCCACTAGATTAAAATATACTGTAGTTGGGAAAAATAAAAGGATTATGTAAGGAAGATTGAGCTACGATTTACAAATACCCATGGATTAGATTCTGTTATAAAATGAATCATTAGAAAATAATGGTACTCTTGAAGGATAAGATTCTATACTGTTTTACATATCCAAAAGAAATGTTTGAACTTTGAAGACATTCCCTACTGTTTTATAACTCTGACAGAAGGTTTTGAAGGAAGAGAAAACAACAGAGAAATTTGAGTTGGGACCTAAATGGGATTATTCAAAACTGGAAGTTATATGATATTGAATATTGCTAATCTGGAATAGAATATTATGTACATGGGTAAAAGACACACTCATGGTGGAATTCAAATATTGTACAGGTGAAAAATATGCAATTGTAGTTGAGAAAACTGAATATGCCGGTAAAGTATTATGTGTAACTTGCAAGTGCCCTATGGCAGAAATATATACACCAAATTGAGCCACTTTTCAATTACCTATACCCATACTTTTACCTGTAAGAGTTCGGTCGATATTAACAATGTGAGTAAATATCCCTTAGCAAATCGGGTGTGGGGGTATTGCTAAAGCTATTAAGATAGCATAAATTGAAAACTACTTTAGTTAATTTAAAGTTTTGCCACATGCATCTTAGTTCTTGTTCCTGCTCTCTATCTGTACATTGCACTCCCTTACATGATCAAGAAATCCTTATTCACCACATTCCCATTCCATGATCAATAAATCCTTATTCACCGTGCTCCAATTTCATGATCAAGGAATCCTTATTTAGTACACCCTATTGTAAGTATTTTTCTTGTTTTGTCTGTTCATCAGGTTCTGTAGTATGCTCTGTTACTGGGTTCTTCATGTAACCAGGATGTGGCCATATTGGGTAGTATGCTAGATGCTTGCAGTATGCACAAATTCATCCGTTTGTCTTGATTGTGTTTGGGGGATCTAGAGTCCTGGGTTATACCCTGATACCCCACACCCATATTGAAAAAAAGGAAAAAATAAAATAAAATGAATAATACAATAAAAAACCTAAACCAACCTTTAAAAGTAACTACCTAAGTACACTATTATTGCCACAAAAAAACTGAAGTTGCTGGTCCTAGTATGGGGACAGGTACGGGCTCACCTACACCGGTACAACAATTTACCCCTCCCCTCCCTGCCCCCCAACCAGATAGGTTCATATATATATAAATTAATGAACTATACTTATATTGAGTATTATGGGGACAGGTACGGGCTCACCTACACCGGTACAACAATTTACCCCTCCCCTCCCTGCCCTCCAACCAGATAGGTTCATATATATATAAATTAATGAACTATACTTATATTGAGTATTATGGTTTTTATATATATATATATATATACACATATGTATATATATCAGTAATTTTCTATATGTTAAAAAATATAAAAACAGTAATAGTCATAGTTGCCAATAAACAAAATATTTAAATTCTTCATAATTTGCAAAAAAGAAAATATTTACAATTTCATAATTCAGTGATCTTCAAAAGTCAATACAAAAAGAAAATTACAATCAACTGAAGAACTTGTAACCTGTTGAAATGTACAAATTTTAGCAAAGTAAGCAATTCCACAGAATCTTGGGACGGGGGGATGTAAAAATGAGGGGATTAAGGGCCTAGATTTGAGGACGGCAACTGGCGGCTGTCTAGGGGTGGAGCCACACAGCAGGGTTGAGGGTGAGGGCTCCTTGCACATTCCCTGTTGCAATATAGGGTGGGATTGAGGGGCAGAGCCCACACCACCAAGCCCAAATTAAGGCCTTTTAAATCACACAAACCTTCATGGCCTATGCCATTTCACAATTTTATTGCTATGTTTTCTGCAATATCAAGTCCTCATATTTCTCACTAGATCTTCATTCTTTAGAAAAATAACAATGAAGCTGAAGAATCTAACCAGTCTAGAGTCTAAATGATGAGGGCTATATAGTTTTTCATCAATAAGTGAATAAAGGTCACTTTAGGGCCAAATTAGGGTTGGCGAATGCATTTTAATTTTAAAAAAAATTGCAAAAAATTAAGTTTTGATGTTTTTTCCCTTTGACTTCCACTGATACGCCTGGGTTCATCTAGGGTCCACTCTTACCTCGAACCAGGCCCAGCAGGTAAAGGGGTTCTGAAGAACCTGTAACATAGCAAAAAACAAAAAGCAAACAACACTTTTATTTTGTTATGTACTTAATTTGTATGTTTTGTGCAAATTATGGCTATTTTTTAATATTTTTTAATTAGGGTTGGTGAATGCATTTTAATTTTTAAAAAAATTGCAAAAAATTAAGTTTTGATGTTTTTTCCCTTTTGACTTCCACTGATACGCCCTGGGTTCACCTAGGGTCCACTCTTACCTTGAACCAGGCCCAGCAGGTAGGGGGGTTCTGAAGAACCTGTAACATAGCAAAAACAAAAAGCAAACGACACTTTTATTCTGTTATGTACTTAATTTGTATGTTTTGTGCAAATTATGGCTATTTTTTAATATTTTTATAAGTATCATACCCAAGCCGTACTGAAACTGGGTTTAGAAAATTGGCCACCTACTATATCTGAACCCTAACTGGCAACTTACGTGTTATGTGCCATTCAACATGAACTATCTCCTGACTCTTGAAATACTTTGGAAGGTTAGCTTGAATAGACAGGTCTGCAAGAAAACATCTATTTAAGCATCTCCTCATCTTGGTTTGTTGTAGAAAATATTCATGCAGACCTACGGAGAATGCTACTTGGACACACTACTCCTAAAATTTAAATTTTCTTAAGACTGTCTTGATTCAGTGGAACAAGATGCTCAAGGTACCCAAGCCATACTGAAATTGGGTTTTAAAAATTGGTGAACTGCTATACCTGAACCCTATCTGGCAACTTAGGTGTTATGTGCTATCTCAACAAGAACTATCTCCTGACTCTTAAAATATTTTGTAAGGTTAGCTTAATTATACAGCTCTCCGAGAAAACATCTGTTCAAGCCTCTTCTCATCTTGATTTGTTGCAGAAAACATTCATACATACCAACAGAGAATGTTACATGGACATGCTACTTATAAAATTTAAATTGATCGAAGACTGTCTTGATTCAGTGGAACAAGATGTTTGAGCCTTATTGGGTTAAATATATTTTATATGTCATACCCAAGCCATACTGAAACTGGGTTAAAAAAAATCATGAACTGCTGTACCTGAATCCTAACCGGCAACTTAGGCATTATGTGCTATTTCAACATGAACTATCTCCTGACTCTTAAAATATTTTGCAAGGTTAGCTTGATTAGACAGATCTCCAAGAAATTGCCTGTTCACGCATCTTGTTATCTTTGTTCATTGCAGAAAATATTCATACATACCCAGAAAGAATAGTACTTATACTGTTATACACACTACTCCTAAATTGATTGCAGACTGTCTTGATTCAGTGGTACAAGATGTTCAAGCCTTCACTGCATTGTCTTTAATTGGCAATAGATGCATCAGACTTATTTCCATTTCTTTTGATGGCTCTGCTATGAAAATCAATGATTCATGGGATCCAGCGTTGTTGGGTATCCAAGTCCAAAAAGCATATGCTTAAATTTTTTTTGAATCATCTAGTAGATATGAATATTTGTCACTGCCTTGTCAATTCTCCCCATAATTGCCTCATCATCCCAGGGAAGTCCTTCTGACAACAAGAATACCAAACAGCTTATAACACAGACTCAGATATCGCATTGGCATAAAACCCTTGATTTGTTGATCCATCTCTACATCAGGTAGATAGTGTGCTCTGAAAAGTGAGCTATTTTAAACTATAATTGCCAAAGCTCAAACCCTTTGCCCCGTTTTTCGCAAGTCTGTTCTTTGTGCTAGTTGTGTGGATAGTTGTCCCTGTCGACATGGGTGTGAGATTAATATGCAGGTCTGAATATCTATCCTCTGAAAGGTCTCTTGTTCGTTCCTTTTTCTGATCTGCAAGTATAACCCCACCAGCAACAAAATTTTGCTTTTGCTTGTCTTGGCTGCCATTATTGGTTAGGGAATGGGAAGCGTAGGTATTAGTAACGTCAATTGACCAAAAATACTGAAAATATTTGCATTTGCAATGCTTCAAAGGCCATAAGAATCTCTGAACTAGACAAAGGGTCAACCCCCTTTAGCCAGCACAAAGTCTGACAAACCATTACTCTTAAAGCTTTAGTAGTTGATAATTAAAATAATTCCGATTAACCAAATGGGAAAATGTAACCATGAGGCTTTTGACTGACCAAAGCAATCACCAAAAGAATCAACAAATTCAATTTGTAACTGTACATGGTATTATGCTGCCAAATACTAGAAATCCTCAAAAGTATTCAACAAGACACATATCTGTAACTGTGGATACTATTAAAATGTCATATTTTGTAAGAAACAGTATTGTGATTGTCAGCCTAACCATAGGCACATCTTCAAAGGACCAGAATCAAGCGATCTTATAGGTTTATTGAGAATCAAATCTGCAGGAAGGATACTGACAATTAATGTGGACGCCTACTAAGAAAATCAAGATGCATTTTTTAACAGGGACTATTGGCATCAGGAGTCCAGGTTAGAGATAAATAACAATCTCCAAGATATATCACATTAAGAAGAATATAAATAACTTTGTCCGTGATGCTTGAGACTACCGGAAGAAATCTTAAAAGCATGTGGACAAACAACTGCCATGACACTGCCAATGCTAAACATGGAGGAAGTTAGAATCAACATAAGAGAAATGTCCACCACTAGAAGAAACTCTAGCAGAGTGATTCAGAATTGGGCTTTCTATGATAATTTTGTTTCTGAAGTAATTACTAATGTAAAATTTTGTATTTTCACAGTTTAGAGAACAAATCTTTGCCCTAGCTCTTAACCTTGATATATTTGCGAAAGAATTGTATGAGCTAGTCATACTGGAGCTGAATATGGAATATATTATATGTGAAACATATGTATCAATGTAAGTTTCTGGTAAGATTGCCGTGGCCAAATATTCTTATGTGAGATTTCACATTGTACTCTTTGTTTTTTAGCATCCCTTGAGAGTCCTTGTGTAGGATGCATTTACCTCTTTTCAGAACTTTTTTTCCTTCTGTTTTTCTGTCTTTGCTCTCCCTTACACATGAACAGTGACACCCCCACAATTGTTTCTTAATTTATTTTAAGACCATGCAACAGATCATATGTACTCAACTAAAAATGCTCCTAAAATGAAATATGAAATATCGACTTAGCTTCGAATGTGCATGTATATTATCTGGATTTATGTGTAGTTTGCACACATTAATGCTTACATGTTAAAGTATATGTTGAGAGTATTCAAATGATAAACTTTACCTCATAGATATTGTAGATATATAGTTTATCTCTATAGCAGCTCTTTTTATGTTTTGAAACCAATGGTTATTTTTCAGATTGTGCCTTTTCTGATGCTTGCCCAGGAACTTCATCTCGAGTTGATGTAACAAGGATTTCATCTGACCGAAATGTTTGTCGTGAACGTAATCCAGCACCAGGTTGTACGATTAATATTGTTGATGATGGTGATGATGATTTGACTACTTATAAGGTAAGAAATGCTAATTCTGTTGTTTTAATGGGATACTTAAAATATTGACCTGATCATTTTAGTCTTTTAGAGTTAAATTTCTATTGATCTAGTAAGAATCACTTTTTACAATAGTAATGTAACATGCACAAATGCAGTATGCATGTATAGTTTTATCATTTATGTATATGCTTGTAAAATTTGAGGAAGCCTTCTTGATTTTATGCACATTTTCTGGGATGTTAGGGACATTAGTCATGTGAAAAATTATCAAACTGGTCCCATCTTGACTGATATGCTTAAAGTATAGTCCATGCAGAGAGAATCGCCATTGAAGTCTTGTTCTCACATATTTAGAATGAATTTTTTGTAATTCCCATGTGGCATTCTGTATCCATTATTGTAGTTTTTGAGGTGACATTTTATTCACAATGAAACTCCCTTGGCATATTCTCTTGATATTCACGTAACATCCCTATCAATTTTATCTTTTCTTTTGAAAATATGGCTTCATCAAAAATTTAAATTACCTTTTAATAAGAAAAAGGAGCTTGTATGATATAATAGGAGAAAAATATAGAAAAGCTGAGATTCTGCACCAGAATGAGAGTCAATTGCAGAGGTCCTGTCCTTCAAAATGTTTGAAACTTGTCTTCAAAAATCAGGATATAACCAGTAATAGCTATGTGGCTCATAAGAAACAGAACTTGTTGACTGTATGCTATGCCATGGCAAACAATTGGTGATGTTGAAATCCGGTAGGTATCCCATATAGTTCCACCTTCTGGTGATAACTAATATCAGTCCTAATAAACTGCATATAACCGGAGTTCTTTTTGAGGAAATCAAATCAACTATCAGTATTGTAGTATCTCAAGGAAGACAAACAGAAGCATGCTTGGGACAGATTTTCTTTTACAAAGTTGTCTATTAAAACAGTAACCCTTAACCTTAAAAATTCCAATACATGTGTCATGCTCACTGGTATGCTATGTATTGATCTAAAGGTTGTTGCAGAGTATATTTACATCTACAATTTCTTATCAGTTTAATGTTTATCTCAGGTTATTGAAAACCATAGTTCCACCAAGTTTCGGGGACGGGGACGGGGGGACGGCAGGGGACGGGTTTCGGGGGCGCGGGGGTGGGGGGCCTAAGTTTGGGGACGGCGAGGGGACGGCGGCGGGGGGGCGGCGGGGGAGCGGTGTGCCAGAGTGGCTGGAATTGATGAAGTCAGACTTCATGGAGATGGATGGTGGGAATACTAATTTTATGCCCATTCAAGTGGATGAAACTGTCCCACATTTTGTATGAAGATATGCATTAAAAATGTGGTTTGGTTGAAAAATGTGGAAGCACAGGCAAGGCATGCGAATTGTCTGACTGAATTCATCAACCCTTGATGCATTCAGTCAAACAGTTCACATGCCTTGCCTGTGCTTCCACATTTTGGATTTTAATTTTTGCAGAGCATAAAATTTTAAATTATAGATGATATAAATAAAATTGTTTGGAAATTGGAAATTGAAAAATGAAAACAGCTAATATTATTAAATTATTTTTTAAAATTATTATATTTTTTATTTTTTTTATTTAACAGCCTGGTTCGGTGGCCTGTTCAAACTTCAAATGAAAAGCGAACCCTCAAAGGGATGTCAGCTCATGGAAGGCGATTTATTCGCCTCTTCCATGAGCTGGCATCCCTTTGAGGATTCGTCAGATGAACTGAACTGGAACATGAACTCGTTGCCAGTGGTTGCCCTTGCCCATCGTGGGTTTCAGAATGGCGAATGCCAAAAAAATAAATAAAAATAAAAACCTAAAATGCAAGTGCAACATACCTGCTAAGTGCTAACAATGCCGCCCTTGAAACTTTGAAAGATATTTGATGAATATTGAGCTCTCCAGATGCAGTCGCACTTCTCAGACTTTCAACCAGTCTCCAGTCGCACAGGCACGCACGGGTAGAAATGTCAAATAAAAGTTAAAACAAAAAAAATTAATTTACACTTTACACTTACTTTACTTAAAAATTTATATTATTATTAAACTTTAAATTTAACTTAAACTATGTAAATTTTTAATTTTCTTTAAAAAAATCATTATTTTATAGGGGACGTGGGAAACTTGGAGTCTTGGAGACGCCCAAAAGACTCCGAGTGGAGACGCCCAGAAGACTCCGAGACGCAACGAAGTCTCCTTTTCAGGGAAACGTTCAGGAGACGGCGGAGGGACGGGGGGATGGCGGGGGGACGTTTCCTTGACGTCTCCGCGTCTCGGAAACGTCCCCGTCTCCGAGACGGCCCATTTTTCGGGGGGGACGCGTCCCCGTGGAACTATGTTGAAAACTAATCTGGAGTTTTTTTAACCTAGTATGTTATTCTGGCAAGTGTAAATTGGTTGTGTGGTACTTGAGCTTGAGGTAACTTTTGATAATGCACTTGCATCTGTGAGTTACAATGGACATATATTTGCTGCCTTTTGTGCATTTCAGTCCATATTTGAATTTATAAATGTGTCTGTTCTCATTTTCAATAACTGTCTTGAGCATATTATGTTTGAAACCAATTTTTTATGCTTACGTGACAATGATCTCAATTCTGCTGATCCAGATTCTGATAATAGGGGATCTTTCTGTTTTTTGTCACTCTCTTTCTGTTTTTTCCATCAAAACAAGAATGTTATTTTTGCAGTGTTGTCACAAGTTGACGTTAATCATGTTCATCTTTTAGACAACTATCTGAAACTTTCCATTTGATCACTCTATTGGAAGAAGTGTTTGCAAACATGGGTTACAGTTTAATCTTGTCTTGAAATGTTGGACAATGTTTTTACCACAAGTAGAAGTTCCAGATTAGCCAAAACAACTAATTTTCTGGGCATATTCGATCAGTCTTAAAATATACATATTTTTTTGTCATTATAATTTTGGGTTCAAATATACTTCATATATCATTTATGCACTATCTACGTTCTTATTTGTCATGGTTGCTTGAGTTCAGTTTTTTCTTTTTGTTTTTGTTTTTGTTTTTGTAGACCATTTATGCAATTCTTTTGTGTTGTGAATTTTCTTTACCAAATAATGCTATATCAATTTAATCTGATGGAAGAATGTATTAATTATGTCCTCACAAATGTGAATATCTTCATATTTCATGTTCATTCACTGATGCTTTTTTCTTATAATATGTCCTTAATAGGATATTTTTTGTGCTGGATCAATTCTGGTTTCTTTTGTTTTTATTTTGTCAACATAGATTTATTTTTCTGCTTCTATCTTTTTCATGTGCAGAGGAGGAGGCAAGGGCTTGCATCAAGCAGCAATAATCCACCTGTTCAAGTAAATGAATTGAATCTAAATTGTCCCATATGTATGGATTCAATGAAGGAAGAGACTTCTACTGTCTGTGGACATCTTTTCTGTAATAGTTGCATTTTAAGTGCAATCCAATTTCAGAAGAAATGTCCAACTTGTCGCAGAAAACTGACAGACAAAAATATACACAGAATCTACCTTGATAGCCACACTACATGATTCATTTGTAGAGGTGCTCACATTTTGGAATTTGGTTGATGAACGCTACCTTGGCAGATAATTCTCTCAGTTTGGCCAAGGGTTATATATAAAGGGATAATAGCTAACAAGTGTCTTCTGATGTGGTCGCCTAAGAAGGCCAAAGTTGATAATGGTGCAAATGTTTTTATTCATTTTCTAGAGACAAAATTGCAATTACAGCAAGGGCTCCATGTTTTATGTAAACTGTTAAAAAATTAGTTCTCAGGTTTTCCACGAGTTTCTGAAGACTTGGGACAGTTGCCGATGTTTTCTATGGTTGTCCATGTTGATGAATGTTACCACACATAGGTCTCAGTTGGGCTAAGGATAATATGTGAAGGAATAGCTAACAAGTGTCTTCTGACGTGGTCATCTGAGGACCAAAGATAAGCGGTGCAAATGTTTTTATTCATTTTCTAGAGATGAAATTGCAATTATGGCTAAGGGCTTCCATAATTTTGGTTGAACTGTTACAAAATTAGATACCGGGTTTTTGATGAGTTTCTGAAGACTTGGGCTAATTGCCTGCTTTTTCTATAATTTTTTTGTTAAGTATTTTTTGGGAGAAGGGGCACATGCAGTTTCTTCTTAGACTTATTTTAATGCACTTATTTGTGGTGTTTACTCCTTGAATTAATATGGCTTTGGTAAATCTTGATAGCATCCTGATTGCATCTGCATTTTCTTTGTCATGGTATTCTGTTGGTGTCTGGAATACAGTTGAGAGGACCAAAATCTCTGCATTGCTTTCTATTTCCTGCTATCAAATTTGATATCCTTAAATGTCCTTGATGATATATGTCTTACGAATGTCCTCCACACTACTTATGCGGTTTCTTCATAAAGTTTCTTGCTAACGTTTCAATCAATCATGCAATACATCAAGCCATGTCATGGAGTTACTTGCATCATCAATAACTTTGTTGTTCATTGACAAATCTGGGACATTGGCATGCATATTGCTGCCCAATTTACCCTCATTTCTTGACATGTTTTAATATTGCTATTTTTGGTGTGAAACATTGTGTATATGGTCCCTTGGGAAATGGAAGGGAAAAACCTGGAATATATCTTTGACATATTATATTGTATTGCCTCTTCAAGTGTGAGAGGTTTTATATACAAGGCTGGGAAATGGGATAGGAAACCATGGAGTATTTATTGCGAAAAAATAAAGGGTGCTATACAAGGAGAGATCTCAGGGCATTCTCATTAGGTGTACAGTCTACTTGTGCATGCATTTTAATTTCTCCTAGTCTTGTTTACCATTTCTTGGCTATGCACGCCCCTTTTTTCTTACATGGAGGATGGATGGATATATAGTTTGTACTTAAGGTGGGTACAAGGGGAGAAATTACACAGAAAAGTTGGTATGGATTAATATTATAAATGAGGAAAAGATAATAAAGGAAACGTGGTGGAGGTGGATTAAATATTCAATATTGTTAACATTTATTTTAACATTATGCATTTTAGTTGTTTGAGCTTCTTCGTTGGTGGTTACATCAAAATTTGTCCTCACATTGTCTGAACTTGTACCCAACAATGCCAGTAGAACTTATGGTAATGCTGCAAAGTCTAGAAAACATGATCAGAGTGTACCACCCAGAGGAACGAACTAAACCTAGGGTGGAGAGACAAGTATAAGGTGGCGCCTTTAGATAAGAACAATTTTTGGGAGGGTTTTGACATCTGCTGCAGGAAGATGTTATCAACTAAACGCTAAGTGTATAATACCCTTTTAAGTATGCTTTAATGTGGAGGTGGTGCTGCTATCTTGGATTAAGGGTGTTTCAATTTGTGTTAATGCCAAGGTAACCCTTTGACATCTGCTGCAGGAAGATGTTATCAACTAAACGCCAAGTGATCATACCCTTTAAGTATGCTTTAATGTGGAGGTGGTGCTGCTATCTTGGATTAAGAGTGTTTCAATTTGTGTTAATTCCAAGGTACCCTTTGTCATCTGCTGCAGGAAGATGTTATCAACTAAACACCAAGTGCATCATACCGTTTAAGTATGCTTTAATGTGGAGGTGGTGCTGCTATCTTGGATTAAGAGTGTTTCAATTTGTGTTAATGCCAAGGTACCCTCCAAGGGCTTTAAAGTCTCTGTTCGGTTTCATGATGGTGAATAATGGGCAGAGCACTTAATGGCAGTAGTTCGTTCCTGTCTAATTTGGATATAGGCATTGATCATGCCTTTGAATCGACGCAACACATGCAAAACATGTCCTAAACTATGGTTAGAATGCATGGCGTTTATTTTTCTAAGAGATATTTACAGTTTTAAAGAACGTATGAACTATACTAACTGAATACGACAACTTATTGTGTTGACCTTTAGAACGAAACATATAACGAGAATATAGCAGCTAACCTTAGTCATTAACCTTTTATTCATTTAGAAATTTAAAAAGTGGGCAACCAACAAAAACCATCCCATGTTGACAGATATTGTTACCATTCCATGTGCACCTCATGTTCTTTCACTCTTATGTCTTCCATCATATTCATTGCATGTTTTATCTGTAACGTACACCTTTGTTCTACCTTGTTTTTGTTTGTTTGTTTTGATGTGTTCTAGTGAAGATGAAAATGCAGGTGGTGTTTTTTTTTACAATGAAGCACAAAAATAAAATAATTTGCAGCAATTAAATAACTCGGAATTTAAACAATGTTCATAAACAACATGGTAGAAATTTTCAGATTTAATTTCTAATTTGAAAATACAAGTTTTTCCAATGTAAGAGCAACCCAAGTCATTGAATTACATTACATATCTATTTCAAACATACTCAAAAAAATTGATTGAATTTGATAATTTTTTGTACATGAAATCAGCTCCTGCAAGCTCCAAAAAGGGGATGCTACTGTCTGAAAATGAATGTCTTGTTGATGGAATTGAAACATAGGGCAACACAAACCACCTGCAATAATTTGGTAAAAAACCTAAGCAACCAACTCACAAAATCCCATGCCCTTGTCTAGATGGTACGGTCAGCTATGAGAATGGTAAGGCCAGCTTTGGGAGATCAAAACAACAAATCTCTATCAACACTTCACCAATTTGTAGCTTTAAGTTTGATATGGAATAGCTCCCTCCAAAATTGAAATAGGAATTTCACGATATGACCAACTGTGGTCTTTGTAATGAAATCACTAAGTAATCCTCTAGATTGTATCTTTCAATGTGGAGAATGTGGCCAGTAAGTGGTTTTGTCTTCACATACCAAGAAGAACCAGCTCCTATAGCAAGAAGAATATCAATTCAATAGTCAAGCATAAGCAAAATGAGTTCCAAACTTCACTGGATCCTCCTCAAAAACCCATGCTCCATTTAGCATTAAATGCTTTTTTTTAAATTTAAATTTAAAATTTCCTTTATTTCTCCAAGTACGGTGTCCACTTTAAGGGTTACTTTAATTTAATTTTAAAAATTTGTGTCTCACAAAAGTACCTCTCATAAAATTAAATAATGATAAAGTTAAATATTTAATTTAATTTTATTAAATATCGTTTTTTAAGTTAAAATCTTGGACCATAGTAAATATTTGGATGCCGACATTAAATGCCTCCATCAATAACTAAAAATAGAAATGCTGACACTAACCTTGTTGGTATTTGAAACTGACTTACTAAAAATAGTAAGTATGGAAGAAAACATCCAAAACTATCCCAACTTCAAACTTTTTTGTTCCACTCTTCTTGAGAGTAGATTGTTTGTATGGTTGAAGCCTCAAAGACACCATATCCCCAACTTCAAAACTGTGCTCTACATGATGTTGATCAACATATAAATTTCGCTGATTTTGTGCCTGCAATAAGTTCTTCAAAGATTTCATAACATCTTGACTCTCCTGCAATAAATCCCTCCCTTTCCTTAGGCACTCTGCTATCCTAAAAAAAGAAAATCCAAGAAGTTGGGTGCCTCATATCCATACAAAGCCATGAAGGGTGACATCTTGATGGACACGTGATAAGTAGTATTATAGCAGTACTCACCAAGGTGCAACCATATAATCTAAGCTCTCTATTGTCCAAACATCGTTTCTGAGATACTCTTTCACCCATTTGTTAACTATATCCATTTGTCCATTTGTTTGTGGGTGGTAACTTGTGCTAGGAATAAGCTTTGACCCACTCAATTTGAAAAGCTCTTGCCAAAAGAGGCTTAGGAACTTACTGTCCTTGTCGCTCACTATACTTTTGGGCATCACATGCAATTTGAAAATCTCCCTGAAGAATAAATTAGATGCTTGAGCTGTAGTATATGTCACTGAAATAGCAAAAAAATTGTGCAAATTTGGTTAGTTTGTCAACCACAACATATATGCAATCCCTGCTTTGCATCTTAGGTAGTCCAGTAATGAAATCCATGGAGATACATTCCTATTTCTGATTAGGAATGAGTAAGGGCTGAAGTATATTAGTTGGATAAGTGTGCTTATTCTTATTCTATTGGCAAGTGAGACACTCTTTGACATACTTAAGGACTTTGTTTTTTAGTCCTTTCCAAGTGAATCTTTTCTGGATTTGCTTTTAGGTCTTGAATAAACCCGAGTGACCAACCATAGGTGCATCATGGAAAGTCCTCAATATCTTCCCCTTAAGTTGTGAAGTAGGCACCAAATAAATCCTCTCCTTATAAATGATCAACTCATTGATCAATGTATACTTGTCATCATGGATAGTGCCCTCTATGATTCCTATTGCCTAAGAATCCTTAACATACTTTGTTGAAATTAACTCTCCAATTAGTAGGAATCTCAACCAGAGAACATAAGTGAGGTGTTCTAGAAAGTGCATTAGCAACTACATTCTTCTTCCTCTTGACATATACAATGTCAAAATCATATGCCTATAGTTTACTAACCCACTTTTGTTGCCTGCCATATCCTTTTGGTTCATGAAGTATTTGATGCTATTGTGGTCCGTTTTGATAATAAACTTACCCCCTACAAGGTATGGTCTGAATTTTTCCAAGGAATGCATGATGGCCAACATATCTCTATCATAGATAGAGTAACTTCTCTCCACACCTCTTAGTTTTTTGCTCTCAAATGCTATGGGGTGCTTCTCTTCAATCAAGACAACTCCAATCTGCTCTCTTGAACCGTCAAAGTCCAACTCAAAAGGTTTGGAGAAATCTGGTAACCAGTACAAGATACAAAGACATCAACTGTTTGAAGTGCTCAAAACACCTATGTGTTGAATCAGACCATTCGAAAGCTCCCTTCTTTGTCAAGTCTATAAGTGGAGTTGCAATTTGTGAAAATCCTTTAACAAACCTCATGTAGAAACCACACAAACCAAAGAATCCCTTAAGCTGAGTGAGATTCGTAGGAGTAGGCCACTCAACAATAGCCTTGATCTTCTCAGGATCCACTCTCAGCCCCTTCACACTGATGATGTGTCCAAGATAGAGAAGCTCTGTCATTTCAAAGTCACATTTGGATTCCATGGCATACAAGGACTCACTCTCCAATATGCTCAAAACCTCCTCAAGATGCCTCGTGTTTTTCCAATGTTTTACTAAAAATCAAGATATCATAAAAAAATATCAATACAAACTTCCTCAACTGTTTCTGAAATACCTAATTCACACAACTTTGAAAAGTTGTTGGTGCATTTGTCAAACCAAAGGACATCACCAAAAACTTGAAATTTCCAAAATGACATATGAAAGCTGTCTTCTCTATGTCCTCTCTCCTCATTTGGATCTTATGGTACCTTGCTCTCAAATCTATCTTGGAAAAATAACAAGCTTCATGCAACTCATCAATCAACTCATCTATTCATGAAATAGGCTACCTATTTTTTATTATATTCTTATTCAATGTCCTATAATAAATACACATCCACATTATCTTTTTTCTTCACTAAAACCATTGTTGATGCGAATGGACTCTTCTTCGATCTAATGTGCCCCATCTCCAGTAATTCCTTAATTGCTTTCTCTACCTCATCCATATGCCTCTTAGGATGTTTGTATGGAGTAGTAATCATTGGTTTGGCACCCTCCTCCAACTCTATAGCATGCTCTATCCCTCTCTCTAGTGGCACTCCATGAGGGATATTTTCAAACACCTTGCTATGTTCGGATAACAACTTCTGGATATCTGGATGGTAAGTGTTCTTTTGCTGATCTGCACTTGTAGGCATGATATGACACTTTGCTGTCCACTCAACTTTCTCATGTCTAATCAAATGCTCCATCCTCTTAAATGATACAACTCTAGGACCCCCATCTAGTAACCCTCTGAGCACTATCTTCTTCCCATTAGATTGAAACTTCATTTCCATTTTCTGTAAGTTGAAAGAAAAGTCCACAAGAGATTTCTTCCAATGCATCCCTAAGGCCATATCAATATCCCCAATATTAACCACATAAAATTCATCCTTCAACTCATAGTCTCCCAATTATATGCTTAGATTAGAAACTTTATGAGTAAGAAAGTTTGTACCCATTAGCTACCATGAGTTTGAATCCATCATGTTCTTCTATTTGCAACCATCTTCTATTCACAAAGCCCTCATCAATGAAGTTATGAGTGACACCTATATCAATAAGTGCTATGATTCAATGCCCTTGTAATGTCCCTCTAACCTTGAATGTTATTACTTTTTGGATGCTAAAGAGTTGGCCAATGGTACCAACACTCTTTGTTCCCTCATTTGATGAGCTCTCCTCCTCACTGCTCTCCGAATTAGATTGTTGATCTAATTTTTTTGATGCAAATTCATTAGTAAAAAACACTCTATTTGCTTTGCTTTTTGCTTTCATACTACATTTGTGATATGGGCCCCAAGGTTCTTTATAATGAAAGCACAATTTCTTCCTTCGGAGGTCATTAAGCTACTCATTATCCAACCTGTTGGACTCATTATGTGGCTGATATGAATCCCTATGAAATGTTTTCTTATCCTTATCCTTCGTATGAGGAAAACTCTTAGATTGAAATTTGTTTCTAAGAGAGGAAGTCTCCATATCTCTAGCCTTTTTGATGGCTTCTTGTAATGAAGATGGATTAAGGACCTTAATCGAACCCGTTAAAGGATTTGAAAAACCATTCATGAAAATAATAATGAGTCTCCTCTTTGAAATATCCGTGACCAAAATCAAAGCATTTGGAAATCAACAACATATGCCTCTATTGAACCCCAATGTTTGAGCTGAGCAAACTCCTTAAAGTGTGATGCAACAACATCCAGGACGAAGAGCAATCTTGCATCAACAAAAAAATATGAGTTATTTCTTTTCAATAAGGGTTGAATTGGCTTGAATTCGCTGAGTATGGCAGTCTGTAGGAGTTCGGGCTTTAGGAGTAAGTGACATGAAGGATGAACAAACTTCGTCATTCAACGTTTGTTCAATAGGCTATTGGAGTGACGTGGAGATTTTAGAGACACCTTGTTCCATGTCCCTTCGACATAGCGATGGTGGAAGCGATAGTAGTGGATGGTTACGAAGGCTTTACATTGGGCTAACATGTGAATGTCGACATGACAACATAATGAGTCCCTTTGATACTTCGACAAGGTGTTTGCAAAGTTGGTATGCTCATATTGGAGAAACATATTGTTTTCAACAAGACTTAGTGGCAAGTTCCTTCAAAATTCTGATGAAGCATTTCATCAATGAGACAAACACATTTCAGTAGAACATCAAAGGGAGTCTTTTCGACATCCCGATAGCAATTCATCGAAGAGAAAGTGGAATCTCGGCGAGACAATTTCAAGAGTCTCTTCGACATGTCGATAAGGTGGAGCCTGACAAAGTGTCAATAAAGGTGAATGATGACATCAACATGACATGTGGCGACGAGTGACTAGCTAACATATCAGGTCATACTGGTGACGTTAGCTATACGAAGATGATAGGAATGACACGTAGGTAGTACAAACCACTTGGTCAAGGTTGCAAAGCATATTGGTGTGACATTCTTATTTCAATGGGAGTTGTTATAGCGTCCCTTCAACATTCCGATGGGAACTTCTTTGGCGAGACACCACCTTTTCAGAAGGAGTTACTTGGGAGTCCCTCTAATGGAGCAATAAGCGATGACTTTTGTGGGACTCGATAGGGAAGTGCAATGATGCGTAAAGATAGATGGCAAAGGAGATTAGTGAGGTGGTGACACATATTCCAATATGTTGATTTCACATCTTCGTTGTGAATCAACATGATTTTTGGTTAGCAACTGGCATTAGCCTAACGAGGAAGCACAAATTTGAAAGCGGTTTTCATGGCACGATGTTCATTGGACGACTGTGGTGGTACTACAACATGAGGAAAAGAATGCTCATAAGATAAGCTGACCAAAATGAGAGAGATATGGGTAGAGAGGTAGATAGATAGAGAGAGAGGGTGGCGAAATAACATGTTGGTCAAGGGATCATGGAGCAGAGCTTGAAGGCCGATTTGCATGTTTGACTGATGCTTTTGTATTCAAACAACCCATGTAATGGTGTAGTTTATTTTCCATTCTAGTGATAATAGAATATCTTTGTTCTTCCTGCATATTGGTTGTGTATCTGTGTTATTGCTGTGAGGTTGAGATGGTAAGAGGAGTACCCTTCATCAAGTGGTATCAGAGAAGGTTGTCCTGAGACTATAAATAGATCGTTGAACATGAGGCAGTTTGTGGCAGGACCTGTGAGCATGGGTTGAGATCAAAATGCCTCCTAGACTTACCCAACATGGTAGAGGTAGAGGCAGAGGTGGTGGAGAAAGAGATCCTCCTAGAGATTAAATTAAAGCCATCAAAAGGCAGTTGGAAACCTTGCAGGAAGAGGTTCACAGAAGAGAAGTGCATCGAGAAAGAGATGACAGTGAAGATGAAACTGAAGAGGAAGTGGAAGAGGAAGAATTTTCAGGATCAAATGGATTTGGGAGAAGTTAGATTGTTGAGAGCTATATCAAGCATTGGGAAGAGACCCAAAATGGAGGTTTCAACTTTTAGTGTTAGTCTAAATCCTGAAGAGTTGATCGATTGGATCAACGATATGGAGGAATTTTTCGAGTTTGAGGAGATTGAAGATCCTTACTGAGTGAGGTTTGCAAAGATAAAGTTAAAAGGTCATGCAAGCATATGATGGAAAGAGATCCAACTTGAAAGAGGAAGACAATGGAAAGAAAAAGTCTCCAAATGGGATAGAATGGTGGCCAAGATGAAAAAGGAAATTTATTTTTGTAGATTATGAGTTGAAGTTGCTAAAGAAGATGAAGAATTTGAGACAAGGAATGAGGATAATGAAAGAATACACGAAGGAATTTCACAATGTCTTGATTCAGATAGGAAATTCTGAAGCAAATAAGGAGAAAGTAGCTCGTTATATTAATGGGTTGAAACCTAGCATACAAGAATATTTGGCATTAGTAAGAACATACAACATTGGGGATGCATATCAATTTGCATTGAAGGTAAAAGAAAGATTGAATAGGAAATTTGAGAATAAGCAAAAAGGGAAGGGTAGAGATTGTGTAGAAAAAGGAGGATGAGCAGCAAATTAGAGACATTAAGGAAAATGAGGATGAAAGAGGTGAGAGCTCAAACAAGTTTTGTGAGAAAAATTTCAGAAGTAGAGGAAGATCTGGACGAGGACCAAAAAGAGGAGGCTTCTGTGGAACATGTTTTCAATGCAGAGGACATAAAGCCTTTGAGTGTCCTCAACATCAAGGAAGTACAAACAAAAGACCATAAGGTAATGCTTGAGTTTCCCATGTAGATGAAGATGCCCAGTCTTCACATTTTGAAGATGCTAAAAGGGGCGAGTCCCTTGTTGTTAGAAGAGCCTTGCTGAACGAGGAGAAGGAACCAGACCAAATAGAGAACCTGTTTCACACTCAATATAAGTGTGAAGGTAAAGTTTTCAATGTTATCATTGATGGAGGTAGTATAGATAATATTGTGTTAGAGGAAATGGTCACTAAGTTACAACTGGAAAGGAGAAGACACCTGCATCCATACAAAATTGCTTGGTTGTAGGATGACCGTAAGGTTTTGGGCGTGAATGAACAATGCTTCGTAAGGATTAAGATAGGTGATTATCATGATGAAGTTTTGTGTGATGTTATTCCTATGGATGTTTGTCACCTGTTATTGGGAAGACCTTGGCAGTTTAATAGGAGAGCAGTGCATGATGGGTATGCTAATAACTACTCCTTGATAAAGGATGGAGTCAAACACAAGTTGAAACCTTTGAATAAAGAAGAAGGAAAGGTATGTAAAGACACTGAAAAATGCTTAGTTAATGGAGTTAGAAAATTAGTTAAAGAGGATGAGGATGAAGATCATGCTTGGCTAATGCAAGTTGCAACTTGTTGATTGCATTTAGAAGAGGTAGAATAAAAGTTTTGGTGGAGGAAGAAGAGGTAAAATCTAATTTTTGTGAAAATGTTATTGCTGATTTATATGAGCATGATGAGATTAGTGTAGACAAAGGTATTGTAGTAGTGAGTACATTGATGAATGAAGGTACTACAGTTGTAAGGATGAAGCTGAGAAAGTGCATGTTGATTTGTTTGGCGAGCTTCCGTTTACATTAGTTGATGATAGTTTATTGGAAGAGGAAAATGAAGAATATTTTTATTGTGTTATTGACATTGATAAGGATATAGAGGAGAGAGATGGAACGTATGAGTATTGCGATTGTGATACTGACATTTAATTTGTAGTTGAGCACTATTTTTCAGGAGATATAGGAAAGGAGGAACACATGGAACAAATAGAGATTGAAAATGAAAAGATTGTTGCAACAATAACAGGGGTAGAGGTAATGTATGAGTTTCCATATTTTACTGATGACTATGATTTTCCAACATTTCATAGTGCAAATTGGTGGGAATTGGAATTTGTGAAAAGAGGAAGGAAGAGAGGAAGAATGAAGGATGGAAAGGACATTAAATTGCAAAGGAAGGTTCAAAAAGATGTTCAAAATGATAAGGTAAATAGATGGGTCCAGGATAAGCACAAGATCTACAAATATTTATGAGTTCAACTCATGAAACATTTCAAATTACCCTAGGTGTCTGATGCAAAAGCATCCAGGGCGAAGAGCAATCTTGCATTGACACAAAAATTTGAGTTATTTCTTTTCAATAAGGGTTGAATCGGCTTGAATTTGCTGAGTATGGTTATCTACAAGAGTTCGGGCTTTAGGAGTAAGCGGCACAGAGGAAAAAAATTCGTTATTTGGTGTTCGTTCAATAGGATATTAGAGTGACATGGACATTTTAGAGGCACCTTGTTCCATGTCCCTTTGACATAGCGATGGTGGAAGCAACAATAGTGGATGGTTACAAAGGCTTTACATTGGGATGATAGGTGAATGTCGATAGGACAACAAAATGAGTCCCTTCGATACTTTGACAAGGTGCTCACAAAGTTGGTATGCTCATATTGGAGAAACATATTGTTTTTGATAGGACTTAGTGGCAAGTCCCTTCAAAACTCCGATGAAGCATTTCATCGATGGGATAGACATATTTTAGCGAAACATCAAAGGGAGTCTCTTTAACATCCCGATAGCATTTCATTAGAGAGAAAGTGGAATCTCAGCGAGACAATTTGAAGAGTCTCTTCGACATGCCAATAAGGTGGGGCCCGACAGAGTGTCGATAAAGGTGAATGATGACATCAACAAGACATGTGGTGGCGAGTGATTGGCTGATATATTAGTTCGTACTGGTGACATTAGTTGTATGAAGATGACAGGGATGAAACGTAGATAGTATAGACCACTCGATCAAGGTTGCAAAGCATATAAGTGTGACATTCTTATTTCGGTGGGAGTCATTTAGCGTCCCTTCGACATTCAGATGGGAACTTCTTTGGCAAGACATCACCTTTTTGGAAGGAGTTGCTTGGGAGTCCCTCTGATGGAACGATAAGCGATGAATTTTGTGGGACCCGATAGGGAAGTGGCGATGACGTGTAAAGAAAAATGGCAAAGGGAAATTAGTGAGGTGGTGACATGTGTTCCAAACCATTGATTTCACATCTATGTAGTGAATCAACGCAAATTTTGGTTAGCGACTAGTGTTGGCCTAATGAGGAAGCACAGATCTAAAGACAATTTTCATGGCACGACGTTCATTGGACGACTATGGCGGTACTACAACAACATGAGGGAAAGAATGCTTATAAGATAAGCCGACTAGAACGAGAGAGATATGGGTAGAGAGGCATACATATATATATATATATATAGAGAGGGTGACAAAATAACATGTCGATTAGGAGATCGTGGAGCAAAGCTTGAAGGACGATCTACATGTTTGACTGATGCTTTTGTATTCAAACAACCCACGTAATGCTGTAGTTTCTTTTCCATTCCAGTGATAATAGAATATCTTTGTTCTTCCTGCATATTGGTTGTGTATCTGTGTTGTTGCTGCGAGGTTGAGATGGTAAGGGGAGTACCCTTAATCAAAGTGCAACTTAGGATCCTTCCTATCAAATCTCTCAATCAACCTCTTTGTAAACTTAACATATGAGTCAATTTGGTCATGATCCGAGGTGATCATGTCATGGTGCCTCCACTCATGAGCACTACCATCCAAATGTATAGTGTTATATTTGATGGCCTCATCCTCCTGCATTGGGTTAAGCTGGAAGTATGTGTTAAGCTTCTAAACCTATGCCCTAGCTGTAGTCTTCTCAAAGCCATCATAATATGGAATGGATAGCTTGCCCACCTTTCTTTGCAACTCTTGGTGATGTTGTTTATCGCCCTTATGTGGTCTATGTTTCAAGACATCTCAACTTGAAATTCTAATCTTGAATCCCTCCAGTCTTGCAAAATTTGATCATGTAGCTCTTGTTGGGTAGGCTCTACTTCAATTTGAGGGTTAACCCTAGGTGGAAAGTTAGGCATTAGAGCCCTGGAATTTGTTGTTGTGGTTCTAGTTGGATGATTTGTACCCCTTTCATTCTTCAATGAACCTTCCCCATTACCATTATTCTTGCTGTGCCCTTGGTTACCACCATTCTATCCCCCATTATTACCACCATTGTTTCTTGCATTATTCTCTGCATTGTTGTTGTTTCCAAGAATTTGTTGGTTCATCAAGGCCACCATTTGAGCCAAACTCTACTAAAGCTCACGCTATCCTCTAGTTAGTTCATTTAGCATTTCTCTAGTGCTAGGTTCATGCTTCTCTTTGTCACCCATTTCGATGCCTACAAAGGATCTACCTCTAGTTGACTCTCAAGGCTAGTATTAGATCCATTCCTTCTCAAATTGTAATGGTGTGTATAAGGTGGTTGCATTACTCAATTACCTGTCATAACACTGTTTTCCCCAAAACCCTCTAGGATGGCAGGATACACTGCTTTGATACCACTGTAACATACACCCTTGCACTACCATGAATTTTTGTTTGTTTTGATGTGTTTTAGAAAAGAAGACATAAATGCAAAAGGTGTTTTCTTTTTACAATGAAGCACAAAAATAAAATAACTTGCAATAATTAAATAACTCAAAATTTAAACAATGTTAAAAACCACATATAGAAGAAATTTCCAAATTTAATTTTTGAGATGAAAATATAAGTTTTCCTAAATTTAAGAGCAACCTACGTCATTAAATTACATTAAATATCTATTTCAAACATACCCAAAAAATTTGATTGGCTTTGATAAATTTTTGTACATGAAATCAACTCTTGCAAGCTCCAAAAAGGGGACGTCATAGTCTGAAAATGAATTCCTTGTTGATGGAACTGAAACATAGGGAAATAAGAACCCTAGGTGCCTCCAAACCAAAAATAATTTGCTCAAAAACCTAGGCGACCAACTTACAAAATCCCATGCCTTGTCTAGATGGTATGACCAGCTACGAGAATGGTACAACCAACCTTGGGAGGCCAAAACAATGACACATCTCTCCCAACACTCCAATTTGTAGCTTTTGATATGCAATTGCCCCCTCCAAAATTGAAATAAAAACTTCACAATATGCCCAGTTGTGATCTTTGTAATGAAACCACCAAGTAATCCTCCAGATTGTATCTTTCAACAATGTGGAGAATGTTGCTTGTAAGGGGTTTTGTCCTCACAAACCAAGAAGAAGAACCAACTCTTCTAGCAAGAAGAATATTAATTCACCAATCAAACATAAGCAAAATGAGCTCCAAACTTCACTTTTGTATTTTCCTCAAAAACCACTCCCCATTTAGCATTAAATGCACTTTTATTTAAATTTAAAATGGTCCTTTATTTCTCCAAGTGAGACGCCCACTTTAGGGGTTACTTTAATTAAATTTTAAAAACTCCTTGTCTCCCACAAGTAGCCCTTCATAAAGTCACTTTATAAAATTAAATAATGATAAAGTTAAATATTTAATTTAACTGAATAGACTAACTGTCCACCAAACTAAAATGACCTAGGAAGGGGACATTACATTATCTCTCACAATTACAGAGACATGAGACATGACTCAATAAAACTTAATCCCTTGTGTAATGTCCTAATAGATGTGCTACAAACTTTTGTACAACCTATAATGTGTCCTATGCTGAATGTGCCTAATTTCTCATGTTTCACAGGACTAGAAAAAAGTCTTGAAGATGTGATGGTATCTAGATAGACAATCTCGATATAGTACTCTACAAATTCTTGAAATAGTGGGATGAAGGTGGAACAAATGGGGATTTTGTTGATTCTTTAGTCCCTACCATCTAGATGGGAGAGTGTGTCGTCTTCTTGAGCAAGATTTTTTCTAAAAGTTTTTTTTTATCAAGCAATGTATTCACATGATTTTCTTTCTTCTTAGTAATATTCTTCTATATCTTACTATGGGAGGACCTTGTATTTTAGAAACATCCTTTGTTGGAGCTTATATAATGCCTTAGAAATATTTTCAATGCTCTTTCCTTGGTTTATGAAGTTGCCACTTAAATAGAAACTTACGCTATGGTAGCGTTTAGGTTTTGAAATGGTTACCATGGTTGCCTCTTATGAGAAATAATTTTCTTTAGCAGTGGTAAGGGAGCAATCTTAAGCATTGAAGGTTGTTTTTTGAGGAACACAATCCCACTCAATAGGGTCAGGGAGCTCAAAAAGTTTTGTAAAGTGTTTAAATGAATTTGCAATTTCATTCATTAGAACCAACAAAGTGTAATATACCCAAATAAAAATTACGAATTTATTTCTAATACAACAAAAAATAAATATGAGATAACATTAATTTTCAAACTCTCTTTAAATACTTTAGAAAAATATAAAGAAATATTCACATAAATTAACAATTTCTTCACAAATGAGAATTTAATTTTATAATTTTTGCATAAAAACTCTTGATTTTTTTAATATAAATGAAATCTATTTTTATACATGGAATATGTTGTTACACCAATAAAACCCATCAAAATGAAACAACACTTAAAAATTACAAATCACACAACATTGCCAACATTGATATATTTTGAATTGAAAGATAAATTCCTCAAACACTTGAGATTTTAATTGAAAACAATAAATTGATCTTCTATACCAACACACTCCAAAATATGCAACACCCGCACTGTCAACAAACCCTCACATTTTAATTGCAACAACACATACACACACTAAACAATTGCAATAACCTTCTTAAGCTCCAATTCAATCTTTGAGTGAAATTGCTTCCAAAAACCAATGGGGTTTCATTCATTGATTCCAACCTTCAATGAGTTTTCATTTGCAAAAGGAAATGTAAAAGTAAATGTTCTCATACATAAAATTGAGATGAAAAATGATTAAAAACCTTTTTGAATGCAAACCTCTATTTATAATGCATTGAGGCCAATTCAACCACCCAAATTTCAACACCACATTTGGGGAACAATATGAAGTAAATATATATTTCAAAATACCCACTCCAGATTGCATGCTAAAAATTACTCCACTTCTACACTTGTCATTAATTCATTCTATAATCTATTTATTTTGGCAATTGATCATTACAAGAGCATCCCACAAAATCCCACACCTCACTCGGAGTCCAGTAAATTAATTTAATATTTATTGCCCTCAAAAATCTTTGAGAATATAAAATTTCATTGAGGTCATAATTAAATATTAAAAATATTATCTCATTTATTTATCTTAGCTTGAGAAATATTGGAATGAGCATTTTGTCCATAAAAATAAATTAATCAAAAAAGGGACATGACAAACCACCCTTCTCAATATTGCTTGTCCACAAGTGATTGCAAAGCATGATGTTCAAGAATCATTGTGCCAATGTGATGAATCGTAATCCAAATCTTGTACTTGTCAAATGTGATAGCTCTTGCCAAAGAGCACTACAAGATCTGCTTTCTCTAACATCCAAAACATCATCGTACAACTCATGCAATCTAATAATCTCTTTGGAAAACAACTTGATCTTGTGATAATAAATACGAAAGAAATGTGCATGAATCACATCATAAATGAAAATATTTATAAGATTTATTATGTGATGCAATATTATACTTTTTCATTTTTGAATTGGATCAAGCAATGAAATCCCAATTGTAGTAACTCTTCTATTATGAATGTTACCAAAATTCCAAGTCAATCTCAAAAACTCTTTACCATGCTTTTGTTGCACCACTTTGATAGGCCTGAGCATTAGAGGCTGTGAAATTGAATGGATTGGTATAGAAGAAACAAGTTATGAATTCCCATACTCAGTTGCTTTTGCTTCCAATGTAAACATTTTACCAAAGACCTTCAAATGAACAGTAGAAAAAACATTTCTAGAACCTCCATTAAGCAAGAATTTATTGAGATACAATTATGTTATTATTAGCAAGTAGATATATAACCACTATTGTTTTTGATTGATTAAGTAGGGAAAGGGCCTTGATCCCTAACAAAAGTAGTACATCAGTCCAACAAACAACCACTGGACAAAACAATAAAACTGAGGAAGCATAACAGGAAGAGAACCACTACCCCAAAACCCAACCAACCAAAAACCACATTACCCTATACCAGCCACATCAAACATTATATATCTATCAAGAATCCAATAATAATATAACTAGTCCATAATATCAACCATCCACAAAAGAAGGTTATATAAGCATAACCTTTATCGAGTGCCTAGTAAGTTACTAAAGTTCCAAACAAAAATTAGCTTAATATAGTTCTGGCACAAAAGGCCATTACCACTAAAATACCACTTAAAAGAACAAAAATACATCAACACAACAAGTAGCATAAAGCAAGAAAAGCTAAAGCCGAGGACTAGGCATCCTCAATTAGGTTCCACGCCTTCATCAGGTCCTCAACATAATCTTCAACTTTATTTTTGACCTCCATCTTTCCTGACAAATTGGCTTCATCCTTATATTCCTTCTTCCTTTGCTGTTTCTAGATTTTTCCTTGTCTCGAGATGGTCGCCATAACAAATTTTTTCATAACCACATCCACAACCCTACACATGTTTCACACAACATACCCAAGAGCTTGAAACTTGCTTGCATTGACCTCATTTTGAACCATCTTCTCCAAGGTGGCCAATCTTTCCTCAAGCCTTTGCACTCTGGTTAATTCCAGACCCATTTGATAATCCTTTGAGCTCTCTAGTTCCATTGTGGCTGTTCCTTTATCCTCATTCAATTCAACTTCCTCCTCAACATCTTGCACCTCATCCTAGTGATTGATACCCTCCTCCTCTTCCTGACTCGAGCCATCCACGTCCTCCGACCTCAAGTCCTCTTCCTCTGGAGAGTCAGCACCACCCAAGCTATCCAGAACACACTCTTTAGAGGAGGAATCTTTTTCCTCCCCAATAGCCTTCTTCCCCTTTTTATCCACTTCTAAACTCTTATCCTTTGAATTTTTTGATTTTTTACTGTTGTCTGACCCCTTAGACGCAACTAGAGCAAGGTGAGTGGATCTTCAACCCATCGGGCTTGTAGACCCGCATTCAGGGCTGTTATCATTGTCATCCAATATGGTTATTGTGTTAGGGTCAGCACCCAACTCATGGATTAACAATTTCCTTTTTTTATTTGTAATAGGAGAGAAGGGGGTGGCCTTTCTTTTTGCTGGGGTCATCTTAAGAAGAGCCGACCAAGTGGGGTCCTCAATATTAGGTGAGATATTCATAGGTTTTTTGTCTGGGGAGTGGGTTCGGCTCTCAATTATTTCAATTTTCACATAGCTCTTAGGATTAGGGTTCTCAATCAAGTTGTGGAAAATATTTCTTTGCGGGGTGGTAGAAAGGACATATTTGCATATGGCACAAATCAAGCCTTGGTGTAAAGGAGGGTTAGCATCATTGGTAAGACTTTGTTTTAGGGAAGAGAGGAGGAAAAAGGGTAGATTTATTTTTCCCTGGTGCTTGATATGATTCAAAATAGGAAACTGATAGCCATGGACAGACTGAAAATGACCTCCCAGCGTAAAATACTTCATAACAAAGAAGTAGACATTATTGTGAGGGGGTAGAAGCAGTTCCCTAGAGTAACCATTCTAAAAACGTTGGGCTTTTTCTTTAGCTTCAAAAAAATTATCAATATAAGTTTGATAGTTCCCAGTACTTACCTTTGCAATCTTCTTTCCCTCGTATGCCAAACCCATAGCTTCAGCTATAAGCTTTGCATCAACCGTGAAACGAATACCACCCAATTCAACTTCACCGTCTTTCCAGGCATTCGCAAACTTATAACTGAGCTATTCGCTGTAACCTTCCATGGCAACAAAATATGGAGTGAACCCAACCCACTCAAACAAGCCCCACAACTCCACATTCCTTGTTAGTGAGTCATATTGAATCAGTTCCGTCCTCTTCCTTGGGCCACCCATGGTGTTATCTTTAGTTTGAATATCTTTAGGAAGGAGAAAATACTCGACTCTTCAGCCTTCCTTGTTCAGCACAGACGCAATAGGAAATTCAAAAATCTTTGTTTTGATAGAGATTTGGTGGTTTTTCAGTTGTGTAGCCAATGCTTCGAACCTTTTGGCAATGTGTTTTAGACAATCAATTTGCATACAAATCCTAGTCTCATATTTTCGAAGCATGTCATTAAATGAAATGATAGCTCTGCCACCTTTACGAATTATGATTACTCTTTTTTAATGCCCACCATCATGTCAGCGCTAACACATGTTGAAATGCCTTTTCTCGCATCACTTGCCAAATTTTTAGAGATATGAGCAATAATCTCCATGATCACCATTATTTCTTTCTCCTTATTGCACGAGGTTTCCAAATAAATTTTTCCTTTCATTTTATTTCTTTTTAAATCTTTTAGATTTAGCGTACACCTTCTTTTAATGATGTAGCTCCCCTTCGATCTTTTTCAACATGCCCAATAGCTAGAAGAGAAAGATGACGATGGTTATGATAGCTGGACAACACTGCCAACTCCTCATATCTAATACAATCTTTTTACCCATAACGAATTAATCTGATCTCCCAACCTATCCTTAGATATAATTTCCTTAGTTTGATTTGGTAAATGGGTGAATTCCCAGTACTTCCAAACCAAATATTGTAAGCAAAAGTTTTCCATCGCATCGACAACCCTATTGCCCTCCCTATAAATATAGCTTATCTTATAACTTTGAAAGGATTGTACCATATTTTTACAATTGTCAAGGATATCTTTTATTTTCCAAGGAGCATCAACCTTATTATTTATTTAATCAATTATTAACTTCAAATCTCCTTCCACCATCACCTTAGTATAGCCTTTATCTTTTAGATAGCATATTATAGCCCAAATAGCATAAGCCTTTGCCAAATTATTTGTTGCTGTTCCCATACCCTTGTTGTACCCTGCCACATAAATGTCTTGGTGATTTCTAACAATTTCTCCTACTCCCGCTAGACTAGGGTTTCCCTTGGAACACCCATTAAAGTTACATTTGACCTACCTTGGATTCGGGGGAATCCAAACAGTGCTTTGTCTTATTAGTTGTTTAGCCCAGTTGACATTGTTAAGGTCATGAGCTAATCCCCATAATTATTTGATTCATATCTCCTGATATGAAGACTTTTTCTTTGACAGAGCATACTTACAACTCTCAATATTTTCTTGGATCTATTTCCTAATGGACATACTGTTACATATTTTTCGCCTCAGCTCAAATGGAGGAGCTGGCTGATTATTATTTGCCATAAAGTGGAATTGCAGTGTCATGTTCAAATGCTGTTTCACATTGCTTTATTCATTGAGGGATAGTTATACATTAAAAAGAAGAAATAGAGTTTCAGAGTGGCTTTTAGATGCTGCAGGATGTAAAGAAATATAAATTGAGTACTTGAGTAGAATAACATTTCAGATGCTTTTATTCATTTCAAAAAGAACTCATATTTTTACAGGGCTTCATTTGATTTCACAATCAAAACAATATTACAACATTGCATGAGATGCATTTTTCTTTTCAACTAAAAAGAAAAAATGAAATCAAAGATCCATACAAGCTGTGGATGTAACTGTAACTGTTCCAATACATTCCTAACAACACAATGCACTATTGAAGATGCGAAAGGAGAACGTATAAGCAACAACATAGTCATCATTGCCTGTTATCGATGCTTGATGTTGAATGGTGCACCATCGTCATCTCGAGCTTCGTCAACTTGTAAGAGGGAAAGAAGGGTGTCAGTGGCTCCAACCATGACAGAACTCATATGATGCACCTACAATAGTACAATATACTATGAGCAATGCATTGAAACAATCAGAAGAAAATCAAATGCAGTATGAAGAAGTGAACTGAAGGAGAAGTATCAACATCATAATCAAAATGTTCTATTTTTTATGCTAACGTTGTTTGTTTCCTTGTGCAGGTATAGGTTAAGTCATGGAGCTGAACATTATTCAAAGACAAGGCATGTGGAGTAAAACAGGCTCCCACAAGGGTAGAGCCCGACATGCTTCCTGATGCATTAAATGGGCTAATTGTGAAAGATATTTCATCAAATACATCAAAAAAGTGAAATACAAATGGAAGAGTAAAATAGAGTTATCCATCAAGTAACAAAACCAACTGTGCATTCATAACGATCAACATTTCTTTCTGAAGGCTACAGGTGAACAGTGAGTTTTGTTCACTTAAGAAATTTAACTGAGTGAATTTGCATCAGAAATTGCTGAAATACTTCATTTTCTGTGCTAATTATAATCATATGTCGTGTGAGCTTCAATTCATTATTTCTCTTTTGGATAGTGAACATGCATACATATGCCTTAATGTTTTGTTCAAATTTTCATCATCAAAGAGAATAGTTTGTGCAATGAAATATAAAAATGCATGAAGAGTACCATGTTGCTCACGAGAACAAATACAGATAGTGCACCTGAGTGTTGGACAAATTTCTAGTTCTGAGTTGACTGGTGAAGAAATACTGCATTATCAATGATAACAATAAAGTGATCTTCTTAGAAAGTAACATAAGAGCAAACAGTTTGTTTCCAGAAGAAGGTTTTGAGGTATCAGTTGTGCCTAGGAACTAAAGACTAGGTACATTCCAGTATGATTCAATGTTAAGATAAAAGCCCTGCATAAGTGCTAAAGCAGAAAGAAGGGAGTTCACTTTGGACCAATTTGTGTTTTCAGATCTTAACTATGACAATTTCTATTTCAAGTGAGTAGCTGGATACAATAACAAGCGTTAGTGATACAAAATTCAAATATGGAGTACCAGTTAGTAAGAGATACAACAAAGGCAGTGAACTCATTCTGATTATACGGGATCGTGTGTCGATGATTAGTAGAAGACAACAATCAAATGTGATACACTTTCATTTTTGTTTCCTGTGAGTTATAGGTGTCAGGTAAGATGTCACTAGTAATTGGTCAAGTCATGAATTAAATATAACAAAGATGCAGGATAATGATCCTTACCAAATTACTCAGTCAAGGTCTTGACAGAACAGCGAAGTAGGGTTTTTGTCATATCTACAAGATGAGCCCATAATGTAGTTGGGGTCATAATGGAATGATCTAATTCGAGCCTAATACACATATGAAGTTTTGAATACAAAATAGATCTTTCAGATTTTTTTTTTTAATACCTGGAGAGTACTCTCAGATGAGTATTGGATTTTCTTTTTAAGGATAGTTTATAGCTCTATGATGTTTTCAGTTCTGTGATTTAAACTTAGGTGTTACGACTATCAAAAGAGTACAAAAATGCCAAAATGAAAGCTGGGTATATGAGTCAAATGAGTATAAACAAACACACAAATTCTTGCTGTTTCATCATAACTCTTGTATACTTTTAAAGGCATCTTTTGTTTTAGAAGTTATACAAAACGTCACTGGTTATAGTCAAAATCCTGAAAGAAATGCAAGCATGTAGACAGTTTATCACCATTTCAAGCAAGTATGAGGGGTTAATTCTGTTAGAAATAAAATACATGCTTTTGCTTTGAAGAGTTCCAAAATCCATGATATTGTTTTGCTTCAGAAGTGGGGGGTATTCACTATTTGCTCTAGCTCGAGCCATATGGATAGAACGAATGATAGTACTTCATAGTCTTGAATGCTTTTAGAACATAGGAAATGCATTTGTTTTCAAAAATTTCGAATACCCACATGAGGGTTTGCTTTCGAAAAGTATAGAAATATGATAATTGGTGATACCCATATGGGTTTTTTCATGAAAGCAGTTTAAATACAAATAATGAAGATTTATGTGTTGAATCGAGCTCAATAAACACAAAAAATGCATTTCTTTTTCAAAATTTAAAAGACCCATTTCTAGTTTATTCTCAAATTATAGAAAATGGTGTTTCCTTCAAAAATTTCAAGTACCCATTTTCAGGGTTGGTGTCACAATGCAGGAAAAAATCAATTACGGAAATACCCATGTGAAGTCTGGAAAAGATGGCAAGAATATACAACAAATGTGAGCTACAGATTTTAGTTGAAATACAGAGAAGGATAATACAGATTTATTAAAATTTCTTTAATACCCATATACAGAAAAATCATTAAATCGACATAAATGAAAATTTCTGTTATGGGTCGAGCTCAAAATCTGCAAGAATGCTTCCTATAGTGTTCTTTTGTTTTGGCCTGAACATAGCCAGAAGACTCATGAAATAACAAAAGTCTTTTAGAGTTTCTATAGAGCAAAAATATTACCAGTTCGAGGCAGGGACTGGGTACTCTTGTCGCGGCCAGAGGCTTCATTGAGCATCCAGAGGTTGAGAGTCGAGCCCATAATGGAGGTCGGGCTTACACATGAGCATGAGAAGCACACAAAAATGCATAATGAAGAGACAATAGAGTATGTTAGTCACAGCTTTGAGGCCGAAATGTGCAGAATACAAAGCCATAAAACCATTAACTAAAGCTCACCTTTGCACAGTGAAGGAGAACTAGAATTCAAGTCGAGCTTTCATGGACTGGATAAGGAAGTCGACCTCGAGCTCATCATGGTATGGTGAAGCTAAAGGAAAAATTATAAGATTAGAAGCAAACTCACACAGGCCACGCCCTTAGGGCTTGTGGATGCTTGAAATAATGAAGTGAAAAGTTATTTCGCCATGAAAAAGGACTTACCCATTGAAGATTCAGTCAACTAGAGATCAGAGGAGGATTTCTATGCACACGGGTTTGAATCCAACACCAACATAGTGGCGTTGTTCATGCAGACAGAGGTTCTTTCTTTCCAAGTCACAGGTGCGAAATGGTGATAATTAGAGTTTGACCCTATTTTGATCAAATCCCTAATTCGAAGCATTATGAACTTTCTAAAATTTCCTTTCAAAATGCACATGTCAAATATCATATGGTGGCCAAACTCATAAGGTTTCCTTCATGATTTATTCAAGCCTAAGTCTAAATCATTGATTATGTTAGGTCGAATTTCTATGCTATAGAGATGTCTTAAGTCTTAAGACTTATGGTTTTGCCTTAGCAAAGTGTGAACTTTGCCTTAGGGTATCATTTTAAATAAAAGGCAATTAGGAGGAGTTATGAATGCCTTGTGTTTAATGACATTTTTTTAGGGTTTTATGTTTTTAATTGATTTTAAAGAAATCAATTGGAGTTATGATGAAGAGATAATGATGACATATATTTTTTACAATTTTTTTTGAGAAAATCAGAATGATATTATGGAGAGATAAGCAATTTTCTTTTTGCAAAAGATTTCCAATCTTTGAGTTGCAAAATAGGGCAAATTGAAAAAATCAGCATCTTGTAAAGCAGAAGCATAAAGGCGATGTTTTATAAACTGCTTTATGTTTTCTTGCTATTTTTAGCAGATCTTTGACTAATTTTTCTTCTTGGTCAGATTCTAGACTTATCTTGGAGAGATAAGGTGTTTTTTGAACTTTTAAAGCAGGATCTGCCTATTTTTAGGGGGCTTGACAGTGTAACCAAAAAAGTTTTGTGCTTTTTTCTGCTTTAAAGCAGTTTTTGAGTTTGTTTGAGGCCTTTTTTCCTTGAGCTTTTTCTAAGCTCGGATTAGGGTTTCCTTGAGAGTTCTTTTGATAGATTTAGTCTTTCAACTCTCCATTCTCATCAGTTCAGATCAGTTTCTTGCCCTTACTCATTTCGGGGAGCTTGTAAACTTTTGATACTCAGTTTTGGTCAAATTGACACTCTTCCAGTTTTAATAGAGCAGCAGATTTCTCCTCATTTTCTGTCTCAAATTTTGTTATAGAAATTTGATGTACTTGTGTTTTCAAATTGAAATCCTTTTATGTCTTGCTGTTATAGGTTGGTCTCAAAATTTCATGTTTCAAGTTACATGTATTTGTTTTCCAGATCTTCATGCAAATTATTGATGGGATATGTGCCAATGAGATTATGAGGATTACTGTAATAGAGAAATTGTTATGAGTGGTTAAGTCTGAATCCTTATAAATTTGGTGAATCATCTTTAGAAATAGGTTTTTATGTTTAGTTATTCTTCATCCCTTTCCTCAGAAGCTATTTTAAATTAATCATTCAGAGAACCAACTTAATCTGGAGATTCCTCTTTCACATAAGATCACCCACATTTGAAAGAGGTTTCCATGTTTCAGTAGTTTGCTGAATATTGCATTCAGCAGTGTGCAAAACTATTGATAATAGTTTTTGGCACGCCCGGTGGGACATTAAAAGAAACTTGCAGAGAATATTTAATATTTTAATTTGCTGTTTGGTGTATGCAGCAGATTTTTACATCCTTTTGGAGGCTTTCAATATACCTGGCGACTCCAGTTCTATTTTCTGCATGCTAGTGCAGCCCGCGCATGAAAAATATTCATACAAGATCAAAGTCAACACCTCCCAGTTTTGGTGCTCTAGTTCTGTCACCTGGTGTACCAGTATCGATCTCTCAAGTACCACCAATGGTAGCACCACTGAGGCAATATACGTTCACACCCTTTAATGGAGGCAGTCCGTTAGATATCGCCCAACATGATGATATTCCAGTTGCAGCACTTCGGGGACTACCATATTTCACCGAAGAAGACTACACCACACCAATTGAACACATCTATGACATAGCCACGTTATGTTCAGTACATAACATTACTCAAGAGAACGTTGCTCTAAGGCTGCTAGCTGCTTCACTCAAGGGCAAAGCACTACAATGGTTTAGAGGTCTCGCTGCAAATTCAATCAGAACATGGGATGCCCTAGGTAGTGGTCTATACCAGCACTTTGCGGATAAATTTGACAACTTATCTTTGTTAGAGCAGTTAAGTACCATTCAAAGGGCACCGCATGAACATTTGGCGGATTTCAACTACAGATTCCAGAGGACTTGGGATAGAATCTCGGCAGCGGTAAAACCCTTACCGGCACATGCATTTCTATTTTATCTAAAGGCTTTGAATAGTAAGATTGCTATTATGACTCAGTCCATGGGTGGTTTAACGCTTCCAAATGCTTATAACATTGCTATTAATGCTAAAAATTGCCTCGTTCAAGCCGGAGACATAGCTCCTAGACCCCCCATGCCCTTATTTCCAGAAATACAGCCGCCTATTCCTACTGCTATACCTCCCTTGGCTGTTGTTCCGCTAGTTCCAGCAATAGGATATCATAGTACAGTCCAAGAAGTCGCTGCCCTAGCCTCAAATCCTGAGATGCAGGAGCTAAAAAACATATTAAAGACCGTCGGGAACGACCTCATGACTATTAAGCACATTGGCCAAGAACATAAGCCTTATCAAGCCTCATATCAGCAAAACCAGCAAAATAGACCCGCTTTCCAAGGTGATTACCAGGCTCAAAGAAGGAATTTCAACCCTCGACCATTCTAGCCATACAATCCGAACACGACCAGCATGTCAAAAGAGCTCGTGCTGCAAAACAATGTCGCTCAAGATTGTGACTGGTGTTACCCATGCAACCAACCCCACAACTAGTTGACGTGTGCCAACGGAGTGAGAAACCAAGCTTTAATGGTGCAAAATATATATGCCAAGTTTCAGAAAATACTGCAGATCAGAATCAAGAACAGTAAGATAATGTAGAAGTCACCTTGCCGAACTGGCAGAGCTCTGAATTCTGTGGCGTGAATGGCCAAGATCGACAAAATTCCCCTATTTCAGCCAATACTAGATCTAAAAAGCGAGCTATGGACTTAGGATAGCAAGTTGGGACTTCGCAGTAGCAGCCACCAGTCAGTAAGCAACCTGTTTCGTTAGAAATTAACGCTGCCACTCAGCCTAAAATGAATATTCTGCAAAGGGGGCAGGAACTACTTTACAAGGAGCTATCAAAAATGCATTCTCAGCCTGCACAAAAGCAAAATGAAGCTGCTGTTACAAAAAAATAGCAGAAGGTGAATGTTTCATCCTTCAATATCATTGAGCATCTCAAGAAAACCATTGTCAACATGTCGATATTAGACGCTCTGTAGCTTCCAGGAGAGAAAAGCTTGCTATAGGATGCATTAGCTGAGTTGTCTATTTCCGACAACACCAATCAAGGAGCTACGAGGGTTGTATTGGCTAATGACTTGGAGGAGAAAAATGGATAGAAAGCAAAAGAGGTAAAACCCCCTCCGTTTTACTTAAGTCTAATCATAGGTGATAAAATTGTGCATAATTGTATGGTCGACTCTGGTGCTAGTAGTTCAGTCATGCCTAAAAGTTTAGCTGACAAATTGGGTCTTGCTTATGAGCCTAACCCTCAGAAGGGCGTAGTGCAATTAGATGGGTTTGCTGTTAAGACTGCTGGAGTTATTAAAAATTTAGCCCTAACCTTGCATGCATTCCCAAGTTTCGCTATTCATCAAGATATTCATGTTATTGACCTACTGCCACACTTCGCCATTTGTTTATCACGGGATTTTATAGCCAAGTTGGGTGGGTTTTTTTCTTCCGATTGGGTCTCATCTGTTTTTTAGAACAAGGTATAGTACGAAAGTTACCATTAAGTCCGAGCCACTCGCCAAAGACCATATCAAACCATACTCCCCGAGCCCTATAAACGCTAATCTCTATGCCACCTCTGCAATGGAGCAAACCATGACCTCAGACTGTAGCACCCAGGGAGACTACATTAGCCTCGATGAATGGGCAACCGAAGATCACAAGCTTGATCCATTCTAGAACACAGATGAAGTAGGTCTAGGAGTTTATATGATTCGTGAGTCTGATTACGATATACCTAATCTTTGCAAAGAGGATGAACCGTTTGCAAAAAAATATAATGAGTTGTGGAAACTTTATTTTGATGGTTCAAGGAGTAGTGTTGGTGCCGGAGGTGGAGCTATGCTGATATCGCCCGAAGGAGATAAATATTATTCAGCCTGCAGATTTGCTTTCAGTTGTTCAAATAATACAGCCGAGTATGAAGCATTGATACATGGCCTTGAGTGGGCCTGTAAACGAGGTATTAAATTTTTGCAAGTTTATGGTGATTCAAAGTTGATTGTGAATCAGGTCAAGAATTTAAATGCTACAAAAATGATTTACTTAAGAAGTATAAGCATCGTGTATGGGATTTAATGGAAGATTTTGATGCTTTTAATATCATGTCGATTCCTCAGAATCAAAATAAGCATGCTGACAGACTTGCTGCCATAGGAGCTCAGTTTGACATTCCCAAAGAAATCCATAAAATAGAAGCACGTCAGTACGTGAAAATAGTGGTCAAACCTTCTGTACCTAAAAATAATGTGAGCTAGCAGGTTTTTGATAGCGATGAGAAAATCGTGAATTTTCTGATTGCTGAGGCTGAGTTCGCAGATGGAAATTAGCAAAAATGGCAGCAGCAATATGAGGACCAGATTGTGCAATTAAGGACCAATAAGCTGCCGAAAGGTTTGGTGATGTTAGAATTTATTTTTAATTCAGATGATCAAGTTCGGAAGGACATATGCAGCTTAACAGTTAAAGAGAAACATTTTTCAGCTATTGAAATTTTCAAAGGCAAGCTTCTCAAGCTGGGTAAGTTGTGCAGTCAAGAGGAACAACAAGCTTTCATTATGTTATGTCAAAAATATAGTGATGTTTTTGCTTGGGAATACAAAGATTTAAGAGGTTTTAACCTTGATTTAGCACAACATACTATTGAGCTTGAACCTGGAGCAAAGCCAGTAAGACAGAAGCAAAGACCACTTCATCCTAAGTTGGAGCACCTCATGAAGGCTGAACTTAACAAGCTAGTTGAAAGCGGTATCATTTTTCCTATCAAGCACACCTCTTGGGTGTCAAATTTAGTACCAGTTAGGAAGAAGAGTGGAGAAATCAGACTTTGAGTCAATTTTTGAGATCTGAATAGAGCGTCTTTGAAAGACCATTATCCACTCCCTTCTATGGAGCAAATTTTACAGGTAGTTTCTAGTTCTGACAGATTTTCCTTGTTAGATGGCTACTTAGGTTATAACCAGATTCTAGTCAAGCAAGAGGATCAGTTTAAAACAACATTCACAACCAAGTGGGGCACGATGACCTACAAGAATATGCCCTTCAGCTTATCAAATGCTGGAGCAACGTTCCAACGTGCTATGGATATGGCCTTCCACGACCTTATGAACAAGATTGTTCTAGTATATTTAGATGATATAACTATTTTTTCCAGAAATGCTAATGAACACTTGGATCACTTGGAACATATTTTTCAAAGGTGCAGAGATTTCAGAGTGTCTCTCAATCCGAAAGTGTATCTTTTTGGTGCATGAAGGCAAGTTGTTGGGGCACATTGTCTCAAGGCAAGGTATTTCGATCGATCCTGAAAGAGTTTTTGCAATTCTCGAATTGCCATTACCAGCCCATAAGAAAGGCTTGCAAAGCTTTCTTGGGAGAATAAATTTCGTAAGGAGGTTTATACCAAATATCGCAGCCTTGCTGCAACCTCTTACTTCTATGCTGAAGAAAAACATGCCATTCAGTTGGACCAAGGAAGGCAAGAGGAGCTTCGAGCAGATCAAAGAGGTGCTCGTAGCCGCTCCTACTCTCATTAATCCAAAATTTGACAAGGATTTCATTCTTTATGCTTTTGGGGGAGTGGATACAATTTCAGCCATGTTATGCCAGCAAAACGAGGAAGGCTTAGAGCAGCTTGTTGCATTTTTCAGTCAAGTTCTGCATGATTACGAGGTGAAGTATTATTTTGTGGAGAAACATGTCTTTGCTGTTGTAAGAAGTTTGAAGAAATTTAGACACATGCTATCCAACAGCAAAGTTCATTTATTAGTGGCTCATTCAACTGTCAAAGATTTCTTGCTTAATAAAGATATTAATGATAAGCGTGCTGGTTGGATCACTAAGGTGATGGAGTTTGATGTTGACATTAAAGTAACCAAGCTCGTTAGAGGCAAGGGTTTGTGTGAAAAAATTGTTGAAAGTGAAAATAATAGTTTAGAGGAGGCTGCAAATGCAGAAACAATGTTAAATAATGATGTCTTAAGTGCTGTTCAAGCACCTCTTGCTACATGGTTGCAGCAAATGATACATTATCTACAAACTGGAAAATGCCACAAAGGCTTGGACTGAGCAAAAAGAAGGTACTACAGATTACAAGCCATCCCTTATGCAGTTATCAATGGCATTCTTTATAGAAGAGATTTCCAAGGTGTTTTATTACGTTGCATTCAACCTGATCAAGTTGATAAGCTGCTGGCAGAGTTTCATGATGGACCCTCTGGAGGTCATTTTACTGTGAGAACAATAGATTTGAAAGTTATGAGAGCTGGTTATTACTGTCCAGATCTATTTAAAGATGCTATTACCTGGGTCAGAAAATGTGAAAAATGTATATTATTTGCTGGTAAACAGAGGCTTGCACCGCTGCCCCTGCACCTAGTTCAGGTAGAACAACCCTTTGCTAAGTGGGGTTTGGATTTTATTGGTCCTATAAACCCGACTTCAAGTGTAGGTCATAAGTGGATTCTTACTGCCACTGATTATTTTACAAAGTGGACCGAAGCTGTTGCTTTAAAAGAAGCAAACGAGACTTCGGTACTTAATTTTTATCAAGACCTCATATCGAGATTTGGTGTTCCAGATTCAATCATTTTAGATAATGGTTTAGCTTTCATCGGATTAAAGATTTCAGATTGGTCTGTCAGAAATAACATCTATTTGAACACCTCATCAAATTACTATCCGCAAGGTAATGGCCAAGCATAATCCACAAATAAGAATCTGATTGGGATAATCAAGAAGACTGTTGAAGATAATCATAGAACATGGCATGAAAAGCTGAGGTTAGCCCTTTGGGCTAAAAGAATAACTCCTAAAAGAGCCACTGGTTGTTCACCTTTCATTTTGACTTATGGCAGAGAGGCTAAGTTGCCTATTTCAATTGAGTTACCAACATTGAGTTATGTTAAAGAACTGGAGTTGCTGAATGAACAACCTCTTGAAGTGAGGTTTGCACAGCTGGTTGAGCTTGAAGAAACCAGAAAAGAAGCTCTGAGACGAGCTAGAAATACATCAAGCACAAATGAAGAATAATTTTGACAAGAGGGCGAAGCCTCATGATTTCATTGTTGGAGATCTAGTCTTCAAGTGGAATGAATTTAAAAGTAGACCTGGACGACATTCCAAGTTCGATGCAATATGGGATGGGCCTTATGTGATTACAGAATGCAAAGAACACAACGCGTTCCAACTTTCCAAGATGACTGGTGAGGTGCTGTCTATCCCAGTGAATGGGATACAACTCAAGCACTGCCTTTGAGATAAGTTATCTCACTGTTAGTAGAGTAGTTTGCAAATAAGTGCATTCCGCACATTTCATTTCAATAGTTTGCTTTCTCTAAGCGCTGCAACACATTGTTTTGTTGGCCACCAGGGCCTGTTAGTTTGCTTTCAAGTTTTGTTTCATTTTCTTGCTGCTATTTGGGGTGTTGCTGTTCATGTTTTCTGAGTTTACAAGAAGGGGAAGATTTGACTCCGCGCCCAATGGATTGTTTTAAAAGCCACTGATCTATGCTTAGCAGGCAAGCATATAGCAAAAATTGCCAAAATTTTACATATTTTTTTGCCTCAGCTCAAATGGAGGAGCTGGCTAATTATTATTTTCCATAAAGTGGAATTGCAGTGTCATGTTCAAATGCTGTTTCGCATTGCTTTATTCATTGAGGGATAGTTATACATTTAAAAGAAGAAATAGAGTTTCAAAGTGGCTTTCAGATGTTGCAGGATGTAAGGAAATATAAATTGAGTACTTAAGCAGAATAGCATTTCAGATGCTTTTATTCATTTAAAAAAGAAATCATATTTTTACAGGGCTTCATTTGATTTCACAATCAAAACAATATTACAACATTGCATGAGATGCATTTTTCTTTTCAACTGAAAAGCAAAAATGAAATCAAAGATCCACACAAGCCGTGGATGTAACTGTAACTGTTCTAATACATTCCTAATAGCACAATGCACTATTGAAGATGTGAAAGGAGAACATATAAGCAACAACATAGTCATCATTGCCTGTTATCGACGCTTGACATTGAATGGTGCACCATCGTCATCTCAAGCTTCGTCAACCTGTAAGAGGGAAAGGAGGGTGTCAGTGGCTCCAACTATGACATAACTCATATGATGCACCTGCAATAGTACAGTATACTATGAGCAATGCATTGAAACAATTAGAAGAAAATCAAATGCAGTATGAAGAAGTGAACTGAAGGAGAAGTATCAACATCATAATCAACATGTTCTATTTTTTATGGTAATGTTATTTTTTTCCTTGTGCAAGTATAGGTTAAGTCATGGAGCTAAACATTATTCGAAGACCAAGCATGTCGAGTAAAATGGGCTCCCACAAGGGTAGAGCCCGACATGCTACCCGATGCATTAAATGGGCTAATTGTGAAAGATATTTTATCATATACATCAAACAAGTGAAATACAACTGGAAGAGTAAAACAAAGTTATCCATCAAGTAACAAAACCAATTGTGCATTCATAACGATTAGCATTTCTTTCTGAAGGCTACAGGTGAACAGTGAGTTTTGTTCACTTAAGAAATTTAACTAAGTGAATTTGCATCAAAAATTGCTGAAATACTTCATTTTCTGTGCTAATTATAATCATATATCGTGTGAGCTTCAATTCATTATTTCTCTTTTGGATAGTGAACATGCATACATATGCCTTAATGTTTTGTTCAAATTTTCATCATCAAAGAGAACAGTTTTTGAGAACAGTTTGTGCAATGAAATATAAAAATGCATGAAGAGTACCATGTTGCTCACGAGAACAAATACAGACAGTGCACCTAAGTGTTGGACAAATTTCTAGTTCTGAGTTGACTGGTGAAGAAATACTGCATTATCAATGATAACAATAAAGTGATCTTTTTAGAAAGTAACAGAAGAGCAAACAGTTTGTTTCCAGAAGAAGGTTTTGAGGTATCAGTTGTGCCTAGGAACTAAAGACTAGGTACATTCCAGTATGATTCAATGTTAAGATAAAAGCCCTGCATAAGTGCTAAAGCAGAAAGAAGGGAGTTTGCTTTGGACCAATTTGTGTTTTCAGATCTTAACTATGACAATTTCTGTTTCAAGTGAGTAGCTGGATACAATAACAAGCGTCAGTGATACAATATTCAAATATGGAGTACCAGTTAGTAAGAGATACAACAAAGACAGTGAACTCATTATGATTATAATGGTGCCTCAAACGGGATCGTGTGTCGATGATTAGTAGAAGACAACAATCAAATGTGATACACTTTCATTTTTGTTTCCTGTGAGTTATAGGTGTCAGGTAAGATGTCACTAGTAATTGGTCAAGTCATGAATTAAATATAACAAAGATGTAGGATGATGATCCTTTCCAAATTACTCAGTCAAGGTCTTGACATAACAGTGAAGTAGGGTTTTTGTCATATCTACAAGATGAGCCTAGAATGTAGTTGGGGTCATAATGGAATGATCTAATTCAAGCCTAATACATATATGAAGTTTTGAATACAAAATAGATCTTTTAGATTTTTTTTTTTAATACCTGGAGAGTACTCTCAGATGAGTATTGGATTTTCTTTTTAAGGATAGTTTACAACTCTATGATGTTTTTAGTTCTGTGATTTAAACTCAGGTGTTACGACTATCAAAAGAGTACAAAAATGCCAAAATGAAAGCTGGGTATATGAGTCAAATGAGTATAAACAAACACACAAATTTTTGCTGTTTCATCATAACTCTTGTATATTTTTAAAGGCATCTTTTGTTTTAGAAGTTATACAAAACGTCACTGGTTATAGTCAAAATCCTGAAAGAACTGCAAGCATGTAGATAGTTTATCACCATTTCAAGCAAGTATGAGAGGTTAATTTCTGTCAGAAATAAAATACATGCTTTTGCTTTGAAGAGTTCCAAAATCCATGATATTGTTTTGCTTCAGAAGTGGGGGTATTCACTGTTTTCTCTAGCTTGAGCCATATGGATAGAACAAATGACAATACTTCATAGTCTTGAATGCTTTCAGAACATAGGAAATGCATTTGTTTTTAGAAATTTTGAATACCCACATGAGGGTTTGCTTTCGAAAAGTATAGAAATATGATAATTGGTGATACCCATATGGGTTTTTTCATGAAAGCAGTTTAAATACAAATAATGAAGATTTCTGTGTTGAATTGAGCTCAATAAACACAGAAAATGCATTTCTTTTTCAAAATTTAAAAGACCCATTTCTAGTTTATTCTCAAATTACAGAAAATGGTGTTTCCTTCAGAAATTTCGAGTACCCATTTTCAGGGTTGGTGTCACAATGCAGGAAAAAATCAATTACGGAAATACCCATGTGAAGTCTGGAAAAGATGGCAAGAATATACAACAAATGCGAGCTACAGATTTTAGTTGAAATATAGAGAAGGATAATGTAGATTTATTAAAATTTCTTTAATACCCATATACAGGAAAATCATTAAATCGACATAAATGAAAATTTCTGTTATGGGTCGAGCCCAAAATCTGCAAGAATGCTTCCTATAGTGTTCTTTTGTTTCGGTCTAAACATAGCCAGAAGACTCATGAAATAACGAAAGTCTTTTAGAGTTTCTATAGACCAAAAAGATTACCAGTTCGAGGCAGGAATTGGGTACTCTTGTTGCGGCCAGAGGCTTCATTGAGCATCTAGAGGTTGAGAGTCGAGCCCATAATGGAGGTCGGGCTTACACATGAGCATGAGAAGCACACAAAAATGTAGAATGAAGAGACAGTAGAGTATGTTAGTCATGGCTTTGAGGCCGAAATGTGTAGAATACAGCCATAAAACCATTAACTAAAGCTCACCTCTGCACAGTGAAGGAGAACTAGAATTCAAGTCGAGCTTTCATGGACTGGATAAGGAAGTCGAGCTCGAGCTCATCATGGTATGGTGAAGCCAAAGGAAAAAGTAGAAGATCAGAAGCAAACTCACACAGGCTGCGCCCTTAGGGCTTGTGGATGCTCGAAATAATGAAGTGAAGTTATTTCGCCATGAAAAAGGACTTACCCACTGAAGATTCGGTCAAATGGAGATCAGAGGAGGATTTCTGTGCACACGGGTTCGAATCCAACACCATTATAGCAGCGTTGTTCATGCAAACAGAGGTTCTTTCTTTCCAAGTCACGGGTGCGAAATGGTGATAATTAGGATTTGACCCTATTTTGATCAAATCCCTAATTCGAAGCATTATGAACTTTCCAGAATTTCCTTTCAAAATGCACATGTCAAATATCATATGGTGGCCAAACTCATAAGATTTCCTTCATGATTTATTCAAGCCTAAGTCTAAATCATTGATTATGTTAGGTCGAATTTCTATGCTATAGAGATGTCTTAAGTCTTAAGACTTATGGTTTTGCCTTAGCAAAGTGTGGACTTTGCCTTAGGGTATCATTTTAAATAAAAGGCAATTAGGAGGAGTTATGAATGCCTTGTGTTTAATGACATTTTTTTTAGGGTTTTATGTTTTTAATTGATTTTAAAGAAATCAATTGGAGTTATGATGAAGAGATAATGATGACATATATTTTTTACGATTTTTTTTGAGAAAATCGGAATGATATTATGGAGAGATAAGCAGTTTTCTTTTTGGAAAAGATTTCCAATCTTTGAGTTGCAAAATAGGGCAAATTGAAAAAATCTGCATCTTGTAAAGCAGAAGCACAAAAGCGATGTTTTATAAACTGCTTTATGTTTTCTTGCTATTTTTAGCAGATCTTTGACTGATTTTTCTTCTTGGTCGGATTCTAGACTTATCTTGGAGAGATAAGGTGTTTTTTGAACTTTTAAAGCAGGATCTACCTATTTTTAGGGGGCTTGACAGTGTAACCAAAAAAGTTTTGTGCTTTTTTTTGCTTTAAAGTAGTTTTTGAGTTTGTTTGAGGCCTTTTTTTCTTGAGCTTTTTCTGAGCTCGGATTAGGGTTTCCTTGAGAGTTCTTTTGATAGATTTAGTCTTTCAACTCTCCATTCTCATCAGTTCAGATCAGTTTCTTGCCCTTACTCATTTCGGGGAGCTTGTAAACTTTTGATACTCAGTTTTGGTTAGATTGACACTCTTCCAGTTTTAATAGAGCAGCAAATTTCTCCTTCTCATTTTCTATCTCAAATTTTGTTATAGCAATCTGATGTACTTGTGTTTTCAAATTGAAATCCTTTTAGGTCTTGCTGTTATAGGTTGGTTTCAGAATTTCATGTTTCAGGTTACATGTTGTATTTGTTTTCTAGATCTTCATGCAAATTATTAATGGGATATGTGCCAATGAGATTGTGAGGATTACTGTAATAGAGAAATTGTTATGAATGGTTAAGTCTAAATCCTTATAAGTTTGGTGAATCATCTTTAGAAATAGATTTTTATGTTCAGTTATTCTTCATCCCTTTCCTCAAAAGCTATTTTAAATTCATCATTCAGAGAACCAGCTCACTCTGGAGATCAGCCACATTTGAAAGAGGTTTCAATGTTTCAGTAGTTTGCTGAATATTGCATTCAACAGGGTGCAAAACTATTGATAACACATACATAACTCTTTACTATTCTTAGCACCATCTCTAAAAATCCTATTGTTCCTCTCTTTCCACAAACCCCAAGTGAGGAATGAGGTGACTTGTCTCTAGAGATTGACAATAACATTGTGAGAATAGGGACATATACTCCAACCATCAAAAAACATCCTAATCGAGGGAGGGAAGACCCAATTAATCATCAAATTGTTTAGGAAAAAAGACCAAACTTCCTGAGCATAAGGACATTGAAACAACAAGTGCATAATGGTTTCTTCCTCACTATTACAAAGGTAGCATTTATTCACCAGATACCACCCCCTCTTCTTCAAATTGTCAATGGTCAATATCTTTCCATGCATAATTGTCTACCAAAAATAATTAATTTTGGGAATTAAATTATTGCTCCACACTGTGTTCTAGCTAAAAGCCTCCTTTTGGAACAACTTAGATTCCATCAAATCATAAATAGATTTAACTAAAAATCTCCCCAAAGTACTTTTTGTCCAAATCCACTCATCATCCCTATAGACAGAGAAGAGACCAGGATCACGAATCTACCTCAAGAGGGATTCCAAAGCAGTATCCCAATTTAGCTATCTACTGCCCCTAAGGACAACAATATTCAGAAAGTTTTTAAAGTTCTTCCACTTTGGTCTTTGTCCTTCCTAGTTTATATAATTAGAAACCTTTTTTCCAATATTTATTTTCAACCTGATTTTGATTTGTTGGAGGTTGTTATTTACAGAAAAGGGAGCAGAGGAAGACATGCATCCTCCCAAAATTTTGTTTTATGACCATTTCCAATTCTCAATTTTGCTCCTTTTGTTAGAGTACCTCTGGCCTTTAGCAAGTTATTCCAAAACACTGAACCATAAAGAAGTTCCCTTTTTCCGAGGAAACAACTTGCATCCTTATTTCTCAAATACTTAGCCTGTAAAATCTAAACCTAATCCTTTTCTCCTTCCAGAAGAAACCATCCCATTTTTGTCACAAGAGCTTTATTGAACACTTTTATTCTTCATATTCCCAATCCACCATTCCTCTTCAGAGTGCAAATAGTATCCCATCTAACAAGCGCCATTCTTTTTCTCTCTTCCAAACCCGACCAAAGAAATCTCCTTTGTATTGTTTCAATTTTCTTTGCAATGTAGGCCAGAATGTTAAAGAGAGAGATAATACACCAGAATATTCTGTAAGGAAGCTTTTAAAAGATAAAATTTCTTGGAAAAACTTAGTAATTTACCCTTCCAGCCAGCCAACTTCTTTTGAATTTTTTCTACAATATAATTCCAGTAATTACTATGAGGTTTTCTTGAGATTAAAGGTAAGCCAAGATAGGTAGCTGGAAATTCAGCCTCCTGGCACCCAAGAATATTTATTACCTTCTCTTTGATCAATTGGCTTGTATTAAAGAAACATATCTTTCTTTTTTGGTAGTTGATGTGTTGGCCTGAGAGACGAGCATATCTATGAATAACTTCTTTCCATTTTCTCTCTTCCACAATAGATGCCTCCCCAAGAAGTATAGTATCATTAACAAATAGTTGGTGTGAGGCCCGAGGAAGGGATGAATCAACACAAAAACATTTCAACTTTCTATTAACAAGCTATCTTTGAATATTTCTACCCAAAGCTTCATCGACTATAACAAACAAGTAGGGAGACAACGGGTCACCCTTTCTCAGACCACGACCACAAGAGAAGAAGCCTTTTGACACTTCATTAACCAAAAAACCTAAATTTTAAGTGCAACAAGAGAAAAAACCTTGCGAAACTCCATTAACCAAAACAACCACTATTGTTGTATTGCTTTCAAAACAACCTAAATTTCAAGTGTAACACTATCTACTTGTACTTTTATTTTAAAAATCTCATTATTTTGTATCAAATTGTCTTGAATTTTTAGCGAAAAATGTAGAAACTATGTTCTTACCTTTGCTTGGCCCTTGTTGCAAACCTCTTGCTAAAATTTCACTTTTGAAAATTGGAATTCAAATGTGTCCTGAAACTTGCCCAACTTCTTGATGCTGCAAACTTGTACATAGATTCTTTATATTTTTTCCTACTATCTTTTGTTGAAACCAATTAGCTGTAGCAACAATCTTGTTACTAATCTCGATATTGATGGAAAATATTTTGAACTCTCTAAGTAGTGTACATGATGCATAACTTTGGTAATGCTCACTAATTCTTGCAAACTTTGGATATGTGCTACAAATGATAAAATCAACTTGATTCATTGCAAGATTGTTTTTTGTGAATTCATATGCAAAATTAAACCTTTTCCAACTTAAGTTCAAATATGTATATTTTAGTTTCTCCAAAGTGTGCATAGTGCTGTAATGAACGAAATCCAAAGAAGGCATGAGGTTCCCATCAAAATAATTTTCAGCTTCTGGAAACTCTCCTCTATGTATCCTAGGAAGGAGTAAAATCTTAGAACTATTGGAAAGATTGTTGTCATTGATGTCAAAGGGAAGTACCATTTGCTGCTATCATTTGCTATCATTTTGTTGTTGTCAAGGTAAAATATATATTATGATTTAATTGTAATTTTGTGGTCTTAATGGGTTGGCTGACCCCATTCATGTGTGACACCCATATTGGTGAAATTGACCTTAATGTTGGGCTAATCCATGAGAAGTATATAAAAAATATTTATTATTTATCTTGAGTCTCAATGTTGGCTGACCTTATTAGATTGGTGCCTACTTTAGAGAAATTAAAATAAATTGTAATTAAATTATTTGATGAAACCGACCCACCTCATAGAGGCACCCCACTTTGAGGATTTAATATTTAAAATTAAATATTTATATTTAAAGTTTGGCCGACCTCTTTGGGAGAGTCACATCTCTTGGGTGAAGAGGTATTTGAAGGGGCATGATGAAAGTATTTAAGACAGTTTGTGGAGTGCATTTGAAATAAATAAATCATTGAATATTATTCCTATCAAGAGTAGATTTGAAGTAATTAAAATCAAACTTCAAGAGAAGATCTAAAAGAAGTTTGTGAGCAGATCTAAAGGTGATTTGGAGCAGACCTTTAAGGCAGATTTATAATAGTTTAAGGAAGATATGAATGAGATTCAAGAGCAGATTTATAGAACATCTCTCATAGTAGATTTATGAACAAAAGTTGTTGAAGATTTGAGAAGAACTTTTGAGGGATTTTACTACAGATTTATACTACATTTGTGAGAATTTTTATGAAGGTTTTTGAGTATATTGGTAAGGGCATTTATAGCATATTTTTGTGAAGGTATTAAGGCATATTTTCAAAGCATATTGAAGCATCTATACTAAAAAGGAAAACATAATATTCATTTGGAGGTTGGTGCATCCTAGAGGAGATTTGGAGGTTGATGCCTCTCATTAGAAGAGATTGGTGTCTCTCGCTGGGTTGGTGCCCAGTGGTGGGGATTGGTGTATCTGGTGGGTTGGTGCCTACAAAAATTGTAAGTAGGGATTGGTGTCTCCAATTGGTTGGTGCCTATGAAGATTGTAAGAGAAGTTTTATATAAGCAATATTTTTCGTACTTTTCTCCCATAAGTTATTTCACGTAAATTGTGTGTTCTTTTTGTTATTGATATTGTGTAATTGATGTTATTGTGATTTTTAAGTTGAAAAAGTACAAGATTGTATTATAATGATTCACCCCCCTCTCCATATAATTGTGTGCTCATTAGGAACTTGATTTTAAATGTGCACTAATCAATGCCAATATATTTATTGACAAAGAAATGAAGGTCTTATATGACAAAATTAGTTGAACCCCACCTCTAAATTTACTAATGGATCAATGATATCAATTATGTATGATGAAGTGAGGGACTCTCCCTTCTCAAACCACAAATGAAAATCACTAAAATGATTTTACTTAAATCTAAAATAACTTAGAAAAGAAAAACAATGCAAACTTGAATTTCCAAATTCTTTATTCAAAGTTCTCTTGCAAACATTAGATTATCTTCTCCAAAATGGAATTATAAAGATTGCAACCTCTTGGATAGATAAATACACATTAAAATCAGATTCAAATATGATCTTAATAGAAAATAATAGTAAATACAAACTATTGATTAAACTCCTTCAAATCACTCTCAACCTACAACCTCTCCTTGCAAACTCCAATCTGCAAACTGTATCCATCTTCAACAATGGATTCCATGGTCCATTTTTGCTATCAAAAAACCTTCAAAATTTCCATAAACCTACAATAACAATTCCCACAACCCTCCTAGGAAAAGAGCTACACTTGTAACAACAACCTTCAAAATCTAGCCAACAATGGCTACCAAAATATAGTCTAAATTACTTGTAATCTTCAAAAACAAGCCCCAAAAACTTCTCCAACAAAAAAACACGACCAAGTTGGGAAGAAGCTCCCAAAAAATCATGCAAAAAATATTTAATAATATAAAAAATTCTTTCTTAATCCACTCCCACCAAAATTTCCAAAATGGGAGTCCATTCCTAGATTTTAGGGCAATTTCCAATGTAACTCCTGTCAACTCACCTTGGGTGCCCACCTTTGCATGCATGATTTTAGGAAGTTTTAAATGAATTTTCCAACTCATATTCCCTCCAAGACCCACACCCAATAATATTTATTGCCAATTTTGAATATTAATAAATTTTTAAAATTTCCCCCCTAATTTATCTCCACACCATTATCTTGCCACAAAATGGCAATTTTTTTTAATAAATATTTTAATTTAACCTTGCAAATTAACCTATCAAATAAATCACCTTACCAACCTTAGGAAAATAAATTAAATATCATTTATGGTTGATGCACAAGATTTCCAGTCAACGGTGGATGCTCCTGCATCAGACATCCATGATATAATTTTTTTTGTGAATATGGATTCACAAAATGAAGTTGACTGGTTGTACCACCCTTTTGGATTGCAAGAAATTGTTAGCAAACTCCATCATTGAATTTGGTACCTACAATTAATTCTTCTTTCTCCTCTTCCAACACTTAATTGGAACAAGCTTCCTTCTCTGACAACTCTGCTCTTCATTGAACCTTCTGAATGTGGAATCAATTCCACCATAAACTGACCACCTCATCCTAGTGTAATTCACATCCTCCTCTAATCTTGTGGGATTTAGCCCACCATATCCCATCCCCCTCCACCATTTTTCACATGCACTTAACTTTGCAACACCATACAAATCCTTTTCTACATACCAATCATCTCTAACAAACTCTAATTGAACCATCTCATCTGCACTCACTAACTCATCCATCTCAACATGAAAATAAATATTCTCAAATACAGTTAAAATTGAATTTACCTTTTCATCACTTGTTGCATATTCAATTTTTTTTCTTCTTTCATGCCTTCTACAAGACATGCAACTGTATCACTTACTTGTCCTATAAATAGTGCTGCAAATTCAATGTTAGTTACAAAATCAAGATATTCATCCTTTCCATCTTCCTCCTTTGCATCCATTTCAATGTCAGTAACACAATCTAAATATTCATCCCTTCCATCCTGCAACAAATTGTCATTCATACAAATCTCTTTATCAAACTCCTCTTTTACCTTCAACTCCCGTTTCTCAATTTTGACCTTCTGAAATTGATTCATTATTGCAATAACTTTATCCATTTCTACATTCTTATCCTTATCAAAACATATATTGAAATATGGTTTTACCTCATTGCCTTCTACTGCAACTTTCACTATTGCAATTGTTTCTTTACTGTCACTCGTCATATCATTCAAATACAAATCAGATTTGGTTCCAAAATCATCAAAACCTAATATTCCTCTTTTCCTTACCGCTGCAACAAAATTTTCAGCCTCCTCATATCTACCCATTCCATTCACATAGTTCATAAAAAAATCAAAATCACCAATTAACTCACAAGATGCAAGTTTTACCTCCTCTTTTACTATTTCGACTTTAGTATCCTCTTCTTCAATGTTCTCCATTGCACTCAATTCTTTTGTTGCTGTTGCAACCTCTGTAATTTCATCCTTCATGTCTTCCAATAGACTTCCCTCTGATTCAGGCTCATCAATTTATTCTTATTCATCCTCTTCTTCTTCTTTTATGCCACACGTATGACACTCAACTGCATCTTCTTTCTTTCCTGCAATCAAATTATCATTAGAAAGGTAATCATAATTATCTACAACTCTACCCTTTTCTTTTTTTCTCCTTTCAATCTCTTCTATTAATTTGTCCACTTGTTGTTGCAATTCTATCATTTCAACCCTTATTTCTTCTTTCTCTCTCTCTAATTCTCTCTTCGATTTTCTCAAGTCTAAGATCCTCAAAATCCATCCAATGACAAAAGTCATTTTCTTCTTTCTCTTTTCCATTTTCAAGGCCTCACAAACCTCAACACAAATCTTCAAATCCTCAAGTTTTACTTATGTAAACTGCCTCCTTCGACGATCTATTTACAACCATGGGAACTTCAGTTCCTCAAACCTTCTAAAAATGTCTTCTTCTAGGTTGCACATCCATCTATAAACAAAACCCGCACACTCTCCACCCTCAAGTCCTAGTGCAAACTGCCTCTAATCAATGCTTCTACCTGCACTCTCAAGAACACTAGCTCTGATACCACTGATGAAGTGAGAGACTCTCCCTTCTCAAACCACAAATGAAAATCACTTAAATGATTTGACTTAAATCTGAAATAACTTAGAAAAGAAAAACAATGCAAAAATTTTGCAAACAAATTTCCAAATTCCTTACTCAAAGCTCTCCTGCAAAAATTAGAGTATCTTCTCCAAAATGGAAATACAAAGATTGCAGCCTCATATATTGATAAATAAACATTAAAATCATATTCAAATTTGATCTTAATAGAAAATAACAGTAAATACAAACTATTGATTCAACTCCTTCAAATCACTCTCAACCTACAACCTTCACCCTGCAAACTCCAATACACAAACTGTATCCATCTTCAACAATGGATTCCATGATCCATTTTTGCTATCACAACATATTCAAACCTGCCATAAACCTGTAATAACAATTTCCACAACCATCCTAGGAAAAGAACTATTCCTGCAACAACCTTCAAAATCTAGCCAAGAATGGCTACCAAAACATAGTCCAAATTGCTTGTAATCTTAAAAAACAAGCTCCAAAAACTTCTCCAGCCAAAAATCATGACCAAGTTGGGAAAAATATCCCAAAAATTCATGCCAAAAATATTTAATAGTATAAATAATGCTTTCTTAATGCACTCCCACCAAAATTTCCAAAATGGGATTCCATTTCTAGATTTTAGGGTAGTTTCCAATGTAGCTATTGTCAACTCACCTTGGGTGCCCACCTTTGCATGCATGATTTTAGGAAGTTTTAAATGCATTTTAAAACTCATATTCACTCCAAGACCCACACACAATAATATTTATTGCCAATTTTGAATATTGAAAAATTTCCAAAATTTGCCCCCTAATTTATCTCCACACCATTATCTTGCCACAAAATGCCAAAGAAATTTATTTAATAAGTATTTTAATCTAACCTTGCAAATTACCCTATCAAATAAATCACCTACCCAACCTTAGGAAAATAAATTAAATATCATTTTTGGTTGATGCAAGATTGCCGACCAACCGTGGATGCTCTTGCATCAATGTCTTTTTGTTGTTGGGATAACATAAAGACATTGCAATGTTGAGTGATCCTCAATCTTTTGAATGAGTGCTAGTTAATAATCACATGCGATCAAAAGTGATTTGTCTTGGACACAATGTGTGGGAAGCCCTTTATTGACAATTTTCCCTTATAGATAATTGATAGTGTTTATTGAAGTCATTAGTTTCTCATGACTACATTAATTCAACTCTTGATTACAAGCGAAAATTGGGGAGACAAAATCAAATACCTCAAGGAATTCACTTATACCAACATCCCAAAGAACACACACAATTAGTGTGTAGAGGGACCATGAAATATTTTATCATCTGTAAGTTTATTTTTAATTGTTTCAAGGGTAGTTCCAAGAACGTTTTGATTTATTTTGCTCTTGGCTCAAGAACAACTATAATATCTCAATATTATCATCTTGGTAATCATTGTTTTTTTTGCTCTTGGCTAAAGAACAACTATAATATCTTAATATTATCATCTTGGTAATAATTGTTTTAGTCAACTATATTCAACATTATGTACATTTTACAACCTATTCATGGTATTAAATGTCAATCTTTGAAGTTGTATCTTTGAATTCCATTGATGTAGTAGTTGTTGCTCAATCATTCACCACCATTTGGTCACTAGGTCTATGTATTTTTGACATTATGCTCTCATAATGCATTGAAAGGTTGATGGAATCAAACCAAGTCATCAATTATGAAACGAACAATAGGGAATGTTGGGATCAAGTTTGTGCATAATGTGATTTTGTTAGACTTTAAATTTTCATGAACTGTTATGTGATTTGTTGGAAGGCTAAAAATCCTATTGAGAAAGTCATTGGAGTAGGGAATGAATGGATGCAATTGAAGGGTGGATTGGAACATGTAATATAAGATGAGTTGCGTTGAGTACAAATAATATTGCTACCATTAGCATAACTACACATGGATTATTTGCGCTTTCTTGAGAAGTAGTTTCCCATATTGTGTCTTTGATGAGTTGTGGAAATTGAATGCCGATCTTCTAAAGATTATACCGTTTAGCTTGAAACACATAATACCTTTCCTTGACCACTGTAAACAAATAATGGCATGTTGGTATGGGTGAGTAGTTTTTTGTTTGATTTGATCTCAAACAACCATTTATAAATGATTTGATCCATGTCTAAAGGATGCTGGGTTGTTGCTAGTTCAAAGGGAGGAGTAAAATATGTCTTGAGGAGGTACACATTGAATGTTGGTGGAAGGAAAAGTATTGGGGTAGACCAAGAATGAATTCATTCTCATTAGCTATGTGTAGAATGATATATGGACCATAAAGTTTTTCAATGACCTTGAATTCATGAGGTGTGTAGTGTGCCATGACACTCTTTGTAATTTTATTTTTTGTGTGAAAGAATTTGTTAAACTTGTTAGTGTCCACTTTGAATGTGTTGCAATTTTTTTTGTTCCTTATCCACTCTCACTCCTATGTGTGTGACTTTATAGTCCTCATAGTAATGTTGGTTGGAACCGAAGACATATCAACAAAGGACTATGCCTCATAGAATTATTTAGAGCTCTATTGTACGCATACTAAATGTATAAAATATTGTCATCCCATGTGCACATATACAAATAGTTATAGATACATAGAAGATGAAAAGAGTGTCTTGTTTACCTCATCTATTTGGTTAAATATTTATGGATGGAAGGCTATGGAAAGATCTTTTTGTGTACACAACTTCTCCCACAAGGCTTTCCATAAGAGGCCAAAAAACACTACGTAAAATTCAAATACAATGGATGTCAATAGCCCAAAGTGAACCCAAACACGATTAAAGAATAGTTGCATGGTTTCTCAAAAAATAATGCTGATCTTAAATGTAACCATGATGGTCATATTTGAAAAATCATCCACTACAAAATAGTCATTTTGGTGCTTTGGCATAGATATTCCACTCATAATACCCATTTTGATAGAATCCTAGGGCCTTTGCTATATTTCTAGAGATGTGTAGATCCTTAACTTTGTATTCACAGGCATAGTGATGTAATATGAAATGAATGGCTTAATATGTCACTCAATGTTTGTGCCCATGTGAGGCCAATATAAGTGTTTCTATAGTGCTATCAATATTTTTGTAACATAGAAGTGTCCTATATTATTAGCATAGTGCACCTCTTAGATGAGTCTTTGGCAAGGTGTGCCACTTGGACCGTAGAGATTCTTGAGTTTGTAAATAAGCCTATTAGACATAATTTTCCAACTTATTTTCCTTATGTTGATGATCAATATGAGATGTCATTTTTTATGATTTTGTGTATTGCATTGTTGACCTTCATGTCATAGTATGCAAAATTAATCCTTTCCCCAATGTGAATTTTCATCTTTTGTTTCCTTGATTGAATCCTAGTTTGCATTCATAGAAAATTGGTTGGTTAAAGTTTGCATTCATAGAAAACTAGTTGGTTAAGTTTATGCATTCATGGAAAACTAGTTGTTTAAATTTTTTCATTCACTACAAACTAATTGGTTGAAGTTTGTGTCAAGTTTGGATATTTTCCTTTGTATGTTCCTTTTTGTTATGTTTCATCTTTGAATTGTTAATGATTATTGTTCTTTAAGTGACTTGCTTCTTTATTTTGGATGATTGGTTATTGATATTTGTAGATCAATAGATTAACTCAAGTGGTAAATTACTTATCTACAAATCTATTGTAAAGGCCATGTTATCAACACAAAGTACATCCAAATCAAAATATTTTGTAAGAGATGATGATGTGTATGCCTTATTGGGATAGTTGTGCAATAACTTCACAATGAGAGGTACAATTGATAGATTTGATGGATTAATTTTTAGTTGTGGGATCCATGGCTAAGTGTAAAGCTTTCATTGGTTTATGTAGAGTAGAATATCAATTCATCCACACTTTGTGATCAATTGTTACACCAAGACATTGATCTTGGAGAAAAGTTGACCTAAGCCATTAATGATTATTGAGGCTTAAGTAAAGATAGAAGGCCTTAAGAAGTGAGATCAAGCATATATGATGATGACATGTTTGAATTTTATTTTCTTCTATAAATTTAAAAATTAAGGGGCTACATGTCTTTGGCATCCATAAATCTATCAAAGATGTTGATCTTCAAGGAAAATACATGTCTAGAAAAGATTCAATTTTTAAATATTTAATGTAGCAAATCAAAGTATTGAACAAGCAACAATTTTTCATAGTAATATTAACTCCTCTTAGTGGGAGGGTGAATATTTGAAACCTATGTAAGGTTTTAATTCTAAAGAAACAAATAAAATTACACCGCATGGAAACTAATGGCATGTGGTGGCAAGTTCATTTTATTTACTGAACAATATTTGTGGGTGAGTTTTTCAGTAGAAAAAAGGTAACATGAATCAATGATTCCTTAGCTATATCTATTAATTTGGCTAATTGTGGTAGATAAGTGGATTAGTTAGGGTACACTTTGGGTGGTCTTCTGATATGCCATATCCATTGATCTTGAAGAGGATAGATCTCAAATGTTGATTGCAAGTGCCATTTAACAACTAAAGTGAGATGCTTGGGGAAATGGGAAATATACATATGTCACATTTTGACCAATTTTAGTGAATCAACCAATCAATTAATGCACATTTTTGATGGCCCACTGATTGATTGCAACCATTGATCTAAAAGTGTGATTAATTTGGGTTGTTCATCTAAGGTAAAGTTTCAAAATCATTAAAATCCTAGTATTTAAGTAAAAATCATTATAGTATAGATATTTGATAGGAAAATAGTTCAAATACAAATTTGATCAAGATTCCAAAGCCATTATTGGTTAATAAAATATTCTATGGTGATAGGTAAGGGATTTATGGTAATATGATGAGTATTTTTAAATGTGGATATGATTTAGGTTCTTGAAAGAACCAAATTTGACAATATTTCCTATTTAGTAGGGTTCTTAGTAGGGTTCAAAATAAATTCTTTATTTTTTACAAACTAACCCTAAATTAGATATAATTAATAAATCAAACATATTAATTTTAAATTTTTAGATAAGGAAAACTAGTACAGGGAGTTGGTACTAATTAAAAACCAAAGGCACAATTTCGAATCACAAACTAGAAGATGGAAACAAGCAAATGTAAACTAAGACTAGAAAAGACAAAATAGTGAAATAGAAGGGTTATATACATTTGAAAAATAAATGTGAGTTACTCTACACCATTATAATGATGTTGCAAAATATTTGGTAAAAAATTGGGACTTGTAGGAGTTATTTTCTATATTAGGGGCATTTTTAGTAGCATGCATGTCTAGACAAGTATGTTAGAAACATAGAGTGGCATTATGAGTAGCACTAGAAAGTGTCAAGATGGGACATATATGTTCTTGTATAAAAATGAGCTCCAAATGAATTGAAATCTCATAAAATTTGTCTTGTTCTCTACAATGAGAATGAGGCTCTTGTCATGTACACATAGAGAAATTAAAGAAAAACCTACTATATCAAGCATATGAAAAAATACAAAACTACAAAAATAAACAGTTGCATCTACAAAAGTATGTATTTGAGGAATTGTACAAGGCTTGGAAGATTGAGGAAGAATTTTGGAAAATTTGGACTCTATAATTGTTGTATTTTGTTAAAGAGACAATAGCTATAACACAAATTTATACATAGGTACACTATAATGAGAAAATGGTGCCAAGAATGATATAGGTGTCTAAGGGGCATGCTTATCCACTAATTAGAATGCCTTTGAATTTTTAGGGAAGATTAGGCTATTATCTTATTTACTTCTTTGGTTAGGACCAACTACTAGAAATGTACACATTCTCTCATTGTTCACTTGTGTCATATTTAATAATAATGTTTGACAAAATTAAATCTTCCTAAAATCAAAATAAAATAAAAAAATATAACATTTAAAAGATAAAATGATAGATTTTTAATATATGTATTTCTAGATGATAAAATAAATGAAGTGACTACATATAGATAGGCTTTTGGATGCATGGGCCAAGATAAAAAGTATTTGAGAAAGCCTAAAAAATTTAGAGGATTCAATCTACATGCAGGTATTATGGTGTCATGTAGACACAAATTTATGAGGGATAGGTGATACCTAACTACTATTAGTCAAGGAGCTTGAATGAGGTAGAGGTGGCATGTTATCCCATAAATCAAGGAGATGACATATGTGCTCAATTGTTTCCTAATTTACATAAATTACCTAATTAACTAAGTAAACCTAATATAGGGAGCAATAAATAAATAATTACACCAACACCCCCCTTAAATATAGCTTAGGAAAGAAAAATGAGTCTCAAAAAGATCGTCCATGTTAGGTACTCATACATAATCTAAAAGAATCCCAAAGTACAAAGAATATATAGTGTACCCTTTGAAGAAGAGAAAGAAAAAAATTCTAGGAAAAATAATCTATCCCAAGGAGGGAAATGAAAGGAATAGATAGCCCCCAAAAAGTGATAGTGTCCCTCACCCTTAGAAGAGATTAAATATGAACATATGTGCTCTTTGGAAAGGGTTTGGTAAAAATATATACAATTTGCTATGATGTAGAACAATACTAAAGATTGATGATTTGGTCTAGTATACGATCTTTGATATAGTGCATATGAGTCTCAATATGTTTTATTTATTGACGGTGAATTGGTTTCTCAAGAGAACTTTGGTTGCCATAGTAGATGATGGATGATAGCTAATAAGTGATTGCAAACTTTGTTAGGATGTGATGAAGCCAAATAGCCTTTGTTGTAGCATTCACAATACCCTTATAATTTTCCTCTATAGATGAGAGAGCAATAACATGTTATTTTTTGCTTGACCAACACATATGAATAGATCAAAGTGAAATATGTAGCTAGATGAAAAATTGTTGATGTAAGTAAGAAATCAACCCTCTAACATAAAATCTCAACAACAAAAGATGTACTCAATAATTGTTTGCAACAACAACAAAAATATGCAATAAGTTTTCTTCTTTGTTCATTCAAAATCTCTTAGAAATTCAAGAATTACATAAGATAAATAAAACTAAATGGTTGTGCAGCCATATGAGCTGATGAAAATCATTACAAATATGAAATATGACTGATACAAAACAAAAAGGATCAATCCTAAATTGATCTCCTTCAATCCAACTTCTTTCACAAGATTCTAGCTCCTTCAACCTACATTCATCATTAGAAATCACTGCTGCAAACAAACCATAAAACAATGAATCTTCTTCCTGCTGTAGCACACCTTCAAACCTACAACAAAAAATTATTCTTGGTCTCTTCCAACCTTCTTTCAGCCAAAGCTCTCAAGCTCCCTTCACATAGACTTCACTAGCTCACCATCTCTCCAAATATGGAGCTCACTAGCTCCCTAAACCATGGGTTTCTATGAAAATATAAATCTGCAAAAATGGAGAATTTGAATCCTCTCTTCAATTCAACATCTCCCCATCTCACCTAAAAAACTCCCAAAGCCACCTTACCAAATGACAAGGTTTGAAAATATAAATTTGTGACTAAGGAAAGTCACTATGGTTTTTCCAAAACCACAAAAAAACCTGTCACTTTCTGCCCATTACTACTCCATAATTTTTCTAAATTTTCTAAAATGGTTATCTGGGTTTGGTGTGCCTTGTTTTTATCTTTTCGAATCATTTTGAAATTCTTAATTTTGTTACTGTATGAGAAAGTTATGTCCATTTTACTGATACTGGGTCTCATAATTATGACCTATACATGCAACAACATGCAAGATTATTTTGCATCCCATTTTATGATATTTTATGACACATGTACATGCAAACAAGACTTTTTGACCTTCTCCAAAAGTGGACACCCAAAAGACATATTCCCCCCCAAGATGGTTTCATTGTTTTACCAAGACTTATTTCCCATCTGATTTACATTTACAATTTTACACCAAGGGAATTTATATTGTTGCAAATTAAAATATTATTCTCCTAACCCCTAAACCCTTATTAAAAAAAAAAAAAAAAAAACTAAAATAGCAAATTTTTTGGGTGATGTAAGATTGCTAGTAGCTCTAGATGCTCCTGCATTAGACACCCAAGGTAGAATTTTTTTTGTGAATGTGGATTCACAAAATGGAATTGAGTGGTAGTACCACCCATTCAAATTGCAAGAAATCCTTAGCAAAATCCATCACTGAAACTGGTACCTCTGATTTATTCTTCTTTCTCCTCTTTCAACACTTAGCTAGAACAAGCAACCTCCTTCTCTGAAAACTTTGCACTCCATTCTTCTCTCCTCTCATGGAATTGCATCCACTATGTACCATCCTCCAAATAATCTCTCTGCTCATCTCCTCTTTCATGGGTTTTGACCCACCACAAACTGACCACCTCCACCAAATCTCTCCTGTAGCTTTGTCCATAGCCTCTACCTCAATGAATTCTTTTGTCACAACATCTTCTTCCTCATTGCTAAATGCTACAGTCTCTATTGTTGCATTGAACAACTTCTCTATCTCTATGATCTCTCTCTCAAGAAACTCTTGGTCTTCATTAGGGTCCTCATCGAACATTGGATCCCCATACATCACTACATACTTTGTTTTAACTGCAACATCCTCAATTGCTATAATTTGGTTTTCCCTTTCTTCAATGTCCTCCATTTCACTAAACTCTTTTGTTGTTGCTGCAACCTTACTTGTCACACACTTTCAAACTTTAACCTCTCAAGTATAGATTGCCTCACATTTGGCAATCAGTCTACACACCACACACACTCCACTCCTAGGTCTTGGTGCAAACTACCTCATGTTCGTCGCTCTGCCTGCACACAAATCACACACACACCACAAGTCTTGGTGCAAACTGCCTCACATCGACACTTATTCCTGCACACTCAGGAACTCCCGCTTTGATACCACTGATGTAAGTAAGAAACCAATCCTCTAACATAAAATCTCAACAACAAAATATGTACTAAAAAATTGTTTGCAACAATAACAAAAATATGCAATAAGTTTTCTTCTTTGTTCATTCAAAATCTCTTAGAAATTCAAGAATTACATAAGATAAATAAAACTAAATGGTTGTGCAGGAATATGAGTTGATGAAAATCATTACAAATTTGAATTATTACTGATAAAAAATGGAAAAGATCAATCCCAAATTGATCTCCTTCAATCCAACTTCTTTCACAAGATTCTAACTCCTTCAACTTGTATTCATCATTAGAAATCACTGTTGTAAATAAACCATAAAACAATGAATCTTCTTGCTGCTATAGCACACCTTCAAACATGCAACAAAAATGTCTTCTTGGTCTCTTCCAACCTTCTTTCAGCTGAATCTCTCAAGATCCCTTCACATAGACTTCACTAGCTCACTATCTCTCTAAATATGGAGCTCACTAGCTCCCTAAACCATGGGCTTCTATGCAACTATAAATATACAAAAATGGAGTCTTCTAATCCTCTCTTAAATTCAAAAAATCTCTTTATCTCACCTATAAAACTCCCAAATCCATCTTCCCAAATGACAAGGCTTGAATATATAAATTTGTGACTAAGGAAAACCACTATGGTTTTTCCAAAAGCACAAAGAAACCAGAAACTTTCTGCCCATTAAAGTTCCATAATTTATCTAAATTTTATAAAATTTCTATCTTGGTTTGGTTCACCTCATTTCTAGCTTTCTAAATCATTTTGAAATTCTTAATTTCGTTACCGTATGAGAAAGTTATGTCCATTTTACTAAGACTGGGTCTCATAATTATGACCTAGACATGCAACAACATGCAAAGCTTGTGGCCAACATGCAAATACATGCAAAAAACATGCAAGATTATTTTTCAGCCCATTTTATGACATTTTATGACACATGCACATGCAAACAAGACTTTTTGACCTTCTCGAAAAGTGGACACCCAAAAGGAATATTCCCCTCCAAGATGCTTTCATTGTTTTACCAAGACTTATTTCCCATCCGATTTACATTTACAATTTCACACCAAGGGAATTTACATTGTTGCAAATTAAAATATTATTCTCCTAACCCCTAAGCCCTTATTAAAAATAAACATAAACTAAAAGAACAATATTTTTTTGGTGATGCAAGATTGCTAGTTCTCTCACATCACTTGTGATCCTCAAAATCACTAGCCTAGTTAGAGTATCTGTATCTTAAAAAGTTTGTATCTCGCCCTACTACATAGTGCATCCCAAATGAGTGTGTTCCATGTATTTAGTGTAGTAAATGTTTTACAAATTTCTAATGAAGCTCATGGGGTTCTTGTATAAAGCAATAGAGCATGGGCCAATAATGTAAGAAATATTAGGATGAGTGTGTTTGAGTTATACGAGACTCCAAACAAGATGTCAATACAAGGTAAAATCAACAAGAGGATTTGAACAATGAGCCTCCAATTTGATGCTTGATAGAAAGGGTGTTGAGGTAGAATTACAAGTACCCATTTAGAATTGTGATAGCAAATTAAGAGAATATTTGGGTTGATAAATACTTATCCTAGGATTAGTTTAGGTAATCCAAATACCAAGGAAGTAATGTAAAATACCAAGTTTTTCATAGAGAATTTGTTGTAGAGAAGATCGTATGGAGCCAATCAAACTTCCCATGAGGATCAATTCATCAACATACAAGTCCAATAAGATTTTTTTTTTTAGGTCAAAGGGAAATTTTTTGAAACCAAAATAAATAAGGAAATAATTCATTTGGGCATACCAAGCCCTAGGGTCTTGTTTGAGGCCATAGAGGGAATTTCAAAGTCTGAATACCAAGGAAAAATTATGAAATAACCCTTATGGTTCTTTCATATATATTTCCTCTTGTAAATCATCATGAAAAATGTGCTCCTAATATCCATCTAATATATGGGATAGTGGTGAGTGTCATAAATGAATAGAGTGAGGTGGATGAAATAGTGATAGGTGCAAAGGTATCAATATAAGAGATATGCTAGGTACTTGTGAGAATCCTTTAGAAAAAATTATGCTTTGTATTTGTTGATGCTTCCATGAACTACATACTTGGTTCAAAATATCCTCTTGCATCAAACTATTTTTATTTCCTTAGGAAAGAGACTAGATTCCAAGTGTGATTATTGATTGATGAAGAATATTATTCCTCCATATCTGAGTCCCCTTTAGTGATACCATTTGTTTCCTCAAATGTTTTTGGATCAAAGGCTTGAGCCATGTAAACATGAGGAAAATCCTAATATTATGACTAAGTACTAATATTTGATGTATCCACAACTAATGTACCTATAGCTTGTAAATTTTGACAAACACAAAGTGGATAAGTAGTTGAAGTGGAAGCATGGCTATGTACTTGAGAATGTTGGCATATGGATTTGAGAGATCATTTTTGGCTACTTGTGTTGTCATTGATAGCAACTGGAGTCAATAGTATGGTCCGTAGTGTTAGTATTGCTCCTACCGGCAAGGGAAGTAAGATTTTGTAATCTACCGACATAAAGAATGAAGAGGAGAACATCTGGTTGATAAGCTGATTTGATCACTTCACCGGATCACTATTTTATGGTGTGGATCTCTAGGGAAGCCTTCCTAGCATGTATACTATCCTATTGGTGAGTTTTGTGGTGTCGCATTGGTCAGAGTTCGAGTTAAGAGGTTCGGTAGTATGGTTTATGGTCTATTCTCTCATTTTGGCCGACATGTTTTATATGGCATATCATGAATGTATGTGGAGTAAGTATTTAGCTATTTATTATGTTTGGAACTGTGTTTTTGGGTCCCTACTATAGTATATCCAACTTGTGTGGGTACACATCAACTCTAATTAATGATTTGAGCCAACATAAGCAAGAATATTATATTTTGTTGTGAAGCTGATATATAATGAATTCTTGATTAGCGGGTATATAAAGGAGATCAGAAAATAATTTTGAGTGTGAAGGAGCTGTGGTAGAGATAGAAGCATATGTGTATCAAGAAGAGAGTGAAAAAGGACATATCAGTTATTTGAGGCCATAAAAAGTTTTGTATGCTAAGCAGAGCAAAGCAGAGCAGAGCAGAAGTGCAGACTGGTTAAAAGATCCAGAGTATGATTATGAGCTTCATTGGAACTGAATCTAGGCATTTGTAGATGCTGTATTCTCAGTTCAAAATTTTGTTGTAATTTCAATTATACTTTGTAAGGTAGTGAGCCTTTCTCTCTTGAGCAGTGAGCTCTAGGCAGTGCGCCTGAATGCAAGTGCATTCCCCTCTTTTATCATACTTTTAACAGAGTATACATTGTGGATTAATCTCCATCATGGTTTTTCCCATAACAGGGTTTCCATGTAAAAATTTCTGGTGTTATGGTGTTCATTAATGTGATTGCTTGTTTCCCTTTGTTTATATGCTGTGAATGCTGTTTTAAGTTCAATTATTGCTGTTGATAGTTTTAGATCTGATTTGAAAGTAAAATATTATTGAACACTGATTCACCCCCCCTCTTAGTGTTCCTAGTGTCCAACAATTGGTATCAGAGTAGGTTCCTCTTCTAGAGTTTAACAACTTGAGGTGGATCTTGAATTACAATGGACGCTGGTGGTCTTCAACAACAACTTATGGTGGCACTTGATGATCTTGATCAGTCCAAAGTAGAGGTCATGGAACTAAAAGAAAATCTTGTGGCTGCCGAAAAATTCAGTCAATCATCGAAGGATAAGATAAATGAGTCAAGGGAAAAGAGGAAGGAACTATGTGATCAATTGAAGCAAAAAGAAAGCAAAGGTCCGGATGATGCCCATTTGAATCAAACCCTAAGGGAAATAATAGAAGAATGTGAAAAGCTTGCTAAGGAAAATACAACTCTAAAGCTTGAAATGGAATATGTGGTGATGAAGTTTACCAAAGAGATTGAAGAGAGAAAGAAGAATGAGGAGAATCTGGCCCAGTCGCTGAAAGAAAAATTTGAAGAATGCAATAGAATTAATAGTGGATTCATTCAATTAGAAATTGAACTGCAACAATCTAGAAACAATGAACAAGAGCTTGAGAGACAGGTAGTTATTCTTGGAAATGAGATTTCTACTGCAAATGAATTCAAGGAGAAATTTAGGATAAGCTCTGCTAGGCTTGATGAGATAACCAAAGGACAAAAGGATACAAATGACAACCGAGGTCTTGGCTATAAGAAGGGTGAAAGTTCTGGATCTGAACAAAAGAACCTTGAAAAGAAGAACAAAGGTAGAAGACATCTGGTAAGGCAACCCAATGCTCAAAAATTTAATGGATATTGCTTTGCTTGCAATAAATTTGGACATATGGATTCTCAGTGTAGAAGAAAGATAAACCCTAGTACTCCATCATTTTCTGGTTAGTGTTTTAAATGCAAAAAGTTTGGTCATAAGGAATTAGAATGCAGAAGTATGTATGTCAGTGCAAGTAACATTAAATGATATACCTATGGAAGATTTGGACATGTTGCTAATCAATGCAAGTTAGGAGGAAATTAGTGGAATGGATGGTATAGACTGAAAAAATTCGATATGCTACAATTGTAATAATTTTGGGCACATTGCATGATTCTGCAGGAATAGAAACATTAACAAAAGAGGTCCAATTTATTAAAGAAGAAATTCACAGAAACACAACAAAGGAAAATAAAAAGCATCTATGGAAGAGATAAGAGATCAGATGAAGAAAACATGGGTAAAGAAAAGTGAATCTGATGAAGGAAACAAGGCTGTACCAGAAGCTCCATGTAGTAACTCTTCCAGCAATTGACTTTAGGCCAATGGCCTAGGGGGAGTTTTTCATGAAAATATCTTGTCCCCCTTTGATATAGTTGGCACCAAATTGTAGGATGCCATTAGCCGTTGTGTTATTCATTGTTGAAAGCATTAATAATCATTTGTTGAGTTGGATGAAATGGTATAAATCTGCAGTTGGATTCTTCACTTGTTGTCTGAGTTTGTAGAGTAACCAAAACTTCTAGGGAAATAGATTTAATGCAACATGAAGTTAAGTATGTGAAGTTATAAAAGGGAATTTGGAACCCTAATTCATCATCGTGCAATAAAAGAGAATAGTTGGAAAGCCCTTTCAACAAAATTCCAAAGGTGTGAAAGGTCAATTTAGCAGCGAATTCTTTAGGTATTTCAATTGCTTATTAATTTCATATCTATTTGGTGATTGGTAGAACCTTGTTCGACACGAAAAATGAAAAAAATCAAAGAAACAGTAACTTTGGATGAGCATAGTAGTCAAAAAGTTAGGGATGAAAGAAATCTGTTGTCTCTCACTGAATTAAGGAAGCTTGGAGGATCTTAGAGGGCTCTGATAATTGCATCAATTAAAGATCTATTGAAAAGGTATGTTGCACATGGAATCTAATATAAGATCTTCTTCAAAAACAGAGAAGGATCAACCTCGGAAGGTGCTGTAAATATCGCTCATAAAATGATAATATAAAATGAAGACTTTGACCTATGTAGTCTAATGAAGGATCAACTGATGGAGAATGTGCAATTAATGAAGGATATTGACTACTCCTTTAGGTTTGACACCCTTGCAATATGCATCATGATGTATTTTCTAAATTGATTTCCTCTGAATGACAATGTGGTGTGGAAGGAAAATATACTGGTCTACAAGAAAATCTTTGAGCATTACAACTCTTTTGAAAATTGGGAACAAGTTTATGAAAATTTCTTTAGAAAGGTGTTAGAAAAGTTTCGGTAAAAATAACTGAAGTTGGATCATCCTTTGGAAAGAAAGAGAAAAAGGAGAAGAGAGGAAGAGATTTGGCTGGTGTCACTCCTTCGACACCCAAGTCAGTAAAATTTGAAGAAAAAGGGAAAGGATAGTTGGTTGTGGATGTAGTGGATGAAGAATCTGATGAATATGATCCTAGAGATCAACCAAAACCAGATGAACCAGAAATAATAATAGCTAAAGACAGTGATGAAGAAGGTGCTCTGTTCAAATCAAAGATAATGCAAATTATTCAGGATGAAGATGGGATGCAAATGATATATGACATATGGTTGAATGGACCATCTTATGAGTAGGATTTCATTGAGAACAATTTAGGAAGATACTTTGCTAATAACAATATTGAATTAGAGAGTCTATACGATGTTCTCCCAGAAGAACTGATTGTGTGTGTTAAGGAGGCTATGGAATTTGTGCCTCTAGATAGGAAAGAGGAGGAAATAATTTCCCATTTGAAGATGTAGTTTAGGATATCTCTGCTAAATTGAAGAAGAAAATGAATGTGCTAAGATAGTGCATTGATTCAACCAATAAAGTCTTCAATTACTGTCTAAGGTGGCCTCATGTGGTCAACAAGTACAAGGATAAGTTGGAGGAAATTGAAAAAGAGCTTGTCAGAATTGGACAGGACTACAATATGTTTTTGGATAAGGATGGAAAGGTTAAGAAAAAGGTTTATGATATGTAGGTTGAGCATGCAAAGGCTCACTTTGCTAGAAATACTCTCATGAACGCCTTCTGGAGAGTAAAAGACCTGACTGAAGGAAAACTAGAGCAAATGATTGAAGTGCTAAAGGAAGGAGAAAAGCTGGAAGAAGTAATTGTTGTGGACTCTTGGAAGAAATTCCTTCCAGAAATTAAAGCTAAGTATAAAATAATCTTTTGATTTTTGTGGTAGTTTCTCAAATTTTGATCCAACTCTCTATTTTGCAAAGGGGAAAGAATAGAGAAGTATAGTAAAACATTACAAGGAGAGTGGAAGAAATAGAAGCTTTTTCATTGATGTCAAAGGGGGAGAGAATGCAGTGAAAAATTCCTTGACATCAAAAGGGGGAGCAGTAGTCTTGGTTTTGTTGAGTTTTTGGTTTTGACACTTAGTCAATTTTTCACTAAGTGTTGCCATCAATGCCAAAGGGGGAGATTGTTGGCATTGGATTTGAGAGATCATTTTTGGTTACTTGTGTTGTCATTGATGGCAACTAGAGTTAGCAGTATGGTCTGCAGTGTTAGTATTGCTCCTACTGGCAAGGGAAGTAAGATTTTGTAATCTACCGGAAGAAAGAATGAAGAGCAGAACATTCAGTTGATAAGCTGATCTGATCACTTCATAGGATCACTATTTTGTGGTGTGGATCTCTAGGGAAGCCTTCCTAGCATGTATACTATCCTACTGGTGAGTTTTGTGGTGTCACATTGGTTGGAGTTTGAGTTAAGAGGTTTAGTAGTATGGTTCATAGTCTATTCTCTCATTTTGGCTGACATGTTTTAATTGGAGTATTGCGGATGTATGTGGAGTAAGTATTTAGCTATTTCTTATGTTTGGAACTACATTTTTGGGTCCCTACTATAGTCTAGCCAACTTGTGTGGGTACGCATAAACTCTAATTAATGATTTGAGCTGACATAAGCAAGAACATTATATTTTGTTGTGAAGCCGACATACAATGAATTCTTGATTAGCGGGTATATAAAGGAGATCGAAAAATCATTTTGAGTGTGAAGGAGTTGTGGTAGAGATAGAAGTGTATGTGTATCAAGAAGAGAGTGAAAAAGGACAGATCAGTTATTTGAGGGTAGAAAACGTTTTGTATGCTAAGCAGAGCAGAGAAAAAGTGCGAACTGGTCAAAAGACCTAGAATCCGATTATGAGCTTCATTGGAACTGAATCCAGGCATTTGTAGATGCTGTATTATCAGTTCAAAATTTTGTTGTAATTTCAATTATACTTTGTAAGGCAGTGAGCCTTTCTCTCTTGAGCAGTGAGCTCTAGGCAATGCGCTTGAATGCAAGTGCATTCCCCTCTTTTATCATCCTTTTAACAGAGTATACATTGTGGATTAATCTCCACCATGGTTTTTCCCCTAACAGGGTTTCCACATAAACAAATTCTGGTGTTATGGTGTTCATTAATGTGATTGCTTGTTTCCCTCTGTTTATATGCTGTGAATGCTATTTTAAGTTCAATTATTGCTGTTGATAGTTTTAGATCTGATTTGAAAGTCAAATATTATTGAACATTGATTCACCCCCCCTCTCAGTGTTCCTAGTGTCCAACAGAGAATTTGAACTAGAAGGTGGACTGGGAGGACAAGGTTCCTCTATCTATGATTCAAAATCACTATCTAGATGAAAGCCTTGTGTGGAGGATGAATGCAAAATGTGAATAGTAGAGAATGTTTTTCCTCAAAATTGACACTTCTTGCAATGATCAAATCATGAGTATTAGAATTTTGATACCCTTTGAATCCATCAAGATAATAAGAAAATATACAAGGTTTGCTTTATGGTTCTATTGACTTGAAATTTATTTGGAGGTATGTGGGCCCAAGATTGAGATCCAAAAAATCTTAAGTGCTTAGCCAATAGCTTATGACCACCTCAAGCATCAATTAGGGTGATTCCTTCCAATAATTTATGGTGGAGTATAGTTTTGTATGTATTTAAAATAGTTTATTTTCTTAGCTTAGTACTGTGGTGCTAATGATCAAGATTATATCATGCAATTTTCAATTTCTTTCAATTAGGTCCTATTATTTATTTCTAAATATTGTGGGATATATATGGAGTAGTGTTTTTAAGATTGATCCCTTCAATAGAATAGAAGTCCTCAAACTAATGGTTGAAATATTCCATTTCATTATTAATGTGAAGGTTTTTGACGACTTTTCCTATTTGTTTCTCAGTTAAGGACTTGAAGCAATGAAACTTTCCAAACACTTTATTCTTTTTGTGAAGAAAATAGACTATTGTAAAATGTGAGAAATCGTTGATGGAGGTGAGGATATATTGAGATTTACTAAAGGAAAAAGTAGGAAATGGGATTGCTAGATCACTATGTATCAACTCAAGAACTATATCTAAGTTTTTGTTACCTTCCCTTTGTCATATTTACCTTTGGGATGTTTTCCTAAACTAAAATCATGAAAAATAACTTTGGAGAAGGATATATGAGGTAGTCTTATGACCATTTATTAACTTTCCAACTATTGAAGATAGTGGTAATGCAAGTGACCAATCCATTCATTCTATAGCTTACCCACTTCATTCATGTGAGTAAGAAGAGCCTTAGAAGGTAAATAAAAAAGATGTGAAATGATATACAAGTGTGCCTTATGGTTTTATTTTCCAAGGGAAACTTGGGAATCATCTTCAAGATCCATTATGGTACTTATTTTTTGGAGTAAACTCGACTTTCTTCTCTAGCCCTATATGAGTTAGTTGGTAGATGGAGAGAAGGTTAGATGACAATTAAGGTAGAAATAGAATGTTGTTGAAGTGTCCTCTAGTCATCTAAAATGAACCAATCCCTATAACATCAAATATAAAATCATCACCCATGTGAATACTTAGAGTAGAGCATGAATTAATTGAATAAAAATGTTCACTTGATGTAGCCATGTTGTGTTTAGCACCCAAATCAAATATCCATTCTATAGAAGATGACAAAGAGGCAACAATTATGAGAGATTTTCATTTTAATTTCCTTGTGTTGGAGGGGGACATTTAATTCCTTTTGAGGACTTATGAACCTTGATGTTATTATTTTAAGAAGCTCAATGATTTATTCATTCTTTTCCCTCATATATGTAGAATCATCATGCCCCCATTTTACAGTAACCATACTTAGCCTCCCCTTTTGTTTGAGTTTCTTCTTTTGGAGAAGAGGAGTTGGACTAAGTTGATTTTAAGTATTTACTTTCTTCTCTTGTGCACATGAAATATTTTTTCCTTTTTGATCCTTTTGAGATTGGCTAGAAATTAAGATAGTGATTTTTGAAGGCTTACTAGATAATGCCCCTATCTAAATTAGCTTATCCTATTTATGAGTGATTCATTCTATAAATGCATCAAAGTAAGGTATAGTAAAATTAGTTCCTAAGGAATATATAGTGGAATAGAAGGTAGATATAAATACAATATTCATAATCTAATTTTGAGGGAATGATTACAATTAGTTATGCATCAATTTTGTTAATTTTAAACTGTTGGACATCTGAAGTCAAAGAGATTACAATTTAAATAGAATATCTTGAATACTTGTAAATTGGAAAGATTTAAGCTTATCAACTCATTCTCTAATTTTTGACCATGAATTTTATCATTTTTACCATCTAAATATTTAAGTTTTTTTCATATTTCATTAGGCATATGAATGATTGAAAATGATATTGAAGACTAGGTGAGATTACTAAAAAAAGTGAGTCAAATGTTTGATTTATTTTGTTAAATAACTTTAATTTATGCTAGAAAAATTACTAGGTTAATCAAACCATTTCCTACATAACCCCATGAGAGAAAAGCATGCATACAAATTTATAAAATAACTATAATGAAATATCAAAGACACACCACAAGATAACACAATATATACATTGGAAAAATTCTTAAGAGGGAAAAACTTGGCCTCCAAAATCATCCAAACTCAATATATTATGAAAAATGAAAACATTACAATATACATACAAAGTCTCCATGAATACTTCTGAAGCATCATGCTCCTCTAATCCATCCTCCTTGTTCCAAGTATATAACCACACATACCATTTCATGCTTCACATATACACTCAACAAGAGAGGTTAATGCAAATGACAACTCACTCAACCAACCAACCTTGACCACTAAATATGTACTTATTTTTTATAGAATCAAGCTCACACAAAACAACTAAGTGGTAAAGGTAAAAATATGAGTGTACAAAACCATTGAACCTAATATTTACTTTATTGTACTAAGTTTTTCCAATATTAAATATTTTTCCCATGTGCAACCCACATATAAAATATCTAACCAATGTCACATACAACTTTACAAGTGCACCCAAATAAATATTTAATATTTCTAAACATAGCTCCTAAAGATGCATCACAAATAAATATCTATTTTATATAATTAATTTTTTGTGTGTGCAAGGTATACAACACCCTTTTCTTAACACTCTATTGGATTTTTTTGTATACATTGTACAAGGGTCATTTGATAAAATACATCATCATATCCATCCATGAAACCACATGAATCTCCAACATGCTTTCGTGCTCCATCAATATACTTGAAATAACATCCAATGAGATCACCATCTCAAGAAATAAATCATATCATCCTCCTACATGCCAACTTTATAAGAAAAGGAGCAATCAAAGGTGAAGATGAACCAATCCAAAGAATAAAAGAATCAAATTCAAGTGATAATAAAGGATACAAGATGTTGTCAAATGAAAGAAAACCCACATGACTAGAAATAACAACCACAATAAATTCTAATCAATCCAAACACATACATTGAAGGCATCCAAAATAATCAATACAACTCATGCCAACAACATATCCAATCCATAAATTGTAATCACAAGCTCCATGTATAGAATCTGTCAATGAAGAACACAGACATCTAGGAACTCCCACTAAATAGGTAATGCCAAATATAAAAATAGATCAAGGCATACCTAGTGCCAATAAACACTCATACTAGGATGTGGATGATAATAAAATCATGTAACAACAAAGAATAATCACCATGATTCACACACATGATAAGAACCACTGCATAATATTTCATAAAAAGTCACCATAACTCTACCAAGTCCAGCACAACAAACCATGTGAACATAAACCTCTAGGAAGTAGCCATAGAACAAATAGATAATTTTTTAAGTCATATCAAATAACATGTACTTAAACTAGAACACCTCAAAATTTTAAGCTATGTCATGTAAGATCTCCTTCACAAGACTAATTGAAAATCCTTAACAACACCCATCCATTCAATCTCATAGATCAAACAAAAATTATATATCTAATATAATAAAAATGGATGTAAGTCTCTCTAAAACCAAGTAAGATCAAAATAAAACTATCCATTCCCTAACTAGTAATAAATCCAATAAAATATCATAGAAAAATCCTCATAAATGATATCATAAATCAAACTAATATGAAAAAGGAGATAAATATTCCAAACATTCTCAAATGAACCCTCCAAAACTAAAAAACCATAGATCAAGATCTATAGTCATGAGAAGAAAAAAATATAACACAATGCACCTAAAAAATAAAATGGGAAATAAACCTTAGACAATTATCTATTGAGTAGACCTAGAGTGGGGAATGAAATTTCTCCTCTAGGATATACCAAGTCATAATGACTCCCTAAGAAAATTGTACTCTATAGATTTTTTATGAAATCACATATATATCTAGCTGAAGACTCCTTTGATTTCATAGTGAAACCTCCAAAGAGTAATCATTTCAACAAATGTTTCTAAACTTAAGAGAAAAATAACCTCACCCTAGTATCTATGAGAACCTATAATTGACCAATCCATGTTAAGATACAAATCAAAAACACTATCATGAAGCTCCCAAGAACATGACCAATGTACTCAATACCAAGAGAAATATATACATCACTATCAAAGCTTCAACTATAAAATTAGGAACACATCATGACATCATGATCTAACATCTTCTCAAAATATCATATGCTCCAATGAACATAGTTTTATCTCAAGAGCACATGTATCATGCAAATAATATAATGCACAATAAAAAATCCACCATAGTACAATACCAAACCACCCTCTCAACTAAAGATTAAAAAATGATAAGTCATAAAACAACACCTCAACCAAATAGTAAAGAGTCCTCCATAGCTAATTAAGATATTAACATCTCCTATCACATGAAGACATCCATCTCCTATCAATAAAAAATCAAAATGTCAAAAAAATATTACTATAGTAAATAAGATCTAAGAGCTCCTCCATGACACCAATAACTATTCAAGAAGATCATCCATCACCAAGTGATGAATCCACATCACTTCCAAAGCTCCCACTAAATTATGATACTAAGCTATCCATTGCATTGTGATATCCATCTCCTAAATGAAGATCGCTCGTGGTCCACACAACCTTTTGTGTTTTCCATATTTAATGTGCTTAGGGAAAACTCGACGATGGTTAAGTAAAAATTAGTAATTCCTTTTGGTTAATTGTGCATCTGAAGTCTTTGGAAGGTGCTCTAAAGAAATCTTGAGGCATGCTCAAAGTATTTCTGAAGGGAATTTGAAGATTGATTCAGGTAATCTAGAAACCTTTTTCTTTGATTACAAAAGGAAAGAAGAAAATCAAAGAAGTCTCTGTAAATTTCAAGAAAGCAAAGCAATGGACGATGGTTCATGTGGTGTTACCACTCTAAAGCTGAAAAGGGTCGAAGTAGAAGAATACGATCATAGGAAAATGAAAAGAATTGAACTAGGGTTGAGCGAAGTTGAATTACAAAATATAAAAACCCTAGGGATGGATTTATGGAGTGAATTTTCATGGAATTTAGATAAAGAAGTTATCTTGTTCTTGTTGAATTGTGTCAAGGATGAAATAATTTTTTTGGACAAACCTATTTGATCTCGAAGGAAGCAATCAAAGCGATCATTGGATTATCCAATGTTGGAGAACTCCCTGGAAAGAAAACTGTGAAGTATAAAGATGTGGTGGAGCTAATTGGCATTGACATAGATCTTAGAGCATTGTTGATTGATACACTTGCTGACTCAACCATTAGGTATGTTGCATATAGTATCTCATACAAAATTTATTTCACAAACCGTGAAAACTCAACTTCAACTATTTCCGTACATATTTCCCACATGATGGTTAAGGAGAACAGACAATTTGACTTATGTATCTTGTTACTTGAGAATTTACTTGAAAATGTTTGAATGTCATTGGTTGAGAATTATCCCTTTCGCTTCGGATCCTTGTTGGTGGGTATGTGAAGGATCATGATGGGCCAAAAAGTGGCGATATGATGGGTATTTGTAGGGTATGTGGCTGACGACTTTTTTTCTACCCAAAATTGATGAAATGAAAAGGGTTTTTAAAGGAGATTCTTAGCTTTCCACCAATATAAATTATTCTTTACTTTGAATTTAATAAATAATTATTATTCATTTTATATTTGAATTATGACTAAAGTCCTGATTGATAGGATGATTGAAAAATATCTATAGCTTTCAAACGGTATCACATTTTTGGAATCCAAAACATGCATCACATTCTATGTTTCACATACTATAGGATTAAAAAAGAAAAATTGAATTTCATGAAGTTTTGAGCAAGTTAAGGTGGTCAGACATACAAGTTTTATATTTTTAAAAATTTGTAATAAAAATTCATAATTAATTATTTACTTGGAAAAAATTACAATAAAATATGCATCACATCCGACATGAGTCCTCTACTTATTTCTAAAATATTATAAAAATATTATCATTTTATTGTGGTTAGGGTGGTTAGACATACACCTACTTATTTTTTCCTTGAAATTTAACTACTACTACATTGAAATTTCAAATTCTCACCAAATAGATTTAAAAAAAAAAAACCTAGTAGTTTAGAAACTACATTCAATTTTCTACAGATTCTATTCTTACATATTTTTGAAATAATATAGATAACTTATTCAAATTTTTATGTCAAGTTTCCTAAATATGATTTTTCTGAATTTTTTGCCACTTAAGGGCCTATTTTCCATGATGATCCTACACATACTCTAGTATGTCTGGTGTTTTACTTTTTGAATTCTCTACCGGGAAAAGATAATGTGATATGGGAATTTGGTATCCCTATTGGAAATCAAATTTATAGATATCTAGAGTCTTTGGAAGATAATGTGAATATGTGCAGATCATATTTCTCATCCTTTCGAGCAAACCCTTGCTCCAATATATCTGCATCAAGTCGATTTGAAGAGGGCTCTTCCTCTGGAAAAAGAGAAATGGAGGTTTTTATCAGTGATTCCCCTCTAGAATTGAAAAAATAAAAGAGATAACTGAAGACATCATTGACATTTTAGATGAGAAGGAGAAAGAATCTCTGACTAGTATTGAATCATCTAATCCTAATGACATCCAGTTTATGATAGTTGAAGGAAAAATTAAGAAGATTGGTGAACTATGGAATGCTGCCTCGCCTATTGACAAACTGAAAATCGATGATGCTCTTGTAGATTGTCTACTTTGGAAAGGTATTGAAGTATTTGCTATTTCTAATTTCTTGCCAGAAAATCTAATTGAGATTGTTGAAGAGAGGATGTTGCTTGAAGGTTCAGAAGGACGAAAAATGGGAATCTTGGTTGAAAGGAGATGTAGAAAGGCTATGCAAAGATTGTTTGGATTGATTGAGGAAACAAAGTAGCGTGTTAAAGAAATTTCAGATGTTTACAAGTATTGTCTTTGGTGGCTTGCAACTGTAGATAATTTTAGAAGCAAAATTGAAGCAATTGAAGCTGAGGTGAACAACATTGGAAAGAATTTTGATGTATTTGAAGACAATGAAGGGAATCAAAGAATAAGAGTTGGTGAACTATAGGCTGAACTAATCATTACACAAAGACAGAGAGATGATGTGACAAAGACCTTCTAGCTTCTTAAAGAAATTGCTAAAGTTTAGTTAGAGAATTTTTCCAAAATTCTTATTGATGCTGAAGATGTTGAGAAACAATGTTCTGTTGTAGCTTGGTCACCCTCTTTCACTCTGTTGGGATTATTGGAAAGTACATGCACAAGATTGAAGTCTGCTATATTCAACTGAAAGAAGTTGTATCCAGTTCTCAAGGAAAGGTATAAGAAGGTATTCTAAGTGAAGAATTTCATCTTCACTTAATTTTTGCTTAAATGTTCTGGATTGTTGGAAGTTTTTGAAGCTTTTTGGAAATATTTTGAAATTTTGATGTCACCATGTTTACACTCATTTTTGGCACTCTTTTCCATTGATTTCAAAGGGGGAGAGTGTTGGAGATAGTGGAGAAAGTTAAAATTTTTTTGAGGAAAGAAGGAGAATTTTTGTTTACATGTTGCCATCAATGACAAAGGGGGAGATTGTTGGAAAAATGAGTAAGTTATCTATATGTTGTCATTGATGTCACCATGTTGGTAGTTTGGTTTGATACTCTTAAACTGGTGCATATAATCGACTTATCTTCTTTGGTGGCTAATCCAATATTTTTGGTGCCCCTTCGGTATTCTAGTTCACATTTCTCTGCGGTTGACAATTTCTAATTGCGGTTTTGGGAAATTACTTATGGATGTTAAAGGCATGCATGATCAGGATATTTCATGTTCTCATGCTCGTACAATGAAGTGACATTATTCTGGTTGCATTGAAGACTATTCTTGGCCAACTTGATAAGTTAATTTTCATATGATATAAAAAACTTAAGTGTGACCTATTTTGTGGTTTGGGCCGACATAATGTAACGTGCTAATAGTTAAGTTGCATTTTGAAAATATTTTGTGATCTATTGGAGCCGACAGTTGATACCTTTTTAAAAAATGAATTGCATCTAATTAGGTCGACCTAATTGATGCTTGCAATGGAGACCGGATATAAATATATGGCAAACAATTCTTTGAGTGAATGTGAAGTTTGTTTGAGTAGACAATAGAAAATAGATAGAAGAAATAGTGAGTGAGTAATGAAATAGTTGTGAGAATCTCCGGAACTATATCGACACATGATAGGTGCATCTTTCTAGTTCATTTTTGGGCTGTAAAGCCTTATTCCATTTTGTATAATCATGTGTAGGCAGTGAGCCTCCTTGTTGGATAGTTAGTCCCTTTTGTAGGCAGTGAGCCTTTGTACTTGGACAACGAGTCCTTCTTTTGGCAGTGAGCCTCTTTTGAAAATACTATATAGTGCGAGTTAACCCTCACTGTGGTTTTTCCCTTATTGGGTTTTCCACATAAAAATCTGGGGTTCTTTGTGTTGATTTACTTTCTGTTATTTGTATCTCATGCTCATATTCAATAACATAATAGTGTGGTTGAAGATTTGATAAGTGATAAAGTTTTAAGTTTGACTTTGTGTGACAACTGATTCACCCCCCTCTCAGTTGACCTACACCTGTTTAACAGTTTTGTCCTGGTTGGACCATATGTGAAACTTCCAACATAAAATTCTTATGTTGAACACTTAGACGAAACCGTAAATCTACAAAAATAACCATAGATGTGCAAACCCCCAAACTTCAAATTTACATTCTCATAATTTGCACAACATATCTCATACCTTAAAATATCTAAAATATCTCTAACGTTGCCATGGATTCAACTTTACATTAGCCTTTCTCAACCAAAAATAGTCACCTCCTTCAACCACAACCATGACTTTAATACCATTTTTAGGAAAGTTACTAGGTTGATAAAACCATTTCCTACATAAACCCATTAAAAAAGCATACATACACTTATAAATAACCATAATGCAAAGATCAAAGACATACCACAAAATAACAAAAAATATACCTTGGGAAAACCCTCAAGAGGGAAAAAATAACCTTTGAAAGCATTCACACCCAATGCATTATTTAGTAATAAAAATATTATAATACACTTCTAGTCTCTCCAAAAATACTTTTGCAATATCAATCTCCTCTAAAGCATCCTACATGTGTTTAAGCATGTAACCACACATCTCATGCCATCTTTCACATATACACTCAATAAGAGGGCTCAATATAAATTACAACTCACTCAACCAACCAACCCAAAACACTTAACACATGCTTCCTTTTATAGAATCAATCTCACACAAAGTAAACAATGGTAAAGGTAAAACAATGTGCCTCAAAACCATGAGTGAACAAAACCATTGACCCTAATATTTAATTTATGGTAACAAGTTTTTTCAATATTAAATATTTTTCCCACGTGCAACCACACATAAAATATTTAACCAATGTCACATACAACTTTACAAGTGAATTGAAATAATTTTTTACTATTGCTAAAAACATCTCCTAAAGATGCATCACAAATAAATATTTATTTTATATAATTTAAATAATCCTTTCTTGTGAAAGGTGTACACCACCCTTTTCCAAACACTCTAGTTTTTGATAAGGAAAAGCAGGTTTTGAAGGGATCCCAAAACCCTTTACAATGAGAGACTGCTGCAAAAGAAAAAGTAGACACCACCAAACAACCCCAAAAAGTAATAACTGGCTGTTACAAGATGAACTGTGACAAAAAAATAGCTACACCATTAGTAAAACGTTAGCAAAAAATCCAAACCAATAGAAACTACAGTAGATCTAAAGCCTTGGTTGCATCTAAATTGTGGGAGATCACATTATCATGCATCTCCACCACTTCTTCAAGCTATCGGAGAGGAATAGCCGCCCTCTTCTTAGTCTTACTTTTGGTACGAACACACGGCTCCTCATCCATACTCCTGTCCTTCCGATTCCATTGAATAACATCAACAATCACCTCCTCATTGTCACTGAGGTCCAATAGTTTACTAGTCCACCTATGGGATTTTTCATTCAACATTGCAAACCCCTATTACAGTTTACTAGTTTTCCTAACACTCTAGTTACTGTGGTAGTTGGTTCAAATTCTACACTACTAATTATTTTCTAATATCCTTACTTTACATGATTAATCATATTTTATATTTCCAATAAATTTAATTAGAAGGCATTAGAATTTTAGTGGAATTGGCCATGTTGGAATTTATAGAAAATAAAATTAGAAAAGAATGTAGAACAAAAATAGATACTCACAAACCTTGTTACTTACTAATTTAGAACCCCCCAAAATATGAAGTCCAAAACTTTATTTTACAGCAAAAAAAGATTGATTTTCACCAATGTATAAGTTTTTCAAAGCCCAAAAGTGGCCAAAATGAAAGAACCACAATCCTCTTCCAAGATAAGAACTTAAAAACTAAATCAATGTATAAAGATCAAAAAAATTATCTTAAAAAAAGTGACACCTAAAAAGGAGATCTTTGTGAAACTTACAAGTATTTGAAGCTCCAAAAAGTGTGAAAAGAAAAGTTTAAAAAAACGAAAATTTTTCTAGACAATGGAGTGTTAATTCAAAAACCTAATTTCACCACTATGTAGAGCACATAATTTTACCCTAAATAAAAATGCTGCACTCAAAATACCTACATATGGCCAAGAACGGGCCTCACAAAGTTCTGCAAAATTGAAAATGCCAATAGTGAGACTAAAAACATTGTTCATGATCTCAAAAAAATATTCATTACCTAAAAAATATTTACATATAAAAAGTACTGTTCACAAATGAAATCACTATTCAGCACCAAAAGCAACGTTCATTATCATAAACATTGTTGATCATTGGAAACATTACTCATAGGGCCATATGACCTCCAATAAATTTTTACCTAAAATGATTCCTCTATCCAAATTTGATAAAATTTATATTGGTCCAAGGGTTTTGATGTCTTCTACGTGTGACAGTGAGATCCTTTTTGTGTCAAAGTTCCTATAATTTCCTGTTACCTACATTAAAAAAAAAACCTTAAAGAGAATTTTTCATATGTTGACTATAAGTTGTTTTTAGATAAAATTATCATCAATTATCCCTAATTTGATCCTTTTTAATACAAAAAATTAGTACATTTATTCCTTATAGACCTCCTACAATAGGTAAATACAAATTGCCCAAATTGTTAGAAATATAAACCTAGGTTAAAAAACTTGATCCTATTCTCGAATCTAGAAATTAAATATTGCCTAAATTACCTTGGTCTAATACCATGCTAGATTTAATAATGAATAATTATTGACATACTTAAATGATTTAAAAGATAAAATGATAAAATTCTAATATATGTATTTCTAGATGATCAAATGAAGGAAATGACTATATTTATATAGGCTTTTGGTTGCATGATCCAAGATGATAAAGTGTTTCAAGAGGCCTTAGTGATTTGAAGGATCATCTCATGTGCAAGTGTTATGGTGTCATGTAGACTCAACTTGATGAGGGAGAGGTGATACCTAACTACCGTTAGTTAAGGAATTTGAATGTAGTAGAGGTGGCATGTGCTCCCATCAATGAAGGATATAAATAATGTGCTCAACTATTTCCTACTTCACATAAATGACCTAATTATCCAAGTAAACTTAATACATGGTGTAATAAATATGTAATTATACAACCACCATATACGAAAACTTTGATGAAATAAATGTTAATGATGATTCTACCTTATTCATCCACCTCATGGTTATTCCAACATCATTCACATACATGAAATATGGAAATGAATGTGTATCAACTATATGCTATGGAAATGGAAAAATGTGATAGGAAATAAAAACCATAGGGGGTGCAAAAGACAACTAAAATGTAACAAAGAGGAAAAAGGGGAGACAAGGTGATGGAAAATGGAGATCACAAAGACATTAGGTGGAATTACAAATTATTGAATTAAATGAGAGGTGCTAGAATAAGGTGAATGCAGTCTTTAAAGGAAATAAGAGGGATACAAATATTTAAAGGAATAAGGAAGAGAGAGAAACAACGGTGCACAAAATGGCTAGATGGCCTATGATTGAGAAGTAGAGAAGAATTGATGGATTCAATTTTGTAAACTTAAGATTATATATAACACTCTTCCATAATCTAATTACAAATAATTTAAAGAAATCTTCGACAAGAGGAAAGACAATGATGTTTTGGGAAAGAAGACACACAATTGCTTCATAGTGAAATGGGAGGAAATAGTGTATTTATAAGGGTTTTTTTTATAAGTATTTTAAGAAAAGGAAGATAAAAAATATAGTAGGTGCTCATGAATGAACCTCATTAAATTTTGGTGGAAAAATAAGAAAAATATAAGCTTTCTATTTTTCTTACTAGGTAGGGGGCACAAAAGATGATATATATGTATTTTAGTTACAAATAAGGTTAAGAGGATCAAGGAGATATGGATGGAGGTGATTTCATGTCTTTGTGATCCATAAGAAATAATATATTAGGGGAACAATGAGAATGGTTCACTATACATTGAAGGGGATGTTGGTTCTTCCAACTGATTCCTCAACGACCTCTGAAGATCAGCCACATCTTATGATTAAAGACATTGGGAGATTGGCCAACAAATATGAAACTAGATTTTATGATCAATTTCCTCTGCACTTTGGGCTCTGCAAATCCTAGGTGGGTTCCCCTTATAGTATCTATAAAAACTAAATGATACCTAGTAGATAAATTATCATACATTACAACAAGGATTTACAAATTATTATATGGAAAATATCCATTATCCCCATGAGCATTCAAATCCCTATATGAGAAGGTAAAATAATTACAAATAACTTAAAATTGGCTTATTATTTATCATGTCGAATAACTTAGGGCTATAGAGTCATAATGTCACGTAAATTTCACCTCACAACAACCTAAGACATTTTAATGACCACTCGAACACTATTACTTTACAATAGCATGACCTACAAATGGATAACATTATGATCTTACTTAATGATCTATTTGCAAAAAAAATATCCTCAACATTTCCATAAAAGAAATTACTCCTTTCATTAAATAGAAGCTATCGATGAAAATAGAGAATGCAAGAAGTTTGTAATAAAGAAATAAACAATACTTGATCATTTTATTCAAAAGGAATATTATATTACAAATTTGGAGATGATGACAAATTGAAACATGTTTTCATGTATGCTTCAATAAAAATGTACATTATTGATACAAAGGATCCTTTGTAGACCTTGAACAACATATCTTATGATACATTGCAGACTGAGTATCCCACCCAAAAAAATACATTCCTAGAATCCTTTGCAATGAGACTCAATACCCTTTTATAGACTTAGAGAGCATGCAAGATCATGAGCCAATTCACATGTGTCATGTGTTATATTTGACAACCATAATCTTGTTGAAACATAATGGGTATAACAACCCGTTATAAGACAATTATAATTTACATTTTGGAGATAAAAAACATTTCTAGAGCCAAGTTAGAGAAACATGTGACATTGAATTATAGATGGAGACAAAACTTGATGACCCCTAATGACATGAAATGATGATTTACCCATTATGTTTTTATAACCATGAAGTATACATATCTTTTGAAGGCCATTGGAACTCAAGAAAATTTTCCACCTTGTTTATATGTGATGTATACTTGGAATCTAAAGTTACTTTAATAAATCTATCCCATTTTGATTCTAACTTTATTTATTTATCCATGCTATTATTCAACAAAGCTGAATTGAGTTCATCACTTGCAACAATTGAGGCACATAAGGAAGGAAAAATACTATTGAAGTCATACTTCCATTTATCAAATGCTTTAACCTCTTCTTTATCATCCAAAATATTGGGTATCAATGCCTCCTCTAACTCTTAAAAATAATTCAAATTACCCTTAAGTTGAATGTCCAATTTTACTTGATAAGTAGATATATCACTTATTCATCCTAGTTCTTCATGAATTCTTGTTGACTTTATTGGGGTATCGAAATAAAATTTAGTTTGCATATGTATCCCTCCTATTGTTGATACCTTGCAAATCCATGTGCTTAATACTTGTTTCAAATTCTCCTCATTCTTCAAGTAGTTGGTATTTTCCTTCCTCAAATTATTGTATCCATTCCACACATCATCCAACTTGTGCAAGATACATTCCAATCTGTGTCCTAATAAATCATCAACTAAATTGACCATTATTTTCTTACCTTATTCTTTAGCAACTTTATATGTTTCTTTAGTCTTCTTTAATTGCTCTTTCAAATCTTTTATTTTCAATGAGAATGTCTCCCTATCTTGGAAATTTGTATCAACAAAGCTTGATTAAGGGGTAAATACTTTTAGATACAACGCTTTGTGGAGGAGGGAATAAACATTACATCTTCTTGTATTCAAGAAACAATTTTATACTATCCTTATACAACTTGTAAAAATACACCTACAATTTGTTTGTTGCTTCTTCACTAAATAATATAATAATCACAACTAGAGATGCAACTTGAGGAGTAGTTGTGTTTGCAAGTCTCTTGGTAATAAGGTTTCCTATCAGCATATTGATGTCTATTACAACATGAGGCTTTTTATTCTTAGGATCCATTGACCATATTGCTAGTGTCTCACTTTATGCTAAAACTAGACCCAAAATATAAATATTTGGTTTGTTCCTCTAATGTTAGCACTTCCTCATTTGTATTCTACCTCCTGATGGTATCCAATGCTATTGCTAAGGCTATGTCCCAACCTAATAGTAATAAACAACCACTCTCTCACACTATTCTCCTTTCCTCCTTAGGGATAATGTTGTTGACATGAAAGTCAACTTCTCACATGAAATTCTTGGTGATTTCTTACATTTCTTCTTTTGTTTCTTCCCCCTTTCTTTATTCAAATTTTTTATATTTCCATTTGATTCTTAATCAAGAGATCCTTTAATTTCTTGGACTTCACAAACTCATTATCTGATAGAAAATCTATACAAGCCAAATTTCCTATGTCATTAAAAAATTACCTCTTGTTGGTGTGAATTAAAGTCTTGTACCTAGCAATTTTTCTCACTAGGTGATTAGGGGACTTATTCACATGATTAAGCTTACTTAGGATATAAGATCATTTGTAGAAGTCTTAGTTGTCTTTTTTAGAGCTTATCTTATCTAGCTTTTATGTTGATTCCTAGGTAGTTAGTTTATTAGTTGTCACATGTGATATGATTAAGACAATAATGTTCAATCCTATTCCTCACCTTTTCTATATAAGGAAGGTCATTGTACACATGTAACATACTTCATACCTCATCATCATTTTGATAGGTCTTACTATCAAGCAAGACTGTATTCTTGCATACTCTCTTGTAGAAGGTTTTCACTATTTTTTAGGGTCTTGAATATTGAGCTAATCTTTAGCTCTTACATGATATTAGGGAATTCTATACCATCTCTTACATGGTATGAAATTAAATCCTTGCAAAACCCTTCTCAAATATGAGGGTTGAGCTATTTCTAGTGAGAGATCTAGGTTATTTTTAGTAAGGTTGAGCATGCTCTTTTCTTGCACCATATGGTGAACCTGGGAATCAAAAAAGCTTGAAAAAAATACCAGATTTAAGGTTGTCTCTATATGTGGGCTTTCATGGCATGTCACTTTTGGATCATTTTAGATGAAATCTAATCTTAAATTTGAGTTCAAGGTAGTTGAGAATGTCAGGATTGAATTTTGTTTCGCCTAAATCTAACATTTTTTGCCAAAGTTATGAGGGTTTGAATATTTGCAAGATCTAGAGGTTGCAAAGCTTTTGGTGCACTTTCACCTTGATTAGAGCTTGCCATCATTTTTAGAGGGACCGAGAGATGAAGATCAATATATAACACACCCTATTTTGGATTTAGCTATTTGTGAGGCAATTTCTTTTTTACCTGGGCAGGCCGTACGACCCACCTGAGTAGAGGGTATGATTCATAGAAAAAATTATAATTTAAAATAAATTATATTTTGTTTATATTATTGTCAGGATTTTTTTTTTTAAATTGGCAAAAATTGTATTTGATCGAGCTAAATTATTTATTGGGCATACTATATTTTGCGGACTATAATCTGCAACCTTTGTACCTTATCGACCTACATTTAATTGTGGTTGGGTTTTTTTCAAAAATTTCATATTATATTTTTTAGAGGTTTATGTTTTTCTATCAAGAAAACTTTATTAAAAGTCTATGGTCTTTGACAAAATTTTGTTATTAATTTTTTTTTTTGGCTAAGAGCAATTTTTGATCGGGCTTTAACTATTTGTCGACCATTATTTTATTGGCCTTTGTACCATCGACCTGTAGACTATGTACACTCATTCGACCACCATATATTCATTGATAAATATTTATTAAGTAAGGCACTAATATATTTTTGTTTCGTTTAATTTTTTGCTACGCTCGTGACTTCCTTCATTGTTGGGTTCTCCACCATGCCAACACCCATTCAAAATTCTCACCGGCCTTTGATTTTTTGGTTCACCCATCGACTCATTTCCACACCACCTAGTCTTCATTGCTCTGTGATCAACACCCACTTGTTTTTTAGTGACTAGTTTTGAACTTGGAGCCCGCTAATTTTTGACTGCACATGTCACCAACAGTTTATTTGCTATTGGGTGAAGCCTATGGGTGGCACAACTTTCCCAATTGCCTCGCCACCCGCTTGGGTGGTGGGCCATTTTTCCCCCCAAGAAAGCCCTAGGTTACATTAGGAACCAAGAACTAGGAACCAGCCCTTGGGAGCTAAAAAATTATGCCTATTTGATTTTTGCCCTTGTTTAGCCTACCAGGTCCTCCAAGCAGGCCTTTTTTCAATTTTGCACAACTTTTCACCATGATATTGAAATTATACAAACAAGATATTGATGGAAAGATATTTCCACGTAATTTATAGTGGTACATGTATTTTTGCTAGATTTTTCCGCAGGTACAAATTATTGGCAATTGAAGTCAGATCTCCCCATTGGACCTTCACGCTCATAAATTTCTGCCACTTTCTCTGATTTTGGTGATTCAAGTTGCATTTGAAGGTATTCCTGAGCTCTTTCATTTGGTTCATGTATTTTTTTAGAGTCAACCCCAATTGTGATTTATTCATATTTTTGCATATTTGCTTTCTGGTTCATAATTTGGACATCCTGTCTCTTGGATAAGTTCTGTTTGTGGGGGGCATTATTTTTAGTTGTATTTTCAGATTTGGGAGTTTCTAATTACTGTTGAAGGTCAATGTCTTTGTAATCTTGGATATCTATCATAGTTCATTATGGGGTTTTCACTTCATCCTACTATGATTTTGTTAGAAAGGGGAAACTATAAACAATGGAGAGATGACATCATAAACCATCTCCAATCACTTCAATTGTTGCCACATTTTTTTATGGTTTTTTTCCCCCTCCAAATAATGGTATACAAAAATTTTCTTGGAGTTGCAGTTTAGGTATGATGTCTTGGAGGTTATTGCAATGCATGTTGATGATGACATTTTGAAAGCTATTGATCATTTTGATTGTCCTCATACTCTTTGGATTAAAATTTGGGATATATGGAGATCTTGATACTCCACCATTCTTCGATGATCATGTTTTAGAATGTCATGTGCCTCTTCATTCTTTAGATTAGATACCCAATGACCATACTACTATGTAGGAGTTTGAATACTTTGAATCTTCAGATGAGGATTGTGAGGGTTCTTTAGATGCTCCTTCTCCATCAGAGATAATTGTTGTACCTTCACCTTCCGTGATTCCTTGTGTAGAGTCATTGATTGAGGCTCCTATCATTCCTATTCAGTAGGACCATTCTTTTTCTATTGGTGACTCATTGAGAACTTCCAATGATTCATTGCAACAAGTATCTCATTATCTTCCTAATTGGGATATATATTTATCAAATATTGCATCATTATTTGTGGAGTTTCACATTTTAGATGTGGAGGCCACATTTGAGGGGTTATCTCTCCTCTTTGATGACATTCATAGCACAACTGTTGTCAAACCATATTTTTCTTTAGATGTTGTTCAACACTAGCTTCCACATAGTCCTGATTTGTCACCTTCTTCATTGATTGGGTATGTACCTGATTTAATTGTGGCATCTTCATCTTCAATGGAAAAGGAGACATATGATAAGTTTTCAAAGACAAAATCATCATACATATTCATGCTTTCTTCCTTTAATTCCTATTTAGAATGGGAAGCATACTTGCATTTGTAAGTTTGGTTTTATTTCTTTTGAAAGGAAGACAAGTTGTTTGTCGATATTGGATCATGTTTTGAATTTAGGCACTTACCATTTTTGTAGGTGATTACACATTGTGGGGGGGCTACATAGTCTCTCTCTTTCCATCTTATGGGGGGGTATTTATTTTCATATATCTATGTGATGGATGGCATACTTGGGGGCTATCATGGAGTCCTCCATCCTTCCTCATTTTATTTTTTCTTTTCTCTCTTTTGGAGAGGAGTTTTGTCCAACTAGGTTTTATCCTTTTCTCTATTTGTGAGAGATTTCTTTTGCATTTGTACATGGGTACCTAACATGGCCTTGTAGTTAGGACCCATTATTGTATTCTTGCATCTTTTTTGCATCATTTGCATAATAATATTCTCGCTAACTTGTACTTAAGGGGGTGTTGGTGTGAATTAAACTCTTATACCTAGTCATTTATCTCACTAGGTAATTAGGGGACTTATTCACATGATTAAGTTTACTTAGGATATAAGATTCTTTCTAGAAGTCTTAGTTGGATTTTCTAGAACTTATCTAGATTTTACGTTGATTCCTAGGTAGTTAGTTTGTTAGTTGTCACATGTCATAGGATTAAGACACATGTCACAATCATGTTCAATCTTATTCCTTACCTTACCTATATAAGGAGGGTCATTGTACACATATGTAACATATTTCATACCTCATAATCATTGATCGGTCTTAATATCAAGCAAGCTAATATTCTTGCATACCCTCTTGTAGAAGGTTTTCACTATTTTTGCAGGTAGTCTTGGGTATTGAGCCAATCTTTAGCTCTTACATGGTATCCAAGAATTCTATACCATCTCTTACACCTTCTACATTAATGTTAATCAACACTTTATCTCGAGGAGTATCATTTATTTGGACTCTAGGTGGAGAATGTCACACCCCATTGTGTGTTTACCTACTTACTATTACTATGTTAGGGTAATTATTTCATGGGTGAATGTATTTGGAATTCTGATTGGAAATATATATGATTGTACATTGCTTATCAAAGTGAATGGATGCTTATTTCATTTAATGTTATGTGATGAAATGCATATATGGAACGAATGGTTATTGAATTGATATTCTAACTATGAAAAGGATAATGCAAATGTTTGTATTGATGAATGGTTGACTACCATGAAAATGTGTTAAGTTGGATGCAGGTTCAGAATCAATCCTCTAAAAGGGAGGGGAAGTATCACTCAGGAGAGGAGCTTGGTGAAGTAATTGGTAATGAAACCTAAATTGAGCTTATACACACACACACACTCACTAATAGAATGGTTAAGTCGAGTCATAGTGTTTGGGAATTGGTAAGTTATCCTTTAGCATGATGTGTTTGTAATAGAAAGGAGTTTAAATTCTGTTAGGAGTATTCTTGGTTTAGGTTTGGTGTTTGATGCATGTGAGTAATTCTTTATATCACTATGCTTGATTGATGAGGTGTACATACGTTGAAAATATATATACGTATGCATAATCATGTCAATGATAATCCATATGCATGAAGGAATGCGTACATGAGAGTGCATAGGTAGACATACCTATGTGCGCTTATGAACAGGTTGCTTATGAGCATGGAGATATCGAGAGGACAATGTGACATGTGTGTATATATATATGTCATACATATATATATATATCTACCAATAAGATAGTAATTGTTATGTATGTGATTGTGTTATCAAATGTATATATATATATATAAGATATATACATATACACATATGTATACAAGTATCGATATAGACGTATGTAAAGGTAAATAGAAATGCCCATACAAATACGTCGACATATGTATACATATGTATACATGCATATATATATATGTATATATATAAGACTATATATATACAAATGATATGATATATAAATATTAACTTGATCTTACTCATTTGAATATCAAATGTATTCATATTTAGTTGACAAGGAATATATATAAATGAATATATATACATATACATATATATATTTACATATATATACATATATATATATGTACATGTATATATATGTAAATATATATATATATATATTTATATATATATAGAAATATTTAAAGGCCGATTTGTATATATACTAATGCAAAGTATAAAGGCTGATACACACAAGTCTATGCTTTGGTTGATGAAAAGGAAATATAACACACTATATATTAGCACTCAAGAAAGTGATAAAGCATATTTATCATATGAGATTAAATGATAAATGAATACGTGAGACTGTAGACTACTGTGTAAGTTAGTAAACTAAAATATAGTGCAATTTATACATAGTATACCAAGTCAAAATGCATATATAAATGCAAGAGGGTTGAATCAAACTATGTGTTGACTACTTGGATTTGACTTAGTCAACTGTATATGTGTAACAAATTTGTGTGAGACCATTTCAAAGGATAAACCATGGGCCTTGTGAATAGGGAATAAGATGCAAACTTGGCGCCACCAAATGAATTATCTGAATGCTATAGAAGTCTAAACTAGCTTGAAATAGATTAGCTATGTTAGAACATGTGCTTTTTGAATGTGTCAAACCTATTGTGTCGATCATTGGATCAATTTGCTATGTTGAATCAATGACTATCCTCATGTGAATTCACCACCTTTCTTCTTATAAGATGAGTCAATTTTAAATGGATGAGAAGTGGAAATTTATGAAACTTAATTATAGCCTTGTGAAGCTAAAACTTGTGTATAAATATGGGTCAATCATACCTCATTTCATATACTTTTCATGTGCAACGTTACACTGCCATTTCTGTTGTAGTTTTCATTGAGTGAGTGTTATATTTTGCTAAGAGATTTTGGTGAGAGAGTTTTAGTGAGGTTAAGTGAAGAAAGGTTGATATCTAAGTTGATAGGAAGAGAAGGCCAAGCTAGGAAGTTCTAGAGTTGATTGGATTAAGTGATTGACAAGCATGTAACTCTATTCTTTTATGTTTTATCTTTATAATCTATAGATTGATTGCCTTGATTCTTATTAGGGAAAGATACTAGTTTGCTTATAATAGAGTAAAGTCTATGTGCTTATAAAAGAGGAAAAGATTGTGATTGATGTGTTTTCCATATAAGTGCTTGTAATTAATCCTATTAAGGAGAGTTTGTTGATGTCAATAGTATTATATAATAGGAACGAAAAATTTGGAATAACTTGTTAATTTATGGTTTTATGGACTTAGGAAGCTTATGAGTTAAATCCTAGGGTTAGGTTATCCATTGAAGGGAGGGTAATTTATACATTTTCTTATGTTCATTTGGTAGAGATGCTATCTAGTTTTGGAAAAGGGAATAGGTCAAATCAGAAGTTAGGGATTACCTATTGGAGGTTTACCTATGCATAGATATTATGGTCTAAAGTAGAACGAGCTAGGGTAGTGAATGTGAATAGGATGATTGTCACTTAAAGTACTGAGTGAGAATAATTTGGCCAAAGTAGTGTGTTTTCCTTTGGCTCCACTGTTAGTTCACCGTGTTCCTTGCTACACTGCTAGATCAAGATTGTAAGGTCTACAAGTTCTAGTTATGTAGGGAACATCAATAATCTCACTAAGGTTAATGTTATGAGGTTTCTTCACCAATCTCTTTGTCAAATGGAAGGGCCATCTATCCATTGATACATGTGCTGGGGACCAGATATGAGTTTGTGGTTGGTGGAAAAGCGCTTGAGTGATGCTTCTTCTCCACAACTGGTGATCAAGTTTTGTAGAAGATTCCTAGACCATTTGTATCTATTTCTTTGAAGCTTGGTTGAGCTATTTATGTACTTTTTACATAGTCTATGGAATATTGTAATATGTGAAATATTATTTTGGAAATGAAATCCAGTTTATTATTGTTATGACATCTATATGTTCATTTTTCTCCATTATGAAAATAATTTTTTTATTGCAATGGTTTGAAACATAGTTTATTTACTTGAAAGTGAAAACTTAGGAAATTTACTTGTGAGAACAACCAACATGTTACAGAAAAACTAGGATTTGGTTTGAATCATTATACCCATCATATTTTTTCCCACATCTTTTGATTCTGTAAAATTAATTGAATAGGCCATGAAGGGTTGAACACCACTTGGTAGCCTTGGTGCCACTTTTTGATGATTAGTTGTTGCTACTAGCACCTCATGTTGTTGAAAAAATTGTTCAACCTCTTGTTTCTCTTATTATGATTCATATATGATTGGCCTTTATGCTAGTGAGGGAACCTTAGGAGAAAATTTCCATGTATGCTCCTTTTTAGTTGTGATGGACTTGTTTCCTTTCTTCCTCTCCCATAATAATTGTTCACCATTTATCCTTCCTTTCCTTGAAATTTACACTAGAGGTGCAATTCTTGACTACATCCTCAATTCTATCAAATTCATGGTAAATATGTGATTTCCCCATGTGAGACAAGGAAATGTCGATGAGGGTTGATTACACTTGATTCATGATGAATTGAAGCATAATTTTGCCAAACATACCTACATCTACAAACAAGATCATTTAAATTGGAAATCTAAACTAAGCATTTTACTGAAATTGAAAGCTACAAACTTAAGAAAATAGTTAAATTCCTAATCTATTTGAAACTTATCCTGTTTTGGAATCGGTGTCGTGTTGATGTGAAACAACGACCCTTTCCCAATCTTGTGATCAATGAGCTTGTTTCAGTCGATTCTATGGAAGAGAATTGATGAAACCATTGTGATTGATGTATGAAAATCTAGTTTATGCTAAAAAAGAACATGATGTAAGCTAAGTTACCATGATTTTATGCTAAGCATGTACTGATTATGCTATTGCTAAGATAATCTAAACTAATTCTAAGCTAAAAAATGAAAACCCTAATTTATAAACAAGCTAAGATGGATGTATGAAAGCCATTAATGGATCCTCTAAGCTATTGTGCAATTAAAATTAGCTAAGATAAGCTAAAAGTGAGTAAATATGAGTGTGAGTGCAAGTGAATTCAACAACATAAGTTTTCTTTGAAAAAGATGGATGTATGCGTTTCAATAGCATAAGTTTTCTCTGCAAGATGGATCCATTTGTCTCCAAATAGTGACCTATTTATAGGAAAGAAAATTAGGAATGAAGGGTTGAGATCAAAAAGATTAATCAATGGTCCAAAATGAAGGAGATGAGAGGCATGGATAATGGATTCTCATCAATGGATGAAAATGCATGATGATATTTTAATCGAGGGTTCATACTTGCCTCAAACAAACACACTTTTAACTTGCTCACATAGGTTAAGGGTGACTTGTTTAACAAGTTGAAGGTTAAAACTTGCTTAAGAAGCCAAGTGAAAATATCCCTTTTTCAAATGATGGAGGAATAAGAATATTCCTTAGAATATTCCTTTGGGTGAGGAAAAAAGGCAATTTGTAAATTAAAACAAAGTTTTAATTGTGCAAAAAGGGGATAAGGAATATTCCCTTTGCTGAGAGGAAAGTTAGATTAATTGCTAATTAAACAAGATTTAATCATGCAATTGAGGGGAATTGAAGAATTGAAGAGATATTTATTAAATTAAATGATTTAATAAATGGGAGAAAGGTGAAATGATATTTAATTAGATAACTTAGGGTTATTTAATTAAATAAGATGACTTAGGGAATTAAATTAAATATTTTTATTTATTTAATTTAATGAGATGAAATGTTAGCATGAAAAGGGATGAAGTAGCCCGATTAAATTAATTAGGTTAATGGATGAAAATGATACAAAATAGCTTGGCTATTTAAATTAATTAAGCAAAAAGAGGATGGGTTAAAGAGAAAATGATGTTAGAAAATCTGTTTCAAATGTATGATAATGATTAGGACATTTTTTAGTGTCTACATTTTTCCCCTCTTTGAAGCGAGGTACCTGCTGCTTCGGTTCAAAGGCTGATGCTTTTCAGATCAAAATTGCTGCTTAAATAAAAAATAAAAAATTTATAATTTTTTAGATGCCCCAACGGAAGGATAAAGCTGACTCCCTGACCCCTTGAGAAATTAATTGAAAATTTTTAATTTTGGGTTGATTTCTCGACAAAGGTTTAAAAGCTGCCCCAAGGGTCTAGAAAGGCTCTAGGATGCAAGAATAATGCCAAAAACACAAAAAATGATGCAAAATTAGGTCCATATTGGAAAAATTAGTGAAAATAATACTAAACCCTATCTTCAAGGTTAATAATAAGAGATTCTTTCTATTTTGAGCTCTGACCCTCTGATGAAATGACGTGCTGAGAGCTTCCCAGGCACATCTCTGACTGAGTTTGAGAGTTCCAACAACTTCCAAGCATAGGACCATTGGTATGTAACACCAAACTTGATTTGAAATTTGAATTTTCAATGCATTTATTACGCTTTAAAGTTTAAAATTTGGCAGCGTCGCTATTTAGTGATGCCCAAATTGAAATCAGTGATGCCCAAATGAATTATAGTGACACATATTTATATGGCGATGCTATTCATGATTTAAAATTATGGTTTCTAATTTTAAATGGTGACACACTTGCTAATTTAGAAATTAGGGTTAGGGTTTTCCAAAGGTTAAATTGCGACGCCAACTGATTTGGTGATGCATGTTTCAATTTATAATTTTAAATGCTTTGGGCGTCACAATTTGAAATTTGAATATAGTGATGCTATTGTGATTTATGAGCTATAAAATTCAAATTGAGTCAAATTTCCATGATTTCCTGACGCCGTGCACTTCGTGGATACAAGAGGTCTTTCCACCACTGATGTCATGGGAGCATAGACCCACCATTTTGGAGAGACTAGATGATTTATCAGAGTTGTGCTAGGAGCACTTGGGAGAGATCGAACTTTGGTATGCCACATATGCGCCTATGATTCATACACACTTAGCGATGATGATTGCTCTATGCGAGAGATGGCACAATGAGACCTCCTCTTTCCACCTTCCAATAGGTGAGGTGATGGTGACTTTGGAGGATGTTTGGTGTATACTGCATTTTTTGATTCATGGAGATTGTGTGATTTATGACACTGATGCCAAGTTTGATGCTTGCTTTGAGGTCATGGAGATGGATCAGATCACTTTAGTTACATCATAGATTGACCTTGAGTCATATATAGGTCATGTGTTGACCTTCAGATTGATTGTCACAACCATCATTTTGGGTTTGGTGGCTCCTGATAGATGAAACAAAGGATTCAACCTAGGATGGGAATTGGCGTTGCATCAAATGCTATATAGGAGGACACTCTTTGCATAGGGGCTCGTGATGCTAGCTTCCCTGTACCATGATTTGAATGATTTTTTCTATTGTGATAAGAGGGCCATTGGTGTAGGGGTGAATCTGCTACATATTTGGGTGTGGGAGCACATCGTTGTGCTTTGACCTATTTTTTAGATGGCAGATATGGAGTTGGATGATCCCATTATTTTGAGATACAAAGGTGCCATCACTTTGAGGCATACTAGACAAATTGGGCTCCTGTATTAGAGACGGGTGATAGATGATATGACAGTTTTTCATTGGCACCCATGGCTATAGATGCTGCCATGGTTCAATGATATTCAGTAGTTATATTTTGCTAGGTAGACCTAATACATGTAGGGTCGCGAGAACCATATTATTGAGAGATACCTACTAGACAGGGTAGCTCGATAGTTCAGAGGTACAAGACAGACCTGCTGATGCCTATAGGTCCATTTTTGTGAGGATGACACAAGAGGTTCCCACATGGAGACCGAATATCCCAACTCCTGAGGCAGTAGAGAGCTTAAGACAATTGGTGGATCAACCCTGAGCATATGATTAGGGACAGGCGATAGCTTAGAATATGCTTGCATATGATGCTTGGTTTGTCCCTCCCCGATGATTGACAGATCCAACAGGTGTTCCTCTCACAGGGAGACCCATAGGCAGAGGAGTAGGGAGAGGTAGGGGACAAGGTGGCCAAGATGGTCATGGTGGTCAAGTTTCGGGGCCCCCATCAATTATACAGAAGCAACCTCCTCAACAACCACTGGTACAACCTTAGGTACAACCTCAACCAGGACCACTACCACCACCAGATGCTTGAGATGCGCAGATATAATAGCTGCAATAGTAGGGGAAGACTTTTACTTGTGAGTGGGATTAGGCCCGCTAGTAGGTTTTGGTTATTACTGATGGGTGAGACTAGGCTTGACGATAGGTGGTTGTGTCACAACTAAGAGAGATCAGGTGTTACAAAGAGTATAGGTTGTGATGGGTGAGAGAGACCAAGAGGTTGCTAGGCATCAACAGATTGAGGTGATGATGGTGGCAACCCATGGTCAGACAGTGTCAGCGTGGTTGTATGGAGAGGCCGTTATAGAGGATGCATATTATCGATAGCATTATCATCGTGATGTACTAGCAACATTGAGACAACCGGATTTTCCATAGCATAGTGACACATGACCATGAGTAGAGAATTATCCTGAGAGGCAGGCTGGAGAGGGTAGTAGTCATCAGGGCTAGCTATTATGTATAGACACTTTTTGATTTTTCCCCATTCATTATCACAAATATACATCCATGGGCTCCTTTTTGATAGCCTCGTGGATATTGTACTTTTGATTGATGTTCATACACTGATCTAGATTTTGTACCATGACCTTCATTTTTTGATATATATATATATGATATGGATATGGATGATTTATGATGTAATGTGTTCACTTTATTCCATGTATTGATAGATGCTTATATTTGATCATATATGGATGCAATTTAATTATGCTTATGTGACATGTGATGATCATGATATGGATGGATGCAATGTTATGTTCTTTTTCATTATCTTTTTATGATATGATATGGATGGATGATTATGATATGCAAATGTTATGGATGCAAATGATGTAGATGCATTTATTTTTGTATTTTTTCTATGCATTTTATGATGACGATGTATGCATGTGGATGTATGGATGAAAATGCTTATGATATGCAATGATTTGAGATGCTTAAAATAACAAATCTCTATTATTCATTACAACTCAAATGATTATGTATAATGTATGATGTGATATGCAATGATTATGCTGATGGATGTTTTATGATTATGCTATGATTATGAGATGCGTGTATGCTGATGGTTTGTGGATGCAAGATGGATGCAATGATGATGTTTTTGTTGAATATCATGATACTAGGTTAACACAAAGAGAAGATAGAAGAATAAAGAATGAATGATCGTCAATTTTGATGACTGCTTCAAAAAGATTCAACAAGTCCTTAATTTATCGAGACTTTCTTAGAGATGGTGACGAGACAATGAAAAATGAAGGATGAAATGCAGGATGAGTTGCTTGCACTTTGGGATTGGGATTTTCCATCATTTTTTATTGTTTGATATAACACATAGACACAATGCATCAAGGTATTGATAACTAGGACAATGTTGTATCTAGTGTAATGGACTTTGTCTCAACAAATAGATAGGATAGTTCTTGTTCACACCTTGACATACAAAAACTATGTTGGAAAGAAAGTTAGAAGCTTATAATATATTGTACCAAATCATACACAATAGTCAACAACATACCCTAAATGACCTTCCTACACACAACTGAGCAAGTATGTGCCAAGATTATTTTACAAGAGTACCCACAATCATAGCAAAGGAAAGATAATGATCGATGCCCCATTCCTTTCTCTCTAAATCATTTTGTTAGACATCATTGAGAGGTCCTTGGAATGGGTCATTAAGATAAATCATAAGAAAAGATCAAGACAAACAGTTAGTGTTATCTATAGCTCTTTCCTAGTTTAAGTTTAGCTAATGTGATTTCTGATACTGATGTCCATTGCATGAAGGATACATCCTAGGACATGTTGATCAGAGGGTTGTTTGATGTTAGGATGATGATGCTAAGATGATCTATTGCTATAAATCTCACTAATGCATTTACCTATGATTTAGAATTTAAATTTTGACCTTTAGGTTCACACTTTACAACTTGCTATACTTGCTTTCTACTTGTTTCACCAAAGTTTGAAGTTGGTGACAATCAATTTATTATGGGTGGAAGTTTATTGTGAGTGAAGGCAAGATGAAATGGATGGGTTTTGGATATTCTGGAATATTTCAATGTTTTTGGTATTTTGAAAATGTTTTGAGGCTATTTTTGGGATTTTTTGAAAGTTTTGTGAATGTTTAGGATTTTCAAATTTTTTGAGGCTTTTTAGGTTTTCTATTTTTTAGGATTTTTAATTTTCAATTTTTTTTGTGTTTTTTAAGATATTTGGATGTTTAGGGATTTTCAAAGATTTTACCAATGTTTAGGCATTTTCAAGGGTTTTACAAATGTTTAGGGGTTTTTCGAGAATTTACAAGTTTCGACCAAAAACCTAACCTAAAAGACCTATCCTAGGGGCCTCGGGGGCTGATCAAAGATAAGCCTTGCCTATGTTATACACATAGAGACCACATAGTTTGACTAACCCAACCTATTTACAAGATGAGGATATGAAAAAATGAAAGAAATCAGTTTATTATGACATAATCCTAAAGGACTAACCTAGGGTGTCTCGAGGGCACATCAATGATGGCCTTTCTTATGTTCAAGCTCAAAGATCTGTAGTTTGACAAGAGGACTTTGATTTTTGGATTTTCAATGTTCAGACTTTTTAGGGTTTTTTGATGTTTTCTGGATGTTTTGGATTTTTCCTTTACAAATTTCTGAATGTTTTTGGATTTTATTTGTATAGGATTTTGCAAATGTTTTTGGATTTTCTAGATAAAATTTTATGAATGTTTTTGGTGTTTTCTGATAAGATATGACCTCAAGATATACAAGAACCCGATTGTGACTCATAACGAAATGCCCCCATTGTGACATGCTAGACTACTTCAATAAAGGCAGGAAAAAATGGCATTTGGAACATGCCAAGTAGTACTAAAGGGATCATGGTACCTTATAGTGTCAAGCCATCATAAGGATGTAGATGATAGATAAATGGCGATGCAAAGAATGATGGGACAAAAGAGCCAAAGAATAGATGGAGATGCTTTATTTATACAAGGCACCTATTTGCTAGGTTCTCACCAAGGTACTTGTCCAAAGTGCCACTGAAGTGGTTTTCACTAGAGAAAGATTTTTTTTCTTTAGTTTTTTCAATCGTTTTTCTCATTTTTTTGGATTTTTGATCATTTTATGATTTTTTTGTATTTTCTGATTTATACCCTTCAAGATTAGGCATATAATTTTTTGAGGTACAAACTATTGGTTGGATCTTGCAAGGGTTCACCTTTAGGTTTTGACAATTGATATGCTCCTAATCCGTAGCTTGCTGTGATGACAAAGAGACCCAACCAGTTAGGTTCAAACTTTCCTTTACTATCTTGATCCAGAAGATTCTTTTGATTCTATTTTAAGAATAGATCTCCAATTTGGAATGACTGACATTTGATTCTCCTATTATAGCTCTGTTTCAGCTGGTTTTGATATACTTGCAAGTGATTAAGGGCGTCAAGATGACATTCATTTAGGAATTCCAACTCATTCAGTCGAGACACTATGTATTCTCCCTCAATTATTAGATTCTACAGTGATACTTACAATGATGGGAGCTCAACCTCAATAGGCAAGATGGCTTCTAATCCATAGATCGAAGAGAAAGGGGTTGCACCTGTAGGCATGTGGATATTGGTTCGATAATCCCAGAGAGTGGGATTTAGCTACAGATGCCAGTCATGACTAGCTTCATTAATTGTTTTCTTCAAGATTTTTAGGATAGTTTTGTTTGTAGGCTTAGCTTGACCATTGCCTTGGGGATAGTATGGGGTAGAGAATCAGTGTTCGATATTGAATCTTTGGCACAACTCATTTACATCTTGATTTTTAAAAGGAGTTCCATTGTCTGAGATAAGAGTTTGTGGAACACCATAATGGAAAATTATGTAATTTAGGATAAATTTGGAAATCTATTTCCTCGTTATATAGGTCATAGGGATGGCTTCAACCCACTTAGTAAAATACTCAATGGTGGTTATGATAAACTTGTGGCCGTTGGATGAGGTTGGAGTGATTTTTACTATGAGGTCAAGTCCCTATTGTGAAAAAGGCCATGGTGTGATCATTGGATGATATCTTGAGGTGGAGCATGAATCAAATCCCCATGCTATTGACACTAGGTACATCTCTGCACATACTGATGAGCTTCTTTTTCCATGGTTGGCTAATAGTAACCCATCCTCAATAGTTTCCTAGCTAATGTCATACTGCTAGAATATGATCCACATATGCCATCGTTTACTTCTGTTAAAGCAGTTAAGGCTTCCTCTTGGTTAAGACATCATAGTAATGTCCCTTTGATGCTTCAACGGTAAAGGGTATCACCTAGGATCATAAATTGGGATTCCTTTTTAACAAAGGTATTTTTAAGGTTTAGGGTGATATCAGATGGGAGAGTTCCTCTATTAAGGTAAGTAAATATGTCATGGTACCATGGGGATCTAGGACTAAAAATGACACACACGAATTCAGATTCAGGGATTTTGAAAGTTGGTACGAGAAGTTTTTCTACCAAGAATTCACATTAGAAGATGTTGTTTGGCATGTCTAGTAGTGATTCGATTGTTGCCATGGCATCTATTGCTCTATTGTTCATGCGAGGAATCTTCTCAAAAGTTATGCCTATAAAAAGGTCTTTGAGATTCTCCACCATCTTGTAAGGAGTGAGCTTATCATCCTTAGTTTGATAGTTGTTATTGACTTGGTTAATAACTAACTGTGAGTCTCCATAGACTTTCATCTATTGGATCTACCACTGAACTGCTATCTTTAGACCTATGATCAAGGCTTCATACTCAACAATGTTGTTGGTATAGGGAAATGATAGCCTATATGACTTTGGGATACAATCACCTTGGGGGATGATGAAAAGAATGCCTGCTTCAGATCCATGTTGGGTGAACGATCCATCAAAGTACATCTTCCATTGAGCTATGAGTTTGATAAGGAACACTGATTCATCAGGGAACTCAAATATTAAAGGGTTCTTAGCATAGATGGGTGCTTCTACTAGTTGGTCTGCGATCACTTGTCCTTTGATTACCTTACGCTCCACATACTCTATGTCAAAATTTTTCAAGATCATCACCCATTTAGCCATTCATCCTGTAAGATTTCCTTTGGATAAAAGATATTTTAATGTATCAATCTTTGCAATGAGCTTGATTTGATGTGACAACATGTAGTGCCTGAACTTTTGTGAAGCAAAAAATACTACTAGGAATGCCTTCTCAATGGGTGAATAATCATCTCATAGCCCACCAAGGTTCTGTTGATATAGTAGATGGATTTTTCCATTCCATTTTCATCATACTCTGCTAAAAGAGCTCCTAGTGCTGCTAGTGTTGTTGATATGTATAGGATCAGTGGCTTGTTCGGTATTGGTGGCATGAGAATTGGAGGCTTTAGTAAATAATCTTTGATTTTCTGGAAAGCTTGATCACACTTGTCATCCCACTTATAGGTTATCCCTTTATGAAGAAGATGTGAAAAGGGGTGAATTTTATCTGATAACTAGGCTATGCACCTTCTGATGGACTGCAGTTTGCCTTGTAATCCTCTCATCTGCTTTAGTGTTTGTGATGGTTCCATATCTAGGATGGATTTTACCTTTGTTGGATTAATTTCCATCCCTCTTTGTGAAACAATGAAGCCAAGAAGTTTCCCTGATGTGACCCCAAACACACTTTTTTGGATTTAGTCGTACCTTGTATTCTTCAAGCCTGTCAAAGATAGGTCCTAAGATTTGTATGTTCTCACTTCTTTTCTTTGATTTTTCCAAGATATCATCCAAATAATATTCATTTTTTTTGTGGATCATGTCATGAAAGATGAGGGTCATTTCTCTTTGATAGTTTTCTCCTGCATTATTTAACCCGAATGACATTACATTCCAGCAATAGGTTCCCCATGGAAAAGTGAACATAGTTTTGTGTTGATCCTCCTTGGCGATTATGATTTGATTATAGGCTGAAAAATGATTAATGAGTGACAAAATTTCTTTCCCAATTGTTAAATCCACAATGAGATCAATGTTGGGAAGAGGGAAATCATCCTTCAGACATACCTTATTCAGATCTCTGAAATCAATGCATATTTTGATGCCCATAGTGGGTTTTGAGACTGGTACCAGGTTTGAAACCCACTTAGGATAATCTATCGGTCAGATGAAGCCAATGTCAAGAAGCTTTTTTAATTCTAGTTTAACCAAGAGTGCTATTTGAGGATGCATCTTCCTTAATTTCTTCTTAACTAGTTTGGCTTCAGGATAGATTGCTAAGTGATGCACAACCACTTATGGATCAAGGCTTGGCATATCTATGTATGACCATGCAAAGTTAGCTCTTTGCTCTTTGAGGAATATTGCTAGGTTCTTTTGTTCTTTAGCTAAAAAGGATTTGACATAGAAAGTGATCTTAGGTGCTTCCTCTATTCCCACATTTCTTGGAGTGGATTTTTTTGCTAGTATTGCAAACTTCTCTGGATGCATTGCACTAAGGGAGGATTGAATCCCTCATCTTTGGGAGCCTCAGAAAGGTTTTTACCATTGAATGTGTCCTTTGTTTTTACTGTTTTAGGATTAGAGAGTGCCACTAGGTGGTTTTTACTGAAGGATCTGCATGTTAGTTTCATTTCATTTATTTTGTGACTAAAGGATTCAATCATCTCCCATTAGTATGCCCCTATGTCGAGTTCTATGTCGAAGCCTACTTTGTGAGCTACCCATGATAAGTTGTCACAGAGTCCCATGAATTTTGAGATTGCTTCATCATTTTCAAATAAATATAGAATTTGTGGTCCTTGTTGGTCCATGTCAATAAGTTGTGGGTATACTAGGCATATTTCAATTGGTTGGTTGCTTGAGACAAAGGATGTTATGAATATCATAAAGAGGGTGCTTTTCTCAAATAGGTCTAAAAAATCAAGGGGAAAGTCATCTAAGGTTGTATCATGTGATGTAGGTGACCAAAAGGAAGCCTCAACTCGTTTAGTGGAAATACAAGTTTCCAATGAGTGTGACCTTGCTATTAGTACAACCCAAGCCAAGATTCTTTATTCATTTCTCAGGAACAATGGGTTCTAGTAAACAATTGTCATTATGTCCCATCTTATCATTCTTGTTATATCCCATACTCTTCATTAGGTATAATCCTTTGTTGTAATCTTCCATGGGAAGAACAAGAACATGTCATTCATCTTGATAGAGAAGTTTAGAGATGTCTTCCTCATTGAAATATTCTTGATTCAAATATCCCCACTTGTTGACAATAGTAGCTGCCATCTTGATTGTTTCGGGTTATTTGGTGCTAGATGTGGGTTTCCCATGTGACTTAGGAGAAATAGGTAACTATCCTAAGACAAAGGTGTCTTTCAATAGTTTTTAGTTTCCACATCCATCATCCTGGATCACTACTTTGACATTGGGTATAGTCTGCACAATGGGCATTTTTGTTGCTGAGGTAGAGGCTAGGGATGATGGGTCAACAAATGAGCTTGGTGGCATAGGCCCTTCATCATTTTTGGGTATTTGAGGGATCTTATAGAACTTGGAATTAATACTTTTGTAGTAGTAGAAAGGCTCAGGATCTCCATGGATAGTGATTTCTCTACCTTCAAAAGGAAACTTCACACACTAATGATAGGTTGAGGCTATAACTTTTAGAGCATGGATCCATGGTCGAACAAGTAGTATGTTATAGGGAAGATCAAGATCAAGCACTTGGCATGTAGTTTTTGCAATAAGAGGTCCCACTTGGATTGGAAGTACAATTATTCCTTGCAATACCCGTTCTTGGTCGTCATATGCTCTGATGGTGGTACTTTTTGTCTTCTCAATAGTATCTTCTGAATAGCCTAGATTTTTGATCAACTGCAAGGTACAAATGTTCAAACCAACACCTCCATCTACTAAGACTCTTTTGATCTTGTTTTTATGAATGAAAACCTCAAGTTGTAAAGCACAATTATGAGATGGTTGTAATGGCAGGTCTTTCTCAAAAAAGGTAAGAAGATGGTTTGCGATATGCCCCACCATAGCTTGAAATTGATCGGTATCAATGTTCTTGGGAACAAATGAATCAAACAAGGCTTTTTCCAATATTTCCACGTGTTTGGGGGATAACCTTAAGATTTCTAAGATTGATATCTGTGTAAGGGTTTGCTTAAGCTTATCTAGAAGATTGTACTTGCTAGGATTAGATGTGGGAAAAGTAGGCTGTCCTAGATTGAGATGGGATTCCTTGAACAACTATTTTTCCATGTTGTGTGGTGATTCCACATTCCGTACTAGCTCTTTTGATGGTGACAATAGTGATAATGCTGTCATAGGAGGCAACTACATTAGAATAGGTATTATACACATTGGTGTAATCCTTATCTTTTCTGTTGTCGTTTGCTTTATTATGATACGACATAGGGTTCTTCTATATCTTAAGATCCTGATTCCCAACTAGTTCCTCAATAGATATGGTATCATTTTCTATGAGATCTTGGATGATGTTCTTGAGTTTCATGCAATTTTCTATTTTGTGTCCTTTGATTTTATGGAAGTCACAAAGATCATGCTCATTGTACCAAGATGAATTCTCTTGTGGTTCTTGTTAGTTTTCAAAGTTAGGAAGTGTTATTAGATTTGACTCTACCAATTTCTTCATGATTGTCTTGATGGATTCTAATAACGATGTGTACTTGCGCTTGGGATAGTTATTCCTGTTAGCAGTTTTCCTTTTTGCATGTGGGTGTTACTGATCTGATTGCTTTGAGGAGGTGCTGTTTGTTGCACAATCGATTGGATTTTAGCAACGCGATTGTTATTAGGTCTAGGATCACTTAGGACTACCTTATCATCTAGTACATTATCATTTGTTACATTTTTTTTCTTTGCTCAGACACGAGGTTTCTCATTCAAATTAGTTGAATGAAAATTTTCTTTATAAGCTTGAGTATTTCCTTGTGAGATTAGGGATCTTTTTGATGTTAAGGGCTCTAGGGAAAAGCTTGTGGTATGATGTAATGCACTACATTTTCAAGTGGAATGACAGATTTGGATCTAGATTGGCTATGATGATTCCTACTTGTTCATCAGGAAGAGGCCACTTGCTTTTACTAGCTCTTTGTCTCCATTGTTGTAAGAAATTAATGAAAGTTTCTCCTTTATTTTGTCTAAGATTGTATAATTCTTCTAGACTGACATCCACGCCAAGATTAAAGGAGTAGTGATTGATGAATTTATCAATGATTTCTTGAAAGGTTTTGATACCAGCAGGAAAATGAGAAAACCAATCCATAGCATGACCTGTTAAACTTCGAGGGAAGAGGCACATTAGATATGAATCATTGTAAGCCACCTCCATGAACATGATGTTAAATTATTTGATATGGTCCATAGGAATTCCTCTCCCTTTATATTTGTCCAATTTGGGGATTTCAAAACTAGAAGGGAATGGTATCATTGCTATATTTCGGTCAAATGGGTAAGGACAAAAGTTCTGTGTATAAGGTTTCTTTGTCTTGCCCATACAAAGGTACTATATTTCTTGTGAGATTACTTTCAATTGTGATGCTAGATCATCTTGTGGGTTGGGTGGAGGAACATATGGTGGGATGAAAAATGAGTTATATGGGGTGTATGATGGTGTGAGATTCTATGAAGATGATGGGGGTATTGATGTATATGTTCCTAATGCATTTGGATTGATGATGTTCAAATGAGGATAATAGGAACCTTGTTGCTATTGTTGGGCATATTATTGAGCTAGTAAAACTTGCTATTGAGCTTGTTATTGTTGTGCCACTAGGGCTTGTTGTTGGGCCTGCTGTTGTTGGTGTGTGAATAAAGCTGCTTGTTGTGCTTGATGTTGTTGTTGTGCTAAGGATGCTTGCTGCACTTGATGTTATTGTTATGCTAAGGCTACTTGTTGTGCTTGTTGTTGTTGTTGTGCTAAGGTTGATTGATGTGCTTGTTGTTTTTGTTGTGCTAAGGCTGCTTGTTGTGCTTGTTGTTGTTGTTGTGCTAAGGTTGCTTGTTGTTGTTTCTATTGTTGGACAACTTGTTGATAGGCTTGTTGTGCTTGTTGTAAAGCTAAGGCATGTGCTTATAATGCGGGATTAGGTGGTTGTTGAGACATTTGTGAAGGATTATGGATATTGATGTTTTGAGTGGGTAATGGATTGCTAGTGAGAGGTGGAGGGTTCCCTTGATTTAACATTCCTTGTAAGATGGTAGAATGAGGTGGAGGAATGTATGTTTGAGGTCCTGATTGATTTGACATTATAAAGGGGATTGTGGGAAAAGATGAGGATGATGTCATTAAATTTTGCAATGGAAATGACACATTAGGACCTTGAGTCCATTGATTTAAAAGATTCCCTTGTCCTATGTTTTGAGGATTACCTTGTGCAAAAGATGTAAACAAGGGATTTGTGATCAAGGTATTTCTTGGATTGATAAAACTTGTAGTAACCAAGGGATTTTTTTGAGGTGGATTGATAGTGGATGAGGTGGAAATGATAGATGGCATGGATGAACCCACTAGAGGTTTGGATAAAGATGTCCCTATTTGCATTAAGGGTTGGTTCTATGATATAGTATTGACATGCCCTTGTGTGCTATTTTGAGATACTTGGTCTATACCGCTTTGCATTATGGTGGGAACACTTGTGGTACTCATAGGTTTGGATGAAGAAGGGTGTCCTCGAAATGTCGAAGTGGTTGTGGAATAATGAAGTTCAAGTAGTGTGTGTAGCTATTTTTGAGCTTCAAGAATAAGAGGAGCACCAAAAGCATGTGTCTAAGTGGTTGTTGGAGGTGGAGGGTTAGTGTCAAGGGTACCCACAAGTGTACTACTTTCAAATGGTGAGGTGTGACCAAAATCTTTAGCAAGTCTTGCAAGACTAGGAATGTAGGTTTGGTTTAGCCTTAGAGATGGAGTTACGAAACCTTGTGTTAAATTTTGTGCTACAAATTTTGAGGAGATAGAAGCTACAATTTCAAAGGCTTGATGTTCCATAATTTCTTCCCTAGTAAGCTCAAATAGATTATTCATGACATCTTCAATCTCATATGGTCCTAAAGGAGATGATGGTTGTTGTGATGGGGTAACATGACTTCTAGTATCAAATTCTAAAGGATTTGGATCACTTGAGGTAAAAGTAACTTTGGTTTTCTCCATGATTCTCTTGTGTTGTGATCTTGTCTTTACCATAAATTTTGTGTCACCTATGGGAGAGTTGTGTTGAGTTTTGTAATGTTTGAACCCTCTAGTTGACTCAAATCTAGGTAAAAGGGATCCTCTAAGTCTTTTGGGAGCAATTATGATAATGGGGGATGAAAAGATGTGTGATGTGGGAAGTGATCTTTGCAAATGTTTTGGGACAACACTTTTGACTTGAGTTTGATGTTTTGATGTTGGGATAAAGGATGCTAATGAACTTAGAAATATTTAGGGTAGGCTTGTGACCTTCAAGATGAGCTAGTTAAAAAATGATAACTAACTTAGCTAAGTGCACAAAAAAGGATAAATTTCACATACAAAGTAACTAAGTTAGCAGTTGGTTTGATTGATGTTTAAGTCACAAAGTGTTGGTGTACTCAAAATTTTGCAAAGTTGGATGAAGTTAAGGATGAAATTTGATGAAGGGGTGGATGAAATGTTTGACCCAATGTTGACCTAAGTGAACCTTAGTTTTTCAAGACCAAGGTAGTGAGAATGATGTTAGCACTCTAAAATTTTCAAATCCTAAAGACTAAATGATTTAGAAAAGTTGTTGATCCTAAAAAAGATGAGCTTTTTGGATCATAAAGAACATATACATGTCTGGATATTTCCTTAGTTTGCATTCATAAAAGTTTATCAACAACTTGTTTCTATTTTTGTAGAGTTCCTTAATGCTGTAGTTGATTACTTTTGCACTATGATGCCTAAGCTATAAGTGACAACTAGTAGACCTTCTCTTGGGGTTCCTAACTTTGCGTGAGATCATCTAGTAAAGTGAACCTTTGTTTTGACAAGACCAAGGTAGTGAGAATGATACTAGACCTCTAAAATGTTCAAGTCCCAAAAAACCAATGTTGATTTAAATGAGAGGACGGATGGGAATGTTCAAACCTATTCGGGATTTCCTAGCTTGAGAATAAAAGTTTCTCATCAAGGTGTAATGATTGCAGTAAAATATTGAAGCCCACTTTTGACCAAACCTTGTTCTATGATTCCTATGTCTAAAATGACAGGCTAGAGATTTTCCCCTACAGATTTTGATTGTTCGATGAATCATTTATAGGAGTTTGGTATCATGTAAAAAGATCAGGGTTTTGACTCCAAAAGAATGCATATAATTCAGGACTATACCTTGAAGCGTGTTTATAAAAGTTTTCTACCAACCTATCTTTATTTCTGTGAAGCACTAAAAGGTGTTTCTTGAGAGCTTTTGGAGTGAGATGTCTAAGTCTAAAATGACGACCTATAGACCTTTCCTTAGGGATCCTTATTTTACATGAGATCATGCAAAAATAGTTTAAGTTTATGGAAGAAAGGAAGATATTTATTGCCACACAGGTGGTGATAATATGGGCCTTCTAGCCTCAATATTAGCTTGTTCCTCTTCTTTGTCTAAAATGGTTTCTGTGTTTCTCCATTGTGTCTTTATTTCCTTTGTTTCAAAAGTGAAGCTTCTCAAACTACTAATGATATCGGTTTGTTCACCATTAATGAGTTCAAAGTTTGGCTAAATTATAGCACCCAGAAGATTAGGTTGTTCAACGGTAATGATCGGTCTCCAAATAGTCATGTGGGGTTCATTTGTCAATTTATCTTTGCTAAGGTGAATTGATTTTACCTCAAACACTTGTCTTGATTATGTTTCCAAACTAGATGTTTATGTCAAAAAAATCATAACTTTCACAATGTCCATTTCATGAAAATTATGAGATTAAAGCCATAATTGCCTATGTTGTCTTTGGGAAAATATGGGTTTGCGATTAATGTCAAGATATTTAGAAATCGCTAAGGATAAATCCTTAAGACAAGCAATAATATCAAGGCTAACTCAAGAAGTCCATATTTGAGCCAGAGTGTTTGAAATTTTGAGGATGATAGTGAATGTTTGTTTTTGTATCATTTTGAAACCAAGAAAAGTGTTAAACTAACTCAAAATCATTTACAATCCTAGGATAGAAATGGCCATATTTTTTGAGTCCCCACTCAGATTTCTCCAAACACTAGACAATGCGAACATTTAGAGGTTTGGCGACATTGGCTCCCCTCCACGACACACACTTCTCGGGACCACCAAATCTCAAAATCCTTAAAATATGGAGATTAAAAGGATTTTTTCTATTTCTACAATTGAATATTACAAATGTGGGGTGGCTTTAGAACAACCATTCTTGCACCAACAAATATTTTAGGATTTTGGCTTCGAAAAAAATTGGTTCTTAGTTCGGGTAATTAGGGACATGGCACCTTGCGAGAATCCAACAAGTCACTAAAGGCTTTAATCAATCCTACTAGGGGCTCTTATAATTTTTACAGTAGTACCTCATTCTAAAAGACACTGTACGACTAAGGCCTACATACCATGAGGACTTGATAGTTTAGTCTTATCCATTTATATACCAACCCGAGTGAAAAACTAGTTGGAGTCACCTTCAAATTGTTCTTAGGCAGAATCATCTAAAGGTAACAAAAATGAGGGAGTACACTTGTAGTTCGACCTCCCAATTTGCGTAAAGCACGAGGGAACACACACAATGTCTATTTCTCACACTAGCATGATTGTTCAATTTTAAACCCAAATTTGAAATGTGTGGGTAATTTTTTAGACAACCAATGTCATTAGAATGCTTTTGATTCTTAAGATCACCATGAAGCATGAGAGAAGTGCATATGCATTCGAATGACATGAATTACAAAAAAATTACAAGATAATGAAAGCACTAGTTCATTTTAAGCCTCAAAGCAATGATGAGTTCTTTTTAGAGAACCGAGCTTAAATATGAGTTTGTCTTGTTTAATTTTAAGCCCAAAGTAAAATGATGATGTGAAGGTTTAATTTTATCCAACTTTGAGCATTCATTTTAAACCGAATTGAAATTTAGTGCATTTCCTAAAGCAGAAAGTAGAAAGCATAAAATTGGGTTATAATTTTCCCAAAGCATCAAACACTTGTTACAATTATAAAATTTTTAAGATAGAAAAGCTTTCTTCACTTTTGCTCCACGGCTATAAACCTGCAAAACCCTATTAGCCTAACAAACATAACATAGTCAGAAGCACATCAATGGTCAGATAAATCTAAGAAATTAAATCACATGTCAAAAAAACAAGCATAAAATTTCTTACCTTAGATGGGTGTCACTGAACATAGTAGCATCGTAATTTGAAGTATGGGTGTCACTCTGGTAAAAACGAGTGTCACTCTGTAGCAAAACAATGAGCACGATAGCATCGAGATTTTTCTTGGCATCGCTGCTCACATTGGCATCGTGGTTTGAAATTTTTTGGCATCGCTATGGTGAAGTTTGGGCATCGTTGTTTGAACTTTTCAATACCTCTAGATTAAATGTGTTTGCAGATTTAAATCAATACCGATACATTAATTCAACGTCAGAATTTCAAATTTTAATGGCATTGCTATACGGAGACACTCTTCAAAGGGCATCATTGTTTGTATTTTGAGCATCACTGCAACCTGCAAAACAACAAACAAATGAAATTCAAGCCAAAAAATTGTTAACGGTTTTACCTCCCTCTAGTGCTAGAATGTGACATGAGAAAATGTTGATGAGGTTCAATTACACTTGATTCATTATGAATCGAAGAATAATTTTGCCAAACATACCTACATCTACAAACAAGATCATTCAAATTGGAAATATAAACTAAGCATTTTATTGAAATCGAAAGGTACAAACTTAAGAAAATAGTTAAATTCCTAATCTAACCCATTTGAAACTTATCCTATTTTGGAATTGGTGTCATGTTGATGTGAAATGATGACCCTTTCCCAATCCCGTGATCAGTGAACCTGTTTCAATTGACTCTATGGAAGAGAATCAATGAAACCATTTTGATTGATGTATGAAAACTTAGTTTATGCTAAAAATGAACATGATGCAAGCTAAGTTACCACAATTTTATTCTAAAAATGTACTAATTATGCTATTGCTAAGCTAATATAAACTAATTCTAAGCTAAAAGATGAAAACCCTAATTTATAAACAAGCTAAGATGGATGCATGGAAGCCATTAATGGATGCTCTAAGCTATTGTGCAATTAAAATTAACTAAGATAAGCTAAAAGTGAGTAAATATGAGTGTGAGTGCAAGTGAATTCAACAACATAAGTTTTCTCTGAAAAAGATGGATGTATGAGTTTCAACAACACAAGTTTGCTATGAAAGATGGATCCATTTATCTCCAAATAGTGACCTATTTATAGGAAAGCAAATGAGGAATGAAGGGTTGAGATTAAAAAGATTAATCAACAATCCAAAATGAAGGAGATGAGAGGCATGGATCATGGATTCTCATCAACAGATGCGAATGCATGATGAGATTTTAATCAAGGGTTCATACTTGCCTCAAACAAACACACTTTTGACTTGCTCACATAAGTTAAGGGTGACTTGTTTAACAGGTTGAAGGTTAAAAACTTGTTTAAGAAGCCAAGTGAAAATATCCCTTTTTCAAATGATGGAGGAATAAGAATATTCCTTTGGGTGAGGAAAAAAGGCAATTTTTAAATTAAAACAAAGTCTTAATTGTGAAAAAAGGGGATAAGGAATATTCTATGGGGAATATTCCCTTTGCTTAGAGGAAAGTTAGATTAATTGCTAACTAAACAAGATTTAATCATGCAATTTAGGGGAATTGAAGAGATATTTATTAAATTAAATGATTTAATAAATGGGAGAAAGGTGAAATGATAATTAATTAAATAACTTAGGGTTATTTAATTAAATAAGACGACTTAGGGAATTAAATTAAATATTTTGATTTATTTAATTTAATGAGATGAAATGTTATCATGAAAAGGGATGAATTAACCAGATTAAATTAATTAGGTTAATGGATGAAAATAATGCAAAATAGCTTGGCTATTTAAATTAATTAAACAAAAAGATGATGGGTTAAAGAGGAAATGATGTTAGCAAATCTGTTTCGAATGTATGATAACGATTAGGACATTTTTTAGTGTCTACACCCCACTCTTCCCTTCATCTGATCTATGAAGTGCTCAAGGTCATAATTCCTCTTCTTATCCACCCTCATTTTATATGTTTTCAATTTAGTGGATAATAAATATAATATTTCATAATAAGGAATACCATTTGAAATATATTATTTTTTCATAAAATTTTATTGATATTAAGTCTTTATTATTCCTTTTGCAATGAAAGTAGAAAAATCAATTTTTTTGTTCAAATCCCCATGTTGAACTTTTTCCGCCATCATCATCAAGTGGACATGCATCTGAGGCTTGGAATAAATAGCCAAGAATTAACAAAGGGAATACAATGTCTTGATGAAGTAATCCTAAAAAATGTCAATGCTGAATGGTTCTACCTCATCTTTGGAAAATATGACCAAATTTCTATATAGAGCCCTTTTTTTTTTGCTTTGATACCATTTGATGTAAAAAATCAAGACTCTGAATCGAAGTATTGACCTTCGCAACCACTAAACAATTTTTTGCCTTTTTCAAATAAATTGAAAACTTACAAGAAATAGAATGAACCTAGAATGATATTTATTTAATTCTATTAAACTTCTTAAAATGTTCACATAACTTTATGACATACCACATTTTGAAAAATAATTTGAACCCACAGATAAAAGTATTTTCGTATAAAAACTTGTATAATGAAGCTCCCATATTCATCTATAGAAATACATAATCAATATATTTCTTCTACTAGCAAAAATATGTTAAAATTCAAACAAAAATCTTAAAAAACTATTTCTAGGCATTAGAACTATGTTGCAGACTTCACCACCAACTCATAAATTTTTCTTCACTCCTTAATTTGGTGCCCAAAATGACTATGAAATAAGAAAGGGCCTTCCCAAAACTCCCAAGGAACCCATGAGAAATGTATTTGTAATAGCCAAGACTTAGATGCTGCAATTTTTTTTGTTTCCAACATTCACATTTTTTAAAATTCACCCTTTACAAATTTTGGCTGCTAAATTTACAAAAATAATTTGGAATTTAAAATTAATTCCCCCTAAAAACTTAGAACCCCTCATGATATTGACATGAATAACAATCAAATTCCAGAAAAAATAAATAATTAAGTAAAATTATTAGTTATGTCAAATTCAGTGCCAGAAGGTGTACTGCAACTTCTTGCAAACCAAACAAAATCAAAGATTAGAAATGAATATATTTTTTGTGATGCAATATTTCTCAATACCCCTAAATTATTCTACATCACTATCATTGACCATGCCATCATTTGCACTAGAATGAATTATGGAGGGGAGAGTCCACTCCATTAAGACCTAGAATCTTCATCTCTTAAGGCCACATAGTAAAAAATATAATATAGGTCATGATGTAGAAAGTAAGATCCAATAATATAACACATATGGCCATATGATTCTTTCCCCTATTTCCATGAGACAATTCCTTTCTTATAAAATAATACTAAAAAATAAGCTTGAAATTCAAATTTTTAATTTTGAACAACATGCATAAATTTGTAAAACTCTAAAATTTAAATGGTGAGATCGCAAACCCCACATAAAATTTAAAATTCACCTTTATAAATTCTTAGAACATCGTTTTGAATCTAAGAGCATGGAAAACACACTTCTCCATTCACATAATTTTTTAAAATTTTTTCCATAGTTTTGACACAAAATGGATAATCCCAAAACTAAATAATGGGATTGTTAAATTGTTCACACACAATTTAAAAATCCACCTATAAACATATCCTACTCAATGAAATTTTATATGCATCCAAAGAAGGTGGCCATGGCAAAAGATGAAGGTAAAAACCATCAAAAGCATAATTTAAAAGAAAGATACCTCCAATCCAAGCACACACATAAATTTCAAGATGGTTTTTGTTGTTGTTGTTGTTGTTCTACCATAAAGTCGACAATATTTCCAATACAATCTCCAATTCGAGGTAGTAGTCCAATGGAAAATCCCTCCCAAGTAATTTTTCTAAAATTCCAAGCTAACAAGAGTAGGAGAGAGGAAAATGTATCCCAAGACATAAGTACAATAAAATGGTTAAAACAAGTTATTTTCTTTTCTATAATGCACACTTTTACAATCTACAAAAACTCCTTTTTCCATTTCACACTTAAACCACATAAAAAAATAGCTTTATAGCGCCTCTTAGTTTGCTTTCTGTTAATGACAATTACTTGTTATATTTTGACATTATGATACTTTGCTTGGTATTAGATTCACAGTTATGATGATACCTTATCATTGATGTTTATGCTATGTTGTGCCTAGTATATGGATTTAATGGAATATGTGGATTACTCATGCTATGGGTACCATGTGATTATCTGATGTATGTTATTATCATGTTATTAGTATTTGATTATTGTGCATTGATGTATTTTGGTGAAGAGAAACAATGTTGCATCACTCACTTGTGAATGCCTTGCGATGCTGTGACTTTCCTCTCACGGTGTGTTTGACTGTATGACTATGTACATGCTCAACTGTGTGGTTTGATATAGGTTGTAGGTACTAGGCATTGAATCAACCTGAATTTCCAAGTTTGAGTGTGCCTTAGACCCAATGGAAACTGTTGAACAAAGATAGTATCTGGTCCCCAATTTTAGCCATCATCCTCAAAGAGGATGAGTATCCGATTGTAATGCCCTGTCAGTGTGGTCAGTTCGAGTTGGTCTATCAGTAATGTTGTTGTATTGCCTTCCATTTCACTGTGTGGTTAGGTACTGCTTGGTATTTTTTTCATTTGGTTAATTTGGTTGATTGGTGCCTTGATTGATTATTATATTAAAATAAAGATTATTAGAGTAAAAAGGGCAATTTTGATAATTAAAATGAATGCTTTAATATAATTGTGATTTTGATAAATAAAATATTATTAATGCCCTTATCAAGTTTAAATAAATTAAAACTATGATTTAATAAAGAAATATAAAAAAAATATGTTGGTAATTGTGATGTGCAAATAGAATTAAATGTAAAGTTAAAATTAATAAATTAAATATTTTAAAGTTGATTAATTAAGTGTAAATAAAAAAAGGATATATTTTTATAAATAAATAAATATTTGAATAGTGGAAGTTAACAATGGATGTAAAATTAAATTAAATAATTAAATTAAAGGATGCATGCAACAACATAGATTGGGGAAATGGTAAATAAATTGGTTATTTTGCTAAAAGAAAGGGGGCATTTCACAATATCTGAAAACTAATCTTGTTTTCTCCTTCCCACAAATGTTTCTTGTTTTTGGAGGCTTCTCATCTAGTTTTGAGTAAAGTTTGAATTGAGTTTGGCAGAGATTGTTTTTGAGAATTTATAGAAGAGTTGGATCCGTTAGCTATATCTTGGAGAGCTCAACATCAAGAATTCAACCCTATCAAGCAAGAAAAATCAGGTTCCATTGCTTACTATTTCTTACCTCTGCTTAGTCTTGAATTGGAATAATTACCAAATGAGATTTATGGAAGATTTTGGATTCTTTCTGCAAATTGCTTTGTGCGTATTCTATAAATCATTCTTTGATTATGTTCCTGAAGTATTAAATAAATCCATTTTCTCTTGTTTAGCTTAGCCTTCTGCCTAAGCCACCATTTGGCTCCAGTTTTTGACACTGTCATTGCTATTAAATGTCTTTAATGCTGCGATTTTCTCTGCTTTCATGTTAAATTGCATTTGCTCAAAAAATTCTATAGTCTTTTCAATAAATCCAAATTGTGGTTGCAAATAGATGTTTTTATTGGACTGAATGGTTTTCAAATCCTAGCATGTGGAGTATGACTGTGCCTTTGTTTCTCAAACATTTCATGTTAAGCCTTGTCCTGGTTGCAACTAGTTTTCTCTACCTTATCCTTATTCTGACAACCTTTCATGGCGTTTTCTAGCATTGATGAGTTTCATATAGGTATTGTAATAAATAAGAGTTGTTCGCTATCTTTATTGTTTTACATAAGCCAAGCCAGACGAAACATTTGGCGCTCTGGTATTCATTATCTCTCTTGTCTTAAACAAAGTGAAACAAGACTTTCAACGCCACCTCTATATGGTAGTGGTTCTCAAATAAGCCATTCTTTAGATCAAACCCTTTACATTTGATACTCCTCACTTTGTCTTGTAGAATTTGATGGTGGTTGCTTAGCAATTAAATGAATACTATATAAAGTAGATTATGTTGATGGTTGAAATAACTTTTGGCATTCAATTTAATGTAATGCATATATCATTTGTTGCAATGTCTAATTTCTAGCCCACGAATTGAAGACTGTGACCTCTTGTATTTATTGGCTTGTACCATCACTATTCACCATTGTTCAAACTTCAAAAATATGATATAAATTTAGCTTTGAATCGAGTATGTGCCTCTCATTTGCAATTGTTATACTGTGTGACCCAAGTTGATAAAGATACCCCCTTGGGTAAGTGCACCAAGATTGTTCCCAAAAAGGGGGCTTAAGTGGCCACTTTTTTTCTGAAATAAGGAAATACTGACCATGGACATGAAATTGAAGATAGTTACACTCAAAATTTTGAGATGAAACAAAAATAAGGATCAAAGTGCTCTGAGTCTGCTTTCTAAACTACTAATTTATTTTGAAAATGGTTGAGATTAAGGGGTTCAAAAGAGGGACATACACAAATTGGTACTATTTTTGTCAAAAAACATAACATAGCAACTCTTGTACAACCTGAGCACGGTGAAATTTTTTGTAGTATTTTTAAAATTGCAATAGTCAAAAGTTAGCTAACAATATCTAGTTGGTGCATGATTTTTCTGAATTTTTTTTAATGAATATTTGATTTTTTACTAATTTTCTAAGTGGGCACTTCCTGAAAAGCAGAATTTTGGCCGTGCTCCCACTAAATTTTTTTGAAGGTAATTGATTTTTTTTAATTTTTAATTTTTTTAAATGTATAATAGAGTCTAGTTTCTAAAAATGTAATTTATTTGAAATTTTGATGAACGGTTAATTTATAACGAAAAAAAACCAAACATTGCTTTTTGGCGAAAAAGAGACATACAAACAAAAGAAATTATGGATGAAATGCTTAACATTTTTAAAAAGTGAAAAAAATTACATCGTTGGATAGCTAAGAGAGAACCTAACATTACCCATGTGTTTTCTTTTGTTGATATTGAACCAGATGCAATCCTAATGGTGAGCACAAACCCAATTATGTGAAAAAATTGTAGAATTTGCAAAAACACGTCTTTGGTCATTGGGAATGCCCTCCAAGCCTCTGGGTTGGTATTCCAAGGAAACTACCAATGCTAAGGCTCAGGGATTCCCAAAGAAAAATATAACGTTCTCGTGTTATAACGCGAGCACGCTATTTCCTAGTTTTGATCTCGTTATGTTTCATCAATATGCATCCTTTTGCCTCTTGCATGTTGCTGTAGCATTCTGTTTGTTATGCCAAAACCAAAGAAAATCCTCTTGTCCCAATATGTTTCGCTGTGACCTCATGGAGTCGGGGAAACATCATGTAGATAATGCTTCATTATACTAAGAGTCACCCTGAACGCCATCTCCTAGTCACTAAGACATAAGAAATTTTCTTACCGAAACGTGCTTCCTTGCTTCATCCATTTCGCTATAACCTTGAGATATCAGAGAGACATCTCACAGATTAGACTTTGCTTTACCATAAATATTTATTCATCATGAGTCGCTGTGACAAATTGGTTCTCTCACCGATGTATTCTTTTATCTTATGTGGGTCATTGTAACATACCGACATCGGGGAGACCTCATACAAAGTGCACTTTGTTTTACCGAAAGACTTTATCCATCTCGTGTGTCATTGAGACAATCCAATTTTCATCCTGAAAAAGTCCTCATTGTGTTATCGGCGAGATCGAAGGTCACTCACTGAGACATTACTTTGAAAGCCTCAACTCTTATCGATATGCATCCTCCCGCCACCGATCGATGTGACAATGTATATTTTCTATGACCTCGCACCAGAAGCAATATGTTTGGCTGAAGAAACCATCCTTGTGTTGTTTGGTAAGACTCTCCTCGAGAACATGTTGATGAAAACCCCGTGTCGACAAGACATAACAACCTCGCCGAGATCACATTACGATATCGCCAAGCTCTTGCTGATGAACCGCCACATGCATTAGTCGGGGAGACAATTCAAAATCAATGAGACACTATCCTGATGACCAAACTCTTTCCGATAGGTTCCTCCTCGGTTGCTGAAACCACGTGAAAGTCATGTCGATAGAAACCTATAGGTGAATGCCGATCGTTGTAACAATGAACAAGTCTTTCTGATCACCTGTTGTAAACATATGTTAACACACAGGCAACATGGGTCGGGGAGACCTAGATAGACCTATGTCGATATGGACCACAACATGAAAAATGCATGACTCGATGGATTCTATGGGGTCACATGACCAAAATATGGGTAAAAATATCATAAAATGAGGAAAATGTGCCTAAGGTAGGACTCAAATGGAGACTCAGGGGGATGAAAGATATGTAAAAATCATCAAATTTTTATAGTTCCAACAGGATGGAGGAAGAGAGTGGGAGAGAGTGTGGGAGAGTGGGTGAGATGGTGGGAGAGAGGGTATGAGAGTGGGAGAGGGTGGGAGAGGGTGTGAG